>CM075816.1:5827004-6561422 GCA_037975025.1 Excoecaria agallocha
GGTCGTGCTCATATCATTAACTAATAAGAAGGCCTACACACCTAGCCCATGTCCCTTACAACTTAAAGTGAATCATGTGACTTTTAAATAAGGCACATGTCTTGTACAATTAAAGCCCAAAGTTATATAAACCCAAAATGACTTAAGTTGGCCTAATTCCTTCACTTG
Source organism: Excoecaria agallocha (assembly GCA_037975025.1). Taxonomy (NCBI): domain Eukaryota; kingdom Viridiplantae; phylum Streptophyta; class Magnoliopsida; order Malpighiales; family Euphorbiaceae; genus Excoecaria; species Excoecaria agallocha. The sequence continues at coordinate 5,827,173 of CM075816.1, forward strand.
CTTCCAATAGGCTAAGTACTTTATGTTTGTCTTTAAGTTCTCCATAGCCTTCTCAAAGGCTTCTTTATAAAGTTCGTGTAACAAAGCTTTGAACATAAGATGATATTGCCATCTTAAGCTTCTGAGCACGCCTCCTTGTTGTTGGATCACTAGGTATCATTAATGGATCTTGGGTTGATATCTTTGATGGTGAATCTGTATCATTCCCTCCCTCCTTAGAAAGATTTGTCCTCAAATCTAAATCAATATCAAAAGGAGAAAGATCAGAAACATTAAAGTAGCAGAAACACTATACTCACCTGGCAAGTCTATCTTGTAAGCATTATCATTGATGTACTCTAAGACTTGAAAGGGCCATCACCACATGCATCTTATTTGTTCTTCCTTTAGTTTGGAAACCCTTCCTAGGAATCGAGCCATGGTCCTCCTCATCTTCCTCAATGTTTGCTTCACCATGCACATTTCTATATCTTTATGGTAATCCTCCACTGATTTTCCTCCCTGCACAAGTTTATGTAATTCTCTAAAATAATGTGAAGGAACAAATCTTTTTCTCATGGCTTCCTTCATGTCTTCCCAATTATTAATAGGGTGCCTCCCCACCTTTCTTTTACTCATATTGAGTTGATCCCACCAAAATATTGCATAATTAGTGAACTCTATAGCTGCAATCTTTACCTTCTTTTCTTAAGAATATCTATTGCATTTAAAGATCATTTCGACTTTTCTCTCCCATTTTAAGTACTCATCAGCATTGTTTTGGCCTTTAAATGGATGAATCTTGATTTTGATGTTGCCCAAGTTTCTATCTATCTTTGTACTAGTTTCCTTTTCATTTACACCTTCAAAATCATGCACCACATGTTTTTTAATAATTCGGCCTCTCCTTGTTGCTCTTCTAGGGACATTAGATGTACTTCCTTATAGCCTTTCTTCCATCCCATCTATTCTAAGAGACAACTTCCAGACCTCACTAATGAATGCTTGAATAGCATCTTGTTATCTGGTACATTTACATCTTCATCTCGGGATATTCCCTTCCCACTAGTTTCTTCATTCATGATGTATAGCAAAAGATGTTAAATAATAGCCTAACAAACACTCCCTCACGTGTTTACACTTAAAGAATGTCACTCCTCTCATGTTTTACAAAATTTAGGCTTTTACCCTTTTTAATGTGCTCACACTCTTTTGCCTTTTTTCACTCAAGCTTGCAACTTTAAAATTGCAATTCAGAATTCAATCCACAAACCAAATCTTGAGTATGCTTTCGAAAGCAAAGAAAAAGCAAGAAGACACTAAATAATTTGGAGGTGATATATGGCCAAGAAAGGTGTGCCACTTAATGATAAGCAATTTAGAGTATTAAACAATCAAAGATACTCTAATAATGTAAAAGGAACAAAAGCTAGCTTGACAAGGAAATAAACAACAAGAATTAAGAAAAAATAACAATATAGATAAAACATATGAATTTGATCCACTACAAAGTGAACCAAATATAGAACTTACTTATTTTACCTAAACAAAGTAAAAAATCAACAAAGAGACCTAATTAAGCTAAATAGAGCAAATTGTATGCAAAAGAAATGAATTTAGAGCCAAAAAGATCACTGGGGCGAATGGTGTAACAAGCTTGATTAGTGTGTCAAGTTGTGTGCAGAATGGTGGCAAAGTGATGGCAAAATGATGCCAAAATGGTAACAAAATGGTGGCTAATGATTGAAAAATGATGGCACAAATGATTGAAAAAAATGATACGAAAATGGTGGCAATGATTGGTAACAAATGATATCAATGATTGGTAGCAAATCATATGGCAATGATTGGTGGGAAATGATATTAAATTGTGGCAATAATTAACAGCAAATGATAGCACAAATGGTGGCACAATGATTGCAAAGTAAATTCTTGTCTAAGTAGGATTAGGAATGTGAAATCAATTCAAATATGGATTAGGATTTTTTGTTAGTGTAAGCCCTAGCCCCAATACATTGTAATAAAACACTTTAGTTAATAAACGAGGCATTTATTTTATCTATTGTATTTCTGTACATATCAATTGATAGAACTATCCAAGAATTTTCTTTTAGTTTAAGTTATCATGTGTAAGGCACATGGTTGCAAGACCTTGAAACAATAAAGACTTCATTCTAAATATCCCTAGTCAGTCATTGTTATGGGAATAACAATGAATTAAGACTAGTATGCTCTCTCTGATAAGTTGAGTTCTGTCTTACGGATCATAAGGACAAGAGTGTCAATCAAAGATCATAGATACATGTTTAGAACATGGTATCTAGATTCGATCCATTCATGAGAACACTACATGGTACAAGTCATAAGTGTTTCTCATATGCAAGTTTTGCATCGGAGTTCTTAGACCTAAAATCTCTGTGAGACTTTTTATGAATTACTATGTACTTTTACATACACCTAACGTGCTCGTAACATAGTGACAAGTATGGGTATGCTTGGGTATGCATTGATTCATGTTAGAGAGCATGAGAGAAGTGAAGGGATTACCCCTCTCAATAAGAGAGAAAATATCATCGGCCACTTGATTAGTGAACTAAGAAGTGTATGGCCATACCGAGATGAAATAATGAGTAATCATTATTTATCTGAGAGTTTAGTGTCACTGGAATATCAAGAAAGGAATTAATATATATATAAGGAACTAGTCATAGTTCCATGCCTTATATTAATTCTGATATTTATGGGTAAGGGACTGCAAAATTGCATTAGGTCACTAAATGCCATTTGTATTTTCATTTAATTTGGAATGCTATAATATCTTGCTAGAGAATATATATAGCCTTTGAATTAATTCATTGCCAACATTAAATGGACCTATAGGATCGTACACAAAGCATTGGACTTAAAATATTTAAATAAAGTATTGGGCATTAATTTGGGCTTTTAATTAAAGTCAGATTAATGTATGTAATGGGTATTAAAATTGCTATTGGACTTTGGTCCATGAGAGAGAGAAATTCAGCCCACAAGGTTTAATTTCAATTAATTAATTATCTTGTATTAATTAAGTTAATTGAGTATTAAAGCCTAAAAGAATTTAAATCAAATTAAATCACTTGAATAAAAGATGGAGTGACCGAAATTCCAAGGTAAATATCAAGGGAATTTCGGCACATGTAGAATTCTTAAGTTAAGTGATTTATTTGATTAAATGTCTTAGATTTATTTCAAATTAATTCAAAAGAGTTTGAATCAATTTATGTTACTTATTTTAAGGAAGTGATTAAGAATGAATTCATTACCTAAATAGGAAGTGAATCTCGGCATTATCACTTGGAATAACAAGTGATATATTTTGAATATAAAAGGGATAAAACCCTAAATGGCGTGAAAACTCTCTCTCTCTCTCTCACAAAATTCTCTTGGCCGAATTCACAAGGAGAAAGGATTCTTCCTCATTCTCTTGTGTTCTTGGGTAGCAATAGCAACTAAAAGAAGTGCAAGATCAAATCTTGTAGCTTCAATCCATTGCCATTACACAATACTTAAATAGTGAGCTAGCAATTTTGATTTTAAGCCGTCATTGCAATTGTGTGTGTGAACATAGAGAGGAGTGGCGTAAAGGCTGTTCCTTTGGCATTGGTGGTGAAGAACTAAGGCAAATAAATCCTTCTTGGTTGCTGGTCATCATCAAGATCAAATCTTGAAATGCATCTAAAAACCCTAAAATTGCATGTTTTCGATTCTTGTTCATGGATTGAGTGGCTCGTATGATCGATTTTTATTATTTTCCGCTGCATGATCATCATATAAAAGCCATGTCATATTCCATCATTTTTGAAGGCCTAAACCCAAAGCAATGAGGATTTATTTTCCTACTCTTTAAAGGATTCCAAATGGTATTTAGAAAAGGATTTAATTGTTGCCCCTCCCAATCCTAAAATAAAAAGGACTACTTTCCCACTTATAAAAGATTTGGATTTTCTCTTTGGCTATTTAATCTCTCCCTACCAAATTGCTTTTTGATTCTTTCCTTCTACTATCTTTCCTTCTCTTTTTCATTTTTCTTTCTCTTTTTTCTTTTCTTTCTTTTTTAATGAAAAGTAACTTGAACAGTACCTATGCTTTTTTTCAACAACTAATCTAAAGTCTACTTCTACTAGGATTTGGTTTTCATGCCAAAGATTCAAAGTACAAGTTTCGATTTCTAAGGTTTTTCACGGAATTAAAACAAAAAGGTAATGAAAGAAAAAAAAGGCTAAATTTAACACACAAAAAAAGCACAAAAATTATAATGTTATTACTATCAAATTCGGCATGCATATAAAGAAATCAAAGAAAGAAAACGCAAACCAAATACTAAGATAAATAGGAATTTACCTTAAATTTGGCTCTAATACCAAATGATGAGAAAGGCCAAGGCTAAAGAACCCGAAATCCCTTGACATATACTTTGATGGCAAAGCTAAACTAGATAAAAACCCTCCCTATTGAACCCCCAAACAACAAGTGAATTGAAACATAAGTAATTAGGAACATAAGAATAGCAAAATACCATAATCAAAATAATTGATAAGTTGATCTAATTCTTAATTCAATAGAAAAGAAAGCAAGCAAAACTCACTAATTCTTCTATAGAGAAATTCGCCCAAGCCAAAGAAGAAAACCTCCAAGTTTTAATTATTAATCAAAATCTACAGTTTACAACTAAACCCAAAAACGCCTAGCCCATTAATAATACAACTTAAGTGAGTCATGTGACTTTTTAAATGAAGCACATGACTTGTACAATTAAAGCCCAAAGTTGTATAAGCCCAAAATTGATGGTAAAGCACCAAATCTGCCTCCTATAAATTGGAGCACGCCCCAATGACATTTGGATCTTATATTTATGTATTTGAACTCCATTTAGACCCATTTGAAAGTCATAAGATTGCCACTCTTCAATGGCATAAGTAGCCCTCTTGGATCCGTATCACTATGTTTTCAATTTGTATGTCTAAGCTAGTTTTGGATTCAATTATACTAGTTTGACATATTGCACGTTGTTGAACATCTTTATATATTATAGTGCACGAAATCTTCTTCTTGTGTCTAAGCTAGTTTTTGTTCAAATAGGTCAATTTGCCTCTAGAATTAGTATCTTTGCTGTTCTTGTTAGGTTTTTTCATTGTTCCCTCAATCAAATTACTTAATTGTGCATATTTGTTTGAGTTGTTTCTGAAGTGCAATTGTGAGATATCAATTTATGAGTTGAGAGATAAACAAGAATGAATGGGATAAAGGAAAGTGTGAAGTTGTTAAGGCAAGACTTTAATGATATAGAATCGCAATTTAAACAATGGTTCAAACAACTAAGTAGATTGGAAAATAGCAAAGAAAATAGAAAGGAAGAGGAAGTTATCCTAGAAGAAAAAAATTGTGAAGCTGAATGGGACACTATAGATATAGTTTTCTTTGATAGTGATGCTGTGAGCGATGAAGAAATAATTGAAAGAAAAGATGTTGTTGATTGTTTGAATGAGAATGAAGAAGTTTGTTTAGTTAAGATGGAAGATCAACAAGTTACAATTGCTCCTCTATTGCTTAAGGTGGAGGAATTGCACACGGGAAACGAAGGAAATAATAATCACATTCATAAAGATGTAACAATGACTAACCATGTTTTGCCTAGTTTCTTTGTCAAATTGCAGGAACATGATGAGTTTTTTGCTGAAGAAGCGTTCATATTATTTCCACCTATCCCAAAGATCATTTATGAAGATGAATTTATTCCTCAAGTTTCAATTCCCAACTTGAACAAGACGAAGATTCGAGGACGAATCTTTTCCGAAGAGGGAGGGGATGATATGAGCACGACCAAGCACGCCAACAACAAGAGAGATGAACTAGCACTTTCTCAAGGACCAATAATAAGAGCAAGGTCAAAGAAGCTTAAAGAAGTCCTACAAGCATTCATGAGACCTTATGTGGAGAAGATGCAAGTTCAAGAAGAGAAAGAAGCTAAATTGGACTATGAAGACAAGTTTAGGCCGAATGATGCAATGGGCCTTCAATCTACTTTATTTAGTTTTTATTCTTTATGTAACATTTAATTAAGTATATTTGGGCAGCCTAGAACCTAGGAAAATGAATTGAGCTTTATTAGAATAGGTTTGCTTTATTTTGGGCTTATTTTACTGTTTTGGGTAGTTTAAGTGGGTAGGCTAAAGTTGGATTTATCGCTTCTAAAGAGTTGGGCCAAAATAACTATTTGAGGCTTAGAATACCTAAGGGGGCCGAATTTTACATGGGAGAGTTGAATTTTAATGGGTTTGGGTCAGATTTAGGTTTAGGTCTACGTTGGTGAACTTAGGATTCTAAATTTTAGGAATGGATTTTCCTTAATAAATACTTATTATTTTGGGATATTATTAAGTAGAGTTTGAGGGAGAAATAATAGCTTGACCATATCTTTAAAGGGCTGGCCGAAATTCACTTTTAGCCAACATTAAGTGTACATTCATTCCTTCATTTTCTTAGGATAATAAGCATATTTATCACTAGCTGTTAGCATTATTTTCAAATTGTATTTATCTTTATTTCTTCATGTACTTAGTCCATATTATGGCCAAATACATGTAGATAAAGGTTAGAAATTATCTTTGTTATTTATTTTATTATTTATCTCTTAGAGTTAGTGTTTAATTTTAATTCATCTAGGGAGGGGTGGCTGCCTAGCCTATATAAAGGGCTGAATTCTTCATTTGTAAGACACTTGAATTTTGATTAATGAGAATTTTCTTTGGCTTGCCCAAATTTGTGAGAGTTAATTTATTATTGATTCTTGCTATTGCATGAAGAATTAGACTTAGGCTATTTGCATGATTAATGTATGCTTGATTCTTCTGCTTCTTGTTTTCTAAATCAATCTATAATAAGCATTTCCAATCAATCTTGTTTGGGGGTTCTTTAGATTGGGGGTTTATTATCTTATTTATGTTCAATATTCATGGTATGTTGGGGTTCTAGTTTGGCATATAGCGGGTTCCGTATCACTTCCTTCACTTCCCATGTGCACCTCATCCTCCTTATGCAGCAGAAGAGAAATTGTAACATGCAGATCTTCCATCTCCACTAAACCAGCTTCTTCATTCTCACTCAAACAATCAATGACATCTTCACTTTCAAATATTTTTCCATTATGCACAACATCATTATCCTTTTCTACCTCTTAAACAACCTCATTTATCACGTTCTCCACAACTTCAACTTCACTCAAAATCTCTTTTTCCTCATTCAAAAAAAAAAGAAAGGAGAGAAAAACGTGAAAGAGAAGAAAAATAGAAGAAAAAAAAATTAAGGAGCAAATTGAGCAATGGTAGTTTATATAGCCTAAAGAAATCCTAATCCTTTCATAAGTGGGAAAAACTAATCCTTTTTGCTTTAGGATTGGGAGGGGCAGCATTTACACCTTTTCCAAACATTTTTGGGAATCCTTTAAAGGGTAGGAAATATAATCCTTGTTGCTTTGGGTTTAGGTTTTCAAAATCCTATCCATACTTGATTTGGAATTACAATCATAATCCTAGTTAGACAAGGATTTCTACTTGGCAAATATTTGTGCTATCCATTTATTATCCATTTTTGCCAATCATTTTTATCATTTGCTATCCATTTGTGCAACCATTTTGGTAACTTTTCCATCATTTATGTAAACATTTTTGGAAACTTTCCACCATTTGTGCAACCATTTTTGGCGATTTTTTCCATCATTTGTGCAACCATTTTTGGCGATTTTTTCCATCATTTGTGCAACCATTTTTGGAAACTTTTTCCACCACTTGTGTTATCATTTTTGAAAACTATTGCCATCATTTTTCCAATCATTTGCCACCATTTTGTTACCATTTTTGGCATCATTTGCTATCATTTTTGCCATCATTTTCTATCATTTTTCCATCAATTTGCCATCACTTTTCCACCATTTTGCACACAATTTGATACACTAATCAAGCTTGTTATACCATTCAGCCTAGTGATAATTTTGGCTCTAAATTGAATTGTTTTTGCATGCAACCTACTTCATTTAGTTTAATTAGGTCTCTTTGTTGATTTCTTGCTTTGTTGGGTAGAATATATTTAGGTTCTATATTTGGTTTACTTTGTAGTGAATCAAATTCATTCATTTTATCCATATTGTTATTTTCTTTGATTCTTGTTGCTTATTTCTTTGTTTTAAGCTAGTTTTTTTTGTTTCATTTACATTGTTAGAGTATCTTTGCTTGTCCAATACTCTAATTTGCTTATCATCAAGTGGTACACCACTCTTGTCCGTGTATCACCTCCATTGTGTCTTTCTAGTTTTTGAGCTATCTTTTGTTGTTAGTTATTATTTCCTTGTTTTCTTAAACGTGCTCAAGTTTTTGATTTGTCATTTAAATTCTGAAGTGCAATTTTGAAGTTGCAAGCTTGAGAGGAAAAAGGCAAGAGAGTGTGAGGACATTAAGAGGGTAAAAGCCAAATTTTGAGTGAAACACGAGTGAATGTGAAGATGTCTTATTACAAGTCGAAGCGACATTTACATCAAGATGAAAGGAATGCATTTAAGGAAGATATAAAGTTGTTAAGGCAAGACCTTAATAATCTAGAATGGTTGGTTAGGCAATATTTCGAACCACGCATCAGAATGGAGGAAAGCAAAAAGAAGAAAAAGAAGGAGGAAGTTATCCTAGAGGAAATAATTTGTGAACCTGAAAAGGGTGATATAGATATAGGCTTTGATAGTGAGGTTACTCAAGACCATGAAGAGGATGTTGTTGATGAGCTTGATGAGGAAAAAGAGGTTTTGTGTGAAGTTGAAGATGTGGAGAACGTGGTTAAAAAGGTAAATGAGGTTGTTTTAGAGGTAGAAGAAGATAATGATGTTGTACATAATGCAAAAATATTTGAAAGTGAAAATGTCATTGATTGTTTGAGTGAGAATGAAGAAGCTGGTTTAGTGGAGATGGAAGATCTGCATGTTATAATTTCTCCTCTACTACATAAGGAGGATGAGGTGCACATGGGAAGTGATGAAGGTCAAAATCATATCATTGTATTAAATACTAACCATGTTTTGCATAGTTCTTTTGTTTATAACTTGCAGGATCATGATGAGTTCTTTAATGAAGAAGCCTTCATACTATTTCCACCAATGTCGAAGATCATTTATGAAGATGAATGTATTCCTCAAGTACCAATTCCCAACTATTGCAAGACGAAGATTCGAGGACGAATCTTTTCTAAAGAGGGAGGGAATGATACGGCCATAGAAAGGGCAATTCATGATGATTTCATCAATCAACATCACAAGCTTAAAGTACTTAGCTTTTGGAAGCAAGCAAAGGAATTGGGTCTAAGTTATTTTGGGCTTATACAACTTTGGGCTTTAATTGTACAAGTCATGTGCCTCATTTAAAAGTCACATGACTCATTTAAGTTGTAAATGTGGGCTTAGGCATGTGGACTTCCTTTTAAATGGATTATTTAGTTATTGGGGTTATTAGTTAGTCTTTTATTTTGGTTAGTCTTTTATTTTGGGCTTCAAATTCGTCACTTTACCTTAGTAGGGTTTTAAGTAGTTGTTTTAGCTTATTTTAGGTTGAATTTAGTGTTTTAAACCTATTGGACTTATGTATACCCATTCCCTTAGGGTTTGGAGGCTATAAATAGGTTATTATAACTTGTAAATATATATCATTGAATCAAATTATAAACGTTTGAGAGTTTTTCTCTTGGCTTTAGCCGAAATTCTTTAGAGAGATTGTGAGATTGCTTGCTTTCTTTTCTATTGCATCAAGAATTAGATTACTTATCAATCATTTTGATTGTGGCGTTTTCTTATTCTTCTTATCCCGATTATTTGCGTTTCCATTCACGTGTTGTTTGGGGGTTCAATAGGGAGGGTATTTGTCTTCTTTGTCTTTTGACATCAAAGCGTATGTTTAAGGGGTTTCGGGTTCTTTAACCTTGGGGTTCCGCATCAATCAAGTTCATCAACAATATCCTCTTCATGGTTTTGAGTAACCTCACTATCAAAGCCTATATCTATATCACCCATTTTAGGTTCACAAATTATTTCTTCTATGATAACTTTCTCCTTCTTTCTCTTCTCTTTTCTCTCCTAATTAGTCGTTCGAAAAATTGTCTACCCAACCAATTCTATATTATTAAGGTCTTGCCTTATCAACTTTATATCTTCCTTAAACGCATTCCTATCATCTTGATGTAAATGTTGCTTGGACTTGTAATAAGACATCCTCACATTCACTCCTGTTTCACTCAAAATTTGGCTTTTTTCCCTCTCAATTCCTCTCACTCTCATGCCTTTTTCCTCTCAAGCTTGCAACTTCAAAATTGCACTTCAAAATATATAAATCACAAATCAAACTTGAACACGTTTAAGAAAAACAAAGAAATAATACTAACAACAAAAGATAGCTCAAAACTAGAAAAGAAGACTCTAGACACAATGTAGGTGATATAGGGATAAGAGTGGTGTACCACTTGATGATAATCAAATTTAGAGTATTGGACAAGCAAAGATACTCTAACAATGTAAATGGAACAAAAACTAGCTTAAAACAAAGAAATAAGCAGCAAGAATCAAGGAAAATGACTATGGATAAAATGGATGAATTTGATTCACTGCAAAGTAAACCAAATATAGAACCTAAATATGCTACCCAACAAAGAAAAGAAATCAACAAGATACCAATTTAAATTAAATAAAGTAGAAAACATGCAAAACAAATCAATTTAAAAGCCAATTTATTCACAATGCCGAAAGATGTAACAAGCTTGATTAGTGTATCAAGTTGTGTGTAAAAAGATGGCAAATTGATAGCAAAATGATGGCCAAAGTTTCCAAAAATGATGGCACAAACGGTGAAAAAAGTTTCCAAAAATGGTTACATAAAAGATGGAAAAGTTGTCAAAAATGGTTGCCCAAATGGTGGAAAGTTTCCAAAAATGGTTACACAAATGATGGAAAAGTTGCCAAAAATGATTGCGCAAATTGATAGCAAATGATAAAAATAATTGTCACAAATGGATTGTAATTCCAATTTAGGATTGTAATTCCAATTTAGATATGGATTAGGATTTTTGAAAACCTAAACCCAAAGCAATAAGGATTGATTTTCCTACCTTTTAAAGGATTCCCAAATGTGTTTGGAAAAGGTGTAAATGTTGCCCCTCCCAATCTTAAAGCAAAAGGGATTAGCTTTTTCCACTTATGAAAGGATTAGGATTTTGTTTAGGCTATATAAACTACCCTTGCTCAATTGCTCCTTAATTTTTTTCTTCTATTTTTTTCTTTTCTTTCACGTTTTTCTCTCTTCTTTCTTTTTCTTTTTCTTTTTGATGAACAGTATGTGAAAAGTAACAATGAACAGTAATGATGAACGGTGCGATGAACAGCAACACGATTTTTTTTAAGAATCAAAACAAAAGGTAATGCATATAAAGAACACACACAAAGAACACAAAAATCAGAATGTTACTAATACTAATTTCGGCATGCATATAAAGAAAATCAAAGAAAGAAACACAAACCTAACACCAAAGAAAATCAGAATGTTACTAATACCTTACTTTTGGCTCTAATACCAAATGATACGGAACCCTAAGGTTAAAGAGCCCGAAACCCTTAGAACATACAGTTTGATTTCAAAACGCAAAGAAGACAAACACCCTCCCTACTGAACCCCTAAACAACACGTGTGAATGGAAACATAAATAATAGGGATAAGAAGAACAAGAAAATGCCACAATCAAATGATTGATAAGTAATCCTAATTTTTGATGCAATGGAAAAGAAAGCAAGTAATCTCACAATCTCTCTAAAGAATTTCAGCCAAGCCAAGAGAAAACTCTCAAAAGCTTATAATTTGATTCAATATTCTATATATCCCTCTTTACAATAATAACCTATTTATAACCTCCAAACCCTAAGGGAATGGGTATACATAAATGTCCAGTAGGTTTAAAACACTAAATTATACCTAAAATAAGCTAAAACAACTACTTAAAAATCCTACTAAGGTAAAGTGACGAATTTCAAGCCCAAAATAAAAGACTAACTAATAACCTAAATAACTAAATAATCCGTTTAAACGGAAGCCCACATGCCTAAGCCCATATTTACAACTTAAATAAATCATGTGACTTTTAAATGAGGCACATGACTTGTACAATTAAAGCCTAAAGTTGTATAAGCCCAAAATGACTTAGACCCAATTCCTTCACTTGCTTCCAAAAGCTAAGTACTTTAAGCTTGTGATGTTGATTGATGAAATCATCATGACTTGCCCTCTCTATGGTCGTATCATTCCCTCCCTCTTTAGAAAAGATTCGTCCTCGAATCTTCGTCTTACAATAGTTGGGAATAGACACTAGAGGAATACGAAGATAATTTTCGGCTTTGGTGGAAATAATATGAATGCTTCTTCATTGAGGAACTCATCATAATCTTGCAAGTTATAAACAAAAGGACTATGTAAAACATGGTTAGCATTTAATATAAGGATAATGATTTTGACTTCCTTCACTTCCCATGTGCACCTCATCCTCCTTATGCAGTAGAGGAGAAATTGTAACATGCAGATCTTCCATCTCCACTAAACCAGCTTCTTCATTCTCACTCAAACAATCAACGACATCTTAACTTTCAAATATTTTTCCATTATGCACAACATCATTATCCTCTTCTACCTCTAAAAAAACCTCATTTACCACGTTCTCCACAACTTCAAATTTACTCAAAATCTCTTTTTCCTCATCAAGTTCATCAACATCTTCTTCATGGTTTTGAGTAACCTCACTATCAAAGCCTATATTTATATCACCCCTTTTAGGTTTACAAATTATTTCTTCTATGATAACTTTATCCTTCTTTCTCTTCGCTTTTCTCTCCTCCATTCTAATGAGTCATTCGAAAAATTGTCTACCCAACCATTCTATATTATTAAGGTCTTGCCTTATCAACTTTATATCTTTCCTTAAACGCATTCCTTTCATCTTGATGTAAATGTCGCTTGGACTTGTAATAAGACATCCTCACATTCACTCGTGTTTCACTCATGTAAATGTCCTCTCACTCTCTTGCCTTTTTTCACTCAAGCTTGCAACTTCAAAATTGCACTTCAGAATATAAATCACAAATCAAACTTGAACACGTTTAAGAAAAACAAGGAAATAATACTAACAACAAAAGATAGCTCAAAACTAGAAAAGAAGACTTTGGACACAATGTAGGTGATACACGGACAAGAGTGGTGTACTACTTGATGATAATCAAATTCTATTGGACAAGAAAAGATACTCTAACAATGTAAATGGAACAACAGCTAGCTTAAAACAAAGAAATAAGCAGTAAAAATCAAGGAAAATGACAATATGGATAAAATGGATGAATTTGATTCACTACAAAGTAAACCAAATATAGAACCTAAATATGCTACCCAACAAAGAAAAGAAATCAACAAGATACCAATTTAAATTAAATAAAGTAGAAATCATGCAAAACAAATCAATTTAAGAGCCAATTTATTCACTATGCCGAACGATGTAACAAGCTTGATTAGTGTGTCAAGTTGTGTGCAAAATGAGGCAAAAAGATGGCAAAGTGATAGCAAAATGATGGCAAAAGTTTCCAAAAATGATAGCACAAACGGTGAAAAAAGTTTCCAAAAATGATTACATAAATTTGCCAAAAATGGTTCACAAATGGTGGAAAGCTTCCAAAAATGGTTACACAAATGATGGAAAAGTTGCCAAAAATGATTGCACAAATGGATAGCAAATGATAAAAATTATTGGCACAAATGGATTGTAATTCCAATTTAGGAATGTAATTCCAATTTAGATATGGATTAGGATTTTTGAAAACCTAAACCCAAAGCAATAAGGATTGATTTTCCTACCTTTTAAAGGATTCCCAAATGTGTTTGGAAAAGGTGTAAATGGAGGCAATCCTAAAGCAAAAGGGATTAGTTTTTTCCACTTATGAAAGGCTTAGGATTTTCTTTAGACCATATAAACTACCCTTGCTCAATTTCTCCTTAATTTTTTTCTTCTATTTTTTTATTCTCTTTCACGTTTTTCTCTCTTCTTTCTTTTTGTTTTTTTTGATGAACATGTGAACAGTAACAATGAACAGTAACACAATTTTTTTAAGAATAAAAACAAAAGGTAATGCATATAAAGAACACACATAAAGAACACAAAAATCAGAATGTTACTAATACTAATTTCGGCATGCATGTAAAGAAAATCAATGAAAGAAACACAAACCTAACACTAAGATAAATAGGAATTTACCTTACTTTTGGCTCTAATACCAAATGATGTGGAACCCCAAGGTTAAAGAACCTGAAACCCTTTGAACATATACTTTGATCTCGAAATGTAAATAAGACAAACACCCTCCCTATTGAACCCCCAAACAACACGTGAATGGAAACGCAAATAATTGGGATAAGAAGAATAAGAAAATGCCATAATCAAATGATTGATAAGTAATCCTAATTTTTGATGCAATATAAAAGAAAGCAAGCAATCTCACAATCTCTCTAAAACATTTCGGCTAAGCCAAGAGAAAACTCTCAAAAGTTTATAATTTGATTCAATATTCTACATATCCCTCTTTACAAGTTATAATAACCTATTTATAGCCTCCAAACCCTAAGGGAATGGGTATACATAAGTCCAGTAGGTTTAAAACACTAAATTCTACCTAAAATAAGCTAAAACAACTACTTAAAAACCCTACTAAGGTAAAGTGACGAATTTCAAGCCCAAAATAAAAGACTAACTAATAACCTAAATAACTAAATAATCCCTTTAAAAGGAAGCCCACAAGCCTAAGCCCACATTTACAACTTAAATAAATCATGTGACTTTTAAATGAGGCATATGACTTGTACAATTAAAGCCCAAAGTTGTATGCTATAATTGGTAAGAATATTAAAACTTGGGAAGAATGTTTACCATTTGTTGAGTTCGCTTATAATCATGTAATTCATACTTCTACAGGTTTTTCACCTTCTGAAATTGTGTATGGTTTTAATCCGTTGACTGTTTTGGATTTGGTGCCTTTACCTTTGAATGAACTTTCTAACTTAGATGGCAAGGCTAAGGCTGATTTGGTTAAGACAATACACACGAAAGCATGTGAGCACATTTCGTCAAAAACTGGAATACTAGACTTTTATACTTCATGATGCACAATTGTACCCAAGTCATTCACAGTCGTGCATTAATTAAGCCTTTTGGGCTTGAGAAATGGAAAAGTTGAAAACTACATGGTTGTAGTCAAATCATTTACAGCTGTGCATGTATGCTTCTAGACCAAAATTGGCCAAATCTCTCAATATGCATGACTATTATATACAGTCATTCCCTAAGCTTGCACAAAACTCTATGTTTCATCAAATCATGTACAGTCATGCCTTAAGCTAAAATCTTGCATACAAGATCATAATTTTAGCTCAAAATACATAAAAACAACAATTAAAATGACTCAAAACAACCCAAAAACATAGAGAAATAAAAACATATAAGGGAGTTATCAGTCCCTATACTTTAATATGAAACAACACATGGTCCCTTATAAATAGAACTAGCGTGCATGTGTTTCAACTACCATTAAAAGGCATGTCATTTTTTTTTGTAAAAGGACACAACGTGAAAAACTTTAGAAGTTAAAAGATCTAATTGAGTTGGTTTTGCTAATATCACACGCCATTAATAGCAATCAAACATACATATGTTAGTTCCATTTATAAGGGACTATATATTACCTCATATTAAAGTATAGGGACCTAATAATTTTTTTAAAGAGATTTAATGTGATACGGATCCAAGAGGGCTATCCTATGCCATTGAAGAGGGGCAACCTTATGACTTTCAAATGGGTCTAAATGGAGTTCAAGCACATAAATATAAGATCCAAATGTTATTGGGGCGTGCTCCAATTTATAGGAGGCAGATTTAGTGCTTTACCATCAATTTTAGGCTTATACAACTTTGGGCTTTAATTGTACAAGTCATGTGCCTCATTTAAAAGTCACATGACTCATTAAAGTTGTAAATGTGGGCTTCTTTTGGGTTTAGTTTAGTTAGTTTGGTTATTTATTTTAGTCTTTCTTTTGGGCTTTCATTTTAGGCCTATAAGGTTTATTAATTAGTTTTGTTTTAAGTGTGTTTAAGACTTATTTGGGCTTATTTGGCTTGTAAAAGCCCAAGAAAATTCGTGTAAGGCCATATGAGCTTTTAAATTAGGGTTTTAAAGAGTGATTTAGGGTTAGCCACCTTATAAATAGGCTACCCTAGGTTGTAAATATATCATTGAATCAAATTATAAACTTTTGAGAGTTTTTCTCTTGGCTTAGCCGAAATTCTTTAGAGAGATTGTGAGATTGCTTGCTTTCTTTTCTATTGCATCAAGAATTAGATTACTTATCAATCATTTTGATTGTGGCGTTTTCTTATTCTTCTTATCCTGATTATTTGCATTTCCATTCACGTGTTGTTTGGGGGTTCAATAGGGAGGGTATTTGTCTTCTTTGTCTTTTGAAATCAAAGTGTATGTTAGGTATGCGTATGTTTATGTTTATGCCGAATTAGAGCCAAAATTATCACATGGCCGAATGGTGTAACAAGCTTGATTAGTGTATCAAGTTGTGTGCAAAATGGTGGCAAAGTGATGGCAAATGATGCCAGAAATGGTAACAAAATGGTGGCAAATGATTGGAAAAATGATGGCAAAATGATATCAAAATGCTACAAATGGATAGCAATTGGATAGCACAAATGGTGGTTCAATAATTGCAAAGTAAATCCTTGGTTAAGTAGGACTAGGATTGTAATTCCAAATCAGATATGGACTAGGATTTTTGAAAGCCTAAACCCAAAGCAATAAGGATTGTATTTCCTACCCTTTAAAGGATTCCCAAAAGAGTTTGGAAAAAGTGTATATGCTGCTCCTCCCAATCCTAAAGCAAAAAGGATTAGTTTTCCCACTTATGAAAGGATTAGGATTTTCTATATAAACTACCCTTGCTCAATTGCTTTTTAATTTTTTTCTTCTTCTATTTTTCTTTTCTTTCACGTTTTTCTCTCTCTTTTTTTGAACAGTACCGTGAACAGTGCGATGAACAGTACCGTGAACAGTACCACGATTTTTCTTTTTTTTTTTTTTAATTCAACACACTAATCTAAAGGCTACTACTACTAGAATTTGGTTTTTTTTGTTATGCCAAAGATTCAAAATTCAAGTTCAGTTTCTAAGGCTTTTTAATGAATCAAAAAACAAGGTAAGAAACGGCTAAATTTAACACACACAAAAAAAAACACACAAATCAAAACATATCACTACCTAATTCGGCATAAACATGAAGAAATCAAAGAAAAGAAAACACAAACCTAACACTAAGATAAATAGGAATTTACCTTACTTTTGGCTCTGATACCAAATGATGCGGAACCCCAAGGTTAAAGAACCCGAAACCCCTTAAACATACGCTTTGATTTCAAAAGACAAAGAAGACAAATACCCTCCCTATTGAACCCCCAAACAACACGTGAATGAAAACGCAAATAATCAGGATAAGAAGAATAAGAAAACGCCACAATCAAAATGATTGATAAGTAATCTAATTCTTGATGCAATAGAAAAGAAAGCAAGCAATCTCACAATCTCTCTAAAGAATTTCGGCTAAGCCAAGAGAAAAACTCTCAAAAGTTTATAATTTGATTCAATGATATATTTACAACCTAGGGTAGCCTATTTATAAGGTGGCTAACCCTAAATCACTCTTTAAAACCCTAATTTAAAAGCTCATATGGCCTTACACGAATTTTCTTGGGCTTTTACAAGCCAAATAAGCCCAAATAAGTCTTAAACACACTTAAAACAAAACTAATTAATAAACCTTATAGGCCTAAAATGAAAGCCCAAAAGAAAGACTAAAATAAATAACCAAACTAACTAAACTAAACCCAAAAGAAGCCCACATTTACAACTTTAATGAGTCATGTGACTTTTAAATGAGGCACATGACTTGTACAATTAAAGCCCAAAGTTGTATAAGCCTAAAATTGATGGTAAAGCACTAAATCTGCCTCCTATAAATTGGAGCACGCCCCAATAACATTTGGATCTTATATTTATGTGCTTGAACTCCATTTAGACCCATTTGAAAGTCATAAGGTTGCCCCTCTTCAATGGCATAGGATAGCCCTCTTGGATCCGTATCATAATGTAGAAAATATTAAAATTTTAGGACCTTGAAAATGTGTTTTACCTTTCTAGATCAATTAAAAGCGATATTTTCTTCCTATCTTTCTCTATCCACTTCATTATTTGCCTTCAAGTTAATATTTTTGCAATTGGCTAAAACATTAGAGTATATCTCTAACTAGCACCAAAATTGCTCCTTTTGGTATTTGTAATATATGCATGCCGAAATTAGTATTAGTAACATTCTGATTTTTGTTTTCTTTGTGTATTAAATTTAGCCTTGTTCTTTATTACCTTTTGTTTTGATTCTTAAAAAAAAAATCCGTGTTACGGTTCATCATTACTGTTCATCAAAAAAGAAAGAAGAGAGAAAAATATGAAAGAGAAGAAAAAATTAATGAGCAATTGAGCAGGGGTAGTTTATATAGCCTAAAGAAAATCCTAATCCTTTCATAAGTAGAAAAAACTAATCTTTTTTGCTTTAGGATTGGGAGGGGCAACATTTACACCTTTTCCAAACACATTTGAGAATCCTTTAAAAGGTAGAAAAATTAATTCTTATTGCTTTGGATTTAGGCTTTCAAAAATCCTAGTCCATATCTAAATTGGAATTACAATCCTAATCCTAGTTAGACAAGGATTTCTACTTGGCAAATATTTGTGCTATCCATTTATTATCCATTTGTGCCAATCATTTTTATCATTTGCTATCAATTTGTGCAACCATTTTTGGCAACTTTTCCATCATTTGTGTAACCATTTTTGGAAACTTTTTCCACCATTTTGCTATCACTTAGCCATCGTTTTGCCATCGTTTTACACACAACTTGACACACTAATCAAGCTTGTTACATCATTTGGCATAGTGAATAAATTGGCTCTAAAATTGATTTGTTTTGCATGTTTTATACTTTATTTAGTTTTAATTGGTATCTTATTGATTTCCTTTCTTTGTTAGGTAGCATATTTAGGTTCTATAATACATTGTAGTGAATCAAATTCATTCATTTTATCCATATTGTCATTTTCCTTGATCCTTGTTGCTTATTTCTTTGTTTTAAGCTAGCTTTTGTTCCATTTACATTGTTAGGGTATCGTTACTTGTCCAATACTCTAATTTGATTATCATCAAGTGGTACACCACTCTTGTCCGTGTATCACCTACATTGTGTCTAAAGTCTTCTTTTCTAGTTTTGAGCTATCTTTTTGTTGTTAGTTATTATTTCCTTGTTTTCTTAAACGTGTTCAAGTTTTTGATTTGTGATTTATTTTCTGAATTGCAATTTGAAGTTACAAGCTTGAGAAGAAAAAGGCAAGAGAGTGAGAGAACATTAAGAGGGTAAAAGCCAAATTTTGAGTGAAACACGAGTGAATGTGAGGATGTCCTATTACAAGTCAAAGCAAAATTTAAATCAAGATGAAAGGAATGCATTTAAGGAAGATATAAAGTTGTTAAGGCAAGACATTAATAATATAGAATGGTTGGTTAGACAATATTTCGAACCATGCATTAGAATGGAGGAGAGCAAAGCACAGAGAAAGAAGGAGAAAGTTATCATAGAAGAAATAATTTGTGAACCTGAAAGGGGTGATATAGATATAGGCTTTGATAGTGAGGTTATTCAAAACCATGAAAAGGATGTTGTTGATGAAAAAGAGATTTTGGGTGAAGTTGAAGATGTGGAGAACGTGGTGAATAAGGTTGTTTTAGAGGTAGAAGAGAATAATGATGTTGCGTATAATGGAGAAATAATTGAAAATGAAGAAACTATTGATTGTTTGAATGCAAGTGAAGTAGTTTGCTTAGTTAAGATGGAAGATTCACAATTTACAATTGATTCTCTATTGATTAAGGAGAATGATTTGCACATGGGAAGTGAAGAAAGTCAAAATCATATCATTGTATTAAATACTAACCATGTTTTGCATAGTCCTTTTGTTTATAACTTGTGGGATCATGATGAGTTCTTTAATGAAGAAGCATTCATACTATTTCCACCAATGCTGAAGATGAATGTATTCCTCAAGTGTCAATTCCCAACTATTGCAAGACAAAGATTCGAGGACGGTTCTTTTCTAAAGAGGGAGGGAATGATACGACCATAGAGGGGGCAAGTTATGATGATTTCATCAATCAACATCACAAGCATAAAGTACTCATCCTTTTGGAAGCAAATGAAGAATTGGGCCAACTTGAGTAATAAAGGGCTTATGCAACTTTGGGCTTTAATTGTACAAGTCATGTGCTTCATTTAAAAGTCACATGACTCATTTAAAGTTGTATCTTAATGGGTTTAAGGGGCTGTTTTGTTTAGTTTTTAGTTAGGGCTTTTAATTCATTAAGTTTAGTTGGATTATTGAATAAGTGAGGCCTTATTTAAGTGGGCTACATGCCACCTTCACCTTAGTCCATCATTTTGCTTTTGTTTTAATTCTTTAAGTAGGAGAATGGGCTTGTTTTGTCTTGTAAAGCCCAATGAAATTCGGCCACAACTTGTTTAAGGCCTTTTTAGGGTTTGTTTTAGCTTCTAAGGGTGATATATTTCTTCCTAAAGAGGTTATTAGACTAGGAAGTAAAGTGTCTTTAGAGTTCCTAAAGAGATTATTTGGCTTGTTTAGGAAATAAAATGTTTAGGGTTTTAGTATAAATAGCTTGTTATGAGTTGTAAACAAAAATATAATATTGGAATCAAATTATAAACTTTGAGAGTTTTTTCTTTGGCTTACCCGAAATTCTTTAGAGAGATTGTGAGATTGCTTGCTTTCTTTTCTATTGCATCAAGAATTAGGATTACTTATCAATCATTTGATTGTGGCATTTTCTTATTCTTCTTATTCCGATTATTTATGTTTTCATTCACATGTTGTTTGGGGGTTCAATAGGGAGGGTGTTTGATGGAATATGACATGGTATGAATGTGATGATAATGCAGCGGAAAAACAAAATTTTTCATCATACATACCATACAAATCCGAAGCAAGAAACGAAACATGCAATTTTAGAGTTTTGAAACTTACAACTTTTGATGCCTTTTAAATCTTGAATTTGGTGATGACCAGCAACTAAGATGACTTTGTCCGCCTTAGATCTCGATCACCAATGCCAAGGAACAGCCTTTTACGCCACTCCCTCTATTCTCACACACACAATTGCACCGTCGGCTTAAAATCGAGATTGCTAGCTCTCTTTTAAGGTATTGTGTAATGGCTATAGTTTTGAAGCTACAAAACTTGATTTTGTACTTCTCTTAGGTTGCTATTACTACCCAAGAACATAAGAGAATGAGAAACAATCCTTTCTCCTTGTGAAAATTGGACCAAAAGAATTAAGAGAGAGTGAGAGAGGAGTTCACGCCAAAACCTAGAAGAATTAGGGTTCACGCCAAACACAACTCTCTAGTCTCCTAGGGTTTTATTTCTTTATATATCATTATCTTTTTGGCAAGTGTTTGATCTGAATTTACTACCTCAAGATAATTAATTCAATTTCAATCACTTCCTAAAAATAAGTAATATATTTTGAATTAAACTCCTTTGAATTTAAAATTCAAATTTGAAATAAAACATAAGACATATTAATCAACTAAATCACTTAATAAATATTAAGCATGTGCCGAAATTCCTTTAATTTTTCTCTAGGAATTTCGGCCACTAATATTTCCTAATAAAGTGATTTAATTTGATCATAAGTCTTTTAGGCTTAAATACTCAATTAATTAAATTAATGCAAGACATTTAACTAATTGAAATTAAACCTTATGGGCTGAATTTCTCTCTCTTATGGACCAAGGTCCAATAGCAATTTTATAACCCATTACACACATTAATTTGACTTTAATTAAAAGCCCAAATTAATGCCCAATACATTATTTAAATATTTTAAGCCAATGCTTTGTGTGTGATCCTATAGGTCCATTTAATGTTGGCAATGAATTAATAAATTAATTCAAAGGCTATATATATTCTCTAGCAAGATATTATAGCATTCCAAATTAAATGAAAATGCATATGGCATTTAGTGACCTAATGCAATTTTGCATAGTCCCTTACCCATAAATATCAGAATTAATATAAGGCATGGAACTAGTCATCCTTATATATATTAATTCCTTTCTTGATATTCCAGTGACACTGAACTCTCAGATAAATAATGATTACTCATTATTTCATCTCAGTATGGCCATACACTTCTCAGTTCACTGATCAAGTGGCCGATGATATTTTCTCTCTTATTGAGAGGGGTAATTCCTTCACTTCTCTCATGCTCTCTAACATGAATCAATGCATACTCAATCATACCCGTACTTGTCACTCTGTTACGAGCACGTTAGGTGTATGTCAAAGTACACAGTAATTCATAAAGAGTTTCATAGAGATTTCAGGTCTAACAACTCCGATACAAAACTTGCATATGAGAAACACTTATGACTTGTACCATGTAGTGTTCTCATGAGCGGATCGTATCCAGATACCATGTTCTTTAACATGTATCTATGATCTCTGATTGACACTCTTGTCCTAATGATCCGTAAGACAGAACTCATAATATCAGAGTGAGCATACTAGTCTTAATTCATTGTTATTCCCATAACAATGACTGACTAGGGATGTTTAGAATGAAGTCTCATTTGTTTCAAGGTCTTACAACCATGTGCCTCACACATGATAACTTAAACCGAAACGACATTCTTGGATAGTTTTATCAATTGACATGCACAGGAATACAAAAGATAAAACAAATGCCTCATTTTATTAATTTCAAGTGTTTTGTTACAATGTATTGGGGCTAGGGCTTACACTAACAGTGTTTGTCTTCTTTGTGTTTTTGAGATCAAAATGTATGTTCAAGGGGTTTTAGGTTCTTTAACCTTGGGGTTCCACATCAGTCAGTGGGTTAAAACCATAACAAGTTCAAAAGGTGGAAAACCTATAAAAGAATGAATACTTCTATTATAAGAAAATTTAATGAAAGGTAAACAATCCTCTCATATTTTAAGATTCTTACCCATTATAGCACAAAGTAAAGTTCCCTAGGTTCTGTTCACCACTTCTATTTGGCCATCGATTTGTGGGTGACAAGTAGTAGAAAACAACAACTTTGTACACAACTTATCCCCATAGAACACGACAAAAGTGTGAAAGGAACTTTGTATCCTTGTCTGAAACAATAGTACGTGGAATACCATGCAAGTGCTCTACTTCTGTAAAGAATAGGTTAGCAATATTAACACCATCATCACATTTATGATAAGAAATAAAGTGAGCCATTTTACTGAACCTATCTGCCACAACAAAAATGCTATATCTACCACGTTTAGTTTTAGGCAATCCAAGTAAAAAATCCATAGAAATGCCAATCCAAAGAGAACTAGGTACAGGTAGAGGCATATACAAACAATGGGGCATAGTTTTAGACTTATCTTGCCTACATGCAACATATGAATTACACACTTTTTCCACATCCCTATGCATATAAGGCTAATAAAAATAATCATTTAACATGTCATAAGTCTTATACACCCCAAAATGTCCCATCAATCCCCCACAATGAGACTCTAATATAAGCAAATCACTCACAAAACACTTAGGCAAACAAAACTTGCTGCCCTTAAACAAAAATCCATCATGCCTATAAAATTTATCAAAAGCTTGATGCTCACATGCTGCATACACATTATCAAAATCAAGATCACCAACATATAGTTCTTAACATGCTTAAAACCAAGCAACTTATAACTAAGTATAAAAATTAAAGTATATCTCGTTGAAAATGCATCAGCAATAATGTTATCTTTTCCATGCGTGTATTGAAAAACACGAGGAAACAATTCAATAAATTCCACCCATTTAGCATGCCTTTTGTTCAACTTACCTTGTCCCTTCAAGTATTTAAGGGACTCATGATTAGCGTGAATGACAAACTCCTTGGGAAGGGGATAGTGCTGCCACACATCCAAGGCTCTTGCTAAGGTATATAACTCCTTATCATAGGTTGAATAGTTGAGTTGGCCTCTATAAAGCTTCTTATTGAGATAGGCAACTGGCTTCTTTTCTTATATCAAAACCAAACCAATACTTTTCAAAGTTTCAAATGCCTTTTGCTATGCTTCTCCCCACTTGAACCCAACTTCCTTTTTGATAATTTCTGTAAGTGGTGCAGCAATGGAATAGGAATCTTTCACAAAATGCCTATAAAAGCTTTCCAAGCCATGGAAGTGATGTGGAACCCCAACCTATATGCCAAACTAGAACGCCAACATACCATGAATATTAAACATAAATAAGATAATAAACCCCCAATCTAAAGAACACCCAAACAAGATTGATTGGGAGCGTATGATAGATTGATTTAGAAAACAAGAAGAAGAATTAAGCATACATTAATCATGCAAATAGCCTAAGTCTAATTCTTCATGCAATAGCAAAAATCAATAATAAATTAACTCTCACAAATTCGGCCAAGCCAAAGAAAATTCTCATTAATCAAAATTCAAGTGTCTTACAAATGAAGAATTCAGCCCTTTATATAGGCTAGGCAGCCACCCCTCCCTAGATGAATTAAAATCAAACACTAACTCTAAGAGATAAATAATAAAATAAATAACAAAGATAATTCATAACCATTATCTATATGTATTTGGCCATAATATGGACTAAGTACATGAAGAAATAAAGATAAATACAATTTGAGAATAATCCTAACAGCTAGTGATAATAAATATGCTTGAATGAATGAATGAATGTAGACTTGATGTTGGCTAAAAGTGAATTTCGGCCAGCCCTTTAAAGATATGGTCAAGCTATTATTTCTCCCTCAAACTCTACTTAATAATATCCCAAAATAATAAGTATTTATCAAGGAAAATCCATTCCTAAAGTTTAGGACCCTAAGTTCACCAATGTAGGCCTAAACCAAAATCTGACCCAAACCCATTAAAATTCAATTCTCCCATGTAAAATTCGGCCCCCTTAGGTATTCTAAGCCTCAAATAGTTATTTTGGTCCAACTCTTTAGAGTAGATAAGCCCAACTTTAGCCTACCCACTTAAACTATCCAAAACAGTAAAATAAGCCCAAAATAAAGCAAACCTATTCTAATAAAGCCCAATTCGTTTTCCTAGGTTCTAGGCTGCCCAAATATACTTAATTAAATGTTACATAAAGAATAGAAACTAAATAAAGTAGCTCGAAGGCCCATTGCACCATTCGGCCTACACTTGTCTTCATAGTCCAATTTAGCTTCTTTCTCTTCTTGAACTTGCATCTTCTCCACATAAGGTTTCATGAATGCTTGTAAGACTTCTTTAAGCTTCTTTGACCTTGCTCTTGTTATTGGTCCTTGAGGAAATGCTAGTTCGTCTTTCTTGTTGCCATTCGTGCTCATATCAGGAAGCTTCTCGCATCTGAATAGTCTTAGGCGTAGGCTGTTCCTTAATTGCTTTCACTTTCTCTTCATCCACTTCAATACCCTATGCACTCACCACAAAACCAAGAAACACAAGTCTATCTATACAAAATGTGCATTTCTTAAGTTTAGCATACAACTTTTCAGACCTCAAAGCTTGTAAAACTAACTTAACATGCTCAATATGCTCTTCATAAGACTTGCTATAAATGAGTATATAATCAAAGTACACAACAACAAACTTTCCTAAATATGCATGCAGTACATGTTCATAAGCCTCATAAAAGTGCTAGGAGTGTTAGATAGCCCAAATGGCATGACTAACCACTCATACAATCCATATTTAGTTTTGAAAGCTATTTACCATTGATCACTAGGTTTCATTCTAATTTGATGATATCCACTCATTAAGTCAATTTTAGTAAAATACACAACACAATATAATTCATCCAACATATCATCTAGCCTAGGAATGGGATGTTTATACTTCACAATGATTTTGTTGACTGCATGGCAATCAACACACATCCTCCATGTTCCATCCTTTTTAGGCATTAAGAGAACAAGCACAACGCATGGACTCATGCTTTCTCTCACCAATCCCTTCCCCATTATAACGAGTTACACCAGTAATTACATAGACTCACCTAAGGAGCTAAATCAGTAGAGGATTATCACAAGGAGATAGAGATACTATTGATCAAAGCAAATATTGAATAGGAAGAAGAGGTGACTATGGCTTGGTTCAAGGGAGGTTTGAATAGAAAAATTGTTGACATAGTGGAATTGCAACATTATGGAGAGATGAAGGATAGTGAAAGAGTACTTCAATCCAAAAAGGTACTGTTGATCCTCATCTAAACCTTCTAAATATAGGGATATTAAATGTTTTAAGTGTCAGGGGTATGGTCATTAAGCATCTAAATGTCCTAATAGAAAAACTATGTTTATTAAGGGGGGAGAAATTATTTTTGAGTCTGATAATAGGAATGAGTCTGGTGATAGTGAATTAAGTATGCCACCTTTATAAATTTATTCTAATAATGATGATTGTATTGAATATGCTGTTAAGGGTGAAGCCCTAGTTACTAAGCGTGTTTTGAATGTGAATGTGAAGGAAGACGGCCTAAAACAAATGGAACATATATTTCACACTAGATGTCTAGTAGGTGGAAAAGTTTATAGTCTAATCATAGAAAGGGATAGGTGCACTAATGTAGCTAGTACTACTTTAGTAAATAAATTGGGGCTAAAATGTGATAGACATCCTAACCTATATAGACTACAATGGTTGAATGATAGTGGTGAAGTTAAGGTGACCAAACATGTTGTAGTTGCTTTTTCAATTGGTAGATATGCATATGAGATTATATGTAACGTAGTTCCAATGCAAGCTGATTATATTTTATTAGGTAGGCCTTGGCAATTTGATAGGCCAGTTGTGCATGATGGATATAAGAATAGATATTCATTTGTGCATAATGGGCATAAAGTTACTCTATAACCTTTGTCACCAAAAGAAACTTAGCTTGAACAATTGAGAATTCAACAAACTTCATGTGGGAATTCAGGTAGTGAGGTGAAAAAGAAAAAAGAGAGAAAAGAATAAAAATAAAGGCCTAATGGTGAGTGGTTGCACAAGTAAGGAAAATAAAAGTGGGAAGTGTAGAAGAGAAAAAGTTAGCAAGTGTTTGTAACAGAAGGTCTTCTGTCATGAGCGGGACATATATCGCTGGCACGACCGAGATAAAAAGAAACGGAAACAAGAGGAGTGAAAAAGTTAAGAAACAATCATTTTTTATGCAAAAGAAAGAGAAATAAAAAGTGCATACTTAGGCAAGAGAGCTCTAGTCTTGATTTGGTTTAAGGAAACTTTATTTACTAAAACTAACCTTAACCCTAAATTGCTTAGTGTTTTTGTGACCTTATTGCAGGAATATGAAGATGTCTTTCCAAAAGATATTCCACATGGATGATCACCTTTGAGAGGGATTGAGCATCAAATTTATTTTATACCTGGATCTCAAATACCTAACCATCCAGCTTACTGGAGCAATCCAGAGGAAACAAAGGAGTTGTAAAAGCAAGTGGATGAACTACTTCAAAAAGGGTATGTGAGGGAAAGCATGAGTCCTTGTGCTGTATCGGTCTTATTAGTGCCAAAGAAAGATGGAACATGGAGGATGTGTGTGGATTGTAGAGCAGTCAACAAAATCACTTTAAAGTATCGCCACCCTATTCTTAGATTAGATGATATGTTAGATGAGTTGCATGGTGCATGTTATTTCACTAAAATTGATTTAAAAAGTGATTATCATCAAATTAGGATGAAATAGGGAGATGAGTGGAAAATTGCGTTTAAGACTAAATATAGATTGTATGAGTTGCTAGGAAATGCCTTTTAGGTTATCTAATGTACCTAGTACATTCATGCATCTAATAAACCATTTTTACATGAGTTTCTTAGAAAATTTGTGGTTGTGTACTTTGATGATATTTTAGTTTACAATAAGAATTCAGATAAACATATTATGCATGTTAAAGTTGTTTTAGATGTGTTGAGGAAGGAAAAATTGTATGCAAACCTTAAGAAGTGTTCATTTTGCATGGATAAAGTTGTCTTCTTAGGTTTTTTAGTGAGTGCTAAAGAAGTGGTAGTTGATTCTGAAAAAGTGAAGGCTATTCAAGAATGGCTAATGCCTAAGAACGTGAGTGAAGTTAGGAGTTTTCATGGCTTAGCTAGTTTCTATAGGCAATTTGTTAGAGATTTCTCTACCATTATTGCACCATTGAATGAAGTAGTTAAAATGAATGTCGAGTTTAAATGGGGAAAAGAGCAAGAAAATGCATTTTGTACTTTGAAAGAGAAATTACGTACTGCTCATGTTATGTATTTATCTGATTTTTCTAAAACTTTTAAAATTGAGTGTGATGCTTCTAAAATCGGTATAAGTACTGTTTTGATGCAGGAAAATTGTCCTATAACATATTTCAGTGAGAAGTTGAGTGGGCCAGTTTTGAACTATTCCTCCTATAACAAAGAGCTTTATGCATTGGTGAGAGCTCTTGAGGTGTGGGAGCACTACTTGCTGCCTAAGGAATTCGTGATACATAGTGATCACCAGTCTCTTAAGTATTTAAGGGGACAGGGCAAATTGAGCAAAAGGCATGCAGGTTGGGTGGAATTTCCATATGCGATCAAGTATAAGCGAGGTAAAGAAAATGTTGTGACTGATGCACTATCTAGAAGGTATGCTTTGATTTTTATGATTACTTCTAAGTTACTTGGACTTGAGCATTTGAACGAATTATACGGAGGTGATGCTGATTTTTCTACTGTGTATCATGCTTGTGAACATGCTACATTTGAAAAGTACTATAGACATGAAGGGTATCTTTTTAGGGGAAAACACCTTTGTATTCCTACATGTTCTATCAGGGAGTTGCTTGTTAGGAAATCACGCAGTGGAGGTTTAATAGGGCATTTTAGAGTATAAAAGACCTTAGATATGCTTAGTGAACATTTTTATTGGCCAAACATGAGAAGAGATATGGAAAGAATTTGTACCAAGTGTATTGTAAGCAGGCTAAGTCTAGATCTATGCCTCGTGGCCTGTATACACCATTGCCTACACCTAGTGAACCTTGGACTGACATTTCAATAGATTTTGTTTTGGGTTTACCTAGGACTAAGAAAGGTAGAGACAACATATTTGTTGTAGTGGATAGATTTAGTAAAATGGCTCATTTCATTGCTTGCCATAAAACAAATGATGCAACAAACATTGCTGACTTATTCTTTAGAGAAGTGGTTCGGCTTCATAGAGTGCCTAGAACCATTGTGTCTGATAAGGATGTTAAGTTCCTAAGTCATTTTTAGAGAGTTTTGTGGGAAAAGTTAGGTACTAAGCTTTTATTTTTTACTACTTGCCATCCACAAACTGATGGGCAAACTGAAGTAGTAAATAGGACTTTAGAAACCATGTTGCATGTTTTGTTGGAAAGAATTTGAAAACTTAGGAAGAATGTTTACCATTCATTGAATTTATATATAATGGGTTAAAACCCATTAGCTATTTTGGATTTGATACATTTACCTTTGAATAAGCTTGCTACTCTAGATGGTAAAAAGAAGGCTGATTTGGTTAAAACAATACAAATTGAGAAGAAGAATCACATGTATACCCAAAAAGCCAATAAAGGAAGGAAACAGGTTATCTTTGAATCGGGTGACTGGGTTTGGGTGCATATGCAAAAAGAGAGGTTTTCATAGCAAAGGAAGTCAAAACTTGATGTAAGGGTAAGGGATGATGGACCATGTCAAGTGTTGGAACGCATTAATGACAATGCATATATGATTGACTTGCCTGATGAGTATAATGTTAGTGCTACTTTTAATGTTTCTAATTTATCTCCTTTTGATTTTGATTCAGATTCGAGGATGAATCCTTTTGAAGAGGGAGGGGATGATGCAAGCACAGCTAAGGAACAACAAATAAGGAATAAGTGCAAGGGTGAGCTGACATTACTAGATGGTCCGATAACAAGATCATAGGCTAAGAAGTTTAAGGAAGCACTACAAACATACTTGGGTCGAATTGTGAAAGCTATGGAGAGCCAACATTCTATCGAGAGAGCATTAAGGGGACAAATTTGTGAAGATCAAATGTGCATGATCAATTTGATATGTGCAAGTCATGTGATGACATGTGCTGGTCATGTGACACTTGACATGTGCCGGACATGTGACCATGACATGTGTCGGATATAAGACAATGGCATGTGCCTTCACATGTGTGAGATATGTGCCAAGTCATGTGCCATATGCATGTGCACATCATGTGAGATAAGGCATATGCATTGCATGTGCTATTTAAGAGATTAAAAGGCTGATTTGTTTGGGCTTTAGTTAGGACTTTTCTTTGTTATTTTTAATTGGATTATTGTAATAAGTTAGGCCTTATTTAGATGGGCTTCAAGCCACCCTTAGGGGAGCCCATTCATTTGGTCTTATTTTATTATCTTAAGTAGAAAGTTAGGTTTAATTTCCAATCCTAATAAGGATGGGAATTTCAGACTACTCTTATTTCAATTAGGTTAAGGATTTTTTTAAGTGGTATAAATACCACATTAAAACTCTTTGTATTTGATTATTGATTAATTGAAGAATACACTCGTTTGGCTTGGCCGAATTTTACAAGGGGAGGATTGCTTGTCTTCTTCTTTTGCATCAAGAACTTTAATTCTTATCAAGGTATTTACTTTGTGGCAAATTTTGTTCTTATGTTTTAAAATCAACCTAATTATTTATGTTTCCTTTCATGTATTGATTGGGGGTTCAAAAGGGTTGGGGATTTAATTCCTGTTCATGTTCATTCCATATTATGCGTTTTAGGGGTTTCGGGTCTTCAAGCCTTGGGGTTCCGTATCAAAAATGATTTTGTGCTAATTTTTATATTAGTGTGCAAAAAACTATTTATAACTAAACTATTACATCCCCAAATAATAAAACATCAAAATTAAATATTAAAAATAAATAAGGAAATTAAAATAAATAATGAAGAATAAAGTGCAACAATAATGCATGCCTTCCAAGGATGCCCGATTTCAAGCTCTCCCAAAAGATCCATAAAAATAACACTAATGCTCAAAAGACACCAAAGAAGGCATTCTAAAATAAAAACATTAAATGAACAGAATATGATGCATGAAAACAAAATCAAAATGACATAAAAATACAACTAAAAATGCATATTAATCTAAGTGTGTGAAAAGTAATCTTGAAATAACATGAAATGGACCAAACAAAACTTACAAATGGCCTACATGTAGGGACAGATAGCCAAGACAAAGGGGAAGATGGGATGGAAAGAAGGTTCCATGATGTTTCATCTGTTGCTATGACAAATGGGCATCTATCAGACCTTTTTCTTGTTTGTCACACAAAACACAAATAAAAAAGGTAGAAACACAAAAACATGTAAGCAATTATAAATCTCAAACTTAAAGCCTAAAAATGCCTATTTCAACATCCTAAATCATGCCAAAGCTAATCTAAAACATTAAAATATGTTTAACTCACATTAAAGCAGTAAATAACATGTAGAAAAAAATTAAATCAAGAAAATCAACATACATTAATGGAGGGATAACTCTAGATATCATGCAACCCTTCATATTTTATTATTTACTTACACATTCATGGCACTACGAAACATATAGAACAAAAGGAATGAATAAATTAAAATAAGATAATGGCACCAATAGTTAAGGATCAAACTGATTTTGTGCTAGGATCTACCATTCCTAACATACTAGCCTATAGAAGCAATCCTATGGAAACTAAAGAGATGCAAAGGCAACTGGAAGAACTCATGGGGAAGGGATTGGTGAGAGAAAGCATGAATCCATGCATAGTGCCTGTTCTCTTAGTGCCTAAGAAGGATGGAACATGGAGGATGTGTGTGGATTGTCGTGCAGTCAATAAAATTACTGTAAAGTATAGACATCCCATTCTTAGGCTAGATGATAGGTTGGATGAATTATATGGTACTGTGTATTTTACTACAATTGACTTAATGAGTGGATATCATCAAATTAGAATGAAACCTGGTGATGAGTGGAAAATAGCTTTCAAAACTAAATATGGATTGTATGAGTGGTTAGTCATGCCATTTGGGCTATCTAATGCCCCTAACACTTTTATGAGGCTTATAAACCATTTATTGCATGCATAGTTTGTTGTTGTGTACTTTGATGATATACTCATTTATAACAAGTCTTATGAAGACATATAGAGCATGTTAAGTTAGTTTTACAAGCTTTAAGGTCTAAAAAGTTGTATTAGCAACTTAAGAAATGCACATTTTGTATAGATAGACTTGTGTTTCTTGGTTTTATGGTGAGTGCACATGGTATTGAAGTGGATGAGGAGCAAGCAATTAAGGAATGGCCTATGCTTAAGACTACTTCAGATGTGAGAAGCTTCCATGGCTTAACAAGCTTTTATAGGCATTTTGTGCAGAATTTCTCTTCCATTACTGCACCACTTACAGAAATTATCAAAAAGGAAGTTGGGTTCAAGTGGGGAGAAGCACAGCAAAAGGCATTTGAAACTTTGAAAGGGAAGTTGTGTACTTTGATGAAACATTTGAAATAAAGTGTGATGCTTTTGGTGTAGGTATTGGGGTGGTTTTAATGCAAGAAAAGAAGCCAGTTGCCTATTTCAGTGAGAAGCTTCATGGAGTCCAACTTAACTATTCAACCTATGATAAGGAGTTATATGCCTTAGTAAGAGCCTTGGACGTGTGGCAGCACTACCTCCTTCCCAAGGAGTTTGTCATTCACACTAATCATGAGTCCCTCAAACACTTGAAGGGACAAGGTAAGTTGAACAAAAGGCATGCTAAATGGGTTGAATTTATTGAACAGTTTCCTTATGTTATTCAATACAAGCATGGAAGAGATAACACTGTTGCTGATGCACTGTCAATGAGATATACTTTAATTTCTACACTTAGCTCTAAATTGCTTGGTTTTAAGCATGTTAAGGAACTATATGTTGGTGATCTTGATTTTGGTAATGTGTATGCAACATGTGAGCATCAAGCTTTTGATAAATTTTATAGGCATGATGGATTTTTGTTTAAGGGCAGCAAGCTTTGTTTCCTTAAGTGTTCTATACGTGATTTGCTTGTATTATAGTCTCATTATGGTAGGTTGATGGGACAATTTGGGGTGCATAAGACTTATGACATGTTAAATGAGCATTTCTATTGGCCTTATATGCTCAAAGATGTGGAAAAAGTATGTAATTCATGTGTTACATGTAGACAAGTTAAGTCTAAAACTATACCCCATGGTTTGTATATGCCTCTACCTGTACCTAGTTTTCTTTGGACTGACATTTCTATGGATTTTATACTTGGATTGCCTAAAACTAAATGTGGTAGAGATAGCATTTTTGTTGTGGTAGATAGGTTTAGTAAGATGGCTCACTTTATTGCTTGTCATAAATGTGATGATGCTATTAATATTGTTGACCTATTCTTTAGAGAAGTAGTGCGTTTGCATGGTATTCCGCATACTATTGTTTTAGACAGGGATACAAGTAGGGGTGTGCAGAACCGAACCGAAGCCAAAAACCGAACTGAATCGAATTGATTTTGGTCTATTTGGTTCGATTTTTTAAATTTTTGGTTCATTTGGTTCTGAACCGAAATAAAAATTCGATTTTATCGGTTCGGTTCTTGAAATTGAAAAATCGAAGGAACCGAACTGACCAAAGTATATATATATATATATATATATATATATATATATATATATATATATATATATATATATATATATATATATATATATATATAGTATAAAACTTTCAAAGAATACAAGTTAGCTGGGTGGCGTGGAACACATAAAGATTGCTGCAAGTCCTGTGTTCAAATCCCAGTGAAGGCAGTTTTCTATCTTTTTACTTTAATTTTTTTATCATTTTTTTAACTTTAAAAGTTTTGTTTTAATATTTTTTTTACTCTACAAAAATTTAATTCACTAATTTTTTTTAACTTTTAATTTTTTTTACTTTAATCTTTTTTTTGTTGTTATATGAATAATATTTATATTATAAGAATGCTATTAAGAGAAATTAAGTTTGAGATCTCTTGCACTTTCAATCGAATAAATTTGTAATTAAATTTTTGACGAAGACTATAATCAACTGAAATTCTCAATTATCCAAATATATTTATCAAGTAACATTTCAATAATAATAATAATAATAAGTGCAAGAGTTTTTTTTTTTTAAAAAAAGGCATGCAATGAAACATGCTATTACATGTTCAAACTCATCTTTTAGCACTCAAAATATACATAATTATAAAAAGATTATATCCTCTAATACAAAACATTATAGAGTGAAGATCAAATGGAAAGTTATCGCTGATGTAATTTCCGTGCGAAAGGTCATTTGCCATATACAACCGATGAAACTCAAAAGCTAAATTGTTTGCGGCATTACTTTATTTATTATTCCTATCTATAAATTTTGTATAATTTAAAATTTTACAATTTTATTTGTTTTGTTGATGAAAATATAGTTTGCATAAAAAAAATCATACGTTTGGCCAAAAAAAAAACATAGATTAGGATAATAAAATTCACGGGGAATTAGCTTTTTGCTCTTAAAAGTAAATTCAATACTTTTTTAGAAAAACAACAGAATAGCACAATATTACCCACTAAAAATATATAATTGATGCTAATTATCATGAATTTCAATCGTTCCAGTAAAATAATATGCTAAGATTTCTTTGACTAACAAGATTCAGACATAATAAACATGGCTCATGACCATTTTTCTAGAAATAACTATTTCATTTTTTTACGCATATTAAGCTAATTATTAATTTTTTTAAGTTAACAAAATATAATTTTAAAATATTATAATATCCTCCCTTATATTTAATAAACACAAAAAAAATTATTAAAAAAAATAAAGATTAATGAGAGTATTAATTTATTGCTGATATTAATAAAATGATACAATTAGAATAGATGTAATAAATATTTTCTTGATTTCATAAAATTACAATTTAGGCATGATAAGTTTTCTTAAAAAAGCGACAACTGCTATGTGGAAGGAGTAATATTTACTCTAACCATTTTATAATTTTTGTCCATTTTTATTTTTGATATAAATTAAAAATTATAATTATTACGATCAAGAGACAATTTTTCATATAAATTTTCTATTATACTTATTATAAATATATAATGAGTGATTAAGTTTTATTAAAAGTATAAAAATCATCCTTGATAATATAACATGAAAAATTAATTATAACGTATAAAAAAAGAAAATGAATAATATTTTAGAACAAATTAAAAAAATGGATAAAAATTATATAAGGGATTAAAAATTTTTTTCCCCAGTTTTTTTAGAATTGAATGAAACAATTTCTAAGATAACAATTGTTTTCCTCATAAAATATTTTTTGAATCTGATTTCTTCCTTCAATCCAATAAAATATTTTGATTAGTATTTATTATAGACATAATATAATAAATTTATATATATTATTTTAATTTTAGTTATTTTAAATGAATTTATTTTGTTGAATATAAATTAATTTAATTTATGGACTCATATAGGTTAAAAGCCCAATAAAAAATAAGCTCATATTGACTCAGAACTGATTGAACCAGACCGAACCGACCGAAATTATTTCGGTTTGTTCGGTTCTAAAAAGTTCGATTTCGATTCGGTTCTTATATTTTATGAATTTTGGTTTTCGATTCAATCGGTTCGATCTAAAATCGAACCGACCAAATGCTCACCCCTAGATACAAGGTTCCTTTCACACTTTTAGCATGTTCTATAGGGTAACTTGGGTACAAAGTTGTTGTTTTCTACTACTTGTCACCCCAAATAGATGGCCTAATAGAAGTGGTGAATAGAACCTTGGAAACTTTACTTTGTGCTATAGTGGGTAAGAATCTCAAAACATGGGAGGATTGTTTACCTTTTTTTTGAATTTGCTTATAATATAAGTATTCATTCTTCTACTGGTTTTTCACCTTTTGAACTTGTTTATGGTTTTAACCCACTAATTGTGCTTGATCTTTGTCCATTTCCTTTACACGAGCTTTCAAGTTTGGATGGTAATAGGAAGGCATAATTGGTAAGGATTTTACATGAGAAAGCAAGAGCTAACATTGAGAAGAAGAACCAAAAGTATGCTGAAAGAGTAAATAAGGGAAGGAGACAAGTGGTATTCAGCCCTGGAGATTAGGCTTAGGTGCATTTTTGCAAGGAAAGGTTTCTAAACCAAAGGAAAAACAAATTGGATGCATGTGGTGATGGCCTTTTTCAAGTCTTAGAGAGCATTAATGGTAATGCTTACAAGATAGACTTGCTAGGTGAGTAAGGTGTTTTTGCTACTTTTAATGTTTTTGATCTTTCTCCTTTTGATATGGATTCAGATTTGAAGATAAATCTTTCTCAGGAGGGAGGGAATGATACGGATTCACCATTAAAGACATCAACCTAAGATCTATTAATGATGCTTAGTGGTCCAATTACAAGGAGGCATGCTTAGAAACTTAAGATGGCAACGCCATCTTATGTTTAAAGCTTTGTTACACAAGAACTTCATGATTCCTTTGAGAAGTGCTATGGAGAAGTTGAAGACAAACATAAAGTACTTAGCCTATTGGAAGCAACTAAAAGAATTGGGCCAACTTAAGTCATTTTGGGTTTATACAACTTTAGGCTTTAATTGTACAAGTCATGTGCCTCATTTAAAAGTCACATGATTCACTTAAGTTGTAAGGGAGATGGGCTAAGCGTGTAGGCCTTCTTATTAGTTAGTGTTTTGCTTAGTTGGGTTAATTAATTAGTTTTAGTTTGGGCTTGGATTTTGGCCATTATTCTTTAGTTATTAGGCTTTGTTTTAAGTTAAGTTATTTTTATTGGAATGGGCTTGTATGCCTTGCAAAAGCCCAAAGAAATTTGGCCACACCTTGTTTAAGGCCTTATTAATATTTTATTTTGGGTTTAAAGAGTTAAATTAGGGTTTTTTTAGGGTTTGGCACCACTTAGGGTTTGGAGGCTATAAATAGGCTATTAGAAGTTGTAAACTGGAGATTTTGATTAATTAAAAACTTGGAGAGGTTCTCTTTCTTCGCTTGGTTGAATTCTTTAGAGGGAATTGTGAGTTTGCTTGCTTTTCTTTTCCATTGCATGAAGAATTTGATTACTTATCAATTATTTTGATTGTGGAATTTTCATCTCCTTTATTATCCCAATTATTTGCATTTCCAATCACTTGTTTTTGTGGGTTCAATATGGAGGGTGTTTATCTAGTTTGTCTTTGCCATCAAAGTATATGTTCAAGGGGTTTCGGGTTCTTTAGCCTTGGGGTTCCACATCAGTAATCGTATTACCTTATAAACTCCTCAGTTAGGAGGTCTCAAACTTATTTGGTCCATCGGTCTAAGTTATGGTACCAATCTATTGCTGTCCCTAGCAAGCTTAAGCATTCTGCCTCTTTGTCAATGAGGCTCCCTTCGTCACAAGAGTATACTGCTTCATGTGTGTAGAAGGATCTGAAGTTCCATCGAATTTAGGCAGCTCAGGCATCTTAAACTTTTGAGGCAACAGCTCTTCACTATTTAGATCCTTGTCTTTAGGATTGACCCCTCTACCAGTGGATAAGATGTGTTCTATTACCTCGATCTTTCCGTCCATCTTTCTGAGGGTCTCCTCTTTGTTCTTTGCTACAACCATTATAGGTTCATCATCTTCCTCCTCCTCTTCCACACGGTACTCCTCAAGAGCTAGGGACTAAGGTCAAACGAATGGTGCAAACAATCCTCAATCATGGCCATCATTCTTTCTTCAAACTCTTGGAATCTTTGATCCAGTCTTCTATCTAACTTATCTGCCATTTCTAACTCTAATATAGTGATTGTCACAACCCCTAAACCGCTTGGATAAATAGTGTACTATGGCTAAAATAGTCAAAGGGTTAGCATGATGCATGATGATGATGCGTGTATACATATGGTGTATGAAACATGGTATATACATGAGTTACTTATGATGCGTGCATAATATAGAAGTGATGCATAATGTATAAGCATGTTAGGTGTCAATCATATCCATATACAAGTAAAATATAGCCTTCCAACCTTATTACTCTCACACAGGAGGTCATGTAGTCTCTTTTTTAAGTGGGCTTAGCCTATAGATCAACCGGGAACTAATAGACATGTAATGTACGTGCCAAACAATTAGTAGCATAACCTCTCTTAATTGAAAGTGTAGGCATAAGGGTATTGGGCATCATTTATTTAAATAATCTAAATAAATCGGGTTGGGCACACCGGAGCATGGCAGCCTTTGATGAGTACCACCTAATATATTTGAAATATATAAGGGGCCACATGATGCGAAACCCCAAGGCTAAAGAACCTGAAACCCCTTGAGCATACACTTTGATGGCAAAGACAAATTAGATAAATACTTTCCCTATTGAACCCCCAAACAACAAGTGATTGGAAACACAAATAATTACGATAATAAAGAAGATGAAAATGGCAAAATCAAAATAATTGACAAGTAATCAAATTCTTCATGCAATAGAAAAGAAAAGCAAGCAAACTCACAATTCCCTCTAAAGAATTCAGTCAAGCCAAGAAAGAGAAACCTCTCAATGTTTTAATTAATCAAAATCTCCCTTTCACAACTTATCATAACCTATTTATACTATAGCCAACCCTAGAAACTCTTTAAATTCAAAACAAACTCTAATAAGGCCTTTAACAAGTAATGGTCGAATTCCCCATGGGCTTTACAAGACAAATAAGCCCAATTATTAAGTCTTAAACACAACTTAAAACAAAGCTAATAAAGAAAGACTTGGTGGCCAAATTACAAGCCCAAAGGCTAAGTACTTTATATTGGCCTTCAAGTTCTCCACAACATTTCTCAAAGGCCTCTTCATGAAATTCTTGAGTAACAAAGCCTTGAACATAAGATGACATAGCCATCTTTAGCTTCTTAGCACGCCCTCTTGTAATTGGACCACTAGGCATCTTCAAAGGATCTTTGGTGGCATCGCATTGATGGTGCATCCGTATCATTCCCTCCCTCCTCAAAAAGATTTGTCCTCAAATCATAATCCACATCAAAAGGAGAAAGGTTAAAAACATTAAATGTAGCAGAAACACCATACTCACCTAGCAGATCTATCTTGTAAGCATTATCATTGATGCGTTCCAAGACTTGAAAAGGACCATCACCACATGTATCCAACTTGCTCTTCCTTTGGTTTGGAAACTTTCCTGGCAAAAATGTAACCAAACCCAATCTTCAGGGGCGGATACCACTTTTTTCCTTCCCTATTTACTCTTTTAGCATACATTTGGTTCTTCTTTTCAATGTTAGCTCTTGTTTTCTCATGCAAAGTCTTTACCAATTCTACCTTCCTATTACCATCCAAACATGAAAGCTCATGAAAAGGCAATGGACAAAGATCAAGCGCAGTCAGCGGATTAAAACCATAAACAAGCTCAAACGGTGAAAAACCAATAGAAGAATGAATATTCCTATTATAAGCAAATTCAATGAAAGGTAAACAATCCTCCCATGTATTAAGATTCTTACCCACTACAGCACGAAGTAAAGTACCCAAAGTTCTATTCACTATCTTTGTTTGACCATCTATCTGTGGGTGACAAGTAGTAGAAAACAACAACTTTGTACCCACTTACCCCATAAAACATGCCGAATCAAAAGGTGTAAATGTTGCCTTCCCAATCCTAAAGCAAAAAGGATTAGTTTTTCCCACTTATGAAAGGATTAGGATTTCTTTAGGCAATATAAACTACCCTAGCTCAATTGCTCCTTAATTTTTTTCTTCTATTTTTCTTCTCTTTTACGTTTCTCTTTTCTTTCTTTTTTTTGAATAGTACCAGAACAGTGCGAGGAACAGTACGATAAACAGTGATGTGAACAGTACCACGATTTTTTTTTCATTCAACACACAAATCTTTAGGCTACTACTACTAGAATTTGGTTTTTCATGCCAAAGATTCAAAATTCAAGTTCGGTTTCTAAGGCTTTTTAATGAATCAAAACACAAGGTAAGGAAATAAAAGGCTAAATATAACACACAAAAAGCACACAAATCAAAACTTATCACTATCTAATTCGGCATAAACATAAAGAACTCAAGGAAAAAACACAAACCTAACACTAAGATAAATAGGAATTTACCTTACTTTTGGCTCTGATACTAAATGATGCGGAACCGCAAGGTTAAAGAACCCAAAATCCCTTGAACATATACTTTGATCTCAAAATGCAAAGAAGACAAACACACTCCCTATTGAACCCCCAAACAACACGTGAATAGAAATGCAAAAAATCGGGATAAGAAGAATAAGAAAATGCCACAATCAAATGATTAATAAGTAATCCTAATTCTTGATGCAATAGAAAAGAAAGCACGCAATCTCACAATCTCTCTAAAGAATTTCGGCTAAGCCAAGAGAAAACTCTCAAAAGTTTATTATTTGATTCTATAATGAAGTTTACAACCTATGTTAGCCTATTTAATAAGGTGGTTAACCTTAATTCACTCTTTAAAACCCTAATTTAAATACTCATATGGCCTTACACGAATTTCCTTGGGCTTTTACAAGCCAATTAAGCTCAAATAAGTCTTAAACACATTTTAAACAAAACTAATTAATAAACCTTATAGGCCTAAAATGAAAGCCCAAAAGAAAGACTAAAATAAATAACCAAACTAACTAGACTAAGCCCAAAAGAAGCCCACACGCCTAGCCCATTAATAATACAACTTAAGTGAGTCATGTGACTTTTAAATGAAGCACATGACTTGTACAATTAAGCCCAAAGTTGTTAAAAGCCCTTGATAGCTTAAACTTGCCCAATTCCTTCTCTTGCTTTCAAGAGGCACTTTATACTTGTGATGTTGATTGATGAAATCATCATGACTTGCCCTCTCTATGGTCGTATCATCCCTCCCTCTTTAGAAAAGATTCATCCTCGAATCTTCGTCATGCAATAGTTGGGAATTGACACTTGATGACGCAGCGCAGGTTGGAGGGGC
The DNA here is from genome assembly GCA_037975025.1 of Excoecaria agallocha. Classification (NCBI taxonomy): domain Eukaryota; kingdom Viridiplantae; phylum Streptophyta; class Magnoliopsida; order Malpighiales; family Euphorbiaceae; genus Excoecaria; species Excoecaria agallocha. The sequence goes on from CM075816.1 coordinate 5,868,466, forward strand.
ACGCTTGGCATGAACTGTCCGCTTTGGGCATCACCACATCAGCCCGCACTGATGCGGAACCCCAACCTATATGCCAAACTAGAACGCCAGCATACCATGAATATTGAACATAAATAAGATAATAAACCCCCAATCTAAAGAACCCCCAAACAAGATTGATTGGAAACGCTTATGATAGATTGATTTAGAAAACAAGAAGAAGAAGAATCAAGCATACATTAATCATGCAAATAGCCTAAGTCTAATTCTTCATGCAATAGCAAGAATCAATAATAAATTAACTCTCACAAATTCGGCCAAGCCAAAGAAAATTCTCATTAATCAAAATTCAAGTGTCTTACAAATGAAGAATTCAGCCCTTTATATAGGCCAGGTAGCCACCCCTCCTTAGATGAATAAAAATCAAACACTAACTCTAAGAGATAAATAATGAAATAAATAACAAAGATAATTCCTATCTTTTATCTATATGTATTTGGCCATAATATGGACTAAGTACATGAAGAAATAAAGATAAATACAATCTAAAAATAATCCTAAAAGCTGGTGATAAATATGCATGATTATCCTAAGAAAATGAAGGAATGAATGTAGATTTGATCTTGGCTAAAAGTTGATTTCGGCCAGCCCTTTAAAGATATGGTCAAGCTATTATTTCTCCCTCAAAATCTACTTAATAATATCCCAAAATAATAAGTATTTATCAAGGAAAATCCATTCCTAAAATTTAGGACCCTAAATTCACCAATGTAGGCCTAAACCTAAATCTGACCCAAACCCATTAAAATTCAATTCCCCCATGTAAAATTCAGCCCCCTTAGGTATTCTAAGCCTCAAATAGTTATTTTGGCCCAACTCTTTAGAAGAGATAAGCCCAACTTTAGCCTACCCACTTAAACTACCCAAAATAGTAAACTAAGCCCAAAATAAAACAAACCTATTCTAATAAAGCCCAATTCGTTTTCCTGGGTTCTAGGCTGCCTAAATATACTTTATTAAATGTTACATAAAGAATAGAACTAAATAAAGTAGCTTGAAGGCCCATTGCACCATTCGGCCTAAACTTGTCTTCATAGTCCAATTTAGCTTCTTTCTCTTCTTGAACTTGCATCTTCTCCACATAAGGTTTCATGAATGCTTGTAGGACTTCTTGAAGCTTCTTTGACCTTGCTCTTGTTATTGGTCCTTGAGGAAATGCTAGCTCATCTTTCTTTTTGCCATTGTGCTTTGTCGTGCTCATATCACGCACGGCTTTAAAACGCGTCATGCCAAGTGGAGGTGAACCGCTGCCTATATATTGCTCAACCAACACCTAATCTTTTGATGTGGGACTGGGGACTCAATGGATGCCTTGCAACACATGCTCCCGCATCATACTCCCCTCCTTAAATGCAGGTGCACCTGCGCCTTAAGGACGCACTCAGAGGTTGAATCCACAACATGGTGGCCTACATCGCCAGCTCTGATACCACCTGACGCAGCGCAGGTTGGAGGGGCACGCTTGGCATGAAACTGTCCACTTTGGGCATCACCACATCAGCCCGCACGGCTTTAAAATGCATCATGCCAAGTGGAGGTGAACCGCCGCCTATATATTGCTCAACCAACACCTGATCTTTCAATGTGGGACTGGGGACTCAGAGGATGCCTTGCAACACATGCTCCCGCATCACTTGAGGAATACATTCATCTTAGTAAATGATATTCGGCATTGGTGGAAATAATATTGAATGCTTCTTCATTGAGAAACTCATCATGATCCTGCAAGTTATAAACAAAAGGACTACATAAAACATGTTGAGTATTTGATATAGTGGTATGATTTTGACTTTCTCCATTTCCCACATGCAACTCATTCTCCTTAATCAATAGAGAGAATCAACTGTAACTTGCGAATCTTCCATCTCAACTAAGCAAACTTCTTCACTTGCACTCAAACAATCAACAATTTCTTCACTTTCCATTATTTCTCCATTATGCACAACATCATTACTCTTCTACCTCTAAAACAACCTCATTTACCAAGTTCTCCACATCTTCAACTTCGCCCAAAACCTCTTTTTCCTCATCAAGCTCATCGACAACCTCCTCTTCATGGTCTTGAGTAACTTCATTATCAAAGCCTATATCTATATCACCCTTTTCCGGTTCACAAATTATTTCTTCTAGGATAATTTCCTCCTTCTTTCTCTTCGCTTTGCTCTCCTCCATTCTAATACGTGGTTCGAAATATTGTCTAACCAACCATTCTATATTATTAAGTTCTTGCCTTAACAACTTTATATCTTCCTTAAATGCATTCCTTTCATCTTGATGTAAATTTCGCTTTGACTTGTAATAACATCCTCACATTCACTCGTGTTTCACTCAAAATTTGGCTTTTACCCTCTTAATGTCCTCTCACTCTCTTGCCTTTTTCCTCTTAAGCTTGCAACTTCAAAATTGTACTTCAGAATTTAAATCACAAATCAAAAACTTGAGCACGTTTAAGAAAGCAAGGAAATAATAACTAACAATAAAAAGATAGCTCAAAAAATAGAAAAGAAGACTCTAGACACAATGGAGGTGATACACAGACAAGAGTGGTGTACCACTTGATGATAAGTAAATTAGAGTATTGGACAAGCAAAGATACTCAAAGAAATAGGCAACAAGAATCAAAGAAAATAACAATATGGATAAAATGAATGAAGTTGATTCACTACACAGTAAAACCAAATATAGAACCTAAATATGCTACCCAACAAAGAAAGGAAATCAACAAGATACCAATTAAAACTAAATAAAGTATAAAACATGCAAACAAATTAATTTAGAGCCAATTTATTCACTATTGTGAACGATGTAACAAGCTTGATTAATGTGTCAAGTTGTATGCAAAATGATGGCAAAAGTTTCCAAAAATGATAGCACAAATAGTGGAAAAAGTTTCCAAAAATAGTTACACAAATGATGGAAAAGTTACCAAAAATTGTTGCACAAATGGTGAAAAGTTTCCAAAAATGGTTACACAAATGATGGAAAATTTACCAAAAATGGTTACACAAATGCATAGCAAATGATAAAATGATTGGCACAAATGGATAATAAATGGATAGCACAAATATTTGCCAAGTAGAAATCCTTATCTAACTAGGATTAGCATTGTAATTCCAATTTAGATATGGACTAGGATTTTTCAAAGCCTAAACCCAAAGCAATAAGGATTAATTTTCCTACCTTTTAAAGGATTCCCAAATGTGTTTGGAAAAGTTGTAAATGTTGCCCTCCCAACCTAAAGCAAAAAAGATTAGTTTTTCCCACTTATGAAAAGGATTAGGATTTCTTTAGGCTATATAAACTACCATTGCTCAATTGCTCCTTAATTTTTTTCTTCTATTTTTCTTCTCTTTCACGTATTTCTCTTTTCTTTCTTTTTTTGATGAACAGTACCAGAACAGTACCGTGAACAGTATGATGAACAGTACCACGATTTTTTTCTTTTTTTTTTTTCATTCAACACAAAAATCTAAAGGCTACTACTACTAGAATTTGGTTTTTCATGCCAAAGTTCAAAGTTCAAGTTTGGTTTCTAAGGCTTTTTAATGAATCAAAACACAAGGTAAGAAAAATAAAAGGCTAAATTTAACACACAAAAAGCACACAAATCAAAACTTATCACTACCTAATTCGGCATAAGCATAAAGAAATCAAGAAAAAACACACAAACCTAACACTAAGATAAATAGGAATTTACCTTACTTTTGGCTCTGATACCAAATGATGGGGAACCACAAGGTTAAAGAACTCGAAACCCCTTGAACATACACTTTGATCTCAAAACGCTAGGAAGACAAACACCCTCCCCTATTGAACCCCCAAACAACACGTGAATGGAAATGCAAATAATTGGGATAAGAAGAATAAGAAAATGCCACAATCAAATGATTGATAAGTAATCCTAATTCTTGATGCAATAGAAAAGAAAGCAAGCAATCTCACAATCTCTCCAAAGATTTCGGCTAAGCCAAGAGAAAACTCTCAAAAGTTTATAATTTGATTCTATAATGAAGTTTACAACCTAGGTTAGCCTATTTATAAGGTGCCTAACCCTAATTCAATATTTAAAACCCTAATTTAAATACTCATATGGCCTTACACGAATTTCCTTGGGCTTTTACAAGCCAATCAAGCCCAAATAAGTCTTAAACACATTTAAAACAAAACTAATTAATAAACCTTATAGGCTTAATGAAAGCCCAAAAGAAAGACTAAAATAAATAACCAAACTAACTAGACTAAGCCCAAAAGAAGTCCACACGCCTATCCCATTTAATAATACAACTTAAGTGAGCCATGTGACTTTTAAATGAAGCACATGACTTGTACAATTAAGCCCAAAGTTGTTAAAAGCCCTTGATAGCTTAAACTTGCCCAATTCCTTCTCTTGCTTCCAAGAGGCTAAGTACTTTATACTTGTAATGTTGATTGATGAAATCATCATGACTTGCTGATATGAGCACGACCAAGCACGCCGACAACAAGAGAGATGAACTAGCACTTTCTCAAGGACCAATAATAAGAGCAAGGCTAAATAAGCTTAAAGAAGTCCTACAAGCATTCATGAGACCTTATGTGGAGAAGATGCAAGTTCAAGAAGAGAAAGAAGCTAAATTGGACTATGAAGGGAAATTTACGCCGAATGTTGCAATGGGCCTTCAATCTACTTTATTTAGTGTCCATTCTTTATGTAACATTTAATTAAGTATATTTGGGCAGCCTTAGGACCTAGGAAAATGAATTGGGCTTTATTAGAATAGGTTTGCTTTATTTTGGGCTTATTTTGCTATTTTGGGTAGTTTAAGTGGGTAGGCTAAAGTTGGGCTTATCTCTTCTAAAGAGTTGGGCCAAAATAACTATTTGAGGCTTAGAATACCTAAGGGGGCCAAATTTTACATGGGAGAGTTGAATTTTAATGGGTTTGGGTCAGATTTAGGTTTAACCCTACATTGGTGAACTTAGGGTCCTAAATTTTAGGAATGGATTTTCCTTGATAAATACTTATTATTTTGGGATATTATTAAGTAGAGTTTTTGGGAGAAATAATAGCTTGACCATATCTTTAAAGGGCTGGCCAAAATTCACTTTTAGCCAACATTAAGTCTACATTCATTCATTCATTTTCTTAGGATAATAAGCATATTTATCACTAGCTATTAGGATTATTCTCAAATTATATTTATCTTTATTTCTTCATGTACTTAGTCCATATTATGGCCAAATACATGTAGATAAAGGTTAGGAATTATCATTGTTATTTATTTTATTATTTATCTCTTAAAATTAGTGTTTGATTTTAATTCATCTAGGGAGGGGTGGCTGCCTAGCCTATATAAAGGGCTGAATTCTTCATTTGTAAGAGACTTGAATTTTGATTAATGAAAATTTTCTTTGGCTTGGCCGAATTTGTGAGAGTTAATTTATTATTGATTCTTGCTATTGCATGAAGAATTAGACTTAGGCTATTTGCATGATTAATGTATGCTTGATTCTTCTTCTTCTTGTTTTCTAAATCAATCATATGCGTTTCCAATCAATCTTGTTAGGGGGTTCTTTAGATTGGGGGTTTATTATCTTATTTATGTTCAATATTCATGGTATGTTGGCATTCTAGTTTGGCATATAGGTTGGGGTTCCGCATCAATTGGTATCAGAGCATAGGCTAAGGGATAAATTCTTAACTATCCTTTAATTTTTGCTTTTAAACTTTAATTTTCTATTTTAGCCTAATAGGATCTTGCATCTAGTTCCTTATTTGGTTCTTGCTCTGTTGTGTTAATTACCTATCTTTAAGTATTTGATCATTAGTTTGATTAAAGTTACAAAAAAAAAGAAGAAAAAAAAATCAATTAGAAACAGCCTTGTTATCAATTTGGATTTACTATCTTGTTAAGATCATATTTGATCAATTGATGAATCTTGTGTTCTTGTTGAATCCGAATTTGCCATTGAATATATCAAGCATATAATTTGCAATCTTTGAGTGGTTGAATTTGGTTTGGATATAATTTTGATCTACAAAGTGCCCTACACCACTTAGAGTAAGTTTTGATCAATCAAGCAAGATTGGAGTTAGAACTTTCACAATTGGTTTGATTTCTTGAAGACCAGGTTAGTACTCCTAATTTTGGATTTGGGTTATGTTTATTGCATGCTTTCTTTGATTTTTTTTGTTGAGTCTTACATCAAATCTGTTTAAACTAATAATTAGGTTTAGTTAAACATCACATTTAAGTGCATCCGTCTTGTCCATTTCCTTCATTCTAAGTTTCTAATTTGTGTGTTTAAGCTATTTTTGGTTCTAATTACACTAGTTTGACATATTGCACGTTGTTTAACATCTATATATACTATAGTGCACGAAATCTTCTTCTTGTGTACTAATTTCTGATTTTTGTTCAAATAGGTCAATTTGTCTCTAGAATTAGTATCTTTGCTGTTGTTGTTAGGTTTTTTCATTGTTCCCTCAATCAAATTACTTAATTGTGCATATTTGTTTGAGTTGTTTCTGAAGTGCAATTGTGAGATATCAATTTATAAGTTGAGAGAAAAACAAGAATGAATGGGATAAAGGAAAGTGTGAAGTTGTTAAGGCAAGACCTTAATGATATAGAATTGCAATTTAAACAATGGTTCAAACAACTAAGTAGATTGGAAAATAGCAAAGAAAAGAGAAAGGAAGAGGAAGTTATCCTAGAAGAAAAAAATTGTGAAGCTGAAGGGAACACTATTGATATAGTTTTCTTTGATAGTGATGTTGTGAGTGATGAAGAAATAATTGAAAGAAAAGATGTTGTTGATTGTTTGAATGAGAATGAAGAAGTTTGTTTAGTTAAGATGGAAGATCAACAAGTTACAATTGCTCCTCTATTGCTTAAGGTGGAGGAATTGCACATGGGAAACGAAGGAAATAATAATCACATTCGCAAAGATGTAACAATGAGTAACCATGTTTTGCCTAGTTTCTTGGTCAAATTGCAGGAACATGATGAGATTTTTGCTGAAAAAGCGTTCATATTATTTCTACCTATCCCAAAGATCATTTATGAAGATGAATTTATTCCTCAAGTTTCTATTCCCAACTTGAACAAGACGAAGATTCGAGGGCGAATCTTTTCCGAAGAGGGAGGGGATGATATGAGCATGACCAAGCACGTCGACAACAAGAGAGATGAACTAGCACTTTCTTAAGGACCAATAATAAGAGCAAGGTTAAATAAGCTTAAAGAAGTCCTACATTCAAGAAGAGAAAGAAGCTAAATTAGACTATGAAGACAAGTTTAGGCCGAATGTTGCAATGGGCCTTCAATCTACTTTATTTAGTGTCCATTCTTTATGTAACATTTAATGAAGTATATATGGGCAGCCTAGGACCTAGGAAAACGAATTGGGCTTTATTAGAATATGTTTGTTTTATTTTGGGCTTATTTTACTATTTTGGGTAGTTTAAGTGGATGGGCTAAAGTTGGGCTTATCTCTTCTAAAGAGTTGGGCCAAAATAACTATTTGAGGCTTAGAATACCTAAGGGGGCCGAATTTTACATGGGAGACTTGAATTTTAATGGGTTTGGGTCAGATTTAGGTTTAGGCCTACATTGGTGAACTTAGGGTCCTAAATTTTAGGAATGGATTTTCCTTGATAAATACTTATTATTTTGGGATATTATTAAGTAGAGTTTTTGGAAGAAATAATAGCTTGACCATATCTTTAAAGGGCTGGCCAAAATTCACTTTTAGCCAACATTAAGTCTACATTCATTCATTCATTTTCTTAGGATAATAAGCATATTTATCACTAGCTGTTAGGATTATTCTCAAATTGTATTTATCTTATTTCTTCATGTACTTAGTCCATATTATGGCCAAATACATCTACATAAAGGTTAGAAATTATCTTTGTTATTTATTTTATTATTTATCTCTTAAAGTTAGTGTTTGATTTTAATTCATCTAGGGAGGGGTGGCTGCCTAGCCTATATAAAAGGCTGAATTCTTCATTTGTAAGAGACTGGAATTTTGATTAATGAGAATTTTCTTTGGCTTGGCCGAATTTGTGAGAGTTAATTTATTATTGATTCTTGCTATTGCATGAAGAATTAGACTTAGGCTATTTGCATGATTAATGTATGCTTGATTCTTCTTCTTCTTGTTTTCTAAATCAAACTATCATAAGCGTTTCCAATCAATCTTGTTTGGGGATTCTTTAGATTAGGGGTTTATTATCTTATTTATGTTCAATATTCATGGTATGTTGGCGTTCTAGTTTGGCATATAGGCTGGGGTTTCGCATCACTTGCCCTCTCTATGGTCGTATCAAATACCATGCAAGTGCACAACTTCTCTAAAGAATAGGACAACAATATTAACAGCTTCATCACATTTATGACAAACAATAAAGTGAGCCATCTTGCTAGACCTATCTACCACAACAAAGATGCTATCTCTACCACATTTAGTTCTAGGCAATCCAAGCACAAAATCCATAGAAATATCAGTTCAAGGAGATAGTTTTAGACTTAGCTTGCTTACATGCAATAAACGAATTAAACACTTTTTCCACATTCCTGCACATATGAGGCCAATAAAAATGCTCATTTAACACGTCATAAATCTTATGCACCCCAAAATGTCCCATCAATCCCCCACAATGGGACTTTAACAAGAGAAAATCACATATAAATCACTTAGGCAAACAAAAGCTTACTGTCCTTAAACAAAAATCCATCATACCTATAAAATTTATCAAAATCTTGATGCTCACATACTACATACACATTACCAAAATCAAGATCAACAACATATAGTTCTTTAACATGCTCAAAACCGAGCAACTTAGAACTAAGTGTAGAAATTAAAGCATATCTTCTTGACAATGCATCAACAACAATGATTTACCATGCTTGTACTGAATAACATAAAGAAATTGTTCAATAAATTCAACCCATTTAGCATGCCTTTTGTTCAACTTACCTTGTCCCTTCAAGTGCTTGAGGGACTCATGATTAGTGTGAATGACAAACTCCTTGGGAAGGAGGTAGTGCTGCCACACGTCTAAAGCTCTCACTAAGGCATATAATAACTCCTTGTCATGGGTTGAATAATTGAGTTGGGCTCCATGAAGCTTCTCACTAAAATAAGCAACTGGCTTTTGTTTTTGCATCAAAAGTGCCCCAATACTTACACCAGAAGCATCACACTCTATTTCAAATGTCTTATCAAAGTTAGGTAAAGATAAAATAAGAGCAGAAAACAACTTCCCTTTCAAAGTTCCAAATGCCTTTTGTTGTGCTTCTCCCCACTTAAACCCAACTTCCTTCTTGAAAGCTTGCCAAGCCATGGAAACTCCTCACATCTGAAGCAGTCTTAGGCGTTGGCCATTCTTTAATTGCCCTCACTTTCTCTTCATCCACTTCAATACCCTGTGCACTCACCACAAAACCAAGAACACACAAGTCTATTTATACAAAATGTGCATTTCTTAAGTTTAGTATACAACTTTTCAGACCTCAAAGCTTATAAAACCAACTTAACATGCTTAATATGCTCGTCATAAGACTTGCTATAAATGAGTATATCATCAAAATAAACAAGAAAAAACTTCCCTAAATATGCATGCAACACATGGTTCATAAGTCATGATCATAAAAGTGCTAGGGGTGTTAGATAGCCTAAATGGCATGACTAACCACTCATAAAAACCATATGTAGTTTTGAAAGATGTTTTCCACTCATCACCAAGTTTCATTCTAATTTGATGATATCCACTCATTAAATCAATTTTAGTAAAATACACAGCACCACATAATTCATCCAATATATCATCTAGCCTTGGAATGGGATGTCTATACTTTACAATAATTTCGTTGACTGCACGGCAATCAACACACATCCTCCATGTTCCATTCTTCTTAGGCACCAAAAGAACAGGCACTACTATGGACTTATGATTTCTCTCACCAATCCCTTCTCCATGAGTTCTTCCACTTGCCTTTGCATCTCCTTAGTTTCCATAGGATTGCTTTTATAGGTTGGTCTATTAGGAATGGTAGATCTTGGCACAAAGTCAATCTAATGTTCTACCCCTCTCAAAGGAGGTAATCCATCTGGCATTTGATTAGGAAAGCCATTAGAATACTACTACAACATAGAAACAAAACTAGGAGGCAAAGAATTAAGATTAAGGTCAGTTTCAAAAAACAAAACATCTTTGTAGATTACAAGGACCAAAGGTTGTCTTAAAGCTAAGGTATTCTTAACCTCTCTTGTTCTCACATAAAAGTTCTATTTTTGTCGCCCCCTTGCTTGTTTTCACTCACCAATGGGCCATTTATTTGTTTTATTTCTTTTTCAGCCTCTTTTCCCCCTTCCCTTTCTTTTTCTCTATCTCACCCTTGGGCCGAAATCTCTCTCCCCTTTTCTCTCTTGGCTGAAGCCTCTTTCTCTCTCTCAAATATTTTCTTTTGATCTTCATAAATCTTTTGAGGAGATAATGGGGCTAAAACAACCTTTTTACCTTCATAAGAAAAAGAAAACCTATTAATGTCCCCATTATGCAAAACTTGTCTATCAAATTGCTAAAGCCTTCCTAAAGCAAATGGCCTGCCTGCATGGGCACTCTAACCTGGAATGTGACCTTAACCTCTCCACTATCATTTAACCATTGCAATTTATAAGGTCTAGGATGATGCTTTTCACATGCCAAGTTCAACTTCTCGACCATACTCACACTAGCTACATTTGTGCAACTCCCCTCATCAATAATGATCATGCACACTCTACCATTAACTAAACATTTAGTGTGAATTATATTTTCTCTTTGTTCTAAGCTTTCCTCTTTAACATTCAAGTTTAAAGCTCTCCTAGCAACTAAAGATCTTCCACTTTTAGCAATTAACAACTCTCATTCACTATCATAATCACTGCAATCTTATAAAGGAGGCATTTCATCTTCACTATGGTCTGATTCAAAAATAATTTTCCCATCGTCCCTAGCTACTATAACCCTCTTATTAGGAACATGCCCCTTGCCTAAACATTTAAAACATTTAATTTCTCCATTAGGGGTTGGAGTATTTGAATTACCTTTAACACCTATATTTAGGACTTGGGTAGTCCTTGTTTCCTTAGAGGCCGAACCTGCCCCATAGGGTTTGGCTCCTTTAAAGTCCTTCTCCTCCCTTTTTATCCATTTAGATCCCTAGGTATTATTTGAGTTGTTGCTGGTCTTGTTGAAGCTCTTACTCCTCTTTTGCATTTCAATTTTCATTGCCATATTCAACATCTCCTCCATAGAATCATACATATATAGGTCAATGACATTATCAATCTCCTTGTTTAGATCACCTAGGAATTGAGCCATGGTGACCTCCTCATCCTCCTCAATATTTGCTCTCACCATGCACAGACCCATATCTTTGCGATAATCTTCCACTGACTTTCCTCCCTGCACAAGTCTATGCAATTTCTGATGTAATTATCTAAAATAATGTGAAGGAACAAACCTTTTTCTCATGGCCTCTTTCATGTCCTCCCAAGTACTAATGGAATGTCTCCCCATCTTCCTTCTATTCATGTTGAGTTGTTCCCACCAGAACAATGTATAATCAATGAATTCTATAGCTGTAATCTTTACCTTCTTTTTCTTTGAATATCTACTGCACTCAAAGATCATCTCAACCTTCACCTCCCACTCTAAGTACTCATCAGCATTATTTTGGCCTTTGAATGGAGGAATCTTGAGTTTGATGTTGCCTAAGTTCCCATCTACCTTTGCACTAGTTTCTTCTTCATCTTCATCATCAATATCAGCTACTACACTTTCATCAACCCATCGGCCTCTCCTTACTGCTCTTCTAGGTGCATTAGATGTGCTCACTTCTAACTTTTCTATCCTATCATTAATCTCTCCCATTTCCCTCATGAACCTATCAAAAGTTCCATGTATAGCTTGTAAGGTGAAAGCTATCTCTTCAAGGGATGCTCCCTTTTTACTCGATTCTTTAGTCATGATTTAATACCTAAAAAAGTGTTAGATAATAGCCTCAAAAGCACTCCCTCACGTGTTTACACTCAAAGAATGTCACTACTCTTGTGTTTCACACAATTAAGGCTTTTACGCTCTTAATATTCTCACACTCTCTTGCTTTTTTCCACTCAAGCTTGCAACTTTAAAATTGCACTTCAGAGTTCAATCCACAAACCAAGAATTTGAGCACATTTTAAGGAAGCAAAGTGATATGACCATAGAGGGGGCAAGTCATGATGATTTCATCAATCAACATCACAAGCATAAAGTACTCATCCTTTTGGAAGCAAATGAAGAATTGGGCCAACTTGAGTAATAAGGGCTTATGCAACTTTGGGCTTTAATTGTACAAGTTATGTGCTTCATTTAAAAGTCACATGACTCATTTAAAGTTGTATCTTGATGGGTTTAAGGGGCTGTTTTGTTTAATTTTCAGTTAGGGCTTTTAATTCATTAAGTTTAGTTGGATTATTGAATAAGTGAGGCCTTATTTAAGTGGGCCACATGCCACCTTCACTAAGGCCCATCATTTTTCTTTTGTTTTAATTCTTTAAGTAGGAGAATGAGCTTGTTTTATCTTGTAAAGCCCAATGAAATTCGGCCACACATTGTTTAAGGCCTTTTTAGGGTTTGTTTTAGCTTCTAAGGGTGATATATTTCTTCTTAAACAGGTTATTAGACTTGTTTAAGGAACTAAAGTGTCTTTAGAGTTCCTAAAGAGGTTATTTGGCTTGTTTAGGAAGTAAAGTGTTTAGGGTTTTAGTATAAATAGTTTGTTATGAGTTGTAAACAAAAAAAAAAAGATATTTGAATCAAATTATAAACTTTGAGAGTTTTTCTCTTGGCTTAGCCCAAATTCTTTAGAGAGATTGTGAGATTGCTTGCTTTCTTTTCTATTGCATCAAGAATTAGGATTACTTATCAATTATTTGATTATGGCAATTTCTTATTCTTCTTATCCCGATTATTTGCGTTTTGATTCACGTGTTGTTTGGGGATTCAATAGGGAGGGTGCTTGTCTTCTTTGTGTTTTGAGATCAAAGTGTATGTTCAAGGGATTTCGGGTTCTTTAACCTTGGGGTTCCGCATCATTTGGTATCAGAGCCAAAAGTAAGGTAAATTCCTATTTATCTTAGTGTTATGTTTGTATTTTTTTTCTTCCATGATTTCTTTATGTCTATGCCGAATTAGGTAGTGATAAGTTTTGATTTGTGTGCCTTTTGTGTGTTAAATTTAGCCTTTTCTTTCCCTTACCTTGTGTTTTGATTCATTAAAAAGCCTTAGAAACTGAACTTGAACTTTGAGTCTTTGGCATGAAAAACCAAATTCTAGTAGTAGTAGCCTAAAATTGGTGTGTTGAATTAAAAAAAAAAAAAGACAAAAAAAATCGTGGACTGTTCACATCACTATTTGTTGCACTGTTCATTATACTGTTCATCGCACTGTTCTGGTACTATTCAAAAAAAAGAAGAGAGAAAAACGTGAAAGAGAATAAAAATAGAAGAAGAAAAAAAGTAAGGAGCAATTGAGTAAGTGTAGTTTATATAGCCTAAAGAAATCATAATCCTTTCATAAGTGGAAAAAACTAATTCTTTTTGCTTTAGGATTGGGAGGGGCAGCATTTACACCTTTTCCAAACACATTTGGAAATCCTTTAAAAGGTAGAAAAATTAATCTTTATTGCTTTGGCTTTAGGCTTTCAAAAATTCTAGTCCATATCTAAATTGGAATTACAATCCTAATCCTTAGACAAAGATTTATACTTGGCAAATATTTGTGCTATTCATTTATTATCCATTTGTGCTAATTATTTTTATCATTTGCTATCCATTTGTGCAACCATTTTTGGCAACTTTTCTATCATTTGTGTAACCATTTTTGGAAACTTTCCACCATTTGTGCAACCATTTTTGGCAACTTTTCCATCATTTGTGTAACCATTTTTGGAAACTTTTTCCACCATTTGTGCTCCCATTTTTGAAAACTTTTGCCATCATTTTGCTATCACTTTCTCATCGTTTTGCACACAACTTGACACACTAATCAAGCTTGTTACATCGTTCGGCATAGTGAATAAATTGGCTCTAAAATTGATTTGTTTGCATGTTTTATACTTTATTTAGTTTTAATTGGTATCTTGTTGATTTCCTTTCTTTGTTGGGTAGCATATTTAGGTTCTATATTTGATTTACTTTGTAGTGAATAAAATTAATTAATTTTATCCATATTGTCATTTTCCTTGATTTATGCTTATTTCTTTGTTTTAAGCTAGCTTTTGTTCCATTTACATTGTTAGGGTATCATTGCTTGTCCAATACTCTATTTTGGTTATCATCAAGTGGTACACCACTTTTGGCCATGTATCACCTCCATTGTGTCTAGAGTTTTCTTTTCTAGTTTTGAGCTATCTTTTGTTGTTAGTATTATTTCCTTGTTTTCTTAAACGTGCTCAAGTTTTTGATTTGTGATTTACATTTTGAAGTGTAATTTTAATGTTGCAAGCTTGAGAGGAAAAAGGCAATAGAGTGAGAGGACAATAAGAGGGTAAAAGCCAAATTTTGAGTGGAAAATGAATGAATGTGAGGATGTCTTATTACAAGTCCAAGCGACATTTACATCAAGATGAAAGGAATGCATTTAAGGAAGATATAAAGTTGTTAAGGCAAGACCTTAATAATATAGAATGGTTGGTTAGACAATATTTTGAACCACACATTAGAATGGAGGAGAGCAAAGCGAAGAGAAAGAAGGAGAAAGTTATCATAGAAGAAATAATTTGTGAACCTGAAAAGAGTGATATAGATATCAAACCCTATGGTTTGATAGTGAGGTTACTCAAGACCATGAAGAGGATGTTGTTGATGAGCTTGATTAGGAAAAAGAGGTTTTGGGTGAAGTAAAAAATGTGGAGAATGTGGTTAAAAAGGTAAATGAGGTTGTTTTAGAGGTAGAAGAGGATAATGATGTTGTGCATAATTGAAAAATATTTGAAAGTGAAAATGTTTTTGATTGTTTGAATGCAAGTGAAGAAGTTTGCCTAGTTGAGATGGAAGATTCACAAGTTACAATTGATTCTCTATTGATTAAAGAGAATGATTTTCACATGGGAAGTGAAGAAAGTCAAAATCATATCATTGTATTAAATACTAACCATGTTTTGCATAGTCCTTTTGTTTATAACTTGCAGGATCATGATGAGTTCTTTAATGAAAAAGCATTCATACTATTTCCACCAATGCCGAAGATCATTTATGAAGATGAATGTATTCCTCAAATGTCAATTCCCAACTATTGTAAGACGAAGATTTGAAGACGAATCTTTTCTAAAGAGGGAGGGAATGATACGACCATAGAGGGGGTAAGTCTTGATGATTTCATCAATCAACATCACAAGCATAAAGTACTCATCCTTTTGGAAGCAAATGAAGAATTGGGCCAACTTGAGTAATAAAGGGCTTATGCAACTTTGGGCTTTAACTGTACAAGTCATGTGCTTCATTTAAAAGTCACATGACTCATTTAAAGTTGTATCTTAAAGGGTTTAAGGGGCTGTTTTGTTTAGTTTTTAGTTAGGGCTTTTAATTCATTAAGTTTAGTTGGATTATTGAATAACTGAGGTCTTATTTAAGTGGGCCACATGCCACCTTCACTAAGGTCCATCATTTTGGTTTTGTTTTAATTCTTTAAGTAGGAGAATAGGCATTTTTTATCTTGTAAAGCCCAATGAAATTCGGCCACACCTTGTTTAAGGCCTTTTTAGGGTTTGTTTTAGCTTCTAAGGGTGATATATTTCTTCTTAAAGAGGTTATTATACTTGTTTAGGAAGTAAAGTGTCTTTAGAGTTCCTAAAGAGGTTATTTGGCTTGTTTAGGAAGTAAAGTGTTTAGGGTTTTAGTATAAGTAGCTTGTTATGAGTTGTAAACAAAAAATAATAATATTGGAATCAATTATAAACTGAGAGTTTTTTTCTCTTGGCTTAGCCGAAATTCTTTAGAGAGATTGTGAGATTGCTTGCTTTCTTTTCTATTGCATCAAGAATTAGGATTACTTATCAATCATTTGATTGTGGCATTTTCTTATTCTTCTTATCCCGATTATTTGCATTTCCATTCACGTGTTGTTTGGGGGTTCAATAGGGAGGGTGTTTGTCTTCTTTGCTTTTTGAGATCAAAGTGTATGATCAAGGGGTTTCAGATTCTTTAACCTTAGGGTTCCGCATCACAAAGAATAAGTACTAACAATAAAAGAAAGCTCAAAAATTAGAAAAGAAGACACTTTCACAACGGAGGTGATAATATAAAAGAAACAAAAGCTAGCTTACAACAAAGAAATAAGCAACAAGAATCAAGAAAAATGACAATATGGATAAAATATATGAATTTGATCCACTATAAAGTGAACAAAATATAGAACCTACTTAATCTACCCAAATAAAGTAACAAATCAACAAAAAGACCTAATTAAGCTAAATAGAGCATATTGCATGCAAAACAAATGAATTTAGAGCCAAAAAGATCATTAGGCTGAATGGTGTAACAAGCTTGATTAGTGTGTCAAGTTATGTTCAAAATGGTGGCACGGTGATTGCAAAATGATGCCAAAATGATGCCAAAATGATGGCTAATGATTAAAAAATGATGGCATAAAAGATTGAAAAATGATTGAAAAAATGATATCAAAATGGTAGCAATGATTGCTAACAAATGATATTAATGATTGGTAGCAAATGATATCAAATAGTGGCAATAATTAATAGCAAATGATAGAACAAATGGTAGCACAATGATTGCAAAGTAAATCCTTATCTAAGTAGGATTAGGAATGTGAAATCAATTCAAATATGGATTAGGATTTTTGAAGGCCCAAACCCAAAGTAATGAGGATTTATTTTCCTACTCTTTAAAGGATTCCAAATGGTGTTTAGAAAAGGATTTAATTGCTGCCCCTCCCAATCCTAAAATAAAAAAGGACTACTTTTCCACTTATAAAAAGATTTGCATTTTCTCTTTGGCTATTTAATCTCTCCTTGCTAAATTACTGTCTAATTCTTTTCTTCTTCTATCTTTCCTTCTCTTTTTCGTTTTTCTTTTTCTTCTTTCTTTTTTAAATGAACAGTACCTATGCTTCT
Source organism: Excoecaria agallocha (assembly GCA_037975025.1). Taxonomy (NCBI): domain Eukaryota; kingdom Viridiplantae; phylum Streptophyta; class Magnoliopsida; order Malpighiales; family Euphorbiaceae; genus Excoecaria; species Excoecaria agallocha. Next base: position 5,885,658 of record CM075816.1, read on the forward strand.
TTTTTTTTTCAACAACTAATCTAAAGTCTACTTCTAATAGGATTCGGTTTCATGCCAAAGATTCAAAGTTTAAGTTTCGGTTTCTAAGGCTTTTCAAAGAATCAAAACAAAAAGGTAATGAAAGAAAAGGCTAAATTTAACACTAAAAAACATAAAAATCAGAATTCTTGCTACTACTAATTTCGGCACATGCATAAAGAAATCAAGGAAAGAAAACTCAAACCTAATACTAAGATAAATAAGAATTTACCTTACTTTTTGGCTCGATACCAAATGATGTGGAACCCCAAGGCTAAAGAACCCAAAACCACTTAAACATACACTTTAATGGTAAAGACAAATTAGATAAACACCTTTCTTATTGAACCCCCAAACAACAAGTGATTAGAAACACAAATAATTAGGATAATAAAGAAGATGAAAATGCCACAATCAAAATAATTGATAAGTAATCAAATTCTTCATACAATAAAAAAGAAAAGCAAGCACACTCACAATTCCCTCTAAAGAATTCGGTCAAGCCAAGAAAGAGAAACCTCTCAATATTTTAATCAAAATCTCCCTTTCATAACTTCTCATAACATATTTATACTATAGCTAACCCTAGAAACTCTTTAAATTCAAAACAAACTCTAATAAGGCCTTTAACAAGTAATGGCCGAATTCCCCATGGTTTTTACTAGAAAAATAAGCCCAATTATTAAGTCTTAAACACAACTTAAAACAAAACTAATAAAGAAAGACTTGGTGGCCGAATTACAAGTCCAAAAATAAAAGACTAACTAAAATAACCAAGCTAACTAAACTAAATCGAAACAATGAAACCCACACGCCTAGCCCACTTCTTACAACTTAAAATGAGTCATGTGACTTTTAAATGAAGCACATGACTTATACAATTAAAGCCCAAAGTTGTATAAGCCCTTGATGACTTAAGTTGGCCCAATTCCTTCACTTACTTCCAAAAGGTTAAGTACTTTAATGCCTTCAAGTTCTCCATAACATTCCTCAAAGGCCTCTTCATGAAGTTCTTGAGAAACGAAGCCTTGAACATAAGATGACATAGCCATCTTTAGCTTCTTAGCACGCCCTCTTGTAATTGGAACATTAGGCATGTTCAAAGGATCTTTGGTGGTTGATGGCATTGATGGTGGATCCATATCACCACATAGCAAGCAAGAGTATTAAGGTCATACAACCTGGGGAAATTAGCTATTGTCATTATGCTTGTAGTCCAGTGATAAAACTTTAAAGCCACCCAAACATGATCCCTACCAATAGGTCTAGTCATGAGCATAACAACTTGATATGAGCATAGGGGGGCAAGTCATGATGATTTCATCAATCAACATCATAAGCTTAAAATGGGAAAATTGTACAATTCTAAAGTGAAGATGAAGGAAGCCTTTGGGTTTAAAATAGCTAAATGAAGATTCAAGCCTTGGAAGAACATGTGCAAGTCATGTGCGAAGCATGTGCAGGGCATATACAAGTGGAAGACATGTGCATAGCATGTGATATTTATGTAATAAGGCTTTTGTATTCATAGTTAATTAGTTTGGGCCTATTTAACACAATTGGGCTTTTATTTAAGTGAGACATGTGACTTCATTAAAAAGTCATGTGACTTAAATGGCTTAATTAAAGCCTGTTTTCTTAAGTAAGACACTTGAGCCTATCTAAAACAAGTCTAATTCGTCACTTTACTTTAGTTGGGTTTTAAGTAGTTGTTTTAGCCTATTTTAGGTAAGATTTGGTCTTTTAAACCTATTGGGCTTATGTATACCCATTTCCCTAGGGTTTAGGGCTAGTTAAGAGTATAAATACTCTCTTTTAGCCATGTAAAAGGGAAGTTGAAGAATAAAAACGAGTTGAGAGATTTCTCTTCAAGAAAGCTTGTTCTTTATTTTCTATTGCATTAAGAATTAGACCAACTTATCAATTATTTTGATTGTGGCATTTTCCTATTCTTATTTTCCCAATTACTTGCGTTTTCATTCACTTGTTGTTTGGGGGTTCAATAGGGAGGGATTTTATCTAGTTTAGCTTTGCCATCAAAGTGTATGTTCAAGGGGGTTCAGGTTCTTTAGCCTTAGGGTTCCGCATCATTTGGTATCAGAGCCAAAAGAAAGGTAAATTCCTATTTCTCTCAATGTTAGGTTTGTTTTTTCTTTTCTTTGATTTCTTTATGTTTATGCCGAATTAGGCAGTGATAAGTTTTGATTTGTGTGCTTTTTGTGTGTTTTACCTTTTCTTTTCCTTACCTTGTGTTTTGATTCATTAAAAAGCCTTAGAAACCGAACTTAAACTTTGAATCTTTGGCATGAAAAATCGAATTTTAGTAGTAGTAGCCTTTAGATTGGTGTGTTGAACTAAAAGAAAAAGGAAAAAAAACGTGGTACTGTTCAGAGCACTGTTAACGATACTGTTCATCATACTGTTCGCAGTACTGTTCATCAAGAAAAAGAAAGAAGAGAGAAAAACTTGAAAGAGAAGAAAAATAGAAGAAGAAAAAAATTAAGGAGCAATTTGGCAAGGGTAGCTTGTTACACCATTCGGCTTAGTGATAATTTTGGCTCTAAATTGAATTGTTTTTGCATGCAACCAGCATTTAGTTTAATTAGGTCTCTTTGTTGATTTCTTGCTTTGTTGGGTAGAATAAACTATGTTTTATATTTGGTTTACTTTGCAGTGAATCAAATTCATACATTTTAACCACATTGTCCTTTTCTTGATTCCAGTTGCTTATTTCTTTGTTTTAAGCTTGCTTTTGTTCTTTTTACATTGTTAGAGTATCTTTGCTTGTCCAATACTCTAATTTCTTGTCATCAAGTGGTACACCATTTTTGGCCGCTTATCACCTCCAATGTGTTTAGTGTCTTCTTTTCTAGTTTTTTAGCTTTCTTTTATTATTAGTACTTATTCTTTTCTTTCTTAAAACATGCTCAAATATTTGGTTTGTGGATTGAATTCTGAAGTGCAATTTTAAAGTTGCAAGCTTGAGTGGAAAAAGGCAAGAGAGTGTGAGAACATTAAAAGAATAAAAGCCAAATTTTGAGTGAAACACGAGTGAATGTGAGGATGTCTTATTACAAGTCGAAGCGGCATTCAAATCAAGAAGAATGGAATGGGCTAAAGGAAGATATGAAGTGTTTGATGCAAGGCCTTAATGATGTGGATTTACAGTTTAAACAACTTCTCAAACAACTAAGTACATTATGTAAGCAAGAGGAGAAGAGAAAGAAAGAGGAAGTTATCTTAGAAGAAATTATTTGTGAAGCTGAAGGGGATCCTATAGATTTATTTGATAGTGATGTTGTACGTAATAGAGAAATAATTGAAAGACGATGTTGATTGTTTGAGTAAAAATAAAGAAGATTCCTTGAGTTGGTTGAAAGATCGACATGCTACAATCGATCCTCTATTGTTTAAGGAGGATGAATTCCACAAGGAAAATGAAGGAAATCGTAATCATATTCACAATGATGTTCTAAAGACTAACCATGTTTTGCCCAGTGTCTTTATTAAATTACAAGAACATGATGAGTTCTTTTCAAAAGAAGCATTCATATTATTTTCACCTATTCAGAAGATCATTTATGAAGATGAATATATTCCTCAAGTGTCAATTCCCAACTTTGCAAAACGAAGATTCAAGGACGAATCTTTTCTAAAGAGGAAGGGAATGATACGAGCATAGGGTTCAAGTCATGATGATTTCATCAATTAGCATCGTAAGCTTAAAATGGGAAAATTGTACAATTCTAAAGTGAAGATGAAGGAAGCCTTTGGGTTTAAAATAGCCTAAATGAAGATTCAAGCCTTGGAAGAACATGTGCAAGTCATGTGCGGGGCTTGTGCATAGCATGTGATATTTATGTAATAAGGCTTTTGTATTCATAGTTAATTAGTTTGGGCCTATTTAACACAATTGGGCTTTTATTTAAGTGAGACATGTGACTTCATTAAAAAGTCATGTGACTTCAATAGCTTAATTAAAGCTTGTTTTCTTAAGTAAGACACTTGAGCCTATCTTAAACAAGTCTAATTCGTCACTTTACTTTAGTTGGGTTTTAAATAGTTGTTTTAGCCTATTTTAGGTAAGATATGGTCTTTTAAACCTATTGGGCTTATGTATACCCATTCCCCTAGGGTTTAGGGCTAGTTAAGAGTATAAATACTCTCTTTTAGCCATGTAAAAGGGAGGTTGAAGAATAAAAACGAGTTGAGAGATTTCTCTTCAAGAAAGCTTGTTCTTTCTTTTCTATTGCATTAAGAATTAGATCAACTTAGCAATTATTTTGATTGTGGCATTTTTCTATTCTTATTTCCCTATTACTTGCGTTTCCATTTACTTGTTGTTTGGGGGTTCAATAGGGAGGGATTTTATCTAGTTTAGCTTTGCCATCAAAGTGTATGTTCAAGGGGTTTCAGCTTCTTTAGCCTTGGGGTTCTGCATCACAACTGATGGGTTACCATTTTATATATCAATTGGTACGAGACTTAGGCTGGTGGTTCTTCTTGACACCCTACATTGAGTGAACTTAGGGCATGCTTCAGGATTAGATCGAGGTTAAAATAGAGACACCTAACATAATTTTAAGGCTCTATCATGAATGCAGAAAATGTAATTTTGAAGAGAGATAAGATTAATGTATTAAAAAATCAATTAAAGAACTTAACTGATGCGGAACCCCAAGGTTAAAGGAACCCAAAACCCCTTAAACATACGCTTTGATTTCAAAAGACAAAGAAGACAAACACCCTCTCTATTGAACCCCCAAACAACATGTGAATGGAAACGCAAATAATCGGGATAAGAAGAATAAGAAAATGCCACAATCAAATGATTGATAAGTAATCCTAATTCTTGATGCAATAGAAAAGAAAGCAAGCAATTTCATAATCTCTCTAAAGAATTTCAGCTAAGCCAAGAGAAAACTCTCAAAAGTTTATAATTTGATTCAATAATTTTTCCTTTACAAGTTATAATAACCTATTTATAGCCTCAAAACCCTAAGGGAATGGGTATACATAAGTCCAATAGGTTTAAAACACTAAATTCAACCTAAAATAAGCTAAAACTACTTAAAACCTTATTAAGGTAAAATGACGAATTTGAAGCCCAAAATAAAAGACTAACCAAAATAAAAGACTAACTAATAACCCAAATAACTATATAATCCCTTTAAAAGAAAGCCCACATGCCTAAGCCCACATTTACAACTTAAATGAGTCATGTGACTTTTAAATGAGGCATATGACTTGTACAATTAAAGCCCAAAGTTGTATAAGCCCAAAATTGATGATAAAGCACCAAATCTGCCTCCTATAAATTGGAGCACGCCCCAATGACATTTGGATCTTATATTTATGTGTTTGAATTCCATTTAGACCCATTTGAAAGTCAAAAGGTTGCCCCTCTTCAGTGGCATAAGATAGCCCTCTTGGATCCGTATCACTAACAGAGATACTTTAGGAGTAAGGTCTCTTAAGTCCCCAGTAGAGTCACCATTGTGGTATGTATTGTGCCCTGCTCGATCTAGGTTCACTCTCGGATGCTCTCTTTTAAGATCCAAGACCGGACGAGGCTCATAAAGTTCATAGTTTTGTCACTTAACAATAAAAAAGGTTTTGGGCCCAATCTTATTGTTGATGGTTAACCTATGATGGCATCTATAGTGGGCCTAAAAGGTAGGTATCATGGAATCTCCACTCAAAAGAATTTTGGAAAATGAATCTAACCTTTTAATGCCCTCACCAGAGAGGTGTTCAAGACATCACTCTTACTTATACCTTGGTTAGGTGTTGATTATAAATGATCATTTAATATGAATCACTATTTTCCTTCTCACATGATGCATTGCATAATTAAATAAATAAACACTCAAGCATATAGGAGAGCGATAAATGCATAAAAAGAAATAAAGAAACATACTTGAACTATTACATAAGAAAATTTTCCAATAAGAAAAGAATAAATAAACTGCCATACATAAAACTGGAAATTTATTAGACTGGGAACATTGGTTCCCTCATACATATTTACAAAAAGACTTTGTTATTATATGGTTTTGGATTGAAAATTGGAAATTGGTCCATTTTTATTATGAAAGCCCAAATTAATTAGTAAAAAATGATTTTACGTTAATTTTTATATTAGCATGCAAAAAACTATTTACTACTAAATTATTACATCCCCAAATAATAATACATCAAAAATAAATAAAGGAAATCAAAATAAGCAATTAAAATGAATAATGAGGAATAAAGTCCAGCAATAATGCATGCCTTCCAAAGATGCCCGATCCCAAGCTCTCCTAAAAGATCCATAAAAATAACATTAATGCTCAAAAGAAACCAAATAAGTAAATAGTTAGTAGTGTAGTAAAAGAAAATAATTAGATAAAGCAAATAAATATTAAAAGGGCTATCACTATGATAGACGGGCATTTGTAGGACTGATGCGGAATCCCAAGGCTAAAAAACCCGAAATCCCTTGAATATACACTTTGATGGCAAAGACAAAGTAGATAAATACCCTCCCTATTGAACCCCCAAATAATAAGTGATTGAAAATGCAAATAATTGGGATAATAAAGAAGACAAAAACTCCACAATCAAAATAATCGATAAGTAATCAAATTCTTCATGCAATAGAAAAGAAAAGCAAGCAAACTCACAATTCCCTCTAAAGAATTCGGCCAAGCCAAGAAAGAGAAACTCTCAATGTTTAATTCATCAAAATCTAAAATTTATAACTTATAATAGTCTATTTATAGCCTCCAAATCCTAGGTGGCACCAAACCCTAAAGAAAAAACCCTAATTAACTCTTTAAACCCAAAATTTCTTTGGGCTTTTGCAAGGTAAAATAAACCCATTCTAGTAAAATAACTTAACTTAAAACAAAGCCTAACAAGGAAAGAATAGTGGACGAAATCTAAGCCCAAACTAAAACTAGTTAATTAACCCAACTAAGCAAACACTAACTAATAAGAAGGCCTACATGCCTAACCCATCTTCCTTACAACTAAAGTGAATCATGTAACTTTTAAATGAGGCATATAACTTGTACAATTAAAGCCTAAAGTTATATAAACCTAAAATGACTTAAGTTGGCCTAATTCCTTCACTTCCTTCCAATAGGCCTTTATTTTATGCTTGTCTTCAAGTTCTCCATAGCACTTCTTAAAGGCTTCTTCATGAAGTTCTTGTGTAACAAAGCTTTGAACATAAGATGACATTGCTATCTTAAGCTTCTAAGCACGCCTCTTTGCAATTGGACCACTAAGCATTATTAATAGATCTTGGGTTAATATGTCTTTGATAGTCAATCCGTATCATTCCCTCCCTTCTCAGAAAGATTTTTCCTCAAATTTGAATCCATATCGAATGGAGATAGATCAAAAACATTAAAAGTAGCAGAAACACCATACATCAGAAACATTAAAGGTAGCAGAAACACCACACTCACTTGGCAAGTGATACGGATCCACCACCATCAACCAATAAAGCTAAAGATGGCCATGTCATCTTATGTTCAAGGCTTTGTTACTCAAGAACTTAATGAAGATGCCTTTGAGAAGTGTTATGGAGAACTTGAAGGTTATAAAGTACTTAGCCTCTTGGAAGCAAGAGAAGGAATTGGGCAAGCTTAAGCTATCAAGGGCTTTTAACAACTTTGGGCTTAATTGTACAAGTCATGTGCTTCATTTAAAAGTCATATGGCTCACTTAAGTTGTATTATTAATGGGCTAGGTGTGTGGGCTTAGTTTAGTTAGTTTGGTTATTTATTTTTAGTCTTTCTTTTGGGCTTTCATTTTAGGCCTATAAGGTTTATTAATTAGTTTTGTTTTAAGTGTGTTTAAGACTTATTTGGGCTTAATTGGCTTGTAAAAGCCCAAGGAAATTCGTGTAAGGCCATATGAGTATTTAAATTAGGGTTTTAAAGAGTGAATTAGGGTTAGCCACCTTATAAATAGGCTAACCTAGGTTGTAAACATCATTATTGAATCAAATTATAAACTTTTGAGAGTTTTTCTCTTGGCTTAGCCAAAATTCTTTAGAGAGATTTTGAGATTGCTTGCTTTCTTTTCTATTGCATCAAGAATTAGGATTACTTATCAATCATTTGATTATGGCATTTTCTTAATTCTTCTTATCCTGATTATTTGCATTTCCATTCACGTGTTGTTTGGGGCTTCAATAGGGAGGGTGTTTGTCTTCTTTGTCTTTTGAAATCAAAGCGTATGTTTAAGGGGTTTCGGGTTCTTTAACCTTGGGGTTCCGTCCTTTTTGTTTGTTGAGAATTTACACAAGCTAAAGTCATTTAAGGGAGGATCATATTCCTTCTAATCTCTTTTAGACAAGGGAATTATTACAACTTAAGCACATTGAAGGCCAAGATCACAATATAAAACTGAAGCACACTAAACGTGAAGATCATAGTATAAAACTGAAGTACACTTTAGAGGTATAGTCCATAAGGTTGTTTTAACTTCCAAGTCATGTGCCTCATTTAAAAGTCATATGATTTATTTAAGTTGTAAATGTGGGCTTAGGCATGTGGGCTTCCTTTTAAAGGGATTATTTAGTTATTTAGGTTATTAGTTAGTCTTTTATTTTGGGCTTGAAATTCATCACTTTACCTTAGTAGGGTTTTTAAGTAGTTGTTTTAGCTTATTTTAGGTAGAATTTAGTGTTTTAAACCTACTGGACTTATGTATACCCATTCCCTTAGGGTTTGGAGGCTATAAATAGGTTATTATAACTTGTAAAGAGGGATATATAGAATATTGAATCAAATTATAAACTTTTGAGAGTTTTCTCTTGGCTTAGCCGAAATTCTTTAGAGAGATTGTGAGATTGCTTGCTTTCTTTTCTATTGCATCAAGAATTAGGATTACTTATCAATCATTTGATTGTGGCATTTTCTTATTCTTCTTATCCCAATTATTTGCGTTCCTATTCACTTGTTGTTTGGAGGTTCAATAGGGAGGGTGTTTGTTTTCTTTATGTTTTGAGATCAAAGTGTATGTTCAAGGAGTTTCGGGTTCTTTAACCTTGGGGTTCCATCCTTTTTGCTTGTTGAGAATTTACACAAGTTAAAGTCATTTAAGGGAGGATCATATTCCTTTTAACCTTTGGGAATCCTTTAAAGGGTAGGAAATACAATCCTTATTGCTTTGGGTTTAGGTTTTCAAAATCCAATCCATACTTTATTTGGAATTACAATCCTAGTCCTACTTAACCAAGGATTTACTTTGCAATTATTGAACCACCATTTGTGCTATCCATTTGTTATTCATTTGTGCCACCATTTTATATCATTTGTTATCCATTTGTGCCGCCATTTGTTATCCATTTGTTCCATCATTTTTGGAATCATTTTGATCATTTGTGCTACAATTTTGATATCATTTTGCGATCATTTTTCCAATCATTTGCCACCATTTTGTTACCATTTTTGGCATCATTTGCTATCATTTTTTCCATTATTTTTCTATCAATTTGCCATCACTTTGCCACCATTTTGTACACAACTTGATACACTAATCAAGCTTGTTACACCATTCGGCCTAGTGATAATTTTGGCTCTAAATTGAATTGTTTTTGCATGCAACCTACTTCATTTAGTTTAATTAGGTCTCTTTGTTGATTTCTTGCTTTGTTGGGTAGAATATTTAGGTTCTATATTTGGTTTACTTTGTAGTGAATCAAATTCATTCATTTTATCCATATTGTCATTTTCCTTAATTCTTGTTGCTTATTTCTTTGTTTTATGCTTGTTTTTGTTTCATTTACAGTGTTAGGGTATCATTGCTTTCCCAATACTCTAATTTGATTACCATCAAGTGGTACACCACTCTTGTCCGTGTACCACCTCCATTGTTCTAGAGTCTTCTTTTCTAGTTTTTGGGCTATCTTTTTGTTGTTAGTTATTATTTCCTTGCTTTCTTAAGCGTGCTCAAGTTTTTGATTTGTGATTTAAATTCTGAAGTGCAATTTTGAAGTTGCAAGCTTGAGAGAAAACAGGCAAGAGAGTGAGAGGACATTAAGAGGGTAAAAGCCTTAATTGTGTGAAACACGAGAGGAGTGACATTCTTTGAATGTAAAACACGTGAGGGAGTGCTTTTGAGGTTTTTATCTAACATTTTCTTGCAGACAATCCACCATGACTGAAGAATTTAGTGGGAAAGGAATATCCCAAGAGGATGATATAAATGTGCCAGATAACAAGATTCTATATCAAGTATTTATTAGAGAGATTCTGAAGCTGAACCTTAGGATAGATGGAATAGAAGAGAGGCATGAAGGAAATACATCCAATGTACCTAGAAGGACAGTAAGGAGAAACCAAATTATTGAACATGTAGTGCATGATTATGATGATGAAGATGGAGAGGAGGCTAGTGCAACGATAGATGGGAACTTGGGAACCATCAAACTCAAGATTCCTCCATTCAAAGGCTGAAATAGTGCAGAAGAGTATTTGGAGTGGGAGCGAAAGGTGGAGATGATCTTTGAATGCAACAGATATTCAAAGGAAAAGAAGGTGAAGCTTGCAGCTGTAGAGTTCACTGATTATGTAGTGTTTTGGTGGGAGCAACTCAATTTGAGTAGAAGGAAGGTGGGAAGGCATCCCATTAATAATTGGGAAGACATGAAGGAAGCCATGAGAAAAAGGTTTGTTCCTTCACACTATTTTAGAGAATTACAACAAAAAATTGCATAGGCTTGTGCAGGGAGCAAAATCAGTGGAGGAGTACTATAAGGAAATGGAAATGTGCATGGTGAGAGTAAACATTGAGGAGGAGGATGAGGTCACCATGGCTCGATTTCTAAGTGGGCTAAACAATGATATTGCAAATGCCCTTGAATTATACAAATATGACTCCATGGAAGAAATGTTGCACATGGCAATAAAGATTGAAAAGCAAAAGAAGAGTAGAGGCTTCCATAAGACCAACAACAACTCAAATCACTCTTTGGCGTCTAAATGGACCAAAAAGGAGGAGAAGAAGGACTTTAGGGTATCTAAACCCTATAGGGAAGATTCGACACCCAAAGAAGAAAAGATACCCCAACTTCCAAACAATGTTGTTAAAGGTAACTCTAGTACTCCTACCCATAGTAGAGAAATTAAATGTTTTAAATGTTTGGGTAAGGGGCATGTAGCATGTGAATGTCCTAATAGGAGGGTAATCATAGCTAGGGATGATGGGGAAATTACTTCTGAATCAGCAAATAGTGATAATGAAATGCCTCCTTTAGAAGATTGTAGTGATTGTGATAGTGAAGGAAAGTTGTTAGTCACTGAAACCTCTCTCTTTAGTTGCTAGGAGAGCTTTATACTTGAATGTTAAGGAAAGCCTAGAAATAAGAGAGAACATATTTCAAACTAAGTGTTTAGTTAATGGGAGAGTGTGCACAATCATTATTGATGGGGGGAGTTGCACGAATGTAGCTAGTGCAAGTATGGTTGAAAAGTTGAACTTGGCATGTGAGAAGCATCCTAGACCTTATAGGTTGCAATGGTTAAATGATAGTGAAGTTAAGGTGACACGCCAAGTTAGAGTGCCATTTTCAATTGGATGGTACAAGGATGAGGTTTTATGTGATGTTGTACCTATGCAAGCAGGCCATTTGCTTTTGGGGAGGCCTTGGCAGTTTGATAGACAAGCTATTCATAATGGGTACATTAACCGATTTTCTTTTTCTTATGAAGGTAGAAAGGTTGTTTTAGCTCCATTATCTCCTCAAGAGATTTATGAAGAACAAAAGAAAATGTTTGAGAAAGAGAAAGAGGCTTCGGCCAAAGGAGTAAAGGGGAGAGAGGTTTCAGCCCAAGGGGTGAGAGAAAGAGAAAAAGGAAAAAAAAGGGAAAAGAGGCCAGAAAAGAAACAAAACAAATAAATGGCCCATTGGTGAGTGAAAACAAGCAAGGGGGAAGGCAAAAACAAAATTTTTATGTAAGAACAAGAGAGGTTAAGAGTGCTTTAGCTTTAGGACAACCATTGATTCTTGTCATCTACAAGGAAACTTTGTTTTCTTGCACGGACCTTAATTTTGATTCTCTGTCTCCTAGTTTTGTTTCTATGTTGCAGGAGTATTCTGATGTATTTCCTAAAGAGATGCCAAATGGATTGCCACCTTTGAGAGGGATAGAACATCAAATTGACTTTGTGCCAGGATCTACCATTCCCAATAGACCAGCCTATAGAAGCAATCCTATGGAAACTAAGGAGATGCAAAGGCAAGTGGAAAAACTCATGGAGAAGGGATTGGTGAAAGAAAGCATGAGTCCATGCGCAGTGCCAGTTCTTTGGGTGCCTAAGAAGGAACATGGAGGATGTTTTTTGATTGCCATCCAATCAACAAAATCACTATAAAGTAAGACATACTATTCCTAGGCTAGATGATATGTTGGATGAATTATGTGGTGCTGTGTATTTTACTAAAATTGATTTAATGTTTGGATATCATCAAATTAGAATGAAACCTGGTGATGAGTGGAAAACAGCCTTCAAAACTAAATATGGTTTGTATGAGTGGTTGGTTATGCCATTTGGGCTATCTAATGCCTCTAGCACTTTTATGAGGCTTATGAACCATGTATTACGTGCATATTTAGGAAAGTTTGTTGTTGTGTACTTTGATGATATACTCATTTATAGCAAGTCTTATGAAGAATATTTTGAGCATGTTAGTTTAGTTTTACAAGCTTTGAGATCTGAAAAGTTGCATGCTAAGCTTAAGAAATGCACATTTTGCATAGATAAACTTGTGTTTCTTGGTTTTGTGGTGAGTGCACAGGGAATTGAAGTGGATGAAGAAAAAGTGAAGGCAATTCAAGAATGGCCTATGCCTAAAACTATTCTGATGCAAGAAGCTTCCATGGATTAGCAAGTTTTTATAGGCATTTTGTGCAAGATTTTTCGTCCATTGCTGCGCCACTTACAGAAATCATCAAGAAAGATGTTGGATTCAAGTGGGGAGAAGCACAACAAAAGGCATTTGATACTTTGAAAGGGAAGTTGTGTTCTACTCCTATTTTATCTTTGCCTAATTTTGATAAGATATTTGAAATAGAATGTGATGCTTCTGGTGTAGGTATTGGGGCGGTGTTGATGCAAGAGAAGAAACCAATTGCCTACTTTAGTGAGAAGCTTAATGGAGCCCAACTCAACTATTCAACCTATGACAAAGAGCTATATGCCTTAGTAAGAGCTTTGGATGTGTGGCAACATTACCTTCTTCCTAAGGAGTTTGTCATTCATACCGATCATGAGTCCCTCAAATATTTGAAGGGACAAGGTAAATTGAATAAAAGGCATGCTAAATGGGTTGAATTTATTGAACAGTTTCCCTATGTCATTCAATACAACCATGGAAAAGACAATATTGTTGTTGATGCATTGTCAAGGAGATATTCTTTCTTTGTTTGCCTAAATGTTCTATGCGTGATTTGCTTGTATTAAAGTCTCATTGTGGGGGATTGATGGGACATTTTGGGGTGCATAAGACGTATGACATGTTGAATGAGCATTTTTATTGGCCTCATGCGTAGGGATGTGGAAAAAGTATGTAATTCATGTATTGCACGTAGGCAAGCTAAGTCTAAAACTATGCCTCATGGTTTGTATATGCCTCTACCTATGTTTAGTTCTCCTTGGACTGATGTTTCTATGGATTTTGTGCTTGGATTGCCTAGAACTAAACGTGGTAGAGATAGCATTTTTGTTGTGGTAGATAGGTTTAGCAAGATGGCTCACTTTATTGCTTGTCATAAATGTGATGATACTGTTAATATTGCTGATCTATTCTTTAGAGAAGTTGTGTGTTTGCATGGTGTTCCACGTACCATTGTTTCAGACAGGGATACAAAGTTCCTTTCACATTTTTGGCGTGTTCTATAGGGCAAGTTGGCTACGAAAATTATTGTTTTCTACTACTTGTCACCCATAAGCAGATGGTCAAACAGAGGTGGTGAATAGAACTTTGGGAACTTTACTTCGTGCCATAGTGATACGAATCCAAGAGGGCTATCCTATGCCATTGAAGAGGGGCAACCTTATGACTTTCAAATGGCTCTAAATGGAGTTCAAACACATAAATATAAGATCCAAATGTTATTTGGGCGTGCTCCAATTTATAGGAGGCAGATTTGGTGCTTTACTATCAATTTTGGGCTTATATAACTTTGGGCTTTAATTGTACAAGTCATGTGCCTCATTTAAAAAGTCACATGACTCATTTAAGTTGTAAATGTGGGCTTAGGCATGTGGGCTTTCTTTTAAAGGGATTATTTAGTTATTTGGGTTATTAGTTAGTCTTTTATTTTGGGCTTCAAATTCGTCACTTTACCTTAGTAGGGTTTTAAGTAGTTGTTTTAGCTTATTTTAGGTTGAATTTAGTGTTTTAAACCTATTGGACTTATGTATACCCATTCCCTTAGGGTTTGGAGGCTATAAATAGGTTATTATAACTTGTAAAGAGGGATATATCAATTGAATCAAATTATAAACTTTTGAGAGTTTTGTCTTGGCTTAGCCGAAATTCTTAGAGAGATTGATCCTATGCCATTGAAGTGGGCAACCTTATGACTTTCAAATGGGTCTAAATGGAGTTCAAACACATAAATATAAGATCCAAATATTATTGGGGCGTGCTCCAATTTATAGGAGGTAGATTTGGTGCTTTACTATCAATTTTGGGCTTATAAAACTTTGGGCTTTAATTGTACAAGTCATGTGCCTCATTTAAAAAGTCACATGACTCATTTAAGTTGTAAATGTGGGCTTAGGCATGTGGGCTTTCTTTTAAAGGGATTATTTAGTTATTTGGGTTATTAGTTAGTCTTTTATTTTGGGCTTCAAATTCGTCACTTTACCTTAGTAGGGTTTTAAGTAGTTGTTTTAGCTTATTTTAGGTTGAATTTAGTGTTTTAAACCTATTGGACTTATGTATACCCATTCCCTTAGGGTTTGGAGGCTATAAATAGGTTATTATAACTTTTAAAGAGGGATATATCAATTGAATCAAATTATAAACTTTTGAGAGTTTTCTCTTGGCTTAGCCGAAATTCTTAGAGAGATTGATCCTATGCCATTGAAGTGGGGCAACCTTATGACTTTCAAATGGGTCTAAATGGAGTTCAAACACATAAATATAAGATCCAAATGTTATTGGGGCGTGCTCCAATTTATAGGAGGCAGATTTGGTGCTTTACTATCAATTTTAGGCTTATACAACTTTGGGCTTTAATTGTACAAGTCATGTGCCTCATTTAAAAAGTCACATGACTCATTTAAGTTGTAAATGTGGGCTTAGGCATGTGGGCTTTCTTTTAAAGGGATTATTTAGTTATTTGGGTTATTAGTTAGTCTTTTATTTTGGGCTTCAAATTCGTCACTTTACCTTAGTAGGGTCTTAAGTAGTTGTTTTAGCTTATTTTAGGTTGAATTTAGTGTTTTAAACCTATTGGACTTATGTATACCCATTCCCTTAGGGTTTGGAGGCTATAAATAGGTTATTATAACTTGTAAAGAGGGATATAGATCAATTGAATCAAATTATAAACTTTTGAACCCCAAGGTTAAAGAACCCGAAACCCCTTAAACATACGCTTTGATTTCAAAAGACAAAGAAGACAAAAACCCTCCCTATTGAACCCCCAAACAACACGTGAATGGAAACGCAAATAATCGGGATAAGAAAAATTAAGAAAACGCCACAATCAAATGATTGATAAGTAATCCTAATTCTTGATGCAATAGAAAAGAAAGCAAGCAATCTCACAATCTCTCTAAAGAAATTCGGCTAAGCCAAGAGAAAAACTCTCAAAAGTTTATAATTTGATTCAATTGATTTATATCTCTCTTTACAAGTTATAATAACCTATTTATAGCCTCCAAACCCTAAGGGAATGGGTATACATAAGTCCAATAGGTTTAAAACACTAAATTCAACCTAAAATAAGCTAAAACAACTACTTAAAACCCTACTAAGGTAAAGTGACGAATTTGAAGCCCAAAATAAAAGACTAACTAATAACCCAAATAACTAAATAATCCCTTTAAAAGAAAGCCAAATGATGCGAAACCCTAAGGTTAAAGAACCCGAAACCCCTTAAACATACGCTTTGATTTCAAAAGACAAAGAAGACAAACACCCTCCCTATTGAACCCCCAAACAACACGTGAATGGAAACGCAAATAATCGGGATGAGAAGAATTAAGAAAACGCCACAATCAAATGATTGATAAGTAATCCTAATTCTTGATGCAATAGAAAAGAAAGCAAGCAATGTCACAATCTCTCTAAAGAAATTCGGCTAAGCCAAGAGAAAAACTCTCAAAAGTTTATAATTTGATTCAATTGATTTATATCTCTCTTTACAAGTTATAATGACCTATTTATAGCCTCCAAACCCTAAGGGAATGGGTATACATAAGTCCAATAGGTTTAAAACACTAAATTCAACCTAAAATAAGCTAAAACAACTACTTAAAACCCTACTAAGGTAAAGTGACGAATTTGAAGCCCAAAATAAAAGACTAACTAATAACCCAAATAACTAAATAATCCCTTTAAAAGAAAGCCCACATGCCTAAGCCCACATTTACAACTTAAATGAGTCATGTGACTTTTTAAATGAGACACATGACTTGTACAATTAAAGCCCAAAGTTGTATAAGCCCAAAATTGATAGTAAAGCACCAAATCTGCCTCCTATAAATTGGAGCACGCCCCAATAACATTTGGATCTTATATTTATGTGTTTGAACTCCATTTAGACCCATTTGAAAGTCATAAGGTTGCCCCTCTTCAATGGCATAGGATAGCCCTCTTGGATCCGTATCATACTTAATAAAAATTGTCTCAAATGACATAGTAATCATAGTTCTCTCTACACAAAGGGTGCCAAAAGAAATGGTCTATTGTTCAAAAAGGGATTTAGGCTAACTATGTGCTTATCAACAAAAATTCGTTAAAGGTTCAAAATTGGCTACCTAAAGTCAAAAAGGGTTAGTTATTTAAGCAAGTTAAATTGGCTATATTCTAGTGCCTTTATCATTTCTCATGCAAAAAATCACATTAAATGTAGTTTCAAAGTTTACCAAAAACAAGTTTTAGAGGATATGGCATAATAAGTCTCATACAATGAAAAATATCAATGTAAAAGGCTTCAAAAGCTCACTTAGCTATAGGTCAAATTACTATAAGCAATGATTTACCAAAATAATCATATTTACATGTGAAAAGATAAACAACTTGAAAAGAACCTATACTAATGTGCTTTGCTAAATCATAAGCCTCATATGCACATAAAGATGTCAAATAAAATAGCCAATGATATACCTCAAGAATTTGGCTAACTAGACCAAAAATAAAAAAATTCAAGCTACCTCATGTGTATGTTACCAAATATTCATCGACTACAAAAGCTCCAAAACCATGCAAACTTACAAACAACCTAAAAAATTTAACATGCATATAAGAACAACACAAATATACTAAACTAATAATAGTAATAATACTCATACATATAACATGCACACATGCTTATTACAACCTAACTCATAACATATATAGAAACCTCCTCACACTTAAAGGACACAATGTCCTTATTGTGCAAGGAAACGAAGAAAACACAAGAATAAATATATATAAAAACTAAAATACAAGAACACAAACAACATATAAACAAACAGAATAAGAAAACTGAAAACATGCATATAAACAAAAAGAAAAAAATAAAGAGTAAAGGACTTCCCTCATGTAGCTCCACTAGGCAAATCCGGTGAAGAAGGGCCGAAATCTACATTGTTCTTTTTAAAAAAGGTTAACAACCTCCTACTCAAACTTTTATGGCTCGTATGCATGGCTTTCATGGTGACCTCCATGTGGTCCACCTTAGACTCTAAATGCTTGTGGGATCCATCCATTTCTTCCAATCTATCTAACACCTTCTACCATCTTACTGAACTTCCTCCTTCCCCATTAGTAGACACATTTTGAGATTCATCCTCACACTATCATCATCATTAGAATCAATAGGGGATTTATTTCTCCCTCCTTCAAACCTTCCACATCTTTCCTCATAGGAGAAAAATGCAGGGGGATAGCCACCACGCTTCAACAACCAAGAATTGTGTAGGAACTTGACATCAATCATAATGATAACATCAGTTTCTTCAGGCTCAAAATCTTGCAACTTTCCCAAGCAACCTAACACAATTCCAGTTACCATATGTCCCATGCCCACACTTTTTGTCTTGGCAATGGAAGCATGGTATAAGCCATAAAAAATAAAATCAATAAAACAAGGAGTCTTTTTTGCTTGAACCAAAGACAACACAAACAAATCTTTAGCCTGAACTTTGTTACTTTCTACTCTACCAAACAATGCATGGCATAAAAACTTATGAAACAATAGCAAAATATCATTCTTAATCTGCCTATTGGTAGAGTTCTTGTTATCGAAATGAGACAACCCAAATAACTTCCTCCACACATTAGAAGCAACAAATTATTGAGGCACAAAAGTCTAGCTATTCAAAGGAAAACCAAACCCTGCATTCATTTCCTTAAAACCAAAAATATGTTTAATTCCATCATGCCTAAATTTCATCTTGATCTTCCTATCATCAACATAGGATAAAGTAACAAAAAATTTAATAGCCTAATCCTTCTTAATAGGTAATTTCATGTTAAGAAATTGCTTCCATTTTATATATTTAATATATTTTCCGAATTCTTGAGAAATTCCTAA
Source organism: Excoecaria agallocha (assembly GCA_037975025.1). NCBI lineage: Eukaryota > Viridiplantae > Streptophyta > Magnoliopsida > Malpighiales > Euphorbiaceae > Excoecaria > Excoecaria agallocha. The sequence continues at coordinate 5,904,437 of CM075816.1, forward strand.
ATCCTCTGACAAAGAAAAGTCTAAAGGCCACATACCTACATATTCTTTCTTAGAAAAAAAGTGAAATTTCTTACCTTTAATGTCAGTATGAATTAGAAAGAGGTAGTCATACATATCTTGAAGAAGCGTTGTACCTCTTTCTTATTGAGATGAACTTCCATCCTCCTTCCCTTTTTCCTTGCTCCTATTTGCAGCTATCTTTACTGTTACCATATTGAATCAACAACACAAGAGAGCAAACTCATACAGAAACAAATGAAAACTAAGAAACTTTAAAAAGATGCTACAAAGTATGAAAGAAATTAAAAGCAAAAGATGAAAAAGGAAAAAAATTTGAGAGAAAATTGAAGAAAGAATGATAGAAACTGTTGAAAATGAAAGTTTAGGGTTTCAAAATGAATTTATAGGGGGGAAATAAACACTTGCAATGGTTGGAAACTGCCCTAAAATTCAAAATTCATGCTCTATCGCGCTCGCAACAACCATTGCTCTCGTGATAGAATGTGATCCGCTATTCATCACGTTCATGATAACATCCGCTCTCACGACAGTACCCAAACTAAAATTCCCTTTGCTAGGTCACACTCATGACATTTGTCGTGGTCGCAATAGACATGAAATGTTGAAAACTTGTGAAAAAGAAAAGCAACAAATATTGAAATCTATAACACTTGAACATTAACAAATATTTAAAACACACAACTATTTAAACTTGAATAAAAGAAAACATCAAAAATGAAAACCAAAAATAAAAAAAAATTCAAGAGTACATATATATATATATATATATATATATATATATATATATATATATATATATATATATATATATATATATATATATATATATATATATATATATATATATATATATATATAACTTGTGAAAAAGAAAAGCAAAAAATATTGAAATCTATAACACTTGAACATTAACAAATATTTAAAACACACAACTATTTAAACTTGAATAAAAGAAAACATAAAAAATGAAAACCAAAAATAAAAAAAACAAATTCAAGAGTACATATATATATATATATGTATATATATATATATATATATATATACATACATACATACATACACACACACACATATATATATATATATATATATATATATATATATATATATATATATATATATATAAAGAGTTAGTAAACAAGACTACAATGATCATTATCAACCATTTTGAGAGAGACACAAAAAACGTTTCTACCATGAAAACTTCCCTCCAAATACACCTTACACCTTTGACCATTAGCTTTAAATAATTCACCCTTATCATTTTTCAGTTCCAAATATCTATGGTAAAATACTTGAGTTGGAAGAAATGGCCCACTCCAATAAGATCTTAATTTTCCAGGAAATAACTTCAATCTATAATTAAAGAGAAGTACTTTATCCCCTACTTTAAAGCTCTTATACTTAATGTGAGCATCATGCCATTTCTTAGTCCTTTCTTTATATATTCTTGCATTCTTATAAGCACTAAGTCATAACTCATTCAATTCATTTAATTGCAAACACCACTGCATACCAGCTTGCTTAAGATCAAAATTCAAAGTTTTAATAGCCTAATAAGCTTTATGCTCTAACTTTATAGGAAAATGACATGCTTTGCCATACACTAACCTATATGGAGTCATGCCAAATTTGTGTTTTAAAAGCTGTCCCATATGCCCAAAGTGCATCATCTAATTTATGTGCCCAATCCTTACGTAAAATAGAGTCACTTTTCTCTAAAATTCACTTTAATTTTCTATTAGAATCTCTACTTGACCACTTGATTATGGATGGTAAGGTGTGGTTACTTTATGATGCACCCCATACTTATGCAACAATGACGCAAAAAATTATTTATAAAATGCATACCTCTATCACTTATAATGGCACAAGGCACTCTAAACCTTGAAAATAATTTCTTCAAGAATTTAACAACCACTTTAGAATCATTGGTTGAGGTAGCTTTGGCCTCTACCCACTTGGACACATAATCCACTCCAACCAATATGTAATTTTGGCCAAATGACGTAGGGAAAGGACCTATAAAGTCTATCCCTCATACATCAAAGACCTCTACTTTTAAAATATTTGTTAAAGGCATTTTATCTCTCTTACCTAAATTTGATATCCTTTTGGCATTTGTCACATTGTGCCACAAACTTCTTTACATCTTGAAACAATGTCATCCAATAGAATCCACATTCAAAGACATAAGCTGCCGTCTTTCCACTACCATTATGTCCTGCATATAAAGCTGAATGGCAATGAGATAAAATGTCAAGATACTTATCTTCACTAACACATTGATGCAAAACTCCATCTCCATAAATTTTTAACAAATATGGCTCCTCCCATAGATAATGTTTGATATCATAGAAGAACTTCTTCCTTTGTTGAAAAGATAATCCATAAGGCATAATTCCTACAACAATATAGTTAGCATAATTTGCATACCGTTGTGTATTAAGATGACTAACTAACATTAATAACTCATCATGAAACTCTTCATTTATTTGATCATCATCACCTATAGGCCCATCCTCATTCTCTAATCTAGACAAGTGATCAGCTACTAGATTTTCACTACCTCTTTTGTCTCATATTTCGATGTCAAATTCTTATAATAAAAGAACCCAGCGAATTAACCTAGGTTTAGCATCCTTCTTAGCAAATAAATACCTTAATGTCACATGATCTATATAAACAATAACTCTAGATCCCAACAAGTATGATCTAAATTTATCACAAGCAAACACAACAACAAGCATTTCTTTTTCTGTGGCTGTATAATTTAATTTAGGACTTGAGAGAGTGTGACTAGCATAGTAAATAACATGTAACTTCTTATCTTTTCGCTAACCTAAGACACATCCTACAGCTAGGTCATTTGCATCACACATTATTTCAAAAGAAAGGCTCCAATCCGGTGAAGTTATGATAGGTGCACTTATGAGAGCTCTCTTTAATCTCTCAAAAGCTACTAAGCATGCATCATTAAAATTAAAAGGAACATCTTTTATTAATAGATTAGTCAATGGTTTTGCAATTAAAGAAAAATCATTAATAAATCTTCTATAAAAACCAGCATATCCCAAAAATGACCTCACACCCTTCATTGTAGTAGGTGAGGCAACTTCTCAATCAATTCCATCTTAGCCCCTACCTCATTCCCTTGCCTTGAAATTTCATATCCTAATACAATTCCTTCCTCTGATGGAATATGAAATGGCATTTATATGATGATCATGCAGCAGAAAAATAATATTAAATCAATCATACATGTCACTAAATCCATAAGCAAGAATCGAAAACATGCAATTTTAGGGTTTTAAAACTTACAACTTTAGATGCACTTCAAGGTTTGATTTTGATGATGACCAGCAACCAAGAAGGATTTATTTGCCTTAGATCTTCACCACCAATGCCAAAGGAACAACCTTTATGCCACTCCTCTCTATGTTCACACACACAATTAAATGACGGCTTAAAATCGAGAGTGCTAGCTCTATGTTTAAGTATTTTGCAATGGTGATGGAATGAAGCTACAAGATTTGATCTTGTACTTCCTTTTAGTTGCTATTGCTGCCCAAGAACACAAGAAAAACAAGGAAGAATCCTTTCTCCTTGTGAAATTCGGCCAAGAGTGTGTGAGAGAGAGAGTTCATGCCTAGGGTTTTCTTAATTTATTCATTCACCATATATCACTTATCTTGTTAAGTGATAATGCCAAGATTTACTATCCTTTTAGGTAGTAAATTCATTCTCTATCACTTCCTTAAAATAAGTAACATATATTGATTCAAACTCTTTTGAATTAATTTGAAATAAATATAAGACATTTAATCAAAATAAATCACTTAATTTAAGAAATATACATGTGCCGAAATTCCCTTGATTTTCATCTTACAATTTTGGTCACATTATCTCCTTTTTAAGTTTTTTAATTTGATTCAAATTCTTTGAGGCTTTAATACTCAATTAACTTAATTAATATAAGATAATTAATTAATTGAAATTAAACCTTTGTGGGCCGAATCTCTCTCTCTAATGGACCAAGGTCCATTTAGCAATTTTAATACCCATTACATACATTAATTTGACTTTAATTAAAAGCCCAAATTAATGCCCAATACTTTATTTAAATATTTTAAGCCCAATGCTTTGTGTGCGATCCATAGGTCCATTTAATATTGGCAATGAATTAATGAATTAATTCAAAGGCTATATATATTCTCTAGAAAGAATTATATCATTTCAAATTAAATGAAAATGCAAATGGCATTTAGTGACCTTATGCAATTTTGCATAGTCCCTTACCCATAAATATCATAATTAATATAAGGCATAGAATTAGTCATCCTTATATATATTAATTCGTTTCTTGATATTCCAGTGACATTGAACTCTCAGATAAATAATGATTACTCATTATTTCATCTCGGTATGGCCATACACTTCTCAGTTCACTGATTAAGTGGCCGATGATATTTTCTCTCTTATCGAGAGGGGTAATCCCTTCACTTCTCTCATGCTCTCTAACATGAATCAATGCATACCCCATACTTGTCACTCTGTTACGAGCACGTTAGGTGTATGTCAAAGTACACAGTAATTCATAAAGAGTTTCATAGAGATTTTAGGTCTAAGAACTTCGATACAAAACTTGCATATCAGGAACACTTATGACTTATACCATGTAGTGTTCTCATGAACGAATCGAATCCAGATACCATGTTCTTAACATGTATCTATGATCTCTGATTGACACCCTTGTCCTAATAATCCGTAAGACAAAACTCATCTTATCAGAGAGAGCATACTAGTCTTAATTCATTTGTTATTCCCATAACAATGACTGACTAGGGATATTTAGAATGAAGTCTCATTTGTTTCAAGGTCTTACAACCATGTACCTAACACATGATAACTTAAACTGAAACAACATTCTTGGATAGTTCAATCAATTGATATGCATAGAAATACAATAGATAAAACAAATTCCTCATTTATTAACTAAAGTATTTTATAACAATGCATTGGGGCTAGGGCTTACACTAACATCCTCAACCATAAAATGACATTTCTCCCAATTGAGCGCTAAATTTGTTTCCTCACATCTAGCTAAGACTCTATTTAGGTTATGCAAACAAAGCTCAAATGAATCTCTATACACAGAAAAGTCATCCATGAATGCTTCCATTATCTCCTCGATCATATCCCTAAAAATAAAAGTCATGCACTTTTGAAAAGTTGCAAGTGCATTATACAAACCAAAAGGCATCCTTCTATATACAAAGGTAGTAAAAGTTGTTTTCTCTTGGTCACTAGGGTAAATAAAAATTTGAAAATAACCCGAGCAACCATCAAGAAAGCAATAATGAGAATGACCAGCAATCCTCTCTAACATTTGATCTATAAATGGCAAAGGAAAATGATTCTTCCTAGTGACAGCTTTCAATTTTCTATAATCAATGTAAATCCTTCACCTCGTGGTTGTTCTAGTAGGAATCAAGTCTCCATTCTCATTTCTTACTAACGTCATCCCCCCTTTCTTAGGCATACATTGAATAGGACTAACTGATTTACTATCTGAAATAGGATAGATAATCCCAACATCTAACAACTTAGTGACTTCCTTTTTAACCACTTCTTTCATGTTAGGATTTAACCTTATTTGCCTATCAGCCTTAGGTTCATAGCCCTCTTCTATATGAATTATATGCATGACTATATTAAGGCTAATTCCCCTTAAATCTAAAATTTGCCAACCTATACTTCTAATTCTCTTCCTAACCACTTGCAATAACATCTCCTCTTGCTTTCTTATAAGACTATTAGAAATGATAATAGGTAAAGTAAAATTTGTTCCAAGAAATACATACCTTAAATGATTGGGTAACTCCTTCAACTCTACATTAGGAGCACTTACAATTGATGGGGGCAATGGATCCTCGCTCTGATGTAAAATTTTTGGCCTTTGAACACCTTGATCCACCTCCTCATTAATCCTTTCATCATGAGAATCTACCATGGGATCTTTAATCCCTAACACTTCCAGCACACAATCACTAATTACATCAACCTTCATGCATACATTTTCTTTCATTGGGTATTTTAGTGCTTTGTCTATATGGTACTCCACACTGTCATTTCCTACTCTTAAAATTAATTTGCCTTCTGAAATATCAACTAAAGCCTTACCAGTAATCATGAAAGGTCTACCCAAAATTAATGGGCAATTAACATCATAAGCAAAATCAAGTAACACAAAATCAGCTAGCAATATAAGCTTATCAACCTTGACTAATACATCCGCAATAATACCATATGATTTCTTTAAAGATTGGTTAGCAAGTTGTAACATCATAGAAGTAGATTTCACATCTTCTAGACCTAATCTCTTAAAGATTGAAAGTGGCATGAGGTTAATACTAGCCCCTAAATCACAAAGATGCCTAAGAAACTCTATATCCCCTAAAGCACATGGAATAGTAAAGTTACCAGGATCTTTCAAATTAGTCAGTAAATTATTGGTTATAATTGAACAACAATCCTCAATCAAAGCAACAATAGAAACATCCTCCTAACTTCTTTTCTTAGAAATTAAATCTTTCAAAAATTTAGCATAATTGGAAACTTGGGTAATAGCTCCAACAAATGACAAATTAATATGTAAATTCTTTAATTTATCTAAAAAGTTAAGAAATTGCTTATTTGTATCCTTCTATTTCAAACGCTATGGAAATTGCGGACGAGGTTGTTATGCCTTTAGAACCTCTCTCTGTTATCCTCACGTCAGGTGTCGCGCTCGTGACATTGCTCAAACTCCCCTCAGTCGTGCTTGCGAGTCTTGTCATGCTCATGATAGAAGCATTTTCTCCCTTCTAAATTTCCTACAAAACTTCATTCTTGTTAGATAAAAAATTATTTACATATGTCTTACCTGACCTGAGTGAAATGGCCTTCAATTGCTCTCGTGGGTTATCCTTTGTGTTGCTTGGAAGGCACCCTTAAAGTCTTGAAGGGAGTGCACTTGCCAACTGATGGAATATGACATGGTATGAACATGGCAATCACGCAGCGAAAAAACAACAAAAACAATCATACATGCCAAACAATTCCATGACAAGAATCGAAACATGCAATTTTAGGGTTTTTGAAACTTACAACTTTTGATGCCTTTTAAATATTGAATTTGGTGATGGACAACAACTAAGATGACTTTATCCGCCTTAGATCTTGATCACCAATGCCAAGGAACAACCTTTTATGCCACTCCCTCTATTCTCACACACACAATTACACCGACGGCTTAAAATAGAGGTTGCTAGCTCTCTTTTAAGGTATTGTGTAATGGTTATGGTTTGAAGCTACAAAATTTGATTTTGTACTTCTCTTAGGTTGCTATTACTACCCAAGATCACAAGAGAATGAGGAACTATCCTTTCTCCTTATGAAAAATTGGCTAAAAGAAATTCTTAAAAGAGAGAGAGAGTTCACGCAAAAACCATAGAATAACTAGGGTTTTTAGTTTTCTCTCTCATTCAATATATATATCCTTTAATTTTTAAGTGATAAATTTAAAATCAAATACTTAAAGATAATTAATTTTAGCCTTTATCACTTCTTTAAAATAAGAGATATATATTGATTTAAATTCTTTTGAATTAATCCAAGATTAAAACATAAGACATATTAATCAAATAAATTACTTAATAAATATAAAGCATGTGCCGAAATTCCTTTAATTTTTCTCTAGGAATTTCGGCCACTAATATTCCTAATAAAGTGATTTAATTTGATCATAAGTCTTTTAGCCTTTAATACTCAATTAATTAAATTAATGCAAGACATTTAATTAATTGAAATTAAACCTTATAGGCTGAATTTCTCTCACTCATGGGCTAAGGTCCAATAGCAATCTAAAACGCATCACACACATTAATTTTACTTTAATTAAAAGCCCAAATTAATGCTCAATACTTTATTTAAATATTTTAAGCCCAATGATTTGTGTGCGATCCTATAGGTCCATTTAATGTTGGCAATGAATTAATAAATTAATTCAAATGCTATATATATTCTCTAGCAAGATATTATAGCATTCCAAATTAAATGAAAATGCATATGGCATTTAGTGACCTAATGCAATTTTGCATAGTCCCTTACCCATAAATATTAGAATTAATATAAGGCATGGAACTAGTCATCCTTATATATATTAATTCCTTTCTTGATATTCCAGTGACATTGAACTCTCAGATAAATAATGATTACTCATTATCTCATCTCGGTATGGCCATACACTTCTCAGTTCACTGATCAAGTGGCCGATGATATTTTCTCTCTTATCGAGAGGGGTAATCCCTTCACTTCTCTTATGCTCGCTAACATGAATCAATGCATACCCAATCATACTCGTACTTGTCACTCTGTTATGAGCACGTTAGGTGTATGTCAAAGTACACAGTAATTCATAAAGAGTTTCACAGAGATTTTAGGTCTAAGAACTCCGATACAAAACTTGTATATGAGAAACACTTATGACTTGTACCATGTAGTTTTCTCATAAGCGGATCGTATCCAGATACCATGTTCTTTAACATGTATCTATGATCTCTAATTGACACTTTTGTCCTAATGATCCGTAAGACAGAACTTATAATATCAGAGAGATCATACTAGTCTTAATTCATTATTATTCCCATAACAATGACTGACTAGGGATATTTAGAATGAAGTGTCATTTGTTTCAAGGTCTTACAACCATGTGCCTCACACATGATAACTTAAACCGAAACAACATTATTTGATAGTTTTATCAATTGATATGCATAGGAATACAATCATTTTTATTAATTCAAAGTGTTTTATTACAATGTATTGGGGCTAGGGCTTACACTAACAATCTCCCACTAGCACTAGTCCCAATTGGGTATAGCCCTAAGATCGAACGCTCTCAAATGAGCTTCGTGCAGATTTGGACGTAACTGTTTCGTCAAAGGATCTGCTACATTGTCTTCACTTGCTATCTTGCTAACCTTGACGTCCCCGCGATCAATGATTTCTCTGATCAGGTGGTACCTCCTGAGTATGTGTTTGGATTCTGGTGTGACCAGGGCTCCTTGGCCTGTGCGATGGCCCCGTTGTTGTCACAGAAAATTTCTAATGGATCTAGGATGCTTGGGACCACTCCTAATCCAGAAATGAAATTTTTAATCTAAATAGCCTCTTTTGCAGCCTCACTTGCTGCAATATACTCAGATTCTATAGTTGAGTCGGCAACGGTCTCTTGCTTCGAGCTTCTCCAGCTGACAGCACCACCGTTCAAAACAAAATAAACCCAGATTGCGATCTAGAATCATGAGTGCTGGTCTGAAAGGCAGCATCGGCATAACCTTGTATGACGAGCTCTTCTTGACCACCATACACCAAGAAGTGATTCTTAGTCCTTCGCAAGTACTTTAGAATCCCTTTTACAGTAGACCAGTGCTTCTCACCAGGTTCTTGCTGAAACCTACTGGTTACACTTAGTGCATGAGCAACATCCAACCTAGTACATAACATAGCGTACATGATAGATCCAATAGCAGATGCATATGGGATTATACTCATGTTGTCCCTTTCCTCTTTGGTTTTAGGACACTGTTCTTTAGTCAAAGGAACTCCCAAAGCCAAAGGTATGTACCCTTTCTTTGAGTCTCCCATACTAAAACGCTTTAGTACTTTGTCTATGTACTTTTCCTGACTTAGTCCCAAAAGCCGATTCGATCTATCTCTATAGATTCGAATACCAAGTATTGTCTCGGCTTCACCTAAGTCTTTCATTGAGAAACATTTTCCCAACCATTGCTTAACCTTTAGCAATGTTGGAATGTCATTCCCAATGAGAAGGATGTCGTCCACATATAGGACCAGAAATACTACTATGCTCCCACTAACCTTCTTTGTACACACAAGGCTCATCTTTATTCTTGATGAATTCAAATTCCTTGACAACCTCATCAAAATGAAGATTCCAACTTCGGGATGCTTGCTTTAATCCATAAATAGATTTTTGAAGCTTGCAAACCTTCTTAGGATGCTTGGGATTGACAAAACCTTCAGGCTGTGTCATATACACATCCTCAAGTAAATTTCCATTGAGGAAAGCAGTTTTGACATCCATTTGCCATATCTCATAATCATGATATGCAGCTATGGCAAGCAAGATCCTAATGGACTTGAGCATGACTACAGGCGAAAAGGTCTCATCATAGTCTACACCATGAGTTTGTCGAAAACCTTTTGCTACTAGTCTACCTTTGTAGGTCATATCGGCTTTGATTTTAAATAGCCACTTGCATTCAATTACCTTAGCACCTTTCGGTGGATCAACCAAGGTCCAAACCTGGTTATCGTACATTGATTGCATCTCGAATTTCATGGCTTCAAGCCAATTTTTCGAGTCTGGGCTCTCAATAGCTTCTTGGTAGGTAGTAGGATCCTCACGATCTACTAACTCAACAGTATCACTATCGGTAATTAGAAATCCATATCTCTCAATCTCCCGGTGTACCCTACCAGACCTTCTAGGTTCTTGTGTAATGGGTTCTTGTTCCATAACTGGTAGTGAACTTGATCCCATTTCCAACTCATCCTCTATGGGAGTTTGTGGCGCTTGAATTTCTCCAAGTTCTCCTTTAGTCCCACTTTCTTTCTTGAGAAGGAACTCCTTTTCCAAGAAAACAGCCTTACGAGCAACAAATGCTTTGTTCTCGGCTTGTAAGTAAAAGTAGTATCCCTTTGTTTCTTTGGGATAACCCACAAACAAGCAGACAGTGGATTTGGACTCTAGTTTGTCAGATGTTAATTTCTTAACATGTGCTTCACAGCCCCAAATCTTGAGAAAAGACATATTGGGTTCTTTCCCAGTCCATACCTCGTATGGTGTCTTCTCAACTGCTTTAGTTGGAGTACGGTTCAATAGAAACGTAGCAGTTTCTAATAAATAACCCCAAAAAGAGATAGGAAGATTAGCTTGACTCATCATAGATCGAACCATGTCCAACAGAGTTCGATTTCTCCTTTCGGACACACCATTCCATTGCGGTGTTCCAGGAGGAGTGAGCTATGAAATAATACCACACTTTTTTAGATGATTGTCAAACTCTTGGTTTAAGTATTCGCCACCTCGATCTGATCGAATGGCTTTTATACTTTTGCCAAGTTGGTTTTCTACTTCGTTCTTAAACTCTTTGAATTTCTCAAAAGTTTCAGACTTGTACTTCATTAGATAGACATAGCCATATCTACTGAAGTCATCTGTGAATGTCACGAAGTAGCTAAAACCACCTCTAGCTTGTGTACTTAAAGGTCCACATACATCGGTATGTATTAGTTCCAATAAGTTATTAGTCCTTTCACCTTTCTTGTTAAAAGGACTCTTTGTCATTTTTCCATGCAAACATGGCTCGCATGTGTCATAAGACTCTAAGTCGAATGACCCAAGTACTCCAGTTTTGTGGAGTCTTGAAATGCGTTTTTCATTTGCATGTCCTAAACGACAATGCCAGAAGTAAGTAGGGTTCAATTCGTTTGATTTAACCCTCTTCGTATTAATGTTATATATGGACTCTTTGTTTTGTAGATCAAGGATATAAAGGCCATTTTGCAACATGGCATTGTCATAAGAAATGCCTTGGCGACGAATATGAGCATTGCCATTTTTAATAACAAAATCAAATTCATCATTATCCAAACATGAAACTGAAATAATGTTTCTGCTCATTGAAGGCACATAATAACAATTATTCAAAACAATACAAAGTCCGGAAGGTAAAGTGAGGTGATAGTCGCCTATCTCCATGGCAGCAACTTGTGCTCCATTCCCCACACGGAGGTCCACTTCATTCTTCCCAAGTAACCGCCTATTTCTTAGCCCCTACACATTTGAACAAATGTGAGAACCACAACCGGTATCCAATACCCAAGTGGTAGAAATAGAAAGGTTAATCTCAACAACAAAAATACCAGAACTGGACACCTTGGCTCCATTCTTCTTTTGTTCTTCCTTGAAGAGAGCGTAATTCTTCCTCCAATGCCCTATCTTATTGTAATGGAAGCAAGTGCTCTCACTCTCTTTGAGTTTTTGCGCCTTGGGCTTGGATTGGGCCTGAGGTGCACTCCCACTTGACTTGAACCGAGCTAGGTCATTCTTGGGTTTTGCCTTTCCCTTTCCCTTAGCGGGTCCCTTCTTAATGCCCCCTTGAACCATCAATACGGGATTGGTCTTTCGAATGTTCTCTTCAGCATTCTTAAGCATCCCATGAAGCTCAGTGACTAACTTATTCATTGCATGCATGTTATAATTCGTCACGAATGGATCATAATCATCAGTCAATGATCTTAAGATCAAGTCAGTGGCTAATTCCTTTGGCACTTGTACCTCAAGCTTCTCAAGAGTATCAAGATACCCTTTCATCTTGAGTACATGGGTACTTACAAGAGTACCCGCAGCCATCTTACAAGAAATCAAGGCCTTTGTTGTCACGAACCTCTTGTGACGAGCTTGCTCTTGGAACATCTCCTTAAGGTGCACCATGATCGCATAAGCCTCTTGGTCCATGAATTGCTTTTGCAAGTCAGGCACTATAGTGGCCAGCATCAGACAGGTCACATCATCGGAGTCGCTCTTCTTGGTCTCAAAAGTTTCCTTTTGAACCGCAGAGACATTCCTAGCAGGTTCTTCAGGCAAGGGTGCATCCAAAACATACGACTTTTTCTCTTGCTTAAGAACTATTCTTAAGTTTCGAGACCAGTCTATGAAATTGGTGCCATTCAATTTGTCCTTTTCAAGGACCGATCGCAATGAGAAATTGTTGTTTGAAGATGCCATTTTCAATCTACAATAAAATTTAGCAAGATTAAATGAGGTCTTATTTATGATCCCACACATCAAATTAATATCCCTTTAAATAATTCACGTTAGTGATTTAATGTGGGCCAAGATCCACTTTTCACAACAACTTATTAGTCAAGCTGAGCTTGTACACCTAATAAGTTAAGTTACTTAGGTAGAAAAACTCCAATCATGTCTCATACATGACTCTTGGATCAAATGGGCTAACATCTTAAGATGTTATAGCACAACCCATTTATTAGTTGCCTAGGTCCGGGCATCCCTTTCCATGTTAAGTCCAACCTACATTCACAACCCATGCCTCACAAAGATAATCGGGCGCATCTAGGACTCCTAGTCTACTTGACCGATGATCGATGCCTTGACATGTTTCGAATTAGGAAGGCAACTTTGTGACTTACTATTTTAGGAATTCATTTTATTATGGCTTACATGGCATACGCTTTGTCATCCATACATAGCATGCATATATAAATAATTGCAAAAAGTAAAGCGTGACAAACATGGGCCCAAAAACCTACAACTAAGATTCTATACTATTACAAAAGAATCTTCGAGTTTGGCTTCTCCACTCCGGTGGGCTTCGTCTCGATTTACAAAGTCTTCAAGTATATTCTATTCTAAGAAATAAATAAAACTTTTACAATAAAATATAATGGCTCGTAGGCCATATTTAATTACAAAACCCAAGGCCCATGAATGCACCATGCATATCCATTCATCACACCAAATTAGCAAATAAATATACATAACTTTCATGGATAAAACAAAGTCCAATTTTATTAATTTAGCCAAGCCCATTAATGAAAATTGTGTACTTGAACCTTTAAGAGAAGACCCCGTGATAGGCCTGGGCCAAAGCCCAATGGACTAAATCCTCTTATTGAATAAGTTCTCTTAAAAGCCCAAAACACTAACTAGTTAGATTTATGCTATAAATCAACTCTAGTATAATTTTCAATTTTGCCATTTTTAATTTTATATCGTACAGCCCATAAACATTAAAAATACATATAATATGTGCCAACATGAATTAAAAATAAAATCATGAAGAACACATATATAGTACACGGCATTCATGCAAAAACAAACAAACAACAAAAACTAGTTGTTTAATGCTTATGTAATACCATAAAATGCACAAACATTTAAATCAATTTTATGAGTCATTTAATAATCTAAATAAGTCCATAAGTATTGATTTAATATTCTGTACCAATCTGATATAAATGTGTTATTACCATTTTAATCAAAACAAAACGAACAATGTTGATTAAACATGTAACAAACACAAACTAGTCATAGTTTTAAGTGATTTTAAAATTAATCAATTAAATTGTCATGGACCAGAATTAAAACCAAATTTAAAATATGTCCATACCTGATAATTAATCTTTAAATATCACTTACAAACATTCCAAAATCGTTTTTACATTTAATATTGAAAACTAGTTGTTAAACTAACAATTAACATGCCAACTAGCACCTAATTTTAATATTAACATTTACCATCAGGTATTATTAATTAAATCCAACCATTAACAGATCCTAAAACATCTTAGGACAGTATATTAACATGTCATATTAATTATAATACCTATCTAATCAATTAAAATCATTTTTACACAAAAACAATGCAAAAAACTTAAAACAGAAAATTTCAGCATTGCATGTTTTCAAAATAACGATTTTTAATTAATTTTTTCATGCATCTAAAGCACTAAAATAAGCATGTTTTGGGCTCTGATACCACTGATGGAATATGACATGGTATGAACATGGTAATCACGCAGCGGAAAAACAACAAAAACGATCATACATACCAAACAATTTCATGACAAGAATCGAAACATGCAATTTTAGGGTTTTTGAAACTTACAACTTTTGATGCCTTTTAAATATTGAATTTGGTGATGGACAACAACTAAGATGACTTTATCCGCCTTAGATCTTGATCACCAATGCCAAGGAACAGTCTTTTACGCCACTCCCTCTATTCTCACACACACAATTACACCGACGGCTTAAAATAGAGGTTGCTAGCTCTCTTTTAAGGTATTGTGTAATGGTTATGGTTTAAAGCTACAAAATTTAATTTTGTACTTCTCTTAGGTTGCTATTACTACCCAAGATCACAAGAGAATGAGGAACTATCCTTTCTCCTTGTGAAAAATTGGCTAAAAGAAATTCTTGAGAGAGAGAGAGAGTTCACGCAAAAACCATAGAATAACTAGGGTTTTTAGTTTTCTCTCTCATTCAATATATATCCTTTCATTTTTTAAGTGATAAATTTAAAATCAAATACTTAAAGATAATTAATTTTAGCCTTTATCACTTCTTTAAAATAAGAGATATATATTGATTTAAATTCTTTTGAATTAATCCAAGATTAAATCATAAGACATAGTAATCAAATAAATCATTTAATAAATATAAAGCATGTGTCGAAATTCCTTTAATTTTTCTCTAGGAATTTCGGCCACTAATATTCCTAATAAAGTGATTTAATTTGATCATAAGTCTTTTAGGCTTTAATACTTAATTAATTAAATTAATGCAAGACATTTAATTAATTGAAATTAAACCTTATGGGTTGAATTTCTCTCTCTCATGGGCCAAGGTCCAATAGCAATCTAAAACCCATCACACACATTAATTTTACTTTAATTAAAAGCCCAAATTAATGCTCAATACTTTATTTAAATATTTTAAGCCCAATGCTTTGTGTGCTATCCTATAGGTCCATTTAATGTTGGCAATGAATTAATAAATTAATTCAAAGGCTATATATATTCTCTAGCAAGATATTATAGCATTCCAAATTAAATAAAAATGCATATGGCATTTAGTGACCTAATGCAATTTTGCATAGTCCCTTACCCATAAATATCAGAATTAATATAAGGCATGGAACTAGTCATCCTTATATATATTAATTCCTTTCTTGATATTCCAGTGACACTGAACTCTCAGATAAATAATGATTACTCATTATCTTATCTCGGTATGGCCATACACTTCTCAGTTCACTGATCAAGTGGCCGATGATATTTTCTCTCTTATCGAGAGGGGTAATCCCTTCACTTCTCTCATGCTCTCTAACATGAATCAATGCATACCCAATCATACCCGTACTTGTTACTCTGTTACGAGCACGTTAGGTGTATGTCAAAGTACACAGTAATTCATAAAGAGTTTCATAGAGATTTCAGGTCTAAGAACTCCGATACAAAACTTGCATATGAGAAACACTTATGACTTGTACCATGTAGTGTTCTCATATGCGGATCGTATCCAGATACCATGTTCTTTAACATGTATCTATGATCTTTTATTGACACTCTTGTCCTAATGATCCGTAAGACAGAACTCATAATATCAGAGAGAGCATACTAGTCTTAATTCATTGTTATTCCCATAACAATGATTGACTAGGGATATTTAGAATGAAGTGTCATTTGTTTCAAGGTCTTACAACCATGTGCCTCACACATGATAACTTAAATCGAAACAATATTCTTGGATAGTTTTATCAATTGATATGCACAGGAATACAATGGATAAAACAAATGCCTCATTTTTATTAATTCAAAGTGTTTTATTACAATGTATTGGGGCTAGGGCTTACACTAACACCAACTGACTCATTTGAACCTCTAAATTATGTATGGATGATGATTGGTTCGTTGTTATTTGATCAATTTTGGACTTTATCCTCTTATAGTTTTCATTTTGGGAATTAAGTTTTAAATTAATACGCTCTAAAAACCTATCCATTTTAACCTCCAAAGCACCACATCTATCTTGACCCAACTGAAAACCTATAACACCTCTATTTTGGCCATTCCCCTAGGAAAATTTTGGTTGTTTTCTCCATCCAAGGTTATAAGTGCTTAAGTAAGGGTTTCCATGCCCTTAACCTTGCACAAAACTCACTTGTTTCTCTGCACTAGCCATTCCTACCCCATAACTCTCACTCACATGCCCTTGTTGACCACAAAGGATACAACCATTTGGTGGGTTTCCTTCCATACTCAAATTATCAATTTTATGTGACAATGCAGTAACTTGGGCTTGTAAAGCCATAACTGAATCTATAATATAGACACCTTTAGTAGGGGAAAGGGGTGATACCTTAGCTCTTTCCATAGGCCATATATAATTATTTATTGAAATCTCTTCCAACAATTGAAAGGCCTCATCCATGGTCTTCCTCATAAGAGATCCTCTAACAGCCGCATCAATGGTCCCTCTACTGGTGGGCTTAACTCTGTTATAAAAGGTCTGTAAGAGCAACTCCTTCGAAAGATTATGATGAGGGCAACTCTGCTGCAATTCCTTAAACCTTTCCCGTGCCTCATACAAAAACTCATTATCTTGTTACATAAAAGTAGTAATTTCTTTAATAATTTTAGCAGTTTTAGCCAATGGAAAACACCTAGAAATAAATGCTTGGGCCAATTGATCCCAAGTGGTAATTAAACCTCTAGAAAGTGAGTTCAACCAAGCTTTTGCCTTATCTTTCATTGTAAAAGGAAAAAGATGAAGCTTAATTACATCCGTAGAAACTCCATTTATTTTAAAAGTATCACAAATTTTAAGGAAATTTGCTAAATGAGCATTAGGATCCTCATTTGGCAATCTATAAAATTGAATACTATTTTGAACCATTTGCAAAAGAGAGGGCTTTATCTCAAATTGGTTAGCATTTACCGTAGGTCTTACTACTCCTTGTTGAGTACCACTTAAGGCAGGCGTAGCATAATCCATCAAATATGGAGGATTAAATTCAGCTATGGTTGGTATCTTAGTCTTCTTCTTCTTTGGTTTTCGGTTACTTAATAAAAATCTTTCTATCTCCGAATTTAAATGTTCAAGTTCTTTTTGAGAACTCCTTGTTCGAGGCATACACTTAAACTCCTAAATCTGTAATACAAACCAAACAAACAAACACTAATTAAATGCTGTAATCCAAAATCTTGAATCAAGCATTATAATTGCAATTAACACAAAACATCTTTCATTTTCCTGGCAACGGCGCCAAAAACTTGTTAGTGCTAAATCTGCAAGCGTATGATTCACTGATTATAGTACTTAAGATATCGTTCCCACGGGGAAAGGATGAGTGATTATACACTATTACTTAATTCTTAATCTTGTTTACAATATTCATGATTTGTTGAATTAACTAACATATATGCTACAAATAGAAATGCTAATTTAACCTAGTTTATTAATAATCAAAGAAGACAATTAAATGATGATATTGTAAGATATAAATTGAACTTAAACTTATTCTCTCACCTGAATTTTAATCTTACAATGCAAACCAAGTTGGATTAATGTCCTAATTCATTCTCTCGAAATGAAATAGTTAATCCTAAAATATGCATATATAATTCTAACCCTTAATTCTTATTAATACATTAGTTAATTATAAACACTTATTTTAAGATTAAGTGCCAACTTATAGTAATTACCTTAATATACCGATCTCTTAAGCGATATTTTGATAATGAATCCTTTTGTAGCTATAAAAGGGAATATATTTCTCAATCATACTCTCACTTATATTAATAATGCATAAAAATACTAATAAAGAATTCTGCGAATAAGACTATGTATATTACTAATAACATAAAAGATATAGATATCAACGTTCAAATTCTTAAAGTAAATATCATTCAACTAATTACAAGAAGAAGTAATAGATAAGAGATAGTAAAAAGAAATCTCTCAACCCTTTTCCACTCTCTAAGTAGATCTTTTTCTTCTTGCTTGCCTTCTTCTCAAAAGAACAAATGTAAAGTGTACTAATTACATCAAGAGAAAAACAAAAATTGTTAATTGTTCTTTTTATACAACTTGTGTGTATATCTTGCAACTAACAACTTCTTGTGTTAATATAGGATTTCAATCCTTGTGTCTTTCAAAAATGCCCCTCCAGAAGTATACAACCTTTGGTGGAATGACATGCCCCTTTAAGAGTCCATTCAAAAGTAACTACCCAACATCTTCTTGTTGTCGTGCTCGCGAAGGATGTCACACCCACAACAGGACATGCTTGCTCTTGCGTTGACTTTATTCTACGTTGATCTCCTCCTTTGATGCCTTCTTATGTCGCACTTACGACTCCTACTGTGCTTGTGACAAAGCTCCTTCTTTTGCTTGATTTCTACCTCTTTTCCTTTATTCTTGTTCCTTTACTCCCTACTCACACTTACAATACAAACACATAAAAAACACCATGTTTCACATAAAAACTTAACTAAAACTAGACATTCACTTCACAAAAGCATTCGCAAATTATGCATGAATCAACTCAAATCACTTTGCTCTCTTTGTGGCTAACCCTCACCTGTTTTGGCCATCCGTAAGTTTGTTTTAAGGCATTTTTGGTATATTTTATGCATTTCTATGTATTTTACTCTCTCTTTATCATATTTATATATTATTTGACATAGTTTTGACACAGTATGGCATGATTTTGTACTTGAAATCATTTTTGTACAATTAAATCTATAATTATTTTACCATGTTATTTGTGAATACTAATTCATTTGTTTTGTGTAACTTTCTTTGAGTGCTCGATACCTTTATGGCTTCGTAGGGTTAGTTTTTTTTGCATAGGAAGTCGTGCTCTAAAGTTGGCCACCTCCTCCACTCCCTAATCATCTCAATTATTACATTTTATTTTATTCACTTATTATAGTTTTGTTTATATATTTATTTAATTTTTGTGATTATTTTTAGTTTATTTTATGTTAGATGTATTATTTTTTTAGGGTTGTAATAGTTAGTAAAAACAGATTTTTGTACACAACAAAATAAAAGACATTAAAATGTTTTATATCAAATAAATTGAGTTCTCTTCCAAAATATGGACCAATGTATAATTTTTTTAACCCAAATCCCCATAATGTAACAAAAAAGATTTTTGAAAATATGTATGAGGGAACCAACGTTCCCAAATTAATCAATAGCCTGTTTTATGTATGTATATTGATCTGGTTTTGTATATAATTATTATATTTTTGGATGATTTACCTCTATAATAAATTTTAATTAGGATTTTATTTATTTATCGCTTTTTGTTTAATTGGGATGTTTTAAATTCTATCATCTGCATTGTGTGAGAGAGGAGATGGAATTAGTTTTAAAACTCAATTATAAGTCAACACTTAACCAAAATGGCTAATAAAAGGGATGTTCCAAATACCAGTCTATGTTTGGACATTAAAATAAGGTCGAGAATCAATTTCTAATGTTCTTTTGGGTGGCGACTTCATAACACCTGCCTCTTTAAGCCCACTAGTAGACGCCTTCATGGGTTGACCATCAAAAATAATTTGGGCTTAATCTTTTTTATCGCGAAGCAGCCAATTTATGACTAAAAGCGAGCCTCATCTGTCTCGAGCCCTGAAAGAGGGCCTCTGAGAATGAACTTAGAAGTGAGTGATGACTCCAATGTGTATCACACCATGCTTTGAGGATGAGCAAATTATGGATGTTAAGATTGATGATGGAAAACCTTGGTACTATGACATTCAAAATTATTTAGAAAGGTCAGTATTCCCTGAGGAAGCCACCAAAAAGGACCAAAGGATGATTCATAAGCTATCAACCTAATTTATTATTGTAGGAGGGGTGCTCTACAAAGGACAACCTGATGGGATCTAGTTAAGGTGTTTGGATGAAAAGGAGTCAAGAAAGGTCATAGAGGAAATGCATAAAGGAATGTGTGGAGCCCATATAAAAGGTTTATCTTTAGCTAAAAAGATTAGGCATCAAGGATTCTTTTGGCTCATAATGGATATTGATTATTCTAAGTATGTTAGAGAGTGGTGACTCTGCCAACAGTATGCAGACCTAAGGCATTTACTTGTTTCTAAGTTATACAACCTCACATCACCATGGCCATTCACTGTATGGGACATAGACATCATGGGCATGATCCATCCACCTACTTTAAATGGGCATAGGTTTATTATAGTGGCCATTGACTACTTTACCAAGTGGGCAGAAGCGAAATCTTTTAAAAAGATAGATGCAAGGGGCATGGCTAAGTTTATTAAAAGGAATTTGATATATAGATATGGCTTGCCACACTAATTAGTGTCTAATAATGGATTATAGTTCTTAGGTGAAACCAAGTAAATGCTCATTAGGTATGGAGTTCAACACCATAAGTCTTCTCCTTATAGAACTCAAGCAAATGGAGCAGTCGAGGTAACTAATAAGAATGTCAAAAGAATTCTGGCCAAGATGGTTCAAACTTATATAGACTGGGCTAATAAGCTACCCTTCACATTATAGGATTACAGGACTACAGCCAGAACTTCAACAGGAGTTACTCTATTTTCTCTTGTCTATGGAATGGATGTAGCATTACTCATGGAAATTAAGCATCAATCTTTGAGGGTAGTTTTAGAAGCTGAGATACTGAAAGTAGAATGGGCTAGATAGAGACTATTACAGCTCAACTTACTAGATAGGGATATAATGAGGGCATATTATCACAATTAGGTCTATCAAAAAAGACTTTCTCATTCGTTTAAGAAGAAGGTTAAGAACCATCATTTAAAAGAAAGAGATCCGATATTCAAACAGATGTGGCCAGGAATTCCAAATATTTGAGGGAAGTTTAGGCCTATATAGGATGGACCTTTTGTGCTTAAAAAGTCAATACTCAAGGAAGCCATCATTCCATCGGACAGTGATGGTAATGAGTTTAGAGAATTGGTGAACATGGACTGATTAAAAAGGTTCTATGGCAAAGATTAAAAGGGAAAAAGAAGAGAATAAAAGCCCCACAACTTGAAAACCAAAAAAAATGGCAAACTCACTAAAATTTGGTGCTTCATCAAGGTGAAAATCGAAAAAGGCACCTTGGATAAAAATTAGAAGCTGAAAGAAAATAATTAATCAAAAAAACCCGAGAGGGCTGATTGATGATAGGAGTTATGATGCTTGTAAAGTTTTATTTCAAGATTAGATAATATGTGTTATTGGGATAATATCAAATGTTGATCATACGTATTGAAATCAAAAAGAAATTTCATAGATATATTTATAATGTCATCAATATAGCTAAAAGTAGCATATTGTTTTTGCATTTTCAAATTTAAAAGGTTTAATAAAAGCAAAAACATAATCTATAATAGTATCTAATCTAGTCTATCTATGTCATATCCCTCTCTTTATCCAAGTGCCTAAGATAGGATAGCCAGTTGTTAACCATTGGACTAGTGACCCATTACTTGTAGAAGGTAGAAGTGGTGAAGTTACAAGCACCAATCTCAGTAATAGAGGTCCTCATAGGGAGCCAGGTCCAAATCCTTTAATAATACTCTGACAGAAAGGAATGGACATGTCTACCACCTCAAAATCCTAACAAACACCTAACGATGTCATGGCAATCCCTAAACTAGCGAGCACAATGAGCAGTAACATAGACGATAGCATAATGCAACCTGCACAGAGGGACACATCCAGATACTCCATCCCGAACCATAGAAGTAATGGGCAGCCAAGTACACCTGAACATGATATCAACATCTATCAGACGACTCAGATAGTCAACCCTATCTTGGATCGATAGAAATTCACATTATAGGTGTCTGAGGATGACTTATCTTATGAGGTAAGTGCCTGTAGCCCTAACTTAAGAAGAAAGCTTCAACAATAGCTTAAACTTCTTACGAAGCCATACCTAAAAAAAAGAAAGTTGTAGGAGTGAGTTGGATTCATTTTAGGCAAAAATAAAGCAAAAAAAATATGTGAAAATCTGAAAGGATGCATTTTTCAATAAAAAAAGCTAGCATGAAAACCCACAAGGGGCATGCTACCTTAAAAATCAAGGACATACTTTAAGCAGTAAGGGACTACCAGTGAACCTAGAGTAAGAGTCATAATAAACGACATCCAAGGCAATAATGGTCTCTGCCAGAATCAGAGGAGATGGATTGTATCCCTGGAGCATGTCGTCTACAATGCTGAATAATTTGTAATCTCCGGTCATAGGATCATCAGTGCACATCAGCAAGCATCGAGCAAAATAGTAGAGTAGTATCACACTAAAGTGGAAAGTGGGCACGTCATCAGAGTCGGCAAATACATCAATCAATGGCTCCAATAAGAATGTCTTCCCATGAGGTACTAATCCCTTAGCCTCAGAAGGAAGGATACCCAAGGCACGAGCCACCTCTTTAAGGTATCTAAAAACAAAAAAGGTAGGTATGGGCGAGTACTGAGCTTGAACCTAGCATCAACTATCGTAGTAAATTCCTTTGATAACTGGCTTAATTCCTAGTGTGTGAACCTAAAAACATGGAAACTCGGGTCCCAGTGCCGAGCATGTAACGTCCCAAAAATTCGATTGGTCCAAAAATATTTTTAATATGCAAATAATATTTTTGGATATTGAGTTGCAATAATTGATTTATTTAGGATGCAATATAAATGACTATAATTGTTATTTTGTTTCTTCTTGTAGATTTTCAAATTTATAGCTTTAATTAAAGTATATGTTAGTAACAAATAAATGAATAAATTGATGTTATTAAGAGAAAATAATAATAATAATAATAATAATAATAATAATAATAATAGTAGTAGTAATAATAATAATAATGGTAGATATCTTAAGAATTTCTAGAAGAACTATTTTAGACCACAAAAAAAGAAGAAAGAAGAGGAAAATTGGGAGGGGGCGTGAGAAGCAGAGGGAGAGACATTGAGACGGTGAGTTCGATGAATGCCACATCGTCGCCGGCCTCCTTTGCCGTTCCTCCTCCGTCGTTCGTCCTGTTGGCCCAATCGTTGCTTTCTCTTGCTTCCATTTCGGGTGGAAATCTCCTCTCAATCAATAACTCTTCTTGAGATTCCGATTACCTTCGACATTGAACAGCGGCAAGAATGCTACTGGCAGATTCCTGGTGGTTCGATGTTCGTTCTTATACCCACCAATCATCCCTAATTGCCGGCAACACATAGATAGGAGAATGGAGGATAAGACGATTCAAGTTGGATTTTCGACCATTTGGCATGGCACCTGAGCATAGGAACTCTGGTAGCAAAACCCCGGGGCCTTGATCTCCATCATGGCGGTAGCAAGTCATCGCCGACAAAACTCCGGCAATACTCCGACGACGGTCCGCTGAGTTTAGGGGTAGACAAAATGATGAGAAAAACAATACAGAAATCGAAAGAAATATGGTACGCGACCACCAAAATTACTTTCCTTTAAATTATTTACAATTTAATTCTAACATTTGTTATAATTGTTATTGTTTAAATTAAAAATGTTTAAAATTGATCTGTAAATATTCAAGTGTGATTTCTGTGTATATTATTCGATGTGGTTGGACTTAGAAATTGATGATATTGAGAAAATAGAATTTTTATAAATTCAGCTTTTTAATTTGTTTTAAGTGTAGTTGGATGCAAGATATAAAGCTATATTATTAGATATTTGGTTGATAATGAATAGTTGGGTTATAATATATTGATGATAATTTAAAACTAATGGGTTAAGGAGAATATAACGTAGAAAGCAAATAGTTGTATGCATGATGATATAGATTGATATGTTAGGGCTTAAAGGTATTTTGGGTTGTATAGTCCATGTCATGAATATTGCATAAATAAGACTAAGAATTTATGTGTTAAATTGCTTGACTAAATTTAGGAAACAAATTAGTTATCCACCTTTATTATATTCTATTTTAAAGGGGCATGCTCAGGTCTAATATTTTTATGTATAAACTTATAATTACTTAAAAGGTATATAATTCTTCGAATATTTTATAGAGTTTATGTGCCTATTTTTATATATATGACCTTGACTTTGTTTTTAAAAGGTTCATATTAACTATTAATTTGAAATGAATAAATCAAATTTAGAATTGAAAGCCCAAGATGTACAAATATACAATACATGCATCTAAGTAGTATGTTGTGGAAAGTAAATGATCTCTTGGGATGACTGCGTGAACTATATTAACTGGTATAATCCAAGCTATGATGAATGCATAAGTATGACTACAATATTTCTGTGTATATTTTGAATGAGTTAACTAGTAAGTAATTCATAATGTGATGATTAATTTGAATTTAATTAGTAACAAGATAAAGCACTGCGGTGTTCATGCTAGTAAATAGCATTGTTTATGAAATAGAGAATCAGCAACAACAAAATGATATTGTTAAACATTGTTGGAAAGAGAATACATGCGTTAAATAAGAGACATTCCATATATATTTATAAAAATGTTGGGCATAACTAATTAATTACAAAGGTGTCAATATTGTGTATGTTTTAGAAACTTAGCACTACAACAAATTTATTGTCCTTAGTGTTCGATGGGTTATCCAGAACTCTAGGATACCGTGGGATATCATGAGATAATTACAACGAGACATGATTATAATGTAGTTAAGACGCGTATATGAAAATCGTGAGTGTCCTGGGATGGTCCTGGCCGGAGTTCAAGTATCTTACAAGGGTATAAAGCATACAGTATCTTCAGGTCAATTGCATGCCCGTTGGCAGCTCTGGTACCCTAAAGATGCATTTCAGAATATGTATAGTCAACTCATTATATGGTATTATTGGAGATGGTCTCATACCCTAGTTGTATGCTCACTCCAATATATCAGATTTTTCGTCCCGCTTATCCAGTTCATTAGTTTACCACCTCTAGGGCAAACTGGTAAATTTTATATGTGAACAAGGGAAAAAGCATAGTAAAACCTATAACTCTAGTGTTTAGCACTTATATGTGTCGGCATATATTTATGTGTAATTATGTAATTATATATGAGTATGGTAAAGACTACATTGCCATTCTTATTTTGGAAATGACTTTACCAATATTAATATGATGATTATGTGTACCAAATACCTACAAATACATGTATCGGGTATGAAAGTGAGATGAGTTAAGTAAGTAAAACTGTGCAAGAGAGATAGTCACAATATATATTATGACAAAAGGTGTACATAGTTGTTTAGTGCTTGATTTCTAGGCATAAATTCATAAAGATCTTGAGTTTGTTGCTGCTTCTATCTCTTGGGTCAATTATTTATTTATTTTCACATGCATTTATAGTTAAAACTTTATTTTGTGTGAACTTGATGAGTTAACTAAGAAAGTAGAAGTTTGCAAATCAATATATATATTATGTTAATAAATTAGGAATCTTAAACAAAGTATGCATTCCAAGTGATAAGCAGTTTAGAGTAAGCTTTGAATTATAATGTCTGATCTATAGCTAAATGCATGATTTATAGTATATGGCTATTCTTAACTGTTAATATGAATAATTTAGAATATAACAAATATTTATGATAATGATTTAAATTTATTTGAAATGAATAGATCAACAGTAATTATAAGAATGGAGGTACCATGATAATGAATTTTTATGAATTTGCATTATTATATGAAGTTTGATTTTAAATATGGATATTATGTTGATTTAGTGATGTTTTCCTACTTTGGATTAAATAAAACTTTAAAATGTTATGTTGTACAACAGAGTTAAAGAACTACGTGGTTCTGATTCCCTAAATGGGATACATAGGAAGCTTGAGATTTGACATCTCAAGTCCGAACCAAATTGTGTTAATGAGATTTGCGTGAATGAGCTTTGTGCTTAAGTGATTGTGAATGTGTTGAGTTGAAATTATAGCAGTGTTGGGTTATTGATTGAAGTTTTCAAGTTAAAGGAATGATATTTGAAGTGAAATTAAGTTTTTGCAAGTTTGGGTAGCATGAATTTTAAGCTGTTATATTGCCAAAATTTCATTTAATTGAATAATAAATTAATAGTGTTTGAAATGGTACTAATATAAGATAAATTTAGGTTATATATATATATATATTGAGGGTGTTACAAAGCAGCAATAAGTAGTAAGTTTTTATCTAGAGATACTCTCCTTAGGAATCTCAAACTGGAGTATAGAGCCAAAAAAAGGTCCTCTCAGGTTTTTGGGTCATCCAACAGTTGGTGCAATTTTAAAAGCCCAAAATTCATGGTAATGGGAATTTGTAAATAGTCTAAGTGAAAATATAATGGAGCAAAATAAATAACTAAAAGGAAAAAAATGACTAGAAAATAAAATAAAGAAAAAGAAAAGAGAGAGCAATACTTGGTAAAAGCTTCCTTAGAAAAAAGAGAAGTCAAAGGCATAAGACTAAGGATAATGCGAACTATTTATAGAAAAGTGATAACAGATGCCTATCCTTCAAGAAACGAGCCACCACCAACCTGTCTGCGCCTCTGGACGACCAAAATGTATTTTTTTGCATGTCCCATGTATTTCACGTACATACTATTGCATTTTCTTTTGTTTTCATTTTTGTAAGGGATCCAAAAGCTCTATGGCAAAGATAGACAATTTCAAAAGAGTTTGGATGTAAAAAGTTAGAAAATTCAAGAAGCACAACAAATTTCAGAGAGTATCTTAAGTTTCTAGTAAATATGTGTAGCTAAAAATTTATAACACATGTATGTAAATAATGTAAATTAAATAGTTGGGTAAGTATGTAAATAATAATAAATAAGGTATTTTTGTGAAAATAATGTAACTAAGAATTAGAAATAAAAAATTAAAAAATTTGAAAAAGAAAGAAAAAGGTAAAATGATCAAAAAGCAGTGAGGGACAGGATGTGTTTTATGGCTATCTATTGCTAGCAAGGGACGGGCCTCCTGTCTCTCGCTTAAAATTTTGAAAATAAAAGCTGCAACTGCCATTTTTTCGATTTCAAAGCTCCTTGATTTTTTAGCCATTTCTCCTTCATTCTTAGTCTGTTTTTCAAGCCATTTATGCCTAAA
This sequence comes from Excoecaria agallocha, assembly GCA_037975025.1. Taxonomy (NCBI): domain Eukaryota; kingdom Viridiplantae; phylum Streptophyta; class Magnoliopsida; order Malpighiales; family Euphorbiaceae; genus Excoecaria; species Excoecaria agallocha. The sequence continues at coordinate 5,932,186 of CM075816.1, forward strand.
TTCTCCTAGGAGCAACGCGCACATCAGGGAGCTATCCGTTTCTATTTTATTTTGTATTTTCTTTCATCTATTGCTCACTTTATAAATAAGTGTTATTTGGACTTCTCTTACATTTTGTTTATTTATTCTTGCTAGTTTAAATATGTTTAGATCGCTTCTATATGTTTTTAGGCTATAGCAGTAATGTAATTTAATTAAGTACACTACCTTGTAGTTTAAAATTAAATGCTACCTTTAGGAATGCTAAATTAAGTTTGTAAAAACCTTTTTTGCATGACATTATAGTTAGGAAAAAGCCTTATGTATGAGCACATAATTTGTAAAATTTTTTAGTAACTAGAAGAGATACTCTTTATTTTGTGTCTTTAAAAGCATGTTGTGCTCAGAACTAAATTGCACTAGCCTAGACTGTGTTGCTTGGTGACCAATGATAGCTTGTTTGTTGCTTCAAATTGATTTTTTTTTTGTAAAAGGTAGTCACATTCCTAGCCGAAATGCTGCCAAATTTTTGTTATAATTTTCATAAAATGTGAAATATATATTATGCCTCATTTGTCATGTATGCTTGCTAGAATGCCCGATAATAGGTTTAGGATATTGCATATTGTATTGTAGTGCCTAGCACGCATTTTTATATAGGTCAGATGTCTTCATTTCAGCAAGGATGTTGTCGAAATGTAAGGCCCCAAAGGATACCCTAATAGGATTAGTATCTAGTGGAGATAGGTATTGAAAAAGTTTCAGTGTAAAAGAATTGTTAATAATGCAATTGGGACGTAATCAGTATTAATGTAAAAGTAAAGGGTAACTTTGTAAATTATCAATTTAGGGTAAATGTGTATCATTAATGAAGAAACGAGGAGGAATGTATTAAAAAGGAGTTAGTATGATGTGTGAGTAGTAATAAAGGCTAGCTTAAGGGAGGAAAGTGTACATTTGCATGGGTCAAACTATAGACCAATGAAAGGAAGACATATAGCACCTCTAGAAGATTGTAGAGAAAGCATGAAAAAAGGAAAATCTGCCCTTTTGTGTGGGTTGGCTAGCCATTTTTGGCCAAAGAATCCTAGCCATTTTCTTCTTCTTCCCTATGTCATTTTCTTGCTTATTGCTTAGCTTAAACAGTTTATGCATCCTAGCTAATTTAAGGTAAGTTTCTATGGGATTCTTGGCTTAAGTTTAGTCCTTTATTTGTTATAAACATGAGTAGCTGGAATCATAGATGGGATTCAAATATTGATGCGTGTTTATGACATGTTTTAGTTTGAAAATCTAGCAAGGGTAAAAAGGAGGAAGGAGAAAGAGCCTAAAGGAAGGGTTAGAGCTTGCCAAAAAGGTTTAGGAGTTTCATTTTCCTTGTTATATGTGTAATTGATTCCAGTTGATGTATATGTTATAATTGTTATATTATTGATGGTATAACTAGATGATGATATTGTTATTGCATGAGAATGGTAATTATGCATGAAAAAGTGATTTAGTAAAAATTCTTCCCTAAGGTTCACTTAAATAGATTTTAGTGTAAAGGGCATACCTCTTTTTGTAGATGTCTAAATAAGGTGAATCTAATTGTAAATTAAATATAACACATATACATAAAACTTTGTAGAAGAAATAAAAACTTGATTTTGCCTCTAAAGTCTTCTAAATACAGTTTTGTAACGCTCGGTACCCGATCTGATAGAAGGGCTGAATACCGAATGTTGCACTAATAACCAATCGAAAATCGAATCTTCCTTCTTAAAAAAATATTCATACTAAGTTTTATATTTTTTGACAGTTTTACAGAAAAACAGACAAAGTCTCCCCTATATGGGACCCTATCCACCCTATGATAGAAAGTCAATTCACACTTTTATAAAGTCTAACACAATCCTCAACTTCTTCTCATATTCAAATCTTATTTATTCTCTGTCTCAACCTCCTCAATCCATCACAATATAAAAGAAATCAAACCATCCACAATATATGAGAAATTTAAATTGTTTTAATTCATAAACATATTCCATCAATCATTTTTCACTACATTTAAAATATTATAACTACTTTAATACAAAAATTGTGAACTAGAAACCATCTACAGTTCATGGGTCGCTAAGTTTCCAAAATGCCAAAACAAATTTCCAAGCCAAGTATCCATTTTAAAGTAGAAGAGGAACTCCTCACTTCCCAGTAGATCCCGGGTTTGCTATACCTCAAAATTTATGTGTACCTAAGCACAAAAATAAAAAAAATCCACGTGCTAAGCGAAATACTTAGTGGCAACCACTAATTTTACTTTTCCACTAAGAAATAATGTTTTCATTACAATAAGATAAAAATCACCAACATTAAATTAAATAAAACAATACACACACACACACACACACACACACACACACACAGATTTTAAGTATTGCTAAAGAATTTCACTTGTCTCAAAATAATAACTAATAACACAAATTAATCATGTAGTTATATATGTTGGACCCTACTAAAACGGCAAATTATATTTATATAAATAGCATAACAAATATTATATATGTGTGTGCGTGTGTGCGCGCGCGCGCCATTTAATTCTAACTATATATTTCTTTGCCCATAGTGATCCAAATGAATTGCCTAGCGGATACGCGGGGCTGAGACTCTTTTCGGTCTATGTAAACTGGAGTGGTCGAAACCTGACACAGCACTCCTTTATAAAGCCAAATTTTAGAATGGAGTGGTCGAAACCTGACACTGCACTCCACTTTAAAACCAATTTCTAAATGGAGTGGTCAAAACCTGACACTGCACTCCAATATCTAGTGTAAAAGGGGGTCAAACCCGACACTGCCCTTTTTACACTAATGGTAAATCATTAATCCATAATACGAAGTACCAATATTTAGAGCATAAATCAAGGTTTCATCCCTATAACTAGCTAATTGTATCCTATTAGCATTTTTCCCACAATTTATTGTGGGCAATAATAGACTTATATATATATATATATATATATATATATATATATATATATATATATATATATATATATATATATATATATATATATATAGAGAGAGAGAGAGAGAGAGAGAGAGAGAGAGAGTTAGAAATGGAGCAAGAGTTGTTGCTTTAGCCATAGGGACTTATGAGTTGACTTTACCCAATGGGCTTTTGTTAGTTTTGAACAATTGCTTTTATGTTCCTACTTTGAGTAGGAATATTATTTCAGTTTCTTGTTTAGATGATGAAGGTTTTTCTTTTCTTATTAAGAATATGAAATATTCTATTTATTATGATGATATTCTTTATTGTATTGTTGATTCATATAGTGGCCTTTATGTTCTAAATCTAGAAAATCCAATAACAAGATATATATAACATACCTACAAGGAAATCCAAACCCAATGATTCAAATAAAATATATTTATGGCATTGTCGCCTTGGTCATATAAATGAGAAAAGCATATCAAAACTCCATCAAGATGGACTTTTGAAATCATTTGATTTTGAATCATTTGAAAATTGTGAATCTCATTTATTAGGTAAGATGACAAAAGATCCATTCACTGGACATATTGAAAGGGCCACTGATTTATTGGGCCTTATACATACTAATGTATGTGGCCCATTAAGCATAAATGCTAGGAGAGGATTTCAATACTTCATTACTTTCACTGATGATTTCATTAGATATGGCTATATCTATCTAATGAAACATAAACATGAATCATTTGAAATGTTCAGAACCTTTCAAAATGAAGTTCAAAATCAACTTGGCAAAACTATTAAAGCACTTTGATCTAATTGAGGTAGTGAATACTTGAGCCAAAAGTTTGATGATCATCTAAGAAATTATGGAATTGCTTCACAATTAACTCCACTAGGGACACCACAATGGAATGGTGTTTCTAAAAGAAGGAATCAAACTTTATTAGATATGGTTTAATCAATGATGAGTCAAACAGATCTTCCTTTATCCATTTAAGGCTATGCATTAGAAACAGCTACATTCACTCTGAACCGAGTTCCATCTAAAGCATTTGAAAAGACACCATATGAGATATGGACTGGGAGAATTCCTAGTTTGCTTTTCTAAAGATTTAGGGCTGTGAGGTTTATGTCAAACGACAAGTCTTGGATAAATTAGCACCTAAATTTGATAAATGCCTTTTTGTGGGATATCCTAAAGAAACTAAAGGATATTACTTTTACAATCCCTCTGGGAATAAAGTGTTTGTTGCTCAAAATGGTGTCTTTCTAGAAAAAAAAAATTATTTCTAAAAGAACCAATGAGAGTAAAATAGAACTTGAAGAAGTTTGAAAACCACAAGATGGCATTAGACCATCGATAGAAACTTAACAAGTTTCACAAATAGTTGTGGAACCTATGCAAGTTACATGAGAACTGCACAGACCTAATAGGACACGATATCAACCCGAGAGATATGGATTTCTCGAAATGGATAGTCATAAGGTAATGCTCATGGATCACGATAAGCCTACTACTTATCAAGATGTTGTATCAAGTCCAGATTCTAAGAAATGGCTATAGGCCATGAAATCTGAAATGCAATCCATGTATGACAATCAAGTTTGGAACTTGATTGATCCACCTGAAGGAATTAAAACCATTGGGTGCAAATGGGTTTTTAAGAAGAAAACTGACATGGATAGGAAAGTACATACCTTTAAAGCAAGACTTGTTGCAAATGGTTTCAAGCAAACTCATGGTATTGACTATGATGAAAATTTTTCACCAATCGCGACGCTTAAATTAATAAGAATTCTTATTGCCATTGTTATATATTATGACTACGAGATCTGGCAAATGGATGTCAAAATAATATTTCTTAATGGAAACTTACTTGAGGATGTGTATATGACACAACTTGAAGGTTTTGTCCATCTTGAAAATCCTAGAAAGGTGTGCAAGCTGCAAAGATCCATTCATAGATTAAAGCAAGCTTCTTAGAGCCAGAATCTTCATTTTGATGAAATAGTCAAAGAGTTTGGATTCGTCAAAAATGAAGATGAAACTTGTGTATAAAAAGAAGGTTAGTGAGAGTGCAGTAATGTTTCTCGTCTTATATTTTGATGACATATTACTCATTAGGAATGATATCCCTATGTTACAAAAGACCAAAGATTGGTTGTGGAAATCTTTTTCAATGAAAGATCTAGGCGAAGCTACTTATATCCTTGGGATTAAGATCTATAGGGATAAATCTAAAAGAATAATTGGTCTGAGTCAAAGTACTTATATAGACAAGGTGATGAATAGGTTCAGCATGCAAAATTCTAAAAGAGGATCTTTGCCAATGTCTCATGGCATTACTCTTAGGAAGACTCAATATCCTATGACATCTTATGAGTGAGACCGTATGAGTATGATTCTTTATGCTTCAGCTATAGGATCTATCATGTATGTCATGTTATGTCTTAGACTAAACATTTCATATGCATTAAGTATGACAAGCAGATACCAGTCAAATCCTAGTAAAAGTCACTGGACAACCATTAAGAATATCCTTAAGTACTTGAGAAGAACTAAGGATGCATTTTTAGTATACAAAGGATTAGAAGATGAGCTAGTAGTAAATGGTTACACAGATGCAAGCTTCCAATCTGACAAAGATGACTATAGATCACAGTCTGAATATGTGTTTTTGTTAAATGGAGGTGCTGTTAGTTGGAAAAGTTCTAAACAAAGCATTGTCGTTGATTCTACAATAGAACTCGAGTATATAGCAGCATCAAATGTAGCTAAGGAAGTAGTATGGATCAAGAAATTCATTGCTAAATTGGGAGTAGTTTCTAGTATCACAAATCCTATAGACCTTTATTGTGACAATAATGGTGCTATAGCACAGGCTAAAGAGCCTATATCCCATTAGAGATCCAAACATATACTCGGGCATTTTCATCTCATTTGTGAAATCATTAAAAGAAGAGATGTCAAGATATGCAGAGTACCAATAGATGACAACATTATTGATCCACTTACAAAGGCTCTCCTATAAGCCAAACATAATGGTCATACTAGGTCTAGGGGTATTAAATACTTAAATGATTAGGCCTAGTGCAAGTGGGAGATTGTTAGTGGATATGCCCTAGGCTTAATATTTGGTCCTTTATGTAATGTCACATTTCATTATATAAAATTGGGTTTTCTTCATGTTATTATATCATTGGCATGTTATATTATAATAATGCTTGTAAAAACAATCTAATGTTATTTTGATTATCCCTAGTCATTTATCATTAAATGAATAATGATAAATAAAAACTAGTATAAGTTTGATTGATAATCATGGGATGATTATATATGGAGATATGAATTAAACTTATAAGTACTTGTTAGAGAACAGAGTACTAGATAGACCCATTATGAGATACTACATAGGTTAATGTCATTAGTGATCTCATAATAGTTATGTTATTGATCCTTAGAATTGAGATTATCACAGTATCCTACATGACGAACATTATGTTTTGATATAATCAAACATTAACTTTAATCGGATAATTATAAAGATTATGATTGGACATAATGAGAATCATGCAAAGGATAGTGAATAATCAAGAAGGAATTTGTCTCTTTCTTATGAGAGAGATATTTATTGGGCCTCTCAATAATTAGGACTGAGAAATGTATGGCCGTGCTCAAATGAATTGATAGAGCAATCAATAGTATTTGATATTATCAGTCTACTTAGTGATAGAGAAATTATATGTTTAGATTATATAAGTTTGACATAGACCATGACTTATGTTCAAACAAGATATCATGTGACAAAAGGATTGTAACATGTTTTATTAGGTTAAAATCGAATTATTAATATGTTAGTGTAAGCCCTAGCCCCAATACATTTTTATAAAATATTTAGATTAATAAATGAAGCATATATTTTATCTATTGTGTTCATGTGCATATCAAATGATAGAACTATCCAAGAATATTGTTTCAGTTTCAGTTATCATGTGTGAGGCACATGGTTGTAAGACCTTGAAATAATTGAGACTTCATTCTAAATATCCCTAGTCAGTCATTGTTATGGGAATAACAAATGAATTAAGACTAGTATGCTCTCTCTGATAAGTTGAGTTCTGTCTTACGGATCATAGATACATGTTTAGAACATGGTATCTGGATTCGATCTGTTCATAAGAACACTACATGGTATAAGTCATGAGTGTTTCTTATGTGCAAGTTTTGCATCGGAGTTCTTAGACCTAAAATCTCTATGAAACTCTTTATGAATTACTGTGTACTTTGACATACACCTAACATACTCATAACAGGGTGACAAGTATGGGTATGATTGGGCATACACTAATTCATGATAGAGAGCATGAGAGAAGTAAAGGGATTACCCCTCTCGATAAGAGAGAAAATATAATTGGCCACTTGATCAGTGAATTGAGAAGTGTATGGCCATACCGAGATGAAATAATGAGTAATCATTATTTATCTGAGAGTTCAGTGTCACTGTAATATCAAGAAAGGAATTAGTATATATAAGGATGACTAGTTCTATGCCTTATATTAATTCTGATATTTAAGGGTAAGGGACTATGAAAAATTGCAATAGGTCACTAAATGCCATTTGCATTTTCATTTAATTTAGAATGCTATAATATCTTGCTAGAGAATATATATAGCCTTTGAATTATTCATTAATTCATTGCCAATATTAAATAGACCTATAGGATTGTACACAAAGCATTAGGCTTAAAATATTTAAAATAGAGTATTGGACATTAATTTGGGCTTTTATTTAAAGTCAAATTAATGTGTGTAATGGATATTAAAATTGCTAAATGGACATTGATCCATGAGAGAGGGAAAATTGGCATTAATAGGATAAAAATCAATTAATTAATTATCTTTGAATAATTAAGGTAATTGAGTTTGGATCCTAAATTATATTTGAATCAAGATATAACACTTAATAGGGAATTAATGTGGCTGAAATTCAAGCTAGGAATCCTAGTTGAATTCGACAACTACTAAACCCTAATGAAGTGGTTTATTTTGATTAAAAAACTAATGCCAATTTAAATTAATTTGAATTTAAATACTAATAGAATTTGAATTAATTTAGATCACTTAATTAGAAAGTGATGGAGGCTGAAAATAATACCTAAAACCTAGGGGATTTCGGCTACCACAAGATTTCCTAAAATAAGTGATATAAATTGATTAATTTTATTTGACCTAGAAGGGTTTTTTCTCTCTCATTGCCGCCACTCTTAAAGGAAAAGAGCTCTTTCTTCTTCTCTTGGATTTTAGGCAGCTATTAGTAAACCTTAGAAAGAACAAGATCAGATCTTGTGTCTTTATTTTAATACCCATTACCAAATACAAAAAGATTAGAGCTAGCACTCTCGTTTTAAGCCTTCTTTGCAAGTGTGTGTGTGAGCATAGAGAGGTGTGGTGTAAAGGTAGTATCTTTGACATTGGGGATTGACATTAAAGATATATAATTTCATCTTATATATTGGTCATTGCAAAATCAAGTTTTGAATTGCATCCAAGCATGGAAGTTTGTTTAAAATCCTAAAATTGCATGTTTCGATTCTATATTGTATATTGTGTGGCATGTATGATCAAAATTTTTAATTTTTTCATTGCGTGATCATTATGTTTTTGCCATGTGATATCCCTTTAGTGTTATCAGAGTTGAACATGCTTTTCTTAGTTCTTTGGATGCTTTATAACTTGATTCAAAATCATTCGTTACATAAAACATAATGCTGAAAGTTTTTGTTTTGAGGTTTTTTTGCATTGGTTGAGTGTAAAAATGATTTTAAATGATTAGTTAGGTATTATAATTATTATAAAATATTTATATACTATCCTAAGATGTTCTTAGAGCTATTCTTGGTCAGTTTTAATTATATATACCTGATTGTACATGTTAATATTGAAACTAGGTGCTAGTTTGCATGATATGTGATTGTTAACAACTAGTTTCTCAAAATTAAATGTAAAAATATGTTTGGCATGTTTGTAAGTGATTTTTAAATATTAATAACAGGTCTAGACATGTTTTAAAAATGGTTTTAATTATGGTCCATGATAATTTAATTGTTTAATTTACAAATCAGTTAAAACAATGACTAGTTTGTGTTTGTTGCATGTTTAATCAACATTGTTTGTTTTGTTTTGATTAAAATGGCAAAAACACATTTAGATCAGATCTTAACAGAACCTTAACTCAATGTTTATGACCTTATTTAAGTTATTAAATGGCTCATAACATCAGTTAAGTGTTTGTGCATCGTTTGTGGCATTATATGAGCATTAAACAACTAGTCTCACGTTGTTTGTTTGTTTTATTTTCAATGTCGTGTATGATATATGTTCTTCATGAATTTTTATGTTTTAATTCATGTTGGTTCTTATTATTTGTATTTATAATATTTATGGGTTGTATGACATACTATTAAAAATGGCAAAATTGGAAATTATACTAGAGTTTATTTATGGCACAAATCTAACTAGTTTATGTTTTGGGCTTTTAAGAGAACTTATTCAATAAGAGGATTTAGTCCATTAGGCTTCGGCCCAGGCCTATCATGGGGTCTTCTCTTAAAAATACAAGTACACAATTTCCATTAATGGGTTTGGCTTAATTAATTAAATTGAACTTTGTTTTATCCATGAATGTTATGTATATTTGTTTGCTTGTTTTGTGTGATGAATGAATATGCATGGTGCATTCATGGGCCCTGGGTTATGTAATTAAATATGGCCTATGTTCCATTATGGATTATTGTAAAAGTTTCATTTATTTCTGAGTATATAATTTATGTGAAGACTTTATAAATCAAGACGAAGCCTATTGGAGTGGAGAAGCCCAACTTAAAGATTCATATGTAACAGTATAGAATCTTAGTTGTAGGTTTTTGGGCCTATGTTTGTCACACTTTACTTTATGCACTTATATATATACATGCTATGAATGGATGACAAAGCGTATACCATGTAAGTTGTAATAAAATGAATCCCTAAAACAGTAAGTCACAAAGTTGCCTTCCTAATTTGAAACATGTCAAGGCATCGATCATTGGTCACATAGACTAGGAGTCCTAGATGCACCCGATTATCTTTGTGAGGCATAAGTTATGAATGTAGGTTGGACTTAACATGAAAAGGGATGCCCGAAACTAGGCAACGAATATGTGGGTTGTGCTATAATATCTTAAGATGTTAGCCCATTTGATCCAAGAGTCATGTACGAGACATAATTGGAGTTTTCCTACCTAAGTAACTTAACTCTTTAGGTGTACAAGCTCAGCTTGACTAATGAGTTGTTGTGAAAAGTGGATCTTGGCCTATAATAAATCACTAACATAAATTATTTAAAGGGATATTAATTTGGTTTGTGGGATTTTATTAAGACCTCATTTAATCTTGCTAAATTTATTGTAGATTGAAAAATGGCTTCTTCAAACAACAACTTTTTATTGCGATTGGTCCTAGAAAAGGACAAACTGAATGGCACCAATTTCATAGAATGATCTCGAAACTTGAGAATTGTTCTTAAGCAAGAGAAGAAGTCGTATGTTTTGGATGCACCTTTGCCCGAGGAACCTACTAAGAACGCCTCTACAGTTCAAAAGGAAACTTTTGAGACTAAGAAGAGTGACTCTAATGATGTGACCTGTCTGATGCTAGCCACTACGGTGCTCGATTTGCAAAAGCAATTCATGGACCAAGAGGCCTATGCGATCATGGTGTACCTTAAAGAGATATTCTAAGAACAAGCTCGTCACAAGAGGTTCATGATAACAAAGGTCTTAATTTCTTGTAAGATGGTTGTGGGTACTCCTGTTAGTACCCATGTACTCAAGATGAAAGGGTATCTTGATACTCTTGAGAAGCTTGAGGTACAAGTCCCAAAAGAATTGGCCACTGACTTGATCTTAGGTTCATTGACTGATGATTATGATCCATTTGTTATGAATAACATGCATGCAATGAACAAGATAGTCTTCGAACTTTATGGGATGTTTAAGAATGCTAAAGAGAACATTCGAAAGACCAATCCCGTACTTATTGTTCAAGGAGGCATTAAAAAGGCACCCGCTAAGGGAAAGGAGAAAGGAAAGGCAAAACCCAAGAATGACCAAGCAAGGCCTAAGTCTAGTGGGAGTGCACCTCAGGCCCAACCCAAGCCCAAGGCACAAAAGCTCAAAGAGAGTAAGAGCATGTGCTTCCATTGCAACAAGCTAGGGCATTGGAGGAAGAAATGCACTCTTTTTAAGGAAGAACAAAAGAAGAATGGAGCCAAGGTGTCCAGTTTTGGTATTTTTGTTGTTGAAATTAACCTTTCTATTTCTACCACTTGGGTATTGGATACCGGTTGTGGTGCTCACATTTGTTCAAATGTGTAGGGGCTAAGAAATAGGCGCTTACTTGGGAAGAATGAAATGGACCTCCGTGTGGGGAATGGAGCATAAGTTGCAGCCATAGAGATAGGCGACTATCGACTCACTTTACCTTCTGGACTTTGTTTAATTTTAATAAATTATTGTTATGTGCCGTTATGAGCAGAAACATTATTTCAGTTTCATGTTTGGATATGGATGGATTTGACTATTTTTATTAATAATGGCAATATTCATATTCGTTGCCAAGGCATTTTATATGGTAATGCTATGTTACAAAATGGCCTTTATATCCTTGATCTAAAAAATAAAGAGTCCATATACAATATTAATATAAAGAGGGTTAAATCAAACAAATTGAACCCTACTTACTTCTGGCATTGTCATTTAGGGCATACAAACGAAAAATGCATTTCATGACTCCACAAATTTGGAGTGCTTGGTTCATTCGATTTGGAATCATATGACACATGCAAGCTATATTTTCATGGAAAGATGATGAAGAGTCCTTTTAACAAGAAAGGTGAGAGGACTAGTGACTTATTGGGACTAATACACACTAATATATATGGACCATTAAGTACACAGGCTAGAGGTGGTTTTAGTTACTTCGTAACATTCATAGATGACTTCAGTAGATATGGCTACGACTATCTAATGAAGCATAAGTCTGAGACTTTTGAAAAATTCAAAGAGTTTAAGAATAAAGTAGAAAACCAACTTGGCAAAACCATTCGATCAGATCGAGGTGACGAATACTTAAGCCAAGAGTTTAACAGTCATCTGAAGGAGTGTGGAATTATTTCACAGCTCACTCCTCCTGAAACACCACAATGGAATGTTGTGTCAGAAAGGAGAAATCAAACTCTATTAGATATGGTTCGATTAATGATGAGTCAAGCTAATCTTCCTGTCTCTTTTTGAGGTTATGCATTAGAAACTACTATGTTTCTACTGAACCGTACTCTAACTAAAGCAGTTGAGAAGACACCATACGAGGTATGGATTGGGAAAGAGCCCAATATGTCATTTCTCAGGATTTAGGGCTGTGAACCACATGTTAAGAAATTAAAATCTGACAAACTAAAGTCCAAATCTATTCTCTGCTTGTTTGTAGGTTATCCCAAAGAAACAAAGGGATACTACTTTTACTCACAAGCCGAGAACAAAGTGTTTGTTGCTCGCAAGGCTATTTTCTTGGAAAAGGAATTCCTTCTCAAGAAAGACAGTGGGAGTAAAGTAAAACTTGGAGAAATTCAAGTGCCATAAACTCCTATAGAGGATGAGTTGGAAATGGGATCAAGTTCACAACCAGTTGTGAAACAAGAACTCATTGTACAAGAACCTAAAAGGTCCGATAGGGTACATCGGGAGATTGAGAGATACGGATTTCTAATCACCGATAGTGACACTATTGAGTTAGTTGATCGTGAGGATCTAACTACCTACCAAAAAGCTATTGAGAGCACTGAATCAAAAAATTAGCTTAGAGCCATGAAATTCAAGATTCAATCAATGTACAATAACCAAGTTTGTGTTAGCGTAAGCCCTAGCCCCAATGCATTGTAATAAAGCACTTCGAATTAATAAAATGAGGCATTTGTTTTATCCTTTGTATTCTTGTGCATCTCAATTGATAAAACTATCCAAGAGTGTTGTTTCGGTTTAAGTTATCATGTGTGAGGCACATGGTTGTAAGACCTTGAAACAAATGAGACATCATTCTAAATATCCCTGGTCAGTCATTGTTATGGGAATAACAATGAATTAAGACTAGTATGCTCTCTCTGATATTATGAGTTCTGTCTTACGGATCATTAGGACAAGAGTGTCAATCAGAGATCATAGATACATGTCAAAGAACATGGTATCTGGATATGATCCGCTCATGAGAACACTACATGGTACAAGTCATAAGTGTTTCTCATATGCAAGTTTTGTATTGGAGTTCTTAGACCTGAAATCTCTATGAAACCCTTTATGAATTACTGTGTACTTTGACATACACCTAACGTGCTCGTAATAGAGTGACAAGTACGGGTATGATTGGGTATGCATTAATTCATGTTAGAGAGTATGAGAGAAGTGAAGGGATCACCCCTCTCAATAAGAGAGAAAATATCATCGGCCACTTGATCAGTGAACTGAGAAGTGTATGGCCATACCGAGATGAAATAATGAGTAATCATTATTTATCTGAGAGTTCAGTGTCATTGGAATATCAAGAAAGGAATTAATATATATAAGGATGACTAGTTCCATGCCTTATATTAATTCTGATATTTATGGGTAAGGGACTATGCAAAATTGCATTAGGTCACTAAATGCCATATGCATTTTCATTTAATTTGGAATGCTATAATATCTTGCTAGAGAATATATATAGCCTTTGAATTAATTTATTAATTCATTGCCAACATTAAATGGACTTAGAGGATCGCACACAAAGCATTGGGCTTAAAATGATTAAATTAAGTATTGGGCATTAATTTGGGCTTTTAATTAAAGTCAAATTAATGTATGTAATGGGTTATAAAATTGCTATTGGGCCTTGGTCCATGAGAGAGAGAAATTCATCCCACAAGGTTTAATTTCAATTAATTAATTATCTTGTGTTAATTAAGTTAATTGAGTATTAAAGCCTAAAAGAATTTAAATTAAATTAAATCATTTAAATATTGGATGTAGTGCCCGAAATTCCAAGATGGAAATCAAGGAATTTCGGCACATGCCATTTAATTATGTTAAGTGATTTCATTTATTTAAATATCTTATGTTTTATTTCAAATTTGAATTTTAAATTCAAAGAAGTTTAATTCAAAATATATTACTTATCTTTAGGAAGTGATAGAGTTTGAATTAATTATCTTAGGATAGTTGAATTCAGATCAAAGACTTGCCAAAGGATAAGCATATATATTAAAAGAAATAAAACCCTAAATACAAAAAGGAGAAGTTGGCGTGAAAACAAAAAACCCTAATCTTCTATGTATTTTGCGTGAACTCTCTCTCTCATTAATTTCTTTTAGCCAATTTTCACAAGGAGAAAGGATAGTTCCTCATTCTCTTGTGATCTTGGGTAGTAATAGCAACCTAAGAGAAGTACAAAATCAAATTTTGTAGCTTCAAACCATTGCCTTTACACAATACCGAAAAAGAGAGCTAGCAATCTCGATTTTAAGCCGTCGGTGCAAGTGTGTGTGTGAGAATAGAGGGAGTGGCGTAAAAGGCTGTTCCTTGGCATTGGTGATCAAGACCTAAGGCGGATAAAGTCACCTTAGCTGCTGGGCATCATCAAATTCAAATTTCAAAAGGCATCATAAGTTGTAAGTAATACAACCCTAAAATTGCATGTTTCGTTTCTTGCTTAGGAATTGTATGGTATGTATGATAAAAATTTTTGTTTTTCCGCTGTGCCATCATCACATTCATACCATGTCATATTCCATCAGTTTGGACCTTGGTTGATCCACCGGAAGGTGCTAAGGTAATTGAATGTAAGTGGCTATTTAAACTCAAAGCTGACAAGACCTACAAAGGTAGACTAGTAGCAAAAGGTTTTCAGCAAACTCATAGTGTAGACTATGATGAGACCTTTTTGCCTATAGTCATGCTCAAGTCCATTAGGATCTTGCTTTCCATTGCTGCATATCATGACTATGAGATATGGCAAATGGATGTCAAGACTGCTTTCCTTAATAAAAATCTACTTGAGGATGTGTATATGATACAGCCTGAGGGTTTTGTCAATCCCAAGCATCCTAAGAAGATTTGCAAGCTTCAAAAATCCATTTATGGATTAAAGCAAACATACCAAAGTTGGAATCTCTATTTTGATGAAGCAGTAAAATAATTTGACTTCATCAAAAATGAATATGAGCCTTATGTATACAAAAAGGTTAGTGGGAGCATAATAGTATTTCTGATCCTATATGTGTACTACATCCTTCTCATTGGGAATTACCTTCCAACATTGAAAAAGGTCAAGCAATGGTTGGGGAAGTCTTTCTCAATGAAAGACTTAGGTGAAGCCGAGACAACACTTGGTATTCGGATCTATAGAGATAGATTGCATCGGCTTTTGGGACTAAGTTAAGAAAAGTACACAGATAAAGTACTAAAGCATTTTAGTATGGGAGACTTAAAGAAAGGGTACATACCTTTGTCTTTGGGAGTTCCTTTGACTAAAGAACAGTGTCCTAAAACCAAAGAGGAGAGGGATAACATGAGTAGAATCCCATATGCATCTACCATTGGATCTATCATTTATGTTATGTTATGTTATGTACTAGATTGGATGTTGCTTATACATTGAGTGTAACCAGTAGGTTTCAGCAAGACCCTAGTGAAAAGCACTGGTCCACTGTAAAGGGGATTCTAAAGTACCTGCAAAGGTTTAAGGATCACTTCTTGGTGTATGGTGGTCAAGAAGAGCTCATCATATAAGGTTACACTAATGCTGTTTTTCAAACAAGCACTCAGGACTCAAGATCTCAATCTGGTTTTGTTTTTGTTTTGAATGGTGGTGCTGTCAGCTGGAGAAGCTCGAAGCAAGAGATCGTTGTAGACTCAACTATAAAATCTGAGTATATTGCAGCGAGTGAGGCTACAAAGGAGGCTGTTTGGATTAGAAATTTCATTTCTGGATTAGGAGTGATCCCAAGCATCCAAGATCCATTAGAAATTTTTTGTTACAATAACGGGGCCAACGCACAGGCCAAGGAGCCCTGGTCACACCAGAAATCCAAACACATACTCAAAAGGTACCACCTGATTAGAGAAATCATTGATCATGGGGATGTCAAGATTAGCAAGATAGCAAGTGAAAACAATGTAGCAGATCCTTTGACGAAACAGGTGCATCCAAATCTGCATGAAGCTCATTTGAGAGCGTTCGATCTTAGGGCTATATGTTAGTGTAAGCCCTAGCCCCAATGCATTGTAACGAAACACTTGAAATTAATAAAATGAGGCATTAGTTTTATCTTTTGTATTCCTGTGCATATCAATTGATAAAACTATCCAAGAATGTCGTTTCGGTTTAAGTTATCATGTGTGAGGCACATGGATTGTAAGACCTTGAAACAAATGAGACATCATTCTAAATATCCCTAGTCAGTCATTGTTATGGGAATAACAAATGAATTAAGACTAGTATGCTCTCTCTGATCTTATGAGTTCTGTCTTACGGATCATTAGGACAAGAGTGTCAATCAGAGATCATAGATACATGTTAAAGAACATGGTATCTGGATTCGATCCGCTCATGAGAACACTACATGGTACAAGTCATAAGTGTTTCTCATATGCAAGTTTTGTATCGGAGTTCTTAGACATGAAATCTCTATGAAACTCTTTATGAATTACTGTGTACTTTGACATACACCTAACGTGCTCGTAACAGAGTGACAAGTACGGGTATGATTGGGTATGCACTGATTCATGTTAGAGAGCATGAGAGAAGTGAAGGGATTACCCCTCTCGATAAGAGAGAAAAATATCACCGGCCACTTGATCAGTGAACTGAGAAGTGTATGGCCATACCGAGATGAAATAATGAGTAATCATTATTTATCTGAGAGTTCAGTGTCACTGGAATATCAAGAAATGAATTAATGTATATAAGGATGACTAGTTCCATGCCTTATATTAATTCTGATATTTATGGGTAAGGGACTATGCGAAATTGCATTAGGTCACCAAATGCCATATGCATTTTCATTTAATTTGGAATGCTATAATATCTTGCTAGAGAATATATATAGCCTTTGAATTAATTTATTAATTCATTGCCAACATTAAATGGACCTATAGGATCGCACACAAAGCATTGGGCTTAAAATATTTAAATTAAGTATTGGACATTAATTTGGGCTTTTAATTAAAGTCAAATTAATGTATGTAATGGGTTATAATATTGCTATTGGGCTTTGGTCCATGAGAGAGAGAAATTCAGCCCATAAGGTTTAATTTCAATTAATTAATTATCTTGTGTTAATTAAGTTAATTGAATATTAAAGCCTAAAGGAATTTAAATTAAATTAAATCACTTATATATTTAATTAAGTGATTTCATTTATTTAAATGTCTTATGTTTTATTTCAAATTTGAATTTAAATTCAAAGGAGTTTAATTCAAAATATATTACTTATCTTTAGGAAGTGATAGAGTTTGAATTAATTATCTTAGGATAGTTGAATTCAGATTAATGACTTGCCAAAGGATAAGCATATATATTAAAAGAAATAAAACCCTAAACCTAATTTTTTTTGTGGCACGAATAGTAACTCGTGAATAGTAACTCGTGAATAGTGACTCTCTCTCTCTTAATTCTTTTGTTCAATTTTTCACAAGGAGAAAGGATTGTTCCTCATTCTCTTGTGTTATTGAGCAGTAATAGCAATCTAAAGAAGTACAAAATCAAGTTTTGTAGCTTCAAACTATAACCCTTACACAATACCGAAAAAGAGATCTAGCAATCTCGTTTTTAAGCCGACGGTGTAATTGTGTGTGTGAGAATAGAGGGAGTGGCGCAAAAGGCTGTTCCTTGGCATTGGTGATCGAGAACTAAGGTGGATAAAGGCATCTTGGTTGCTGGACATCACAAAATCAAAGAATAAAAGGCATCATCTATTGTAAGTTTCAAAACCCTAAAATTGCATGTTTTCGTTCCTATCTTTGGATATGTATGGTATGTATGATAAAATTTTTGTTTTTCCGCTGTGCTATCATGATTATCATACCATGTCATATTCCATCACTATACCCAATTGGGACTAGTGCTAGTGGGAGATTGTTAGTGTAAGCCTTAGCCCCAATACATTGTTATAAAACATTTAGATTAATAAATGAGGCATTTGTTTTATCTATTGTGTTCTTGTGCATATTAAATGATAGAACTATCCAAGAATGTTCTTTCAGTTTAAGTTATCATATGTGAGGCACATGGTTGTAAGACCTTGAAAAAATTTAGACGTTATTATAAATATCCCTAGTCAGTCTTTGTTATGGGAATAACAAATGAATTAAGACTAGTATTGATGCGGAACCCCAGCCTATATGCCAAACTAGAATGCCAACATACCATGAATATTGAACATAAATAAGATAATAAACCCCCAATCTAAAGAACCCCCAAACAAGATTGATTGGAAACGCTTATGATAGATTGATTTAGAAAACAAGAAGAAGAAGAATCAAGCATACATTAATCATGCAAATAGCCTAAGTCTAATTCTTCATGCAATAGCAAGAATCAATAATAAATTAACTCTCACAAATTCGGCCAAGCCAAAGAAAATTCTCATTAATCAAAATTCAAGTGTCTTACAAATGAAGAATTCAGCCCTTTATATAGGCTAGGCAGCCACCCCACCCTAGATGAATTAAAATCAAACACTAACTCTAAGAGATAAATAATGAAATAAATAACAAAGATAATTCCTAACCTTTATCTACATGTATTTGGCCATAATATGGACTAAGTACATGAAGAAATAAATATAAATACAACCTGAAAAATAATCCTAAAAGCTGGTGATAAATATGCATGATTATCCTAAGAAAATGAAGGAATGAATGTAGACTTAATCTTGGCTAAAAGTGGATTTCGGCCAGCCCTTTAAAGATATGGTCAAGCTATTATTTCTCCCTCAAACTCTACTTAATAATATCCCAAAATAATAAGTATTTATCAAGGAAAATCCATTCCTAAAATTTAGGACCCTAAGTTCACCAATGTAGGCCTAAACCTAAATCTGACCCAAACCCATTAAAATTCAATTTTCCTATGTAAAATTCGGCCCCCTTAGGTATTCTAAGCCTCAAATAGTTATTTTGGCCCAACTCTTTAGAAGAGATAAGCCCAACTTTAGCCTACCACTTAAACTACCCAAAACAGTAAAATAAGCCCAAAATAAAACAAACCTATTCTAATAAAGCCCAATTCGTTTTCCTAGGTTCTAGGCTGCCCAAATATACTTTATTAAATGTTACATAAAGAATAGAAACTAAATAAAGTAGCTTGAAGGCCCATTGCACCATTCGGCCTAAACTTGTCTTCATAGTCCAATTTAGCTTCTTTCTCTTCTTGAACTTGCATCTTCTCCACATA
This sequence comes from Excoecaria agallocha, assembly GCA_037975025.1. Lineage (NCBI taxonomy): Eukaryota > Viridiplantae > Streptophyta > Magnoliopsida > Malpighiales > Euphorbiaceae > Excoecaria > Excoecaria agallocha. Next base: position 5,951,663 of record CM075816.1, read on the forward strand.
AGGTCTCATGAATGCTTGTAGGACTTCTTTAAGCTTCTTTAACCTTGCTCTTATTATTGGTCCTTGAGAAAGTGCTAGTTCATCTCTCTTGTTTTCAGTGTGCTTGGTCGTGCTCATATCATCCCCTCCCTCTTCGGAAAAGATTCGTCCTCGAATCTTCGTCTTGTTCAAGTTGGGAATTGAAACTTGAGGAATAAATTCATCTTCATAAATGATCTTTGGGATAGGTGGAAATAATATGAACGCTTCTTCAGCAAAAAACTCATCATGTTCCTGCAATTTGACAAAGAAACTAGGCAAAACATGGTTAGTCATTGTTACATCTTTGTGAATGTGATTATTTTTTCCTTCGTTTCCCATGTGCATTTCCTCCACCTTAAGCAATAGAGGAGCAATTGTAACTTGTTTATCTTCCATCTTAACTAAACAAACTTCTTCATTCTCATTCAAACAATCAACAACATCTTTTCTTTCAATTATTTCCTCATCACTCACAACATCACTATCAAAGAAAACTATATCAATAGTGTCCCCTTCAGCTTCACAATTTTTTTCTTCTAGGATAACTTCCTCTTCCTTTCTCTTTTCTTTGCTATTTTCCAATCTACTTAGTTGTTTGAACCATTGTTTAAATTGCAATTCTATATCATTAAGGTCTTGCCTTAACAACTTCACACTTTCCTTTATCCCATTCATTCTTGTTTTTCTCTCAACTTATAAATTGATATCTCACAATTGCACTTCAGAAACAACTCAAACAAATATGCACAATTAAGTAATTTGATTGAAGGAATGATGAAAAAACCTAACAAGAACAGCAAAGATACTAATTCTAGAGGCAAATTGACCTATTTGAACAAAAATCAGAAATTAGTACACAAGAAGAAGATTTCGTACACTAATAATATATATAGATGTTCAACAATGTGCAATATGTCAAACTAGTGTAATTGGAACCAAAAATAGCTTAGACACACAAATTAGAAACTTAGAATGAAGAAAATGGACAAGACCGATGCACTTAAATGTGATGTTTAACTAAACCTAATATGAGCACGACCAAGCACACCGAAAACAAGAGAGATGAACTAGCACTTTCTCAAGGACCAATAATAAGAGCAAGGTTAAAGAAGCTTAAAGAAGTCCTACAAGCATTCATGAGACCTTATGTGGAGAAGATGCAAGTTCAAGAAGAGAAAGAAGCTAAATTGGACTATGAAGACAAGTTTAGGCCGAATGGTGCAATGGGCCTTCAAGCTACTTTATTTAGTTTCTATTCTTTATGTAACATTTAATAAAGTATATTTGGGCAGCCTAGAACCTAGGAAAACGAATTGGGCTTTATTAGAATAGGTTTGTTTTATTTTGGGCTTATTTTACTGTTTTGGGTAGTTTAAGTGGTAGGCTAAAGTTGGGCTTATCTCTTCTAAAGAGTTGGGCCAAAATAACTATTTGAGGCTTAGAATACCTAAGGGGGCCGAATTTTACATGGGAAAATTGAATTTTAATGGGTTTGGGTCAGATTTAGGTTTAGGCCTACATTGGTGAACTTAGGGTCCTAAATTTTAGGAATGGATTTTCCTTGATAAATACTTATTATTTTGGGATATTATTAAGTAGAGTTTGAGGGAGAAATAATAGCTTGACCATATCTTTAAAGGGCTGGCCGAAATCCACTTTTAGCCAAGATTAAGTCTACATTCATTCCTTCATTTTCTTAGGATAATCATGCATATTTATCACCAGCTTTTAGGATTATTTTTCAGGTTGTATTTATCTTTATTTCTTCATGTACTTAGTCCATATTATGGCCAAATACATGTAGATAAAGGTTAGGAATTATCTTTGTTATTTATTTCATTATTTATCTCTTAGAGTTAGTGTTTGATTTTAATTCATCTAGGGTGGGGTGGCTGCCTAGCCTATATAAAGGGCTGAATTCTTCATTTGTAAGACACTTGAATTTTGATTAATGAGAATTTTCTTTGGCTTGGCCGAATTTGTGAGAGTTAATTTATTATTGATTCTTGCTATTGCATGAAGAATTAGACTTAGGCTATTTGCATGATTAATGTATGCTTGATTCTTCTTCTTCTTGTTTTCTAAATCAATCTATCATAAGCGTTTCCAATCAATCTTGTTTGGGGGTTCTTTAGATTGGGGGTTTATTATCTTATTTATGTTCAATATTCATGGTATGTTGGCATTCTAGTTTGGCATATAGGCTGGGGTTCCGCATCAATTGGTATCAGAGCATAGGCTAAGGGGTAAATTCTTAACTATCCTTTAATTTTTGCTTTTAAACTTTAATTTTCTATTTTAGCCGAATAGGATCTTGCATCTAGTTCCTTATTTGGTTCTTGCTCTATTTTGCTAAGTACCTATCTTTAAGTATTTGATCATTAGTTTGATTAAAGTTACAAAAAAAGGAAAAAAAATCAATTAGAAACAGCCTTGTTATCAATTCGGATTTACTATCTTTTTAAGTTCATATTTGATCAATTGATGAATCTTGTGTTCTTGTTGAATCCGAATTTGCCATTGAATATATAAACATATAATTTGCAATCTTTGAGTGGTTGAACTTGGTTTGGATATAATTTTGATTTACAAAGTGCCCTACACCACTTAGAGTAAGTTTTGATCAATCAAGCAAGATTGGAGTTAGAACTTTCACAATTGGTTTGATTTCTTGAAGACCAGGTTAGTACTCCTAATTTTGGATTTGGGTTGTGTTTATTGCATGCTTTCTTTGATTTTTTTTTATTGAGTCTTACATCAAATCTGTTTGTTTAGTTAAAACAGATTTGATGTAAGACTCAATAAAAAAAATCAAAGAAAGCATGCAATAAACACAACCCAAATCCAAAATTAGGAGTACTAACCTGGTCTTCAAGAAATCAAACCAATTGTGAAAGTTCTAACTCCAATCTTGCTTGATTGATCAAAACTTACTCTAAGTGGTGTAGGGCACTTTGTAAATCAATATTATATCCAAACCAAGTTCAACCACTCAAAGATTGCAAATTATATGTTTATATATTCAATGGCAAATTCGGATTCAACAAGAATACAAGATTCATCAATTGATCAAATATGAACTTAAAAAGATAGTAAATCTGAATTGATAACAAGGCTGTTTCTAATTGATTTTTTTCCCTTTTTTTTGTAACTTTAATCAAACTAATGATCAAATACTTAAAGATAGGTACTTAGCAAAATAGAGCAAGAACCAAATAAGGAACTAGATGCAAGATCCTATTCGGCTAAAATAGAAAATTAAAGTTTAAAAGCAAAAATTAAAGGATAGTTAAGAATTTACCCCTTAGCCTATGCTCTGATACCAATTGATGCGGAACCCCAGCCTATATGCCAAACTAGAATGCCAACATACCATGAATATTGAACATAAATAAGATAATAAACCCCCAATCTAAAGAACCCCCAAACAAGATTGATTGGAAACGCTTATGATAGATTGATTTAGAAAATAAGAAGAAGAAGAATCAAGCATACATTAATCATGCAAATAGCCTAAGTCTAATTCTTCATACAATAGCAAGAATCAATAATAAATTAACTCTCACAAATTCGGCCAAGCCAAAGAAAATTCTCATTAATCAAAATTCAAGTGTCTTACAAATGAAGAATTCAGCCCTTTATATAGGCTAGGCAGCCACCCCACCCTAGATGAATTAAAATCAAACACTAACTCTAAGAGATAAATAATGAAATAAATAACAAAGATAATTCCTAACCTTTATCTACATGTATTTGGCCATAATATGGACTAAGTACATGAAGAAATAAAGATAAATACAACCTGAAAAATAATCCTAAAAGCTGGTGATAAATATGCATGATTATCCTAAGAAAATGAAGGAATGAATGTAGACTTAATCTTGGCTAAAAGTGGATTTCGGCCAGCCCTTTAAAGATATGGTCAAGCTATTATTTCTCCCTCAAATTCTACTTAATAATATCCCAAAATAATAAGTATTTATCAAGGAAAATCCATTCCTAAAATTTAGGACCCTAAGTTCACCAATGTAGGCCTAAACCTAAATCTGACCCAAACCCATTAAAATTCAATTTTCCCATGTAAAATTCAGCCCCCTTAGGTATTCTAAGCCTCAAATAGTTATTTTGGCCCAACTCTTTAGAAGAGATAAGCCCAACTTTAGCCTACCACTTAAACTACCCAAAACAGTAAAATAAGCCCAAAATAAAACAAACCTATTCTAATAAAGCCCAATTTGTTTTCCTAGGTTCTAGGCTGCCCAAATATACTTTATTAAATGTTACATAAAGAATAGAAACTAAATAAAGTAGCTTGAAGGCCCATTGCACCATTCGGCCTAAACTTGTCTTCATAGTCCAATTTAGCTTCTTTCTCTTCTTGAACTTGCATCTTCTCCACATAAGGTCTCATGAATGCTTGTAGGACTTCTTTAAGCTTCTTTAACCTTGCTCTTATTATTGGTCCTTAAGAAAGTGCTAGTTCATCTCTCTTGTTTTCGGTGTGCTTGGTCGTGCTCATATCAAGTATGCTCTCTCTGATAAGTTGAGTTCTATCTTATGGATCATAAGGACTAGAGTGTCAATCAGAGATCATAGATATATGATTAGAACATGATATTTGGATTCGATCCGTTCATAAGAACACTACATGGTACAAGTCATAAGTGTTTCTCATGTGCAAGTTTTGCATCGGAGTTCTTAAACCTAAAATCTCTATGAATCTCTTTATGAATTACTGTGTACTTTGAAATACACCTAACGTACTCGTAACAGGGTGACAAGTATGGGTATGATTGGGCATGCACTAATTCATGTTATAGAGCATAAGAGAAGTAAAGGGATTACCCCTCTCGATAAGAGAGAAAATATCATCAGCCATTAGATCAGTGAACTGAGAAGTGTACGCCCATACCGAGATAAAATAATGAGTAATCATTATTTATCTGAGAGTTCAGTGTCACTGGAATATCAAGAAAGGAATTAGTATATATAAGGATGACTAGTTCCATACCTTATATTAATTCTGATATTTAAGGGTAAGGGACTATGCAAAATTGCAATAGGTCACTAAATACCATTTGCATTTTCATTTAATTTGGAATGCTGTAATATCTTGCTAGAGAATATATATATAGCCTTTGAATTATTCATTAATTCATTGTCAATATTAAATGGACTTATAGGATCGCACACAAAGCATTGGGTTTAAATTATTTAAAATAGAGTATTGGGCATTAATTTGGGCTTTTATTTAAAGTCAAATTAATGTGTGTAATGGGTATTAAAATTGCTAAATGGACCTTGATCCATGAGAGAGGGAAAATTGGCATTACTAGGATAAAAATCAATTAATTAATTATCTTTGAATAATTAAGGTAATTGAGTTTGGATCATAAATTATATTTGAATCAAGATATAACACTTAATAGGGAATTAATGTGGCCGAAATTCAAGCTAGGTTTCCTAGTTGAATTCGACAACTACTAAACCCTAATGAAGTGGTTTATTTTGATTAAAAAACTAATGCCAATTTAAATTAATTTTAATTTAAATACTAATAGAATTTGAATTAATTTAGATCACTTAATTAGAAAGTGATGGAGGTTGAAAATAATACCTAAAACCTAGGGGATTTCGGCCACCACAAGATTTCCTAAAACAAGTGATATAAATTGATTAATTTTATTTGACCTAAAAGGGTTTTTTTCTCTCTCATTGCTTCCACTCTCAAGGGTAAAGAACTCTTTCTTCTTCTCTTGGATTTTGGGCAGCCATTGGTAAACCTTAGAAAGAACAAGATCAGATCTCGTGCCTTTATTTTAATACCCATTGCCAAATACAAAAAGATTAGAGCTAGCACTCTCGTTTTAAGCCTTCTTTGCAAGTGTGTGTGAGCATAGAGAGGTGTAGTGTAAAGGCAGCATCTTTGGCATTGGAGATCAGAGATATATAAGTTCATCTTATATATTGGTCATTGCAAAATCAAGTTTTGAAGTGCATTCAACCATGTAAGTTCGTTTAAAACCCTAAAATTGCATGTTTCAATTCTATATTGTATATTGCGTGGCATGTATGATCAAAATTTTTAATTTTTCCATTGCGTGATCATTATGTTTATGCCATGTGATATCCCTTCACAATATTCATATTATTTGGTAGTTATAATGTCTTACTAGAGGCCACTTATGACTTATGGGCCTGTGATGGGATTGGGGTCCACTGCCAATATAATATGAACCTATTGGGTCGTACACAAAATGTGATGAATGAACTAAGGGTTAATTCGGGCATTTTGAATTTTATTTTGTGATAAATTAAAATTTTAAATAAAAATAAAAATAAAAAATAATAATAATAATAATATTTAAGATTAATATTATTATTGTTATTTTAAATAAGAAATAAAGTATTTCTTATTAAAATAAGAAAAGTGGGCCCGAAGTTTTCTCTCTCTAAATTAGGGTTAGGTCAACTATATATATATAGTGATATATATATATATTTTAAACCCTAATTAAGCATAAGATGTGAGTTGCAGTCGTTACTTAAAGGGGAGAGAAAAGAAAATTCATTTTTTCTTATGTAACCTTGAGAACGAGAGAAAAATATACTCTAGCTGCTAAGGAAGGGAGCTAGCACCCCGAGCAATTCTGTTCATTACATTCGTATGCGGATACCGGTAAAGGTTATCATTTCGTGTGAGGCCGTACCTGCAAATTCAATTTATCTGTGCTTTGAGAGGTTGATAATCGTTACACTTCTCTTCTATTGAATTAATTAGATCGTATGGATCCGAATGGGTTTCTTTTTCCACTGCAATTTTTTAATTTTATTATTTCGAAATCCAATAGTATTTGCATATGAATTTTTGTTATTATTACTAAAAGTGATAATTTATTATATATAAAAATGATTTGTTCTACTAACTCTCAGCATGGTATGTGTAAATAGAGTTTGTTATATTTCATGTTTATTTCATATGTATGTTTTATTCTAACTGCAGTGAGTAGTTATTTTTATTAAAATTTTCCATACTAGGATTTTTACTTTAGCACAAGTGTTTATCTGTGTAAGTGCTCTATTAGGATCACTCAGGGACAAAGCTTGCTGGAGGTTGGTCAACACAAAGGCCAGGACTAAAGTGTTCTATGTGATACTTATTTAGTTTTAATGAAATGTAAATGTATATATATATATTTTAAAGAACTATATAATTGTAATAATAATAGTATAATTGTAGTGTTTGATGAAATAATGATTCTAATATGTAAAGACAAGTACAGATGAGAATGATATACGTGAATCTATAAATACTGTAATCATGTGATTAACGAGTAAAGTCAAGCTATGTATGATTAAAAAATGTAAAATATATACATGTATATGTCGAATGCTTGTTACAGATGCGAATGGTAGGTTTGAACCCTTCTGTAGTAAGGGCATTACATGTTCTTTAATAATAAGTATAGCTTATGGCAACAAAGTATCTTTATGCAAAACATGACATAAAAATTCATTAACAAAATTTGTCCTCCTAGGGCAATCAAAAGAATTACCATTGTTTGAAGGCCATTAATCATAACAGCCTTATCATCATGCGAATAATTTTATGCCAACCAAACTTCAAAGGGTCCCAATTCCCTATCAGTATGGTTTTTGATATTCAAGCGAACCTGTAAAAAAAAAAAAGACTGATTCACTTCCCAAAATATAACAATTTCAAAGACATAGATCACTTCACAAATAAAAATTAGGGTACAAAAACCTTAGCATCTTATCCTTTTCAACCAATAATGATTTTAAGCTAACAGCACAGGAATAAAAAGAAGCATAATCAAATTATAAAGATAAACAAGTGTATTGCATCAAGAATGCCAAGAATAAAAAAATCATTGAACTATAATTATAGTGAGTTAAAAACCTCGGCAATAAAGAAACAAAATTAACCAAAGTAAAAAGAAAGTTAAAGGGAAATTTACCAGTGCCTCCATTGTCAATAATCACAAGCTTGAAGCTAGGATAATCCATAGTTTGCTGATTTGGTAAAGCCTGACCAACAACATGCAAAGAAAAATAACAGGTCCCAACTTCAATACCTTGAAAACAAAAAGCCCTGAAAAGAAGATAGATAGAACGTACCATTAAAATCAGCAGAAAGCAAAATTGAAAGAGATTGAATGAGCAAAGAACAAGAGTGAGAGGAGAAGAAAGAGAAAGAGTGAGAGATGAGAGGAGTTTATATATAGAGAGATAAGTTGAGGTTGCAGCGGCTAGGATAGAGGGAAGAAAAAGAGAGAGAGAGAGGCAAATGAGGCATGGCGGCTCTACTTGAGAAAAGAAAAAAAGAATGAGGCAAAGAGAGAAGCAGTAATTAGGATTTTTTAAAAAGATAAAAATATCTCTACTTTCATTTGTACAAAATCTATTAAACGAAAGATAACTTTGTAAATAAATTTATACAAAGTTTTTTATTTGTATCAATAGATATAATATGTACACATATTGAATACGTATTAAGTAGAAAAATTACTTTTATAATTAATGTAAATTGAATATTATTAAAATAAAAAAAAAGAAAAATGAGGAGAGAGAGAAAAATATTATAGTTAATGTCTAGTAAAAAAAAGTTGATGTGATTTGGTCGGAATCTATACCGAAAGGTTTTGAACTCCTCAAAAAATAATTAAAGAAAAATTATTAAATTTATCTTAATCAATGAAAGTACTAAAAAACAATTATTAGACTTTGATTTGAATTTTTTAATTATATAATTTTGAGATTAAATGTGAATCTTATCAAAATTAGTAAACGACTGAATTTCGATATGATTTCATGTGTAAAGCAAAATTATTACACATAATTAGTAAGCATAAATATGTATGTATATTTTTATTGATATTATAATACTTAGTAAAATCAATAATTAAGATTAACAATTTTTTAAAAATTTTAATTGAAAACAGATAATTAATGTAATATAAAATATTTTTAGCAACAATATTTGCAATAAATTTCACAATTTTTCACTAATGATAAAACAAAAACTAGACATCCATTAGCGACCAGTTTTTTCATCATTATAGTTGGCGCTAAGATTGTTGTCAAATTTATAGACAAAAACTATCGATCACTATTCCATCGCTATAATTTCACTTCAATTAGAGACTAAATTTTCGTCGTTATTTTTCAACAAACTAAATTTCTAAATTAAAAAATTTAAAAGTTTTTAGCGACAAAAAATTCATCATTAAATGCGTCTCAAAAAATGGCACCATTCTTTGTCGCCTATATTTAACACCTATTTTATTGGTTCTGTCGCTATTTTATCGCTAAACTTGACACCATATTGAAAATATGCATTTTGACAACAGATTTGGAAAACAATCACTAATTCGTCACTAATTTCCATCGCTATTTCAAGATTTTTTTAAGTGTAACATAGCTAATGTATATGTGAAATTGGTTATGTAATGATTGTAATGCAAGATGTAAGTGTAATGGATGAGAGATGATGTGTATAGTTTATACATTATATGTCAACTAAAGCAAAGTATTAGTTAAATGTTTAGAACTACGTGATTCTAATTCTTGATTCTGGTATATATATAGGAAGTTTGGAATGTATATTCCAAATCCGAACCAAAATTCTATGTGAGTTGATAAATACTCAAGTTTCTATGGCAATCTAAGATTTGGAAACCTAATATGGGCCTTTTGAGTGATTTTGTCTTTGGTAGGAATGAATAATAGTCGATGTGACTATATAGTTAAGAGTAAGTGCCGAATAAGTCACGAAAGATTAGGCCAATGTTGTAATTGAGCAGTGCACTAGTAGGTTAAAATAATGATAGTATGCAATAGGTCATGTAATTACTTAGTTGTATTTGGTAGTAAATTGTTAAACATGACTTAGTTTTGAATTATTTCTTGAGTAGGTAAGAAATTGAAGACGTGCGTAAATAGAAGATCGAGAAGTCAAGAAGAATTCCTAGAAGTTGTAAGCTATAGTAATAATTATGTAAATTGTGTTTTTTGAGATGTAAAATGTATATTAAACTAAATTTTTAAAGACTTTGTTAATTATTTATGTATCAAAATTATATTTATGGTAAAAACTTATTCTAAGTGTAATTTAGAAAAAGGTTATTTGAGTATAATACTTATATTATTATGGCACAAATCATAATTTAGTTTCTAAATTTTAACGTTTTTACATATTGAATCCTTATACTTTTAAAACTATACATTGGATCCTTTGACTTTTACGTATTTACACATTAAATCCCTATATTTTCAAAATTACACATTGGATCACTAAACTTATCTATTAGAACATATTAAGTCCAAACTGACGTGAAAAATAACAGTGTTCTGTTAAAATATACCCGACTTTAACAGCGCTTGTATTATAAATTAGACTCGGATGGAGTTCAAACTAACTTAGTTCGGCCTATAAAAATACTTAAAAAATATATTTTTTATTTGTAATAAAATATGAACTATTGTATTATCCTATCTAAAAACACAAAGAAGCCTTAAAATAAATCTCATTAAATTCGAGGATAGATAGATAGATATCAAAAAATGAATAAAAAATTAATTATCAAACCCGAATTTTGTCTAAACTTGAAAAAAATAAAATAGAGATAAAATAAATGAGTTTTATAGAGATGAAATGAAATAATGTAAAATAAAAAAAAGAGTTACAAGTTAAGTTATTATTGATTTGGGGCTTAATTATTAAAGTATATAAGTTAGAGGGCTCAAATTGAATTTTACGGGACAAAATTGAAAATTTGCCAAAACTACGTCATTTTGGCTCTTTTTTTTCATCTTCTTCTTTTGCTGCATCCAAAAGGACGACTCCTCATTCTTTACTGCTCCACCTTCCTCTTATTTTTTCTTATTATTGTTTCCTCCCTTTCTAGCCATGTCGCCACTTCTCGCTGCCACACTATCGCCCTTTTCCGATAACAGCTCCTCCGACATCCTCTTTTTCCTTCACTCTCTTCTTTTTTTCTTTCTGACTAAAGGAATAGCCCCCTTCTCTTCATCTTGCTTTGGTTTCCTCTCTCTTTTTACTCCTTTGGTTGCAAGCTTTCCTCTATTAACCACCAGGTAAGCATCCTTTCTCCCTTTAATTGATGATTTATGATGGAAATTAAAGGAAAAGTGGAGAAATAATTAAATCTAGAGATTTTAAAAATTAGAAAAAATATAGGGATTTAGTTATTATTTGAATTAATTGAGCAATTAGAGTACATAACTAATTAAAATCACTTTAATTTCTGATTTCATATATTTTTAGTTGAAGATTTAAGTTAAATTTTTGGGTTGTGTAGAAAAAGAAAGTGAGATGACTATAAAGGAAAAAGAAGTAGAAGGTAATTGATGAATTAAGTGGAAGTAAAGATTTGAGAAATTGACAACAAAATAGGTATGTGTTCAAGCAAATTTATTTTTCTCTAAATTTATATATTATGTAAGATAGGATTTTTGAGCATGAGTTAGATTTTTGTGCAATTAATGTTGAAAATATTAAATTGGATGCTAATTAAGGTCGTATATGTGGTTAATCTTGATTTTGAATTCATAATTTAAGGTTAAAATAAATGTAACTTGAATTAAAAAGGGGATATGTATACTACAAAGAGCTAATGATGAGATAAAAATTAGTTTGCATACTAAATGAATATAATTAGGATACTCAAATGGATAAAATAGAAAAATAAGGAAATTTTCTTAACGTAATTGAATTTTGTGTAGTAGTGATTTCTGGATTTAAGCATTAAATTATGTTAGTTGGTTAGTTTAATGAATTTTGTTCACGAGAAGTGACTTTGTTATTGAGCTAACATTTGAAGAATATAGAATAATTATTGTAATGTTAAGAAAAATGACTGCAAACGACCTCAAGTTGAGTTGAGAGTGAATAAGAAAAATAATGCGAGTTAAATTTTATTCAGAACGAAGAATGAGAATAAATTCGGATATATTATGGGATTATGTTTTACAATAAAATATAAAATTTATTATATTTGCCCTTAGTAAAGCTGGACAGAAATTGGAGTAATAGGATAAAATTGGCATGCCAATTAGAGAAGTTTAACAATACTGTGTCTTAATGTGATTACTAGATTAAATGGCTCCAAGAGCTCTTCCAATGTATGTAATTAATTTGAGTTTTGGACTGAATGGTTCCGATAGCTCGATCCACATATGCATGTATATATATGTATTTATAAATATATATGTAGATAATGTTAATATTATAAATGTCAATAAACAAAAAAAAAAGTTGAATGGACCGAATAGTTTCGAGAACTTGGTCCTGTATTTAAATTTTGTTTATCCAGCTTGGTACAATTCCACTATATTTTACTTGGTGCAAATACAGAAAATACATGATAAATGCTAATTCAATAAATTGAAAAAATATATTTTAATTGAAAGTAATTAATTATTTATAACGATAATTAAAGTTTAATTTAGCAAATACATATGACTAAGTGTGTGGATTATACCAATTTAAATTTCATATACTAAATTTATTGTTTTCATGCCTATAAATAAATGGATGCCTTGTATTGGAAAATTTATAAATTTTTATGTATATTTTGGTTAACTCCTTATTTTTGGAAAAATAAAACTTATTGAATATCACTAAGCAAAATATTTAGTACGTGATTTTCTTTTCACGCGTAGGTTTGAAAGAGTTTTGGATGATTATTTTTAAAGGGAAAGGTAGAAGTGGATTTACTTCAAAAATTGGAGTCACAAATAAAAAAGTGAAAGATTTTGAGGTGGATGCACATTTTCATTTGTTTTGGTTATCTTCTAAATATTTTGGCATGTACACCAAATCGTGTGAACAAATCATATTTGTATATATGTTGTAATTATGGTGAATTAAGTTATTCTAAAGTTGGTTATTTAACTATAAATGAGAATAGTGATATATACTAAATGTGTTATGTTTTTAAATGGAAAGAGGTTGAATTTTGGAATTTTGGAGGAATGGAAAAACATTGTATTAGAGTTTGAACTGGAGATGGATGGCAAGATATATTAAAATAGAAGTATATTGAAGATTTTTCTTACTGGGGGATTTCTGAAATTTTAAAGGAAACTCTACCGAAATTTTTATAAAAATAAACAGTAATTGTTAAGCAATAAGGTTTTTTCCAGTAGAAATTTTGCTTTGACCCTCTTAAAAGAACCCAAGCCCGAGTGTAACATCTGGTATCTGGATTTTTTAATTGACCGGATATGGTATGTTACAATTCAATTGAAATTTGACAAAATATTAATTAATAATATAGTAAAATAAAAAAATACAGTGATATAATTTTAAGTATCTAAAACTAGAAATATTTTAAAGTTCAATATACTTGTTTAATAGGCTAATTGAAATTTTATTTCAAAAAAAATGGAGTGTTTTGAAGAATATTTAAGAAATTGAAGTTTGTTTAGATTCTATAAAAACATGTTGCGAAATCTTATACGAGGAAACCATTTGACACTGTAGAATTTACACAAAAGCAGCAACACTTGATTGTGGGATTAGTGTCAATATCAGACCATTTATTATAATTTACGGCTTATAATAAATTTTTTATTCAATTGGCATTATGTAGAGGTGAAAAATGGACGGGTTGGACGAATTTGGATTGGGTCATAAATGGGCGAATCATAAATGGGTAGGCTATAAATAGGTGGGTCATAAATGGACAAAAAATATGAGTCATAAGTGGGCCAATGCCAAAACGGATTGGGCAGATTTGAGTCAATCCATGGGTTTAATACATATTGGTTCATTTTGCAATGGCTCATCCATCCTTATTTTATTTTTCCACATAATTATTCCAAAAATTCCTAAATATTAATATTAAAATGTTTTTAAAATTTTGAATCAATCGAAATTCATTTCGATAGGTTTCAAGGCACCAAAATATTTTTGACTGGTCCGAAAATCCTAAATTTTTAAAGTGTTCAAAATTTTATTTTTTACTTCTGAAAATTAATATTCATTATTCTAAATTTGTGAAACACTGTTTCTAATCTTTTTAAAAAATTTTTGACTAATTTTATTATATATTTCACAAATATCAAAATTAATTACTTATGTTTTGTTATATGCTCACTATCAAATTTTTATTATAAACTTCAAATAAAATATTGGTAGTATTATGCAAAGAGTTTCTACCATCTTTACTTCTATTAATGGATATCCTTTCATTATAATTTTTTTGTAATTTTTTTATTTATTGTAATAATATGATTGAATATTGGTATACCATTTCCAATTCGGTAGTTGCACAGATCATTTCATTTGTGGGTGACGATTTTCCATGCAAAATCACTCATCATGGCTCTTAGAGTCAAGTATGTACACACCATCAATCACATGAAATTAATAAAAATAAATGTTATATTAAAATTAAATTTGTACATTTTTTTATTTATCAGGTTGTTTTATCAAATTAAAATTTATCATATTATTTTATAAAAAATTAAAATATTGCGAAAATAAAAATCGAATATATTTTTATTTTCTTATTATTATCTAATATAAAATCACAAATAAATAAATAGACTATAATTGAAAAAAATACTTTACTTCTAAGACTAGTATTTATGCAACCTTTTTTCCTTTATTAATTTTATACTTTAATTAATATCTGTAATTTATCAAATCAAATAAAAAAAATTAAATTAATACTGATACAATACAAATTAAAATTAAATACATCAAATTACAAATATTCAAATAAAAAATCTTACCGGCCAGATTTTAATATCCTGATATACTAATATACTAATAACAAGATAGTAAAAATATTGATAATAATTTTTCATATAACACTAATATTCTGAACACAATTTTTTCCTTCTCCTCTCACATAAACAATTCAACACTCAAAACAACAATTCTCACATAAGCAATTCACGAGCCTTATGTATATATATAGTCTGTTTAGGAAATTTTTTCTATGCATTAAAGTAAAAGTGGCAGAGCTAAAATTGCATTCCATTGTTGCAAGGTCAATGAGTTGATTCGACAATACGGTGTTGCAAAATTAGACTTGATGTTGACACTGATCTCTTAGCCAAGTGTTGTAGCTTTTGTATAAATTTTTCGTGGTAAGTGGGTCTTTCAAATCAGATTCCATAACATATTGTTGCAGAATTTAAACAAATCCCAATTTTTCAAATATTCTTCAAAACACTTCATTTTTTCAAATAAAATTCCAAACATATTATTTATAAAACACTTCCTAGGCTAATAACTTGTAATTAACTATTGATGGCTAGCTACCAACAAAACTACTAATCTTTTTGTAAATTTTTCTTTAGTATAGTTGCCCATATCTAAGGAAATATACTTTATTCATAAGAAATGTTTATCTTTATATCTTATTGCACTCTCTTTTTGGTAATATATCACAGGAAATAATCAAATAATAAAGAACTCTATCTTAAGAAATTTTAATTAACTTCTGATTATGTATGCATAAAATTTGCTAATATAGATATTCAAATTACTGATTTCTTTAAATCACAATTAATTTAAAGATATAGATAATTATCTAAAGGATTTTGCAGCACCAGACATAAAATTATACACAAATATTTGTTAACTAATTGCACCAGTAGACACAATTTGAAGAGGTACATTAACTAGCTAAACTTGTCTTGCGCTTTCGCAAGTTTTCTACTTTCTCTCTATTTAGTCTTACGCTATCGTAAGTTTGTCACTTTCTATAAAGAATGATCAAGAGAACATAAGGAACTTGGAAGATCAATACTCTAGATTACATGTCAATGAGGAAGGAGATGAGGGCCTTATTATTGAAGAAGAGGATATAGATAACCAAACAGTTGAGTTGTGCTGGAGCCTTGTAGGAAGATTCCTAATGAAGAAAAAAATCAATGCCCAAGCCATGAAGCACACTCTGGCCGCCCTTTGGAGACCAGGTATGGGGATTTATATAAAAGAACTTAACTCAAATCTTTTCATTTTCCAGTTTTTTCATGAACTAGATATACTACAAAAAAAACACAAAATAGCGAGGAAAAAAGTCCTCGCTAATTGATACTTTTTTGTAGCTAAATCTATTTAGTGAGGATTTAGAGAGGAAAAAAATTTTTTAACGAAAGTCATCCTAGCAGAATTTGGCTAGAACAAATTTCGTCGCTATATTTTAGCAAGGACATAATTTTGTCGCTAATGATTAATTCCTCGCTAAAATTTAGCAAGCACTCTTGCAACCAATTTTTTTATCGCAAAATTTAGCGTGAAAGTTATCCTCGCTAAATGTTAGCATGAATTTTGCAACGAAATTTTTGTCGCTAAAAATTTTGCGAGGAGATATTTTTGTCGCTATTTTACTCATTTTTCTCTATCTCATAACCATTTGGCGATAAAATATCGGTCACTAAATGCTCACTATTAAATTCTTGCAAAATTAGCTTCAATTTTGCTACAACTAAATTGTAGCAAAATTAGCTTGAATTTTTTTACAGCTACTTGTAGCTAATTAGCACTTGTCTAAACATAATAATTTCTTACTAAATTAAAATTACTTTTGCTTAAATTAATATAAAAATTTTACTATTTTAACAATAAACCACAAAAATGAATATCCTTGTTAATTGCATATCAAAAATAGCTATTTACAAATACATATCATTGTTAATTGCATATCAAAAATAACACATACATATATAGCCATAATCAATGATATCCAAGATGCCCTAACATACACTAACAACTATAATGTAATTAGTATCTATAATCCTGTTGATGGATCATATTGTGAAGCACTTAAGCCATTAACCTAATCAGTACGAGATACTAGTAGATGCAACTGCTCCTCAATTCGCTGCTGGAAAAGTTGTTGTTGCATATCCATCTATTGTTGGATCTGTTGAACTCGCTGCTCAACTTGCTGCTCCACTCGCTGACCAATCTCCTATTCAAGTTCAACATGAATCTCAGCTTGAAGCTCAGTTTGCATAGTAGACAAACGCTGCTCAAACTTTTCCTCCATCACTCTTGTACTGTGTGCTTCAAAAGCAAAATGAGAGCGAGATGAACAAGCCTCTGCATAGTACTAAGTCGTTGTAGCTCCAAGTCCATATACTTGTTCTCCCTGTGCACCCCCTACTGCATCCAAGTATATTTGATTCTTATCAACATTTTCACCTTCACTTTAGGATCTCTCTTGCCTAGGCTACATGATTCCGTCCTGAAATTTCATATTACAAATTAGAAGTGAGATTAGTAAATTCTTCTAGCATGCAATCACAATACATAGATTCACATCTACAATTAATCAACACTTACATATATCATGTTGCATCTATTATTAACAGAAGACTTTCCAACATTCTTTTTTGTGTGGGTGTACAAGAAGACTTCACAAGCAGTGGACCGTCGTCGTTTCTTCTTAGCCTAAATAAAGTATAACAACTAAAATTAGAAAAATATATTTAGGTGTTTTCGAAAATTTGCCAATATTTTCCCTAAAATTAAGATAAACCCAAATTATCAAATTTGAAAAATATTCACATTTACACTTTCATAAGGATCAGTGCATTTATAACAACCAACTTGGCCATTTTTATGCTCTAAAATAACTTATATAAACAATTCATTAATTATTGTAAAGAATACAAGGTCCACTTACCAAACATTTCATATTCACTACAAGGGAGATAGACCCTCCAACATGGCATGATAATGCAACACCATTTTTGTCACCACAATGTCAATTTTTTGAATTCTATTTTGATCGTTTGACTATATCTGGTTGGCCCCACATCTCTATCCATGAATTCCAGATAGACTCTGGCACATAATTTGGACGATTTTTTTCTTTTTCATCTTAGAGATAAAATCACCATATCTAATGGCTGCCTTTCCAAGCAAATTTGACCAATGCATCTTTTAATGGGTCCTAAGAAAAAAATTTCTACATTGATATTTAAAAGTAAATTCCATAATTACAAGAAATACAAAAAATATAGATGTAATTATGTGTAGGTACTTCCTATGTGTAGCTAATTAAAAGAAATATAAAGAATGTAGATGCAATTCAAAAAGGTAATGGTTTACCTTAAACTCTTCAAAATACACATCCTTAGTCTCTTGACTGACAGTTGACCAACGTTATCCTCCTTCTTCTAACCTTTCCTTAAAAATCCTACGTAACTTTCGAGAACACTTGCTACTTGGCTCTAAAAATCTGAATAGAATAAAAATAAATAAATACATCAATGCTATTAGCAAAGAACAATTAATATAAACAAGAAAGTTGGCTATGTAAATAGACCATTTGTCATTTTTCCTTAATAATCAATAATTAAATAATTAAATTTTTAATTCTCACTTTCCATCTCGAATAGTGACTTGTATCTTTCCAGACTCATCAAGGACATTTTCTTCTGAATTCGGGGTTCCATCATCATAACCATTATCAGTAATGTGATGTAAATCTCCACTATTTTGTGTAGAATCAACTGTTGGGGTTATAGGTGGAGGAGATTCATCTCTATTTGCTACCAATGGCTGGGTTATAGGTTGAGAAGATGTATCTCTATTTGCTACCGGTGGCTGCACTATTAGAGTTTGTTGAGGTGCAATTGATGAAGGTATTTGTACTGATCCTTGTCCCTCTCCTACTTTCTTTGCAAGTGCTATACTGAAAGGATTATGCCGTGCATTAACCCCACGAACCAATGCTGCTCGCACGAACTTCCTTTTTGACATATATATAATAAATGCAATTGACCAATTAAAATCTCAACATATGCAAATATATATCACAAGTGTACGCCTACTAATTACAAGAAATATTTATTGTACAATTGAAATTGAAAAGAAATATAATTGGATGATGACTAACTACATCTAAAAAATATGTATCTTTGCATGTTATATAGTTTGAATTGGATGATGACTTATTAATCAATAATGAAAACAACACAATATTTTGCAGGTCAATCAACCTCAAACATATTCCTGATAATAACAGAAAATAACTTGAATGGACTAAGCAATAGATGTTAAAAAGGGAATTCAGATGTAAAATTAGTATTAACTAAGCAAAACCAAGAAAGGTTGCACTAAAAAAAATGCAGCAACAGAGAACAAACAAATTAAAATCAACAGCCTAATAAAATTAAAACACAAACCCAAGGAACAACAAAAAAATAAATATAAAACCCAAGATACAGGAAGAAACAACAGCCCACAACATAAACTATTTTTTTGGAAATCGGGAACCAAAAGCAAAACTCGGAGACCCTGCAACTAAAAAGAACCCCAACCGAGGAACCAGCTCTGGTTGAAATTAACAGCTACCAACAATGAAGACAAACTCCCAAGAATGGCCACCAAGAAGGAAATAGATGCACCAAAGGAAGATGAGGAGCTAATGGGAGGACAAGAACCTAGAATTGCATTGGATAATATGATAGAGAAGAATATGAGGAGCTAATGGGAGGACAAGAACCTAGAAACTATAGATTATGGATTACTTGTTTCTCATTAAATCTAAATTTTCAAGCTCTTATAGCCAACATCAATATAGTTCCAAAGGAAGATTGTGCATCCATATAGCATGAGGTGTGATAAGCACAGCTTAAAAAAACAAAAAACAAAAAGGTCGATGTCTTAGATAGAGTAGAGTATAAGAAACACCAGACAATGACTTTTGGTGTTGGCTACTTTTGGGAATTTTTCTTACTCCACACAGCCACATGGCCCATGTATCACTCATCTAATCCCATGTATTAGAGTGCCAACTTAAAAAAATGAGCCATCTTACAAAATTGACAACTTCTAAAGCCATTCAATGCAAGCAAGAAATAAGAACCATTCCTTATGGCATTCAGAGTCCACCTTTATTTATGCATCATCTTCCGATGCCTACTTTCATAGGTGACTCATATCTTATAATTTAATTTAAAGCCCCAGTTTGCTTCTAGGCCTTAGAGTTAAATATCTATATTTATTTTGCCAATTAGTAGCATATGTAATAATTCTCTTTAAAAAAAATTATTACCATATGTAAGACAACAAACTACAATAAAAGAATAAAAGATTGAGTATTTACTTTGTATATCATTACTCTTTCATTGAAGTAGCAGACTAAAGATAGGTTGTTAAGTTTTTAAACTATATCTGCTATAACAACATCATATTATAAGCAATCAAATAACTCAAGTCCGTTTAAGCTGCAATATTATAATGCATTATGTCACATAAAAAAATTACATAATACTGATTTAATATAACAATACATGGATGTTGGGAATGAAAGCATAAGAAAGTTGACCGTGTTGGCTTAAACCGACTTGCATCAGTCAATAACAACTACTTCATATAAGAAAAGTTAAAACCAAAGCAAACTGACAGAGCTTCTAGCTTACAGCAGAAGCATAGTGATGACAGGGAACACGCAAAAAGACCAAAGCAAACATGAATGAAAAAATGCAATACATTAAGAAATAAAAAAAACCAACATAGTAGAATCTTGGATCATTGGGTGTTTAAGAAAGTCGTGTCTTAATGAGTTCAACTGTTGCTGCTTTTTTCTCCAATTTGCTAGTTTTTCACATTAGATTCCATGACATGAGACAAACATATATATATATATATATATATATTGCATATTTTCCCTCAAGGTTCTTTTTTCTTCATTTCACATTCTAGAAACGGCTCAAAAATGCCATTTTTCGTAATCAGTCATATGGGACCTATTTAAGATTAAAAATTTTCTGCCTCTGGCCTTTCTTTCCCTCCATTTCTCCTCTCTTTCTCCCCTCTTTATCTCTGTCCCTCCCTTCTCTTTCCCCTTTCTTACTATTAGGAACTGACGCTTCACATAAATCAAATAATCATCTCCTTGAGAATAAAGCCTTCCTCACAAGGGAAGCATGAAATTCCATTGGATATGTCCATACACGAATCAATCCTCTTAGTTCCAAATTGATTGTATGTTAAGATATAGAGTCTAATTTCTTATACACAGTTTATTAGAAAAGCCATGAACAACACAATCAAACATATCCAAAAACTAACAACCACAATCCAAATATTAAAATTTATTTTCAATTAGAAACATCAAAATATTTCCTAGATTTTGTTAAACTTAAGTGACTTTATATCATGAACAGAAGGCAATATGTTAATCTACTGTTCAAATGCTTGCAAAGAACAAGATTTTTGTCAGTTAATTACCTTTTAATAGGGCCAAAAGCACGAGACCCCATCACAAGCAAATCCGCACGCTAGTTCTCAATGGCTTCACAAATTTTATCCTTTAGATCCCCAACCACCACTTGCGTTTCAACATTTCCCTATGTAGAAATTAAACAAGACAAATTACAATAAAACCATTAAAAAAACACAAAAATCACTAATTTAATCAATACGCCCACCTCAAGGTGTATATGTTCTTATCGCTATTGTATTGCATTATAAGAAACTAACAAGATGTAAATGAACTAATCACAGGTTTGAAACAAGTCCTAAATTAACTAATCATTCACTCAATCTCTTTCCCCTTTGATGATGCAGAGATTGCAGATACTGGGTATCGATCATTTAGTACTACTTGATTTCTTCAAGACCTAATTGGCTAAAGAACTGTTTGAATCAGCTAAAGAAAATTGAATCAGCTAAAGACCTAATCAACTAATTCAATTAAGGTAAAGAGAACAGAACCATACCATAAGCACAGGCACAACATTCAACAATGAAATTCCGAATCACAAGCAAAGTAAGAAAGAGTATGAAGAAAAAGAAGGCTAAAAAAATTCACCTTTGAGACACAAATCGAAAATGGCCATTCTTTTGAATTCTAATCACCTAAACTCCCTTCAATTTTCTCTTCCACACGCTTTAAAAAAAAGGTTGCTCTGCGAAATCAAAATACCGAATAAAAAAAATCAATTTTGTTCTTCATTCCTTTTCATGCACATTCCTGAGAATCATTATGGAAGAAATAATAAGAAAAGATATCAAAAAATCGAAGAGTGACAGCAGATTAAATGACATATTTTTAAACATTAACTTCTTAATTGAAAAAGAAAGAATGGAGTATTTTGTAAAGCGGGATGATAATGAAGGGATTTTGTAGATAGAGACGTAATGGGATGAGAGATATGAAGGAAAGAGGAAGAATGACATTATAAGTTGAAGAAAAAAATCCCTAACGCAAAATATAAGGAAAAAAATCACAGCTTGAAGAAAAGTATTAAAAAGAACTAAAAAAAAGAACCTTAAGAGGTACCAATTAAATTGCAACATCCATGACAATTTGTTGTTGAAGCGGCAAGTGCAAATTGGAATGTAGAACAAAATAGGAGAAACACCGTAGATACAACAAAATGAGAGTGGCGACAAATTAGGTAGGGCAAACCAATAAAGAAAGAGAGGGATATTTGATTTTAGATACGAAACAATGAAATTTTCAATTAAATCCCGCTAAACCAAATGTTGGTGGCACTATTTTTATTTTTCATTTTAGATATTGGCGAGAATAAGAAATCCACGCTAAAATTTGGCTTGGAAAAATGCCAAGCTAATTGGCTAATCCAAATTTATTTATTAATCAATGAGAACAAGAAATCCATGTTAAATTTGGCTTGGAAAAAATACCTAGCTAATTAGCTAATCCAAATTTATTTATTAATCAGCGAGAGGTAGATTCTTACTACTTTAGCAAGGAACCAATCTCTACCAATTTTAGCGAGGATCAATTCCCATGCTAATTTAGTGAGGATATTTTTCCTCGCTGATTATGCTGTAAGAGTGAAACAATGCTTATAATGTTGTTTGCGAGGGCCAAAATTCTTGCCAATGTAGCGAGGAATAAACTCTCGCTAAATTGGCAATGTATGTTTTCATCACAATTATATCTCAGTAGTATTTTGAATCTTGCATTGCTATTCGCGACAACTCTAACACTCGCAAATTTTGTAAGTAATATTTTCCTCGCTAATAGTGTGTGCCTCGTCTTGTATCCCGTTAGAAATTTCACTTACTTTACGAGAACCTATTCTCTCACTAATTTAGTAAGGAACAAACCCTCGCTAAATTTGCAAGGACATCTTACCTCACAAATTGTCATGTTGTGTGCCTAACATATATTGATATTAGCGAGGATGAGAAACCTCGCTACTTTTGTGTGGCCTATTTCTCTCGCTAATTTAATAAGGGTATTTTTGCTCACTAATTGTCACCCTGCTTCATATATTGCTATTTTAGTGAGAATTATAACTCTCGCTAATATTGCTAATACATTCACTCCTCTTCATTTAGTGAGAATAATAACTCTCGATAAATTGGCGAGAAAACTATTCCTCGCTAACAGTTGCTCATTTTGCAAGGGCTTTTTGTTCCTTGTTACTATAGCGAGAATGTTTTTTTCTCGCTAATTATAACACTTTGCTTGACTCATTTCCTTGCCAATTGCTCTCAACTAAATTTGGCGCCCAAAGTTAATGACAAAATGACAATATCCTCGCGAAATCATGGCAACATATATTTTATCTTCCCCCCCCCCCACACACCAATATTAGTGACAAAATTCATTTGTTGTCACAATTTTGTCGCTATATCAATGATTTAGCAACGAATTTTTTGTTACTCGCTAAATTTTATCGCTATTCTGTAATTTTCTTGTAGTATGTTCAGAAGGTTAGTGATAATGGACCCTGGACCTTCGATAGCCAACTACTCTTGGTTAGCAGGATAATAGAAAATACTCAGCCTGAACACATCCCTCTAGACTGTATGGAAATATGGGTACAAGTACATAGACTACTTGTGGGGTTCATATCAGCTAAGATTGGAGAAAGCATTGGAAGGTACATAGGAGAGTTCATAGCTACGGACCCAAAAAACTTTGTAGAAACTTGGTGTAATTATATGAGAATTAGAGTGGTAGTCAATGTGAATAGACCCATTAAGCATGAAATGAAGATAGAAAAGGCAGGTGGAGAATGGTTCACAGTATAATTCAAGCATGAGAGGTTGCCTACTATTTTTTCTCGTTATGCAATGCTGGGGCACTCAAACAAACAATGTCCCCAACTCTACTACAAAACTCCAACAGACTTGATTCAAAAATTTGATGACTCCATTAGAATTGTTAACAGAAGGCACTTAAACATAAGAAATCAATGGTTGAGGGAGGCCCCACCATTACCCCAGAATTTTTCGACGACCAGAAACCTGCTTGGAGACACTATGGTAAAGGATCACATGGATAACGAAAAGAGCATAATCTTAGGAGATCATGAAGGAATTGATAAGATCATGCAAGCTTTGAGGGATAAGATGGTTCCAAAAGAGAGTTTGATAGGGAAGGAAGTGGTAGTTACCGAAAACATAAAAGATCCCAACAATTCTACTCCCATAACTTAGAAAGGGGTAGTTATTAGAGATTCAAAAAGAAGAAGGAAAGAAGGAGACACTCACCTTAATAACATGACAAATGGGTCTGAGTCCAACCCGAATTGTCATAACCAAATGGACTCAAAAAAACATAGTAGTGGCGGCCTTTGGAATCTAGGCCCGCTAGTCATCATGAGCTACATTAGTTGGAATTGTCGTGGGATGGGCAACCCACATGCAATTGGAGTCCTTAAGGACCTAGTCTATATTAAAAAGCCCAACTTTATTTTCCTTATTGAAACCATATGAAGTAAGGAAAAAATGGAAAGAATAAAATGTATGATTAACTTTGAGGGCTTGTTTTGTGTGGAACCTAAGGGCCGAAGTGGAGGAGTGGCCTTTTTGTGGAAGAAGAAAAATGATGTAAGGCTCATAAGCTACTCAAAATACCATATTGATATTGAAGTGTAGATGCAGAACTTAGAAGGATGGAGGCTGATTGGGTTTTATAGAAAACCTAACAGAAACTTAATAGAGGTGTCTTGGAACCTTGTTCGGGATCTAGCAGGCAAATCCCTTCTTTCATGGTACATTCTAGAGGACTTCAACAACATCCTAGATCACAGGGAGAAAAGGGGCAGAAATTCATAGCCATCTAAACTAATTGATGGATTCAAAGCTGTTATTGATGATGTGCAACTTCTAGACTTAGGAATGGAAGGACACATACATGGGTAAGAGGAAATGACCTTAATAGCTACATTGAAGAAAGACTTGTTCAGACCCTAGATTCAGCTACCTAGGTGTCTAAATTCCCCCTTTATAAGGTCTTTAACCTCAACCAAACTTCATCTGACCATTCCTCGCTCCTCTTACAACCCGTTCATCTAACTCAACCCAAAATTCCAAGCATTTCCAATTTGAGAATGCATGGCTGCGAGAATCCACTTTGACTGATGTCGTTCGGAGCTCCTAGCTTGAGAGCCCCAGGATTTTGTTAATTGAGAAGATTAAAAAGTGTAGTATAGCTCTCACTGAGTGGGAACGGGAAATCACTGGTAACTTTCAAGAGAAATTAGCTTACCTAAGAAACCAATTACGACAGGCGAGGAAAGCCTCTAATAGCAGTCTAAATTTCCTGCACACTCAAAAGTAGTATCTGGAGATCCTGAGGTAGCAAGAGATTTTATGGAGACAAAGGGCAAAGCTACTCTGGCTAAAAGATGGAGATGCCAATTCGAAATACTTTCATGTTGTTGCATCAATGAGAAAAAGGAAGAACCAATTCGCAGAGCATAAGAACCCTTCAGGTCGTGTTTGTAGTTAGAATAATGGGCTAGAAAAAGTTATCGTTGATTACTTTTAGCAAATATACACTACCACAAACAACAATATATGGGAGGTGGCTTCAATTGTTGAAAGGAGGATTTCAAGTGCTCAAAATGACTTCTTGCTCCAGGAGTATACAGAGGAGGATGTAAGAAGTGCACTCTTTAGCATGCACCCAAACAAATCTCCTGAATTGGATGGCAAGAATACGGCTTTCTTTCAAAAATGCTAGTCTATTGTGGGGAAAGATGTCTCTGCAGAATGCTTAAGAATCATCAGAGAATGCTCAATTCCCCAAGGTATGAACGATACTGCCCTTGTTCTTATACCAAAAAAGAAGATGATTGACACTATGGCTGACCTTCGACCTATAGCCTTATGTAATGTCACTTATAAAATTATCTCTAAGATGATTATTGCTCGATTGAAAATCATTTTACCTTATATCATTCCTCCGAACCAAAGTTCCTTTGTTGCTAACCGTTTGATATCAGACAACTTTCTTGTTTCTTTCAAATTTATGCACTTCCTCAATCGCAAGACCCAAGGAAATGAGGGTGTGGCAGCTCTCAAACTTGATATAAGGAAGGCCTATGATCGACTTGAGTGGCACTTTCTGGAGGAAATCCTAACCAAAATGGGCTTCAACTTTCAGTGGGTAAAGCTCATCAAATTATGTGTTGAATCGATTCGTTATTTTGTCTCTACATCAAATGGTTTATTGGGACCAATCACTCCTAGAAAAGGGTTGAGGCAAGGAGATCCATTATCCCCTTACCTATTTATCTTGTGTGCAGAAGGGTTATCGACTATGCTTAAACACCATGAATCTCGGGGTCTCATACATGGATGTAGGATTACTAGAAGTGCACCTCCAGTCACTCACCTTTTCTTTGCAGATGATAGCTACAACTTCTTTAAAGCCAATGTCAATGAAGCTGGTGCTATCCGAGATACACTGCATACCTATGCTTTGGATTTTGGGTAGCTTATCAACTTTAGCAAATCTTCCTTAAAGTTCAGTAGGAACACCTTAACTCAATCCAAGGATGCAATTTATGAGTCCCTATCTATAAATCCAAAAGCAATCCATGATTCCTATCTTGGCTTACCTTCAATGATTGGTAGAGATAAGAAAAAGATCTTTGCCTATCTAAAACATAAAGTCTAGAAGCATATTTGCGGGTGGAATAGATCACTTCTATCCAGAGTAGGGAAAGAAGTTCTTCTAAAGTATAGCCCAATCTCTGACAACCTACACTATGAGTGTTTTTCTCTTACCTCTGGGAATTTGTAACAAGATTGAACGAATGCTTAACCCCTTCTGGTGGGGCACGATGGGAAGATCTCAAAAAGGTATACCATGGATGTCTTAGGAGAGAATGTACTAGCCAAAACATCTGGGCGGACAGGGTTTTTGATCCCTTCATGAATTCAATATTGCACTCCTAGGGAAGCAAACATGGAAGATTATGGTGGACAAGGATTATATCATGGCTAAAATTCTCAAAGCTCGCTACTTTCCCCATTGCAACTTTTGGGAAGTTGAGCTTGGGGCAAACCCAAGTTTTACTTGGAGAAGTATCTTATTTGCAAGAAATGCTCTCAAGGCAAGGTGTAGATGCATAATAGGCGACGAGGGTTGTGTTAAAGTGTGGAAGGATCCCTAGCTTCTAGATTCAACTAATCCTTTTGTAACTACTCACCAGACTTCATCTCTAGCTGATCTGAAGGTGTAAGATTTGATCCTAACAAATAACAAGTGTTGGAACCGACGCCTCATCCAATCTACATTCAATGATCGGGATGCAAATCTTATTCTAAGCATTCCTCTAAGTCTGTTTACTAATGAAGATTCTTAGCAATGGAGTCTGGAGAGAAATGGCATTTATTCTGTCAGAAGTCCATACAAATATCTTCACTCAGGAACTTCTCTTTATCTATCTATTTTGTGCCTAGACAAATGGAAAAAATTGTGGAATTTATGTATTTTTACAAAGATAAAAAATTTTTTCTGGCGAGTTCTACACTCTTATCATCCTATTCGACCTATGGTTGCTACTAAAGGGGTGGATATCTCGTTACTTTGTCCTCTCTATGGGAACTCTAATGAGACTACTTTGTATCTTTTTCTTGACTATGTTTTTGCTAGAGAGGTGTGGATGAAATCAGCAGTGGGCTTTGTGAGAGGAAATGTTTCCAATATGACCAATTGGTTTAATATTATTGCTAGCTGTGCAAAACTGGAAACCTATAGTATGGCTATTGGAATCTGCTGGGCAATCTGGAAAGTGCGAAATGATCTGGTGTGGCATGGTAGCAATCGCTCGCATACAGCAGCTATAGCCCTAGCATCTAATATGATAGAGGATTGGAAATTAGCTAGACTTGCTGATGATGCTCAATACCATTGAAGAACAATCCAAACTACATCGTGGATTCCTCCCCCTGAGGGTTTTCTAAAACTTAATTCTGATGCAGCCATCTTCAAAGAGAGACATGAAGTGGGAATTGCTTTTGTCATTCGTGACCACTTGGGCAATTTTGTTGGAGCTGGCAGCAGATGTCTATCGGATATTTCAGACCCCTCCATAGTGGAAGCCCTTGGTGTTAGGGAAGCTCTAAGCTAGATTAAGAGTTCAAGAATGGAAATGTGATGATTGAATTGGACTCTCAATTAGTAATTAATGCCCTATCTTCTTGCCTTCAAGATCGTTCGGATTTTGGAATGATTATTAGCGACTGTTTGAATTTTATTTCTTGTGCAAACATCCAGTTTGGATTCATCAAAAGATCTGCAAATAATGCAACACACTTACTTGCTAAGGCTGCTTACTCCATGAAATATCTTGTTATTTGGGACTTGATCCCCCCTTGTATTGTTCCAACTTTGGTTGCTGACTCTTCTTAATGAAGGCCTTTTATTTCAAAAAAAAAACTAGCTAAACTAAAGATCAATATCTAAATATTTTTTAATTTTTTTATATGACTACATCTTTGAAGGCGGATAAGACCGAAATTTCGAATTTTAATTAAGTGATCAGTAGTTTGTTTTTCAACCATCTAAACTACACCTGATTTCGATATCTAAATATTAAAATAAAAAGATTAATTTATGAAAAACATAACTTGAATAACATTCTTTCTACACATTGAAAACACACAAATATTTCCTTTCTCTAAATGATTCTCCATAGCAAATGTTTTCCATCCACTTCCAAAAGCCAGTCTTCCATTGCTTCTTTGAGTGACTATTACTCTCCATTCTCGTCCATCACAAGTCCGAAGGCGCACAGAATTAGGTATCTTTTTCATGCACCAAGCAACAAACTTGCAAGGAAAATACTGCCCAAAAATCAAAACAATTACTTGGATTAATAAGTAAAAAATTTTCATTGATTACCAAGATTAATTACCACAATATTACTCTGGAGATTGAAGGGTTGTAAAAGAACCATGAAGCTAGGCTTGTCAGACTTGAACAATGGAGTAGTGTTTCACAAATTTATGCCATCTAGGTCCACCAACCCAAATTTGGTTCTTCTCTTTTAGTAGTCCTATTTCCCATGTAGAACCATCTGAGCATTTTAACATTGCTTCTTTGTCAAATTCACAGCCAAAACTTCTCGCAAAGTTCTGAGGAAGCATCTGCAAGTGTAGATGCGTTTGGTTTAAGCAATAATCCGAAGTACTCTTAATTAACAAGTAAAAACAGACCCTTTTAAATATTCGAAACTGAAAAAATGTTAATCAATCCATAGAGATTCTGTTCCTGTCCATAATGGAATATGCACAGTGCAGACACATAGAACATTCAAAACAGAAAAACCAATTCAAACAAGGTTAGTCAATCCAATAAAATCAGATTGGGGTGGATTTGTTTAGATTCTTTTGTTTTGTTTTGTCCTTGTTTTTCATCTTCGCGTCAATCTTGAGAGCTGAAAATATACAACTCACTCTGTTTGGCACACTGTAGCATTCGTTAAACTCAGCAGTTCTTAAATTCGTGACAGTGGAGCTGTGTTTTTTGCAAACCATAGGGCCATAAGCTCTATCCTAATCATACTCCATAAACACGTATCAAACACCTAATTTACTTCACTCTTCACTGAACAGTAGTAGTTTGATTAATAATGGCATTTCACAGAATGAAGACCTGTGGTTATACTGCGATTGTTTTTGCTCAAATTGCTCTTAATGCTGCCCAGGCCCACCAGTGTTGATTCTGTTCCACCTAATAATTCTTAGTTGGTTTTCATCTAAGATTAAGCTCCAAATATACAGGTTTCTACCGATTTATAATTTATTTAATGTAATGCCAAAACACCATATTTACTCTGTATTTCCTTGAAAAGGGTTCTTGCTTGATGTTCTTTTTCTTGTCTACTAAAAAGGTGCAAACTTGACTACTACTTTATTATTATAGTTTAGTTTAGTTTAGTTTGTATCTGTTGAGTAGTGATTATAAACACCAAAAAAACCCATGCAGATGAACATGTGACGGAGAGGTACACTAAATTAGTAAATGGACCCCACCTTATTAGTTATACTAAATAAATAAATAGAGAATCTCTTCTAATTACGTCACAAAGATATTGTAATACTGTGTTATTTTGTTTATTTATTATTGGCTTGATATTTTATCGAAATTGGCTTGATGTATTATATCTGGTTAAAAAATAAATAAATTTATCATAAGTTATTATTGTTGAAATAAGAAATTAATCTTGAAATTGTATAGATACTATTAATGCTAAATTTTTCAGTTTTTGTTTTTCTTGATAAAATTCATACAGTTTTGTTAAAAAAGTAAGCTTCGTACTAAAAGAGAGATAGGTTGCTTAGGTGTAAAGATACTGTATCATTTTTCTGATTCATTTTGACATGCAAAGAAGCAGACTTGGCTGTTTCATGTCATTTGCAGAATTTACAAGTACACCTTCCCATTGGCTGGGCTTTGTTCTGTTTGGCCCAGGCCTACCAGAGCCCAGCCAAACAAATATTGGTTTGGGCATCTGAGAGCTATATCCCTTATTGACATCTAAAAAAACATTCTTTACGATTTCATGTAAATTTGCTGAATCATATGGCCATGGCCCGATCTTGGTTCTATTTGGCCCAGGCCTACCAGAGCCCAGTCAACCATAAATTGGACTCAGATGGAGTCCGAGCTAACTCAGCTCGGCCTATAATAATACCTAAAAAATAAATTTTTTATTTGCAATAAAATATGAATTATTGTATTATCCTATCTCAAAACACAGATAAGCCTTAAAATAAATCTCATTAAATTCGAGGATAAATAAATAAATAAATATATTAATTATTCAATTGAAATTTGACAAAATATTAATTAGTAATATAGTAAAATAAAAAAATACAGTGGTATTATATATATATAGGCTAATTCAAATTTTATTTCGAAAAAATGGAGTGTTTTGAAGAAAATTGAAGAAATTGGAGTTTGTTTAGATTTCTGTAACAACATGTTGCGAAATATAATAAGAGGAAACCAATTAGCACAATAGAATTTGCACAAAAACTCCAACACTTGATTGAGGGATTAGTGTCAATATCAGACCAATTATTATAATTGTACCGTTTACAATAAATTTTTTGTTCAATTGACATTATATCTCTAATTTAAAAAAAAAAATTGACTAATTTTTATTATATATTTCACAAATCTAAGAATTAATTGCTCATGTTTTGCTATATGCTCGCTAGTAATGATCACGGGACGGGTGCCCTTCACCCACCCCATGTGATTTCGGGGATTCTTTGCCTCCATTTAGAATATGGGGGAAAAAATTCTCCCCATCCCTGCCCACACCCTGATGGGGATCCCCATCCCCTGATTTTTTATACAACTAAATAAATTTATCTATGACATGATATAATAAATATTAAAAAAAGTGATTCCCAAAATTAAATCAAAATAATGGCTACCGTTAAAAAAATAAAACTAAAAATAAATCGGCTATAACATAACAGGAGAATTAAGAAAATTAGCTAAAATTATTCAAATTAAATATTTTCTGTACCAATAAAATAAATAAATAAATTCATCTATAAAATAATTTCAACTATTAAATAAAAAATAATTATAGTAAAATAGAAAAAGGAAGAACCTACCATGAAGTTCTCTTAAAGTGTGAAATATTTGATCTATAATTCATTTACAACAATTATCAATTTATTATAATATATATATATTGAAAATAAGAAACAAATCTAGAAAGAAATGGGCGGCACAAATGCAAAATAAACACTCCTAACACAACAATTATCAAGATGAAGGCTTCTAATATTGGGCAGCCAATATAGATGCTGATTTGAGCTTGTTTCACCAACTGAGAAGGGCTTTTATTTTGCAATATAATTCAAATTATATAGCAATGGCTAGCTTAAAAGAAAATCCTGAAATTCATTTAAAAAAAAAGAATAATCAAGTTAGGAAGTGGGTCAATCAAATTCTAGGAGAAGAATCCCATTAAATTTGAAAAATTAATCTAATCCAAAGGAAAATAAGCATAGATGAAGGAAAAAAAACCCAAAAGATTAAAAAGAGAGAGACTAACCAGTCACCGGAAGGAGGTAGATCTAGGGGAGATTGGGCGGCGAGAGACCCGTTGATCTCAACAAAGGGATTACTGAAGAGAAGAAAATGGCAAAGTGAAGAGAAGAAGGAAAATGAAAGAGTTAGGGTTTTGCCTTATTTATATATGACATGTATGTAAATAACTAGAAAACCAAGAATATTTATGCTATAATATTTTGGGTCGGGGATCCCCGTGAGGCGAACACTCCATTCCCTGTTCTCACCTTGAATTCAAAGTTGGAAATTTTTTTTCCTCATCCCTGTACCCGAAGGGCAAAAATTTGGGGATTCTCTGCCCCATTCGGGTGGGTCCGCCATTAGGATTGGGTATTCCCTGCCCCATAATTATCCTTAATGCTCACTATTTCAAATTTTTATTATAAACTTCAAGTAAAATATTGATAGTATCATGCAAAAAGTTTCTACCATCTTTGCTTCCATCATCAAATATCCTCTCATTATAATTTTTTATAATTTTTCATTTATTGTAATAATATGATCGAATATTATTATACCCTTTCCAATATAGCAATTGTACAGATCATTACATTTTTTGGTGATGATTTTCCTTGCAAGATCACTCATCATGGGTGTTATAGTTAAATATGTGTACACCATCTATCACATGAAATTAATAAAAATAAATATTATATTAAAATTATATTTGTACATTTTCTTTTTTTTATTAGGTTATTTTATCAAATTAAAATTTATCATATTATTTTATGAAAATTTTAAAATATTGCAATATAACAATAAAATATATTTTTATTTTCTAATATTATCTAATATAAAATCACAAATAAATAAATAGACTGTAATTGAAAAAATACCTTACTTCTAAGACTAATATTTATGTGGCCTTTTTTTCCCTTTATTAATTTTATACTTCAATTGATATCTATAATTTATCAAATTAAATAAAAAATTAAAGTGATACTAATACATTACAAATTAAAATTAAATGCATAAAATTACAAATATTCAAATAAAAAAATCTTACTAGCCAAATTTTAATATGCTGATATAGTTAAACAAGACAATAAAAATATTAATAATAATTTTTCATATAACACTAATATTTTGAACACAATTTTTTCCTTCTCTGCTCATATAAACAATTCAACACTTAGAACAACAATTCTCACATAAGCAATTCATGAGCCTCATGTATATATATAGTCTGTTTAGGAAATTTTTTCTACGCGTTAAAATAAAAGTGGCAAAGTTTAAGTTATAATCCACTGTTGCGAAATCAGTGAGTTGATTTTGCAACACAGTGTTACGAAATCAGACTTGATGTTGACACTAATCCTGATCGGTGTCAGCAAGTGTACTAGATCGGCCAGTAATATAGGAAAATATAGATTAAGATCCTAAATATCATATCCAAGGGAAACTGTGATGAATGCAACTTGTTTTAGATTTTTAGGTGAAAAATGTGTGTAAAGAATAAAAGAAATCCCAAGTTTGTGATGGTGATGATAGATTCAATAAATAAAAATTAAACAAATTAAACAAAGCAATCAATTAGAGTTGGTAAAATTCAATACTAAAAGCAACTTCTGCTAAAGGACTATCTACCTTAACCATATATTGCAATGACTTAATAAAAAGGGAACGCAAGTGATTATGAAGAAATCAGATAAATAAAGCAAGATAACTTACATCAAGATTATCATTCATAACCATTAAACTTTCCTTTTAAGAATAATTCAATACTTAGCATAAAGATCTGATTTTACCTACTAGATGTCTATTAAATTCTTTTTCAAGTAAATTTAACTTTCATCTATTCTTTGTTTCAACCTTTCTTAATCTTAATCTATTATGACTAACACACCACTATACCTTAACTCAGGACATATTTATGCATTAAGACCAATAAATTAACCTGAGAACATGCAAACCAATAATCATGCATAAACCAATTTTCAACTATTAATTTAAATACGTTAACAATCAAATTATAGATGATCAAAGGTAAGAATTTGCATAAAACCAAAAAAGAATTAACTTGTATCACATTAAGCACAAATTAAGTCATTACAATACAAGATTAAGGATTCAAGTATCCTCTAGAAAAAGTTAAAGAAAACTACCCGCACTTCATATTAAAAACTAAAACAAAGCAGAATAAAGTTGATACAAAATTAAACCTAAGCTAAAGTATTTTGATGAAAAGAGAAATTCGTAAGGTAAAAATTCTTCCTAATCTTAATGCCTTCAGCTCTTTATATAGCATACCTGAAAGTAGTCTACGTCTCCTTTTACTTCCTTTCTTGGAAAAATTTGCACTTGATTGAAATAGGAAGACTTTAATCGCCTAAATAAGAGATTTACTCGGGGTGAGTGGGCCTTGCACTCGGGAGAGTGGAATTAATGCTCGGGAGAGTGAGCCTTGCACTCGGGAGAGTGGAATTCTACTGCACTTTACGTGAACCTTGCTTGGGTGAGTGAAAATCACACTCTGGAGAGTGCTAAATAACTCAGCCGAGTGAGAAAATCACTCAGCCGAGTGATTCACGGCTGCTCCCCTTGAGGGAAAGCCACATTTCCCTTTAATTCCACTTTTGCCCCTAATTTTCTCATTTTTTGCACTTTGGGCCCTTTTTTCTTTAATTTGGCCCTGAAAAACACCAAAATTAATAATTAGCCCTAAAAACACATAAACTAAATAATTAAACCAAAAACCAACTAATTAAGACTAAATTGACTCAAATAAACACCTAAAAGTATACTAAAAACATAGTATAATTCACACTTATCAAATCCTGTAGCCAAGTGTTGTAGCTTTTGTATAAATTCTTCGTGGTAAATGGGCCTTTAAGATCATATTCCACGAAATATTGTTGGAGCATTTAAACAAATTCAAAATTTTCAAATATTCTTCAAAACATTTCATTTTTTCAAATAAAATTTCAAACACATTATTTATATAAAATACTCCCTAGGCTAATAACTTGTAATTAACCGTTGATGGCTGGGTACCAACAAAAATACTAATCTTTTTGTAAATTTTTCTTTAGTATAGTTGTCCATATCCAGTATATATCATTCTATGAAAATATACTTTATTCATATGAAATTTTTATCTTTATATCTTATTTCACTCTCTTTTTGGTAATATATCATAGCAAATAATCAAATGATAAAGAACTTTAGCTTAAGAAATTTTAATTAACTTCTGATTATGTATGCATAACATTTGTTAATATATATATATAGATATTCATATTACACATTTCTTTAAATCATAATTAATTTGAAGATATAGATGATTATCTAAAGGATTTGTAGCAACAGACATAAAATAATACACAAATATCTATTAATTAATTGCACCGATGTCCAATTTGAAGAGGCACATTAGTTAGCTAAACTAAAGATCAGTATCTAAATAATTTTTTAAATTTTTTAGATACTTTTTATTTTTTATTTTTTTATATAACTACATATTTAAAGGCTTATAAGGCTGAAATTTTGAATTTTAATTAATTGATTAGTAATTTATTTTTCAACCATCTAATCTACAGTTGATTCTGATATCTAAATATTAGAATAAAAAGATTAATTTTTGAAAGACTGAACTTGAAGAACATTCTTGTCACATAGAATACACACAAATATTTCCTTTCTCTAAATGATTCTCCATAGCAAATTTTTTCCATACACTTCCAAAAGCCAGTCTTCTATTGCTTCTTTCAGTGACTATTACTCTCCATTCTCATCCATCACAAGTTTAAAGGCACACATAATTAGGTATTATTTTCAGGCACCAAGCAACGAACTTGCAAAGGAAAATACTGTACCAAAATCAAAACAATTAGGTAGATTTTTTTATGGGATTTGAAGGAGTTTGGGATACGCCCATGACTTACAAGATGAGAAATTGGCCTCGATGTAAACGTGATAATATCAGAACAAAAAATAATACATATGAAATTAGTTCCATATTGAGTTTTACCTTAATTAGGGAATCTACCATTTATATGTGTATTAATATAGGTAGTCACCTCATTTAAATTAGATAACTGACATATTAATGTAACATTATTTCTTTTAATTAATATTGTAACTACCAATTTAATTTACACTAATTAAGAAAAATTAAGTTACCTTAATTGGAGCCCTATAAATAGGGCCAAGACTTCTGTTCTTGAAATACGCAAAAAATCTCCATACCAAAACTTTGCCAAATTGTTTTTGCATATTTTTTTCTCCTTTCATTGGGGTTTTAGTTCATGGCATTAAAGTTTCATCCCGAGGCTAGGATGGTGTGGGTGAGAACTAGACCGGTGATGCAAAAAGCAGATGATCTCGATGTCTGTGATTTTGTGCTTTGAGAGGTATTTATACTTACTTCTCGTGATATGTTATGGCTTATTTTCTTTTATTGGTATGAAAGCCATATTTTTGCATTCCAGCATTTTTATTATTTGGATTTGTATTTTTGTGAAAATTCAGACATGATTACAAGCTGTTAGGTATGCATATAGAATCTGTTCTGTATGTGTAATATTTTTTAATTCTGGTCTGTATATTTTTTTTGTGATTTTTGGACACCAAAATAAAATAATAATTTAAAAGTTTGTAATTAAAATTTCAAGTAAAAATATTTTATTTTTAACCATACCATTGGACTTAGAGACCCTAAAAAGCCCCTTAGAAAAAATTCGTTGACCTAAAACCATTAAAAAGGCAACGCGTGGCTTGCACGTGCCACCGATGTGCTGTGCATATGCCAAAGGGAGCATCTCCAACACAAGCCTGGACTACGCGCGCTAAGTAAAATGTCACTCATCCACGTGGCCCAATAGGGAAGTGACATGTGGCCTTTTGATGAAGCACCACATGTCAGCTAACGTGGTAATAAAGGGTCCATTTGGTGCCACATGGACTAACCAAAAGTTAACACATGACAGCCTGTGTTGCTAACACGTGCAAGGGTCTTACCCTTGCCACATGGCTTAACGTGTCATGCCATATGGCAGCCTGTGGTGCTGATACGTGGCTTGATAAGTCATGCCCCATGTTGACATGTGGGCTCTTGACTGGCTGATATGTGACAGACTGTGCTCATGCCATTTGTCAATTATGTCTATCTAGTGGAAGCCACATGGCATCCATATGGCCAATGAGCGATCGCCACATGTTAGCGGGTCACGCCACATGGCCGTACGTGGCCCAGTGCGATCGCGCCACATGGCACTATAAAACAGCTAGTGCGTGGCTCCTCTATCGCGCGTGGGGTACATGAAGGCTACTTTCACTAATGGGTATGAGCTCGTAAAGGCTCCTCTGGCCACCATTTTTTACCCTTTTTTTTTGCAATTCTGATTTTCATAATTTTTCTAATTTTTTGGTGATTTTTAGAAAAAATTTTGAGTTACAAAATTATTTTATTATAAATTATTTTATTGAAAATTTTATGAAAATTTAAAGATGTATTTTCTGCCTTTTTTAGTTTTCAAATTTGTTCATTCGTATGTGGATTCTGTCCTTATATTTGATTAAAATGAGTTTCAATCATTCTTTGTTTGTACATGAGTGTACTAACAATTTTTTTTATTCTGTTATGTATAACAAATATGACGATGATAAGGATGCCCATGGTGCCATATACTCCTCAAGGTGTTGCTCTGGCCAATACATATGTGTGTGAGGTCCATAGCATGAGGTTTCATAAGAAGGCAAGAAGTTATGATATTGATGCTATTGCACATCATATAGTTAAAATGCATAGGAAGATGCAAGACTATATTTGGGTTGGTGACCTGGATAGGGGGTGGAATTATAAGCTGCTTTATAAAGATTTGTTGAGTGCTTCTTTATAAAGAATGTGTGAATCATTTAGCTACCATATGGAACTCCAGAACTTATGTGTTGAGTGCTAGAGTGAAAATTATGAAGATTTTATTATTAATTGTTTATTTAAGGGAGCAAAACAAAGAGTGTTCATGAGCAACACTCAGTCTGAGATGGTGCTCAAGAATGGGCATATAATGAATCATCTATGGTTAAATGATTACACACAAGGCATGCCCTTACAGTTAATGCGTATGGTCATGATGATAGTTCGAGTAACTAGGATTATGTTGGGTCCATCGAGATCCTAATTATATTTGACATGAATGCCATAATACTATCTTTATTTTTTTGCGAACTCTTATGTTAGGAATTATGTTTAGTAATTTTGTTTTGAGATGAGACATTTGTTTCTTTTTTTTGGATTAATTGAATTTTATAATAAATGTGTTTATTTTGATTTTGGATATTATAATGGCTTATAATTTTTATGATGAATGAATGTGTTTATTTTAATATTATTTGCCATGTAATATTTAATAAGTAAAATAGTTGTTTGATTATTAAGGCTTAATTATCTTATATGCATAATATCCTCAATTAAGTTAGAGAACTTAATTTCCAATAAATCAAATTTACTTTGCATAAAGTTTTAATCTATAAGGTTAGACATTAGGACTTAGAGGGTAATTAGATACTGCTAGTAACTTTTTCGATTTTAAGCCTAATAGATAACCTTATTAGATTTTAATTTCAGATGCATAGTAAATAGAATGTATTGCCATATTCTTCTTAATAAATGCAACATATGTTTAATTTTTTGATCAGAGGATCTAAATGGCTTCCAAATCGACAGTTGTTGAATTGAACAAAGATATTAAATTAAATGGCAACAACAATGAAATCTGAAGTATGAAAATCCAGTATGTACTTGAGGAGCAAGAGGCTCTGAAAACCTTAAGTTCAGTTATGACTGAACTTGAGGATGGCATTTTTGCTCAGCATAAGCAGGACCAAGATGCTTATGTAGTATGGAAAAAGAAGAACTCCATTGCTCGTATCATCCTTTTAAGTGTAACGAAAGATGATATCTGTTGTGACCCTAGCAAGTACACTAGATCGACAAGTAATAAAGTGGGATAAATTTAAGACCCTCAATATCGAACCCAAGGAATTGTGTGTGAAAACTGTGGAAATTAATTGTATGCTAAAGAATTCCCAATTGTTTGTGTGTATGAGTTGTTTAATTTATATAATGTAAAATTTAAAAACTAAAATATGCAATGAAAAGAAATTAAATTCTACTAACAGTAAATTAAGTTTGTTTTAAATTCAGAAAAATTAACAAGTATGAAAATCTATATAAATTAACGTTGCTCAGGTTCACTCATCCACCCCATACCCACTGTGAATTAATTTTACCTAAAAGTATACATGAACAAATTTGGAATAACCCTCTTAACCCAAAAGTCCCATTCCGGAGCTAGCTATTCTAGTTGCTAAACGTCCCATTCCGGAGCCAGCTATTCTAGTTGCTAAACGTCCCATTCCGGAGCCGGTCCAACAACTAGCCTACGCATGGGTCTAACATCTTAAGTTTAGTTTGTTTTCCCATTCCAAAGCCAAACAACCTAAAACCCATCTATTTTACTCCATACTCGAGTCCTAAATTCACAAATACTATACATCTAGAATCCCATTCCGGAGCTGTTTAAAATATACAACATTCATGAAATAAAAACTGAGCAAAATCATTCATAAAATACAATCCACTAGGCTCAATACATATCAAAGATATATGATGAAAACCATTCATCCATGTATGGAAAATAGCTTAATAGATTGAAAAACCATGAAATATAAATAAGTAACAATGAAATAGACCATTCATTCATGTAAAAATCAAAATATGCTCAATATTTATATTATGAGTAGGGGATTTAAAGCTCCCCCAAGCAACAAAAAGGACTACTCACTATCCATAATGTAAAAGATGAATAAAGTAAGAGTGAAGACTATAAAACCCATTTAAAGCTGAAGATTTGAAGTTGATGAAGCTCTTTCTCTTCTTCTCCAAAATGCACCTTGATTGTAAGCTGTAATCTTCAAACAAACAACTAAAACTATGACTATCTTTTTGTTCTTGAAGTAAAACTAAGCTAAAAGAGTGATTTTTACAAGTAAAACTATAACCTAAGTATGAAAACTCTTCTCCCATCAAAAACTGCGTTTTTTTCTACTAAAACACCCTATACATGAAATCCTAGAAAAAGACTCCCTTCAAATAGAAAATCCTGCAGCTTTTATAGAGCTATCTAGGAAGACACGGCTGGGACACTTTTGTCTCAACCGCGATACAAGAAGATAGAGTGATAAGTTGCTTTGGGCATGGCTAGGACAGTTTGTCTCAGCCGCGGTGAGCTTCTAGATCAAAACGTGTTCATAGGCTATAATGGCCAC
This sequence comes from Excoecaria agallocha, assembly GCA_037975025.1. NCBI lineage: Eukaryota > Viridiplantae > Streptophyta > Magnoliopsida > Malpighiales > Euphorbiaceae > Excoecaria > Excoecaria agallocha. The sequence goes on from CM075816.1 coordinate 5,992,294, forward strand.
GACTAGGATAAGTTGTCTTAGCCGCAACCTTTGGTGAAACAGTGAGTTTTGACTTCTGTGTTGGACACGGCTGGGATAGTTTATCTCAGCTGTGCCTTAGCAAAAATTTCCTGCATAAAATACAAATTAAGACCATTAATCACCCAAAAACTTTCAATTTATCAAAATAACTAAAATGAACAAATAAAAAATATTTTAACACTAAAATCACTAAAAGCATGCAAGATGAGACACAAACACATAAAATTATCCAGAAAACAAACATTAAAATCAAGGTTATCAACTACCCCACACTTAGCCTTTTGCTCGCCCTTGAGCAAACGAATCATCCACAATCTTGAAAATTCAAACTCCATATCAGAACAAGCAAATTCAAAGAGGTTCTAGCAACACTTAGTAGAAGACACTCAAATGAAGAATTTAATTAAAAAGACTCAAACTGATCTATACCAAACAATTTCTTGTGTATATGTTAAGCCAAAATAGATTTATTTTCTTTCAAAACCAAAACTACCAGTGAATTCCAACAATCAAGCAAACAGAGAATTACGATAATTTTGTGCTTGCAACTCAAAACAGCCATAAGTCTCTCCTTTAGCACCTGAACCACAAGGGTCATCTCCATTAAACAATTCAGAACAAAACAGGATCACCAGGCTTACATTAAGGTTGTAATGGGGATAAGGCAAAGGTTCCAAAAATTTTGATAAGGTTAGCAAGATAAAATTAGCCACGCTATCCTAAAATACAAACCACCTAACTTTCTCAAGAAACAACTCCTTCAAAATCCATGCTCTATTATTATAAGAAGGGAAAACTAATATTAGGACATTAGTTGAATTCTCAAAATTGTAGGAAGCAAGATAAATGACACTTCCTATAAATGCTACATACCCCACACTTATTTTCTGTAGTAATGAATCGATCAAAATTTCTGCAGTATAATATCTGAATTTTTTTACAGTGAAATTTTTATTCACTTATTGAGAAGGGCACCAAAAGCACTAATTGTTTATCATCCTTGTGCCAAAATATTTAGAACGTTTAAGCTCAAAAATCCCTACAAAATTTTCAACTTCCCTTTACTTCTTAACTGACAATCAAAAATTTTATCAAACCAAACATGCAGATTTCATTACCCAACCTAGAATGGCCAATTCCAAAGTGGGACAGACAAAGGCATTTTAGGCTGGATGGTTTAGCATAAGTACAATAAAAAAATTAAATAGTATGCTTTTAGCATACCAATTAAGCTCAAAAGGGCTAACAATTATAAAATTCACTAATGTTAGGTCAAAAGTCATTTAAAAGTTGGTTACCAAAGAAGGCTACCTGGATCATATCCTAATCTTTTTTAAGTTGAATATTCATTTCGAAGGGTGATGAGGAAGGTTCTAACTATTCCAAAATTTCTTCATTCAACTGCTATCACTCACTGGTTTTTTTATATATACTTAGCCTATTGTGCTCATTAAATAAGAAATTGAATGATATATAATTAATTGAGATCAATTCAAAAGAAGAACTTCACTAAACAATGCTACTACTCTTTGGTTATTTAAACCTCCTAAATAAGCAGTTCAAATTTTTGAGTTCAAATTGATTCAAATCAAGATTAACTAACGAGCTCAGGCTAATTGCAAGAGTAACTAACAACCTGACAAATATAGGAATTACAAGGAAACAATAAAATAGTGCAAATGGACTTGAATAATAAAAAGAAACTAATCTAAATCACAACTAAAAGAATGTAGAATGTAATGAACTTTTAAACACAAAAGATAAGAACTACTACCAAAATCAAACACCCAAGATAAAAGCTACGAAAAATATGGCAAATATGAAAGAAATTTGACTAGCAAATTACAGTCATAAAACAACAGCAAATAACTAAAAACATCCCACAGTTACAAAGAAACAACATCAAAATTCAAACACAGGAAAACTAAGTTAATCAGTCTTCATCCTCGAACCCTCACCCCACACTTAAAATTTTTGTTGTCCTCAGCAAAAGACCAAAAGAGAATAAATAACAAAGGAGTGATGAATGGAGGAAAAATCCTTGAAATCATGGCGAGGAAGGAGGTGGTGGAGGCGGGAACTGGCTATCAAATCGGGATTGTAACATCCCAAGAGCTGTGACAATGTCATCCATACTCTGCGTGATTGAAGTGAACCCGGAATCCATCCTCTGAGTAATGTTTTCAAGTCTAGTATTAAGAGCAGTGTATTGCTCAGAGGATAAGGCAATTGTTTCAAATTCAGCTCTCTCCAATTTCGTGGCTCCCTTATGCACAGTAGCTCTATATAAAGCTTGATCTGAAACCACCAAACGTCCTTACCCTAGAAAGCGAGGATCATCAATCAGGATTGCCATATTGCACAGCATTCTTCGATCAATTACCATGGGCTTCTCAACTGAAGTGCCCAACTTCGGATGCTTGTGAAAGTGGGCCAAAGTAGTAAAAAACCCTCCAAGTGCCAGCTTGGAATTCCTCTTCGTGAATGTGTGTAAATCCATAACTTTTTAGGCAATGAATGCAGCTCCATTCAGCCGGATACCATTGTGCATCACATAAAGAATGGTGGCCTCGCTTGCATTTACATTTCCTGACCCTCCAAGATGGCTAAAAAAAGCTAAGGCCATTTGATCCTTAGGGGATGATCTCTCAAATGGTGTGCCTCAGTGTTCTTGGGATTAAAGTGTGTAGGGTCCTCGGGATCATAAATTCCCATCCAGATTTCTTATCTATTAAGATCAAGAATGTCCCTGGAAGCATGCTGATCAAATCCCAAGACCTTAGAGAATGCGTTGAAAGACATTTGATACGTAATGCCATAGAGCCAAAAACTCACATGGCCTGGATTAGCGTGATTGTCTGCTCCAATTCTAAACTTGACTGTGCCCAAGAAGTCATGAACCAAGTGATGATAGACTTTTTCATTCCTCTCAAAGAAAGTTCTCTAACCTATAACATCAAGTAATCTGTCCAGCTCAGTTTTGAACCCCAATTCCGCCATCAATTCCATATTTAAGCGTGGGGTGGCTAGATACTCTTGCTTGTAGAAAAGAGTCCACCAATCTGTAAATTCGGTTGGGACACATGCTGGCACCTTAATCTTAGAGGACCCCTGAGGAGCATATGATGAACCAGCTTTAGCACGGGAGCGTTTGGATGCCATTTCTCTTACAACAACACACATATAAGCACTAAAAACAAAATAATGCACGTGAACAATAAAAATTATAACAAATAACCTGTCCAAAACATGATGAACAAGCATATGCAAACATAAATGCACTACTTATAATCATGCTGGAGCAGAAACACAAACAAAAGCACATGCAATTGAGTTACTAACAAGCATAAAAAAAATAAAAACTACCATGTTAAACATAAAAATGACCATGAACAAAGTATGACTTTTATAGGTTAAACAAAATCATTCATGAAATTAACTATGCTCAAGACAAAAACATCGGGACAACAACAACTTAACAAAATGGCCTTAAAACACATAATTGCCTAACACCAACATTAGCCTTTTCTACCATTTTTAAAGCATAAAAACATGGCAAATGTTCTTTAAGCATGATTATTTGGCAAACAAAGGGCAAGCAACATGACAACTAAAGCAAAAAAATTATCCTACTTCTCTTTGGCAATTCATCGAACAGGTGGTGGGCAGATTCGTTTAGCAACAAAAACAACAAATAACAAGACCCAGAGGCATGAAACTAATAGAACATATATGTTAACAATCATAACCAATCTAACAATTAGAGTTAAAGAAGCAAGATCTTGGAGATGGGAAGACAAAATGTACACAGAAAAAATAAAACGCAGACTGGGAGAGATAAACAGAAACAACAAGCAACAAGACATTTATGCGAGAAATTGACAGATTATATGCCAAAATCGTAATCAAGCCTAGAATTAAAATTAAAGCAGCAAGATTTTAAAGATGGAAACGCAAGATGCACGGAGAAAAATGCAGACTTGGAGAGATAAAACTAAGAAAAATCAAACTAACTTAAAATAAAACAAAAGTTAAACCAAAACAAAGAAAAGATAGAAAATAGACTTACTTGATTCTTGAAGAGAAAGAGTGAGAATGCACAAAAAATTTGAGATGAGAATGAGAGATGAGGCCAAAAATTTAAAGAAATTGTAGGGAAGACTTGAAAAAAAATGAAACAGGGGTTGTAATGAATGGTTTATAAATATAGGAGCACGACGGGAACCCTAAAGGGCATGGCTGGGACACTTATGTCTCAGCCGCGACATGCATAAATGTGAAACTCACCATTTTGATATAATGAAAGGCACGGCTGGGACTAAGTTGTCTCCCCCATGCCACCCTTCTGGAATTGAAATTAAACAAAAGCCACGGCTAGGACATTATAGTCTCTACCGTGGCCGAATGAATTCCCCTTGTAAATTTTAACAAAGACACGACTGGGACAATACGGTCTCAGCTGTGCCTACCTTTTGGACTCAACACTACAGTATGGCATGACTGCGACAGTTAGTCTCGGCCGTGCACTAGCCAATTCAAATAGTTCATCTTTTGTGGGCATGGTTGGAACAAAAATGTCTCAACCGTGCCTACCTTCTATCTTAGAAATATGGGGTTGGCCACGACAGGGACATTTTTGTCTCAGTCGTGCATCTATTCTGTCTCACAAAAAAATTTAATGGCCACGGCTGGGACTATCTTGTCTCAGCTGCAACTAGCCAAAATCTGCACCGTTATACTTAAATTTCTCCCTCTCCTCAGCAAAATCCTTAAAAATTTTCCACTCTAACAAGAACAACTAATCACCATTCTCTAGACAAAATCAACAACACTAGACATTAAAACTTACAAGAAAATTAAGTCAAATTAAAAAGAAAAGCAATTTATTTCAAAGGTAAGAAAGAGTTTTGGGTTTAATAAGTCTCCAGCTCAACTTTCATAGCTCTATGGGTCATCTTCTAAAGTGAGGATCACTAATGCAGCCTTATAATTGGAATTGAAATATGGCTTCAATCGGTTACCATTAACTTTGAACTCAGAACCATGACCTTCTCCCAGATGTTTAATGGTTATGGCTCCATAGCTAGAGACTTTGACAACTTCAAAAGGCCCTTTTCGCCTTGATTTCAACTTTCCAGGAAATAACCTCAATCTGCTGTCATAAAGAAGCACCTTCATTCCGGGCACAAATTTCTTCTTGGCTACTCTACGATCATGCCACTTCTTTGTGTTGTCCTTGTACTTCTTTGCATGTTCATAGGCCCAGAATCGGATCTCCTCCAACTCATTTAGCTGTAAGGACCTGCATTTTCCTGCACTCTCAAGGTTAAAGTTTAAAAACTTAGTAGCACAAGCCTTGTATCTAATTCCACCGGTAGGTGATAGGACTTGCCAAACACTAACCTAAAAGGTGACATTCTTATTGGTGTCTTAAAGGCTATTTTATATGCCCACAAAGGTTCATCTAGCTTAATGTACCAGTCCTTCCTAGATGCATTGACCGTTTTCTCCAAGATGGCCTTTAACTCTCTGTTAGACACCTCAAATTGGCCATTGGCTTGGGCATGATATAGGGTAGTGATTTTGTGCCTCACTCTAATTTTTTTTCAATAAGGCTTTGAATCGGTGGTTAACAAATTATTTCCCACCATCACTGATAATAGCTCTCGAGGCTCCATAACGGGTGAATATATTCTTCCTTAAGAATTCTAACACAACATTTGCATCACAAGTCCTAGTGGCCACAGCTTCTACCCACTTACTCACATAATCTACTACCACTAGGATATTTTCAAACCCATAAGAAATTGGAAAAGGCCCCATGAATTCTATCCCCCATAAATAAAATAATTCGACTTCTAGCATATTGGTTAGTGGCATCTCATCTCTCCTAGTTATATTTCCCACTCTTTGACATCGATCACAAGCTTGAATGAACAATTTAACATCATTAAATAAAGTGGGCTAATAAAATCCAAAAGAGAGAATTTTTGATACCGTTCTGTTGGGTTCGTGATGTCCACTAGCTTTTCCACTATGACAGGCTTATATAATCTCTGCTTGCTCTTTATTAGGGATACACCTTCTTAGCACTTGGTCAACACAAAGGCGAAAAAGGTAAGGATTATCCCAAATTTAATGCTTTGCATCAGCTTGCAGCTTCTTCATTTGTTGCCATGTGAAGTCCTTTGGCATATAACCACCTGTGAGAAAATTTGCAATATTAGCGAACCAAGGTACGGAGATTTCACAAACAAATAATGCACAAATACGCTCATAAGGGAATAAGTCCACAACCTATCCTTTCTCAACATGATCATGCTCCAATCTTGACAAATGATCCGCCACATGGTTCTCTGCTCCTTTTTTGTCTTTGATCTACAAATCGAATTCTTACAAGAGTAGTACCCATCTTATCAATCTCGGTTTGGATTCCTTCTTGGAAAAGAGATATCTTAATGTTGCATGGTCAGACCATACCATAATTTTTGCTCCAAGTAGATATGATCGAAAGTTCTCAAAAGCGAATACGATGGCAAGAAGCTCCTTCTCAGTTGTGGTATAATTAACTTGAGATCCTATCAAAGAGTGGCTTGCATAATAAATTGCACAAAATACTTGCTCTTGCCTTTGTCTGAGTACTGCTCCTATTGTAAAATCACTTGCATCGCATATTAGCTCAAAGGGCAAATTCCAATCTGGAGATATGATCACTGGAGTTGAAATAAGCCTTTGCTTCAACAATTCAAATGCCAATAAACACTCATAATTAAATTCAAAAGAAGCATCTTTCATTAACAAATTAGATAAAGGCTTTGCAATTTTTGAAAAATCTTTTATGAACCGACGATAGAAACCTGCATGACCTAGAAAACTCCTAACTCCCTTGACATTGGTTAGTGGTGGAAGCTTCTCTATAACTTCTATCTTTGCTTTGTCTATCTCAATCCCCTTCTCAGAAATTTTGTGTCCCAAAACTATGCCTTCCCTTACCAAGTGGCATTTCTCCCAATTTAATACTAAGTTGGTCTTCTTACACCTACCTAACACTAAATCAAGATGCTCTAAATAGCTCTCAAAGTCTAGCCCATAAATGGTAAAGTCATCCATAAACACCTCCATAAATTTTTCTATAAAATCGTGAAAGATTGCTATCATACACCGCTGAAATGTAGCTGGTGCATTACACAATCCAAAAGGCATCCTCCTATAGGCAAATATGCCGTAAGGGCAGGTAAAGGTTGTTTTCTCTTCATCTTCAAGGGCTATAGGAATTTGTAAATATCCTGAATTGGTATCTAAGAAAAAATAAAACCTATTCTCCGCTAATCTTTCTAACATCTAATCAATGAATGGCAATGGGAAATGATCCTTCCTAGTGGCATGGTTCAATCTCCTATAGTCTATGCACACTCTGCAATCCGTAATTATTCGAGTTGGAATGAGTTCATCTAATTCACTCTTTACCACTATCATTCCCTTCTTTTTAGGGACACATTGCACTAGGCTAACCCATATACTATCAGAGATTGGATAGATTATACCTGAATCAAGCAATTTGAGTACCTGTTTCTTTACAACCTCTTGAATAGCCCAATTGAGCCTTCTTTGGGGTTGAACTACTGGTTTGCAATCATTCTCCATAGGAATCCGGTGAGTGCAATAGTTTGGATTGATACCCTTTAAATTTACTGTCTCCCATCCTATAGCCTCTTTGTGCTTTTTCAACACCTTGAGCAGCGTCTCCTCTTCAACACCTATCAACAAAGAAGAAATAATCACTGGCTTTTCTTCTTTTTGTAAAAATACATACTTTAAATAAGGAGGAAGAGGTTTAAGTTCATATTTAAACTCCCCCTCTCGTAAAGTAGTTCTCTCTTGCTTCAAATTCTCCTTTTCATAGCTTTTCTCCACAGCTGCTATCCATTTTTCTTCTACTCCATCCAACTCTTCACTCTCAAAAGAATGCATCAAGCTTGAATTCACTGGATCATTTAGCAACACTTTTTCTTGCATTTTCTAAACACATTCATCAATTTTGTCCATGAAATAGATCGACTCCTCTAGGTCACTTGATGGGTATTTCTGAGACTTATTCATATCTACCACCAATTCTTTATTGTTGAATCGAAGAGTGACCTTTTGCCTATGAACATCAATTAGAGCCTTTGCAATATTCAAGAACAGTCTTCCCATAATAAGTGGTACCTTTCTATCCTCCTCCATTTCCATGTTCATGAAATCTACAGGGAAAATGAAATTTTCCACTTTCACCAGTAAATCCTCAATAACTCCTTTCGGCTTTCTCATTGATCTATCTGCAAGTTAAAGTCTCATTCCTATTTTCTTAAGATCGCCTAAGTTAAGTTTCCTACACATGGAATACGGCATCAAGTTAATGCTGGCTCCTAAATCACACAAGGCGTTTCCAACAAAGGTCTCACCAATTTCACAAGGTAGAGTAAAGCTACCTAGATCTTTCAATTTTTTTCGGGATCTTATTCATGATAATTGCACTGTAGTTTTTTGTAAGTTGCACAGTTCCATACCCTTCTAATTTCTTTTTGTTGGAACAAAGTTCCTTCATAAACTTAGCATAATTGGGCATATGTGCTAGGGCTTTAGCAAAAGGCAAGTTAATATGTAATTTTTTAAACATTTCTAAAAACCTAGCTAATTGCTCATTTTTCTTTTGCTTCTTAGCTACAGTAGGAAATGGCAACCTATTAATATCAAGATCCTCTACGTTTGGATTCACTATACTCTTTCCTTTGTCATTTCTTAGAGCATCCATATCTACCTCTACTCTAGAGTTAGAAATACTTACCTTCCACATTGGTTCCTCCAAATCAATTGATGAAGTTGGTGATTTACCTCTCTCTTCCTCTCGTGCTGCCTCCTTGCCACTTCTCAAAGTGATTGCTTTGGCCTCCTCCTTGGGATTACAATCCATATTTGAAGGAAATGTCCCTGGTTGTCTGTTCGACATTGAAGTTGCAAGTTGACCCAATTAAGTCTCCAAGTTTCTCATTGAAGCATTTTGGTTCCAGTTCCATTGCTCTTGAGACTTCCATCTTGATTATTGGCTTGTCATGAATTTTTGTAGGCTATTCATAAAGCTAACAAATATGTCTTCTAAGTTAGGCTTCTTTTCTTGAATGGGTGGCCTTGATTGGAATCCCAGTGGATGGTATGGTTGAGGTTGTGGTTGATTAGAGCTTTGTCCTTGATGGTGGTTTGGTGGATAAGGAGCTTGGTAATGATTGGTGGCTTGTGGTTGGTGAGGCTGAGTGTGATTATGATAGGCATTTGAGTGGTAAGGGGCTCTTGCTTGTGGTTCAGAAGGTGAAGCTTGTTGATTCCCATCCTTCCAAGAGAAGTTAAGGTGATTTTTTCATCCCAGATTATATAAATTGCTGTAGGGATCATTCATTCTAAAATCGCCTAATGCATTCACATCTCCTACAATTCCTCCTTCTTGGACTCTTTGCCCACTTCTTTGATTTATTGTAGCCACATTTTGAACTTTCAAGCCGTCAACTCTTTCTTTACCAATTCTAACTAGGCTTTTAACAATGCCACTTCATCCACATTATGTAAACCTTATCTTTTTGGGAATGATCTAGGGGCAGCCCATTGAGAGTCATTTGCCGCCATCTCATCCAACAAATGAAAAGCGTCCTCAGGTAGCTTGTTTAAGAAAGATCCTGCTGATGCTGCATCCAATAATGACCTTGTTGGAGGTGTAACTCCAGTCTAAAAGATAGTCATAAGTTGGTAAATAGCTATCTCGTGATGCGGACAGCTTCTCAATAATCTCTTGAACCTCTCCCAAGCTTCGTGAAAAGGCTTTTCATTCATTTGATGAAAACTCATGATGCTATTCCGAATGCTTGCAATCTTTGTTAGAGGGAAAAATCTCATGAGAAATTTCTCTTGCATTTGATCCCATGACCATATTGACTGGCATGGTAACATTTGTAGCCACTGTCTTACTTTGCCAATCAAAGTGAATGGAAATAGCTTCAACCTTACTGCATCCGTACTAATGCCCGAAATTTGGACTGTGTCACTAACTTTCAGAAATATGTCGATATGCTGAGCTGGATCTTCCACTTTCAAACTAGAGAACTGATTACTCTGTACCATAGTAATGGTGGCTGGCTTGAGTTCAAATTGTACTCCTCTCGGCAATACAATTGTTCGATGGTCTTCATTCCACCTTGGCACAGCGTAGTCTCTTATGGTCCTTTGCCTAGGCATTTCTTCTCTTCTTGCCCCTAGCATCTCTTTATGTACCCTCGACACTTGTTCATTCTCGAGAGGAAACTCATCAAAAGGAGGATCGTGCTCCATCCCTATATCTCTATTGACTCTACTTCTTTGGTATAGGGTCCTCTCGATTTTAGGATCAAAAGGCAGTAGCTCTTCTCTTGTTCTGTTCATACACCAATTTCACTTGAAAAGAATCAAGAAAAATAAAATAAGGAAAATAAAACGCATACAAATAATAATCACAGTTTACTAACAACGCCAAATTTCCCGACAACGGCACCAAAAACTTGTTGCAACCCTAGCAAGTGCACTAGATTGACAAGTAATAAAGTGAGATAAATTTAAGACCCTTAATATCGAACCCAAGGAAATTATGTGTGAAAACTATGGAAATTAATTGTATGCTAAAGAATTTCCAATTGTTTGTGTGTATAAGTTGTTTAATCTATATAATGTAAAATTTAAAAACTAAAATATGCAATGAAAAGAAATTAAATTCTACTAACAATAAATTGAGTATGTTTTAAGTTCAAAAAAATTAACAAGTATGAAAATCAATAGAAATTAACGTTGCTCGGGTTCACTCATCAACCCCATACCCACCGTGAATTAATTTTACCTAAAAGTATACATGAACAAATTTGGGATAACCCTCTTAACCTAAGCGTCCCATTCCAGAGCCAGCTATTCTAGTCGCTAAATGTCTCATTCTGGAGCCGGTCCAACAACTAGCCTATGCACGGGTCTAAAATCCTAAGTTTGGTTTGCTTTCCCATTTCGAAGCCAAACAACCCAAAACCCATCATTTCACTCCACACTCTAGTCCTAAATTCATAAATACTGCACATCTAGAATCCCATTTTGGAGCGGTCTAAAATATACAACATTTATGAAATAAAAAGTGAGCAAAATCATTCATAGAATTCAATCCACTAGGCTCAATACATATCAAAGACATATGATGAAAACCATTCATCCATGTATGGAAAATAGCTTAATAGATTGAAAAACCATGAAATATAAAGAAGTAACAATGCAATAGACCATTCATTCATGTAAAAATCAAAATATGCTCAATATTCACATTGTGAGTAGGGGATTCAAAGCTCCCCCAAGCAACAAAAAAGACTACTCACTATCCATAATGTAAAAAATGAATAAATTAAGAGTGTAGACTATAAAACCCATTTGAAGCTGAAGATTTGAAGTTGATGAAGCTCTTTCTCTTCTTCTCCAAAATACACCTTGATTGTAAGCTGTAATCTTCAAACAAACAACTAAAACTATGACTATCTTTTTGTTCTTGAAGTAAAACTAAGCTAAAAGAGTGATTTTTACAAGTAAAACTATAACCTAAGAATGAAAAACTTTTTTCCCATTAAAAACTGCATTTTTTCTACTTAAACACCCTATACACGAAACCCTAGAAAAAGACTCCCTTTAAAAAAAATTCCACAACTTTTATAGAGCTATCCAGGAAGACAGGGCTGGGACAATTTTGTCTCATCCACGACACAAGAAGACAGAGTGGTAAGTTACTTTGGGTACGGCTAGGACAATTTTGTCTCAGCCACGACGAGCTTCTGGATCAAAACATGTTCACAGGCTGCAATGGCCATGGCTAGGACAAGTTGTCTCAGCCGCGACCTTTGGTGAAATGGTGAGTTTTGACTTCTGTGTTGGACACGGCTGGGATAGTTTGTCTCAGCCGTGCCTTAACAAAAATTTCCTGCATAAAATGCAAATGAAGACCATTAATCACCCAAAAACTTTCAATTTATCAAAATAACTAAAATGAACAAATAAAAAATATTTTAACACTAAAAGCACTAAAAGCATGCAAGATGAGACACTAAAACACACAAAATTATCCAAAAAACAAACATTAAAATCAAGGTTATCAATATCACCATGCAATTCCGCTCATATCGAAATGCAATAGATTTATAGTTCATATTACGAGAGAAATTTGGAGGAGTGTCTCTAATTAGACTCCGATCTTTGACGATTAAGTTCAATACTTATTAGAAGAAGCCTAATCATTCAATACGAAAACATCTTCGAGAGATGGAGAACATGATTTGCGAGCTTAGTGATGTAGGTCATAAGTTGATTGATGAGCAAGAAGTTGAGGTTGTCATTTGATCTTTGCCAAGGAGTTGGAAGCACATGAAAATGCAACTGACTCACATGGATAGCATTAAGACATTTAAGAATGTCGCTAGATATTTAGAGTTGGAAGAGGAAGTTTAGCATCGATCAAGGTCAATACTGAAGTGCATATGGCACACTCCAATTCTGGTAAGAAAAAGTCAATCCAGAATAAGAAGAAAAGCTTCTATGAAAAAGGCAAAGAAAGGGCTAAAGAGCCTAAAAAGCAGAAAGTTAAGCAAAATGGAAAGGGATCCAAAGGTAAAAAGAAAGTGAACATTTCTAGGGTAAAGTGTTTCAACTGCTAGCAGAAGGATCACTATGTAAAAGATTGCACTGTGCTCAAATAGGTACACTATTCTGACTCAAGAGTGAGTAAAATTTGTATATCAAGTTTTGTATTTTTAACTAAACTTCATTGTTTATGGGTGGTTGATTTAGGAGCAATAGACCATGCAACAAGGGATTGAGATACCTTTGTCGAGTTTGACAAGTAACTGCTGGAGCAAAGTGGATTTATCTTGGCAACAATGCCAGAGTGGCAATTCTAGGAATTGGCACATATAAACTAGTCTTGCGTGAAGATTGAACTTTACTGCTACACAATATGCTTTATGCTTTTGATATTCGTAGGAACTTACTTTCTGTTTTAACTTTAATGAAACTTTGGTTTGTTCTGCATTTAAAGGATGATAAAGTTAACCTATTTTTGGATGAAATTTTTTAAAGTTCTGATTTTATTTCGGACAATTTTATAATTATGGATGTTGATCCTGATTATTCTAATAAAGCTAGTTTTTTAGTCTCTTCTTTTTCGTCAAATACATATGAGGATAATGTGAAATTATGGCATCTAGATTGAACCATATCAGACAAGACCAAATGCCTCAGTTAGCTAAGTTAGGTTTGTTAGTTGATTTAAATAAGATTGAATTACCTACATATGAGTATTGCTTGCAAGGAAAACTAGTTAAAAAATCATTCAAAAAAGGAACCCGAGCCATAATTCCTTTGCAATTAATTCATTTCGATGTCTGTGATCCAATGAATGTTAGGGTAAGGCATGGGGCCTATTATTTCATCACTTTTATAAATAACTATGCTAGGTATGGTCATGTTTATTTGATTTCTCACAAGTCTGAAGTGTTAAGTTGCTTTAAAACTTTTGTTAATCTTATTGAGAATCAATTGGACAAGAAAATTAAAGCTTTAAGAACTGACTGTGGTCGAGAATATCTTTTTGATGAATTTAAAGCTTTATGTGATGAAAAAGGGATATAACATCAGTTGTCTATTTCTCGAACTCCATAACAAAATGGTATTACGAAAATGCGAAATAGAATCATTTTAGACATGGTACATCCTATGATAGCTCAAGCAAATTTGCCCATCTCCTGTTGGGGAGATGCTTTGTTAACGACCACATATGTTCTAAATCATGTGCCCTCTAAGTCTGTTGCTTCCACTCCTTATGAGTTGTGGACTGGTTGGTAACTTGATTCGAGTTATTTACACCCTTGGGGTTGTGCTGCTTATGTCCATAATACCTCGAATAAATTTAATAAATTAGGACCAAGAGGTAAAAAGAGTATCTTTGTGTGATATTCTGATGTATCAAAAGGATATGTGTTCGTGAGTGAGCAAGCAAATGGCTCGGTACCAGAATTTGAATCACGAGATGTCATATTTTTGGAAAGTGAGTTTCCAAATTTGGGCAAAATAAGTTAAGACTTTACTTTTTACGAAACTCAAGAAGATGAACTACCCGAATCTCTCCATTCGAGTGGGAGAAAAATTGATAAAAAGGTCAAGACTCTCTTCTCAATGATCCGGATGTTTGGGATCCATCCTCCAGTGGGAGGATGAGCATACCTAACTCCAGTGGGAGTATGGATATTCAGGATCTTTATTTTAGTGGGAGCATAAAGCTCAATCCCAATAAGAGCATTTCGAACTATGATGAATATATGAGCCATGTTTATCAACATTTGAAACCGCAAAAATCTAAAAGGAAAAGTGTTTCGCGTTGATGATTTGAGATCGAAGGTGCAAACGAGGCCTTTTTTTATTACACCATAAGATAATAATGAGCCTAAAAATGTAAAAGAAGCTCTCTCATGCCCAGTTAAAGATAAGTGGATTAAGGCAATGGAAGAAGAAATTGCTTCCATAAGATCGAACCATGTTTGGGAACTAGTTGATCTACCTGAAGGACACAAAATAATTGGGAATAAGTGGATTATCAAAATAAAGCAAAAAGTTGATGGCAATATCGAAAGATACAATGCTAGGCTAGTCGCTAAGGGGTTTACAAAATAGGAAGGAATTGACTATGAGGAGACTTTTTCACCTATTGTTAGATTTACTTCGATAAGGTTCATTTTAGCCTTGGTGGCTAATTTGGACCTAGAACTACATCAAATGGATGTAAAGACCACTTTCCTCAATGGAGGATTAAAAGAAGAAATCTATATGGAATAACCTATAGGTTTCATCAAAAAAGCGAATGAATATAAAGTTTGTTGATTGATGAGATCAATGTATAGCCTAAAGCAGCCTTCAAAACAATGGTATTTCAAGATTTCATGAAGTATTCATGTTGAATGAGTTTTGGAAAAGTAATTGATCTCACAAATAAGGAGATTATGTAAATGGACTTCAAAGGTGGATGAGCTTTTGTAAGTAAAATAGAGAAAATACCTAGGAACAATGGAGTAATGCTCTAAAAAGCTATGTTATTTAGGTCTACCAAGCCAAATTTGGTTCTTCTCTTTTAATACTTATATTTCACATGGAGAACCATTAGCGAAAATTAGCACTGCTTCTTTATCAAATTCACTGTCAAAACTTCTCGAAAACATCATAGGTAGCATCTATAAGTGTAGATGCATTTGGTTTAAGCAAGAATCCAAATTACTCTTAATTAACCAGTAAAAGCAGACCCTTCACTATAAGAAAATGTAAAAATAGCAACAAAAAAATAGCAATGAAATTGATTTTGTTGCTAAATTAGCAACAAAAATCAAATTTCGTTGCTATTTAGCAACAAAAATAATTTTCGTTGCTAAAATTAGTTAAACTTTACATATTTAGCAACAGAAATATATTTGGTTAGCTTTCATTGCTAAAAGCGAAGGGAATTTTTAGCACCAAAATTTAGAAACAGAAATTAGCAACGGAATCACTATACCGTTGCTAAATAAGACGCCATTAGATGGCGAAAAAATTTTGGAACAAAAAATAGCAACGAAAATTATTTTCCGTTGCTAATTTAGCAACGAAATTTAATATTCGTTGCTAAATTCTGTTGCTAAATAACCAGAGGTGAGATACTCACCTCCTCCTCATTATGGAAACCCTTTTCCTCTTTCCACTTCACCAACCCTTTGTAAACCTCTTCCATCCTTCCCCACAAATCCACCTTTACCTCAAATTGCCATGTTTTTTACCCACTCTTCTTCCTATGAAGATGATTTTCCATCTCTACAGGATTCAGTCAACCTTACCACTGAAATTCAAACCACTCCATCCATTAAATCTCCTGGTATCTCAACTGAAGGCACTCCCATATCTGTTACTGCTGTTGAAGCAGTTCTCAACTGGCAATTTGAATCTTCTATAGCCTTGCAGAAAGTTCTTCATCGTATAGAAACTAAAGTAGATCGTGTCTCTTCATGAGTTAATTCTTTAGATTCTAAATTCACTGATAAGCATTCTGCTACTTTGCAATTACTTCAACGATTGCAAGATAAAGTTGCTGATCTTGATAAACAACTCATGGCTTCCATTACTCAACATACTTATGATGCCTAGTTTCAACAAAAGGCACATGAAGTCACCAAGCTTAAAGCTGAGATTGCTCACATCAAAGCTAATCTGTCAAAAACCCCTTCACCACCATCTTTACCTTTTCCTCTCTTTGGATCCACTTTTACCCCTTACTCTCATCAACCTTTATATCAAGTTCCACCTCTTGTTGAACCCACTCTAGCTGAACTTCATAGTTTTGGACATACTCATGATTTGTTTATGCAACAATATTTTCATAAAACGCCTAAATGTTCTGAAACTCTTTTTGTTGTTCCTACTGAACCACCACCACCAGGTACTGATCATAAATAGAAAGGAATTCAGATTTCTGAACCTCCTTCTCATATGATTTAACATCCAAATCCCCTCATTCAAACCCTTCAACAGAAAGCCCTTAAAACTATTCCTACAGTTTCCCTTGTTCATCCTTCATCTTTATCCTCTTCTGACTCAGACTCCAATTTTTCTGATGATTCCCCTGACCCTAAACATTTTCTTGATTATATGACTGATCCTGCTGAAAGCACAACAACCCAGCAACCTCCAACTCAACCATATCATATAGATGCCCCTAAAGATACTGATGTTGATGATGATGATGACGATGCTACCAGACCCATTCCTCCTCTTCCAAAGATTACCACAGGACCATGGTTTCATTTTGAAGATCTTCCTTGACACAAATGGCGTGATCGTCTTATGGAATTCTTTGTTTGGCTAGAATTGTAAACTCACCATTTAAATCCACCCCCTCTTGAGCAGATTTTGGTAGAATTCACTTCTAAATTCACTAGCCATCTTCGTGATTGGTTTGTTAGCAATCTAGATGAATATTCTAAGATACAGTTTCTTAGAAGTGATTCTCTTGCTTTTGTCCTCCAAAAGATTCACCTTGAATTCATTGGCAATATTGGTGATTTTGAAAAAGCCGCTCGATCTGACTATTTCAGGATGAAATATTGTTCTCTTCTCCGCTAAGATTTGGATTGTCATTATAAGAAAATGTCAAAGATTTTCTATATGCTTAATGGTGCTAATGATCCTAATCTTGACCAAGGATTTATTGCCTCCATTCCTGAACAACTTTCTTCAAGTACTATGCTCTTACTCCGAGAACAAGGTGTTCAGCTCAATTCACTAAGTTTTGGTCAAATTTACTAGAATATACTTATAGCCTTGGAAAAGCTTTATACTTCTCAGAAATTGATCAAAGACACTTTCAAAAAAGGCAAAGACCCGCAGCTAAAAGCAGCTTGTTGTTGTCCTGATCTAGAGATCAAATGTGCTCCTACAAAGAAATGTTCTTGCAAGCCTTACAAAAAGAAATCGTCCTTCCCTCGATTCTCTTCTCATTTCCAGAAAGGTCCTCAGTTCAAAAAAAGTTCTAAAGTTTGATACTTTAGAAAAAAGAAGTTCAAACCAAAAGGTGATCATTGTTATCTTTGTGGACAAAAAGGTCATTTGCTAAGTCTTATCCCAACAAGAAGCGCTCTCAACGCCTTATCCATCACCTCCACCAAACTTCTCCTCTTTCTTTTGAGGATGATGACATTGAATCCATTTTCTCTATGGATGATGAAACTGATCCTTACACTCTCTTTGCAATCTCCTGGTCTGATGATGAGTCCTCACCCGATGATCATTTTGCTGCTCTCTCTTCTGATGATGTTGATTCTTCAGATGTCGATATCCCTCACAGTCATGCTATATCACCTTCTCCACATATCAAACCTGCCATTTCTCTTACCCATCCAATTCCTTTGGTCCCAGTTACCATTTATCCAGAACCTTATGCTCTTCCCATTCATGTGATTGCATTTGTTGACATAGGCGCTCACAACACTATCCTGAACCTAGCCATTTTACCCTCTAAGTTTTGGAAACCTTTTACCCAACATTTTCAAGTAGCTAACCAAGGAATTCTCTCTATCCACTAGAAAACTAAACATCCAATCAAGATTCAAATTTTTTGACTGTTATAGTTGGATCCATGCTTTTAGTTCTACACTTCTTGGAAAAGATTTAGTTCTTGATTTTGATGCTTTGTTTCAATTACCCAAACTTCGCATCCACCCTACTGGTCTTAAATTTAAACACTAATTTCTTCCATATACTACCCAACATACCCTTTTTTCTATCAAACCACCTAATCCTTTTGACCACTATAAAGCCAATCTTCTTACCCACTGTTGTGCAACCTCTCATACAGAATTTCTCACCAAACACAATTCACCTCTGTGGACTAGACCTGATTTTTTTATTTCCTTACCCTTCAAAAAATCTAAGGATATCAACCCAACAAAAGCCACACACCCTGGCATGTCTCTAGATGATCTTCATTTGGCCCAAGAAGAATGTTCTCAACTTTTGGCCTAAAAACTCATTGAGCCCACTAAGTTTGATTGGGCTTGTCAAGCTTTTTATGTGAATAAGCATTCTGAACAAGTTCGTGGAAAGAAAAGACTTGTTATTGATTATACCCCACTTAACCCATTTCTTAAAGACAATAAATTTCCTTTACCCAAAATAATCTCCCTATTTCCCTTCCTCCACAATGCTCGAATCTTCTGCAAGTTTGATCTTAAAGCAAGTTTATGACAATTAGGTATTATCCCAGATGATAGACCTAAAACTGCTTTCTGTATTCCTAACTTCCATTACCAATGGATTGTTATGCCCTTTGGCCTCAAAACAGCCCCTTCCATTTTTTAGCAAGCTATGATCAGAATATATGAACCATTGCTTCATCATTCATTAATTTATATTGATGATGTTCTGATCTTTTCTCCAGACATATCCTCTCACCACATTTATCTTCAATAATTCATTGATCTGACCACATCTCATGGAATTATGCTCTCACCCACTAAATTCCACTTGGCACAATCTGAAATTGATTTTTTAGGTATGCATTCTTACAATGGTACCTATCAACCACAACCCCACTTGGCACAATCTGAAATTGATTTTTAGGTATGCATTTTTACAATGGTACCTATCAACAACAGCCCCATATTGGCCAAAAACTTCTCAAGTCCCCTGATAGTCATTTTACTATTAAACAATTACAATAGTTTCTTGGCATAGGAAACTATGTGCGCCAATTCATTTCCCACTTCAGTCAGATCACCAAACCACTTTATCGCTTATTAACAAAAGATCTTCCACCTTGGTCTTCTGTTCATACACAATCAGTCAAAAAGCTTAAAGCAGTGGTTCAAAATTTGCCACCCTTACACATCCCATCAACTAGTCGTCATTTTCTACAAATTGATGTTAGTGATGAACACTGGGGTGCTGTCCTTCTTGAAGAAATTAATGGTGCAAAACAAGTGAGTGGATATGCCAGTGGCCACTTCAAAGATTCTGAATGCCATTATCATTCAACTTTCAAAGAAACTTTAACAGTCAAATATGGCATAAAGAGATTCGAATTTCATCTTATTGGTCACAAGTTCACAGTTATCATGGATTGTTCGTCGTTTTTCAAGATGCTTTCCTTCAAAGGAAAGTTTGTCCCTCATCAACAGTTACTCAGATGGGCTGAATGGTTCAGTCGCTATGACTTTAATGTTCGGCATATAAAAGGCCATAAGAATTTCCTTCCAGACTACCTTTCTCGTCCTTGTAAACATTCGATTGCATTCGGTTGCTAATTTAGCAACGAAAAACTAATTCTGTTGCTAAATTAGGGATATTTAAGTAATTTCAATATTTGTTGCCCTAGGTATAAATAAGTCGCCTCCCTTTGAATGCTAAACCTCTACCTACAGACCCTCGACGATTTTGCCTCATTCACTCTTCTCCCCAGCTTCATTGCCCTCTCCATATACCCCTCGACTTTGTGTAAATGGAAGTTCATTTTTGAGCTCATACGCATCACCAACTCTTTTTCAATGTCCTTCGGTTGCTCTTCAATCGCCATTTTGTTCTTCTGAAGCCTTCCTCCCTTTAAGCTTTTGGGCTTGTTTTGTTAGGTGGTTTATTTGATGGAACAAGAGAGACTTCACAGAGCCCCTATATAACACCCCAAAAGTTTTGAGTCACCTAAAAATATTTTAATAGGTGAATAATATTTTAATACCGGTTCATGAGGACTCAATACGAGTAATTATAATTGAAAAAAATCAATTAATTAAAATAAATAAATTTATAACAATAATTAAAATAATAGTTAATAATAATAATAATAATAATAATAATAATAATAATAATAATAATAATAATAATAATAATAATAATAATAATAGCAAGAGACCCTAGAATCATCTAGATAAATTATTTTGGGCCTCAAATTAAAAAATAAAATAAAACAGAGAAGGGATCGAGAGAGGAAGGCGAAAGAGAAGGGTGAAGAGGTGCCGGTCAGCCACCACGCTGGCCTTTCTCAATGATCATGATTCATGCGGTACCGTGGCCTTCCCCTCGCCGGCATCCAGCTCCGTCGTGGAGTGTCTGATTGTCGTTGGCAGCTCCATTTTCTCTCTCCATCGAGCAGTTCCTCCTTTTTTGGTGACTAGCAACGGCGAAAAATGAGACGACCACCACCAGAGGACTCCAAATGGTGAGATGAATCATCCGATGCCCTCCATAGCCCCTTCTTTGCCAGCAGTATGGAGATCGGCAAGGAGAAGTCGTCGATTATTTTGCTGGATTTTTGATCAAACGGAGGGATGGATGGGCACGTGGTCACCGACAACAGACTCTTGAGGTTTTGGTCTCCACAGCGGCAACAATGATGTCTCTCCTGCAAAGCTCCGACGAGCCTCCGGTCAGACTCCGGCGAGCACACCAGTGAACAAAATGAAAAAAATGCATAATATGCCATTTTAATTCGGTATGTGACTACCAAATTCATTTCCAAGAGTTTATTTAAATTAATCCAAATTTAGTTAAAATTATTTAATATTGTAGATATTCAAATGTATGTTGATGTGTATTGTTTGGGAAAATTCTTTTTAGTTGAATAAGCCATGCTACTTATATTTAATTTTAATGTAAATGCTTTTGTTAATAATCACCATTTACTATAAAAAGGAGTTTCATTGATATACCATGTTGCCTATTTTAATGTTATGAAAAGCGAGTTGTCTGAAATAGTTTTTATTGCAAGCTAATTGTTGTGTAGCTATTCTTGAATTATGTTTAATTAGTCTATAGAAAGTGCATTATATGTTATTCCTATGATATATATATATATATATATATATATATAAACTTGAAATGGTGGTTGGTAATAAGTAAATTGAATTTTTTTCTTGTAAATTTTTCCTTGTTAAACTGAATGCATTTGGGGTAAGGATTTAATTTTTTGCGTGTTTAACTAGTTAAGCGATAGGTATAATGGATATACACTTGATAAGTTAAAGATTTAATTAAGGTATAAAGTATAAGCAAATATATATATATATATTTGGATTTAAAAAAAATGCGGTTTGCCTGATTTCAATATGGAACATGAGAAAAATGGTTAAATGCACCTTATGGTCTAATTAGTGAAAATGTGCATTAATTAGTTTAGTTTAAGTTGATAAGAAAAATGAGTCACAAAGTTTAATTAGTTGAATCTTAATTTGACTGTTTCTAACGTATAATATATATATATATATATATATATATATATATATATATATATATGCTTTTGATGGTGTGAACATAATTATATAGATATATATAATTCATATTTTAAAGGTTTGATGTACAAATAAACATGACAATGAAAAGTACCAATATTTGTTTAAAATTTCATACATAACTTTGGAACTAAGATAATTATCTATGTTATTATGTTGTCTATTGACAAAGTATGCTTGGGTATATGTTGATCTAGTATCTTTATATTTCAACTTAGGGCTACAAAAAGGTATGTGACTTCTTTCAAATAGAATATAAGGTTATATGCTTATTGTTTGTCTATAACCTTGAATTTAATTTAAAGATTTATATTAAATGTTAATCTAAAATGGTTACATTGAATGTATGATTAGCACACATGTATCTTGAGCATAAATGATAATTACATAAATATGATTGGAAATTTATACTAGTAACTTAAACAAAGTGACTAGTAGTAGGTAGTCTACAATTTGATTATAATTAAATCTGAAAAGTTACAAGTTGAGCACTGCGGTACTCCTGTTAGCAAATAGCATTATTTGAAATAGAGGGCCATAACTATAAATGATATTGTTAAATATTCATGAGACAGACTACATATGCATGGATGGAACAATGTTATACATATACCCCTAAAGGTGGGGTTTAATTATATTCCATTGAAATGAATGCTAAAATGTGAAGTATCATTAAATATTAAGCTCGTATGAAAATAAATTACGGCATAAAGTGAGTAATACATTGTGATCAAAATAATTAAGATGTGAAAATATAAATTGAATACATCATGATCTAAAGGAATGCTTGATTTATATAAGTTATGTTATAGCATTGAACACATAGATGTAAAAATTATTAAGTATCAAGCTTATATAGGAACGGTTTACGGTATAATGAAATTGATATATTGTGTTAAGAACAATTAACGGTATTAAATGAAAGGATACCGAAATATTTGAATGCCCTTAGTGTTCAGTGGGTAACCAGGACCTTAGGATAGTATGGCTAGCCATAAGGGCACTTACCCCATGGATTTTTGATTCTGTTACTATTTCTGATATGGGTATTGTAACTATATGGGATTGATATGATGGGACTGATATTAGCCGGTATATTCTGATATGATACTGGAGTAGAACATCATACCTTAGTGGTATGGTCCCTCCAACTTATGGGATATTCTGTTTTATTTATCCAGTCTAGTGGTGGCCTACTGTTGATAACTAGGGGCGAAATCGTAAATAATTACGTAAATGGAGTTAAAAGGATAATTAAAGTATTAGCAATGTTATAAATACAAGTAAAAATAACCCATAAAATATTTAATAAAACATAATGTACTCATTATTTGAATGCTGTAATAAGAACTTAGATATTGATATGACATTATGAATTGATTCTGAATGTGATGACTTACTCGAATATTAAATAATACGAGGAATAGAAACATATATATAGGTGTGTGCAAGAGTAAGTTAAAAAAAATTGTTCAATTATGTCTGATAATTTGATACAATTAAATTATAAAATATTATTTGAAACAATAATATATGTGATTCGCAAACCAGATGTATGAGATTATGTATGTTATGATGTTTATATTGAGTATAAGTAGTTGTTGAAGCATGATATACGTGCACATATATGGATACCAAGTATAATAGAATACATAATAGAATAACTTATGGACTGAGATGAACATAATTAGATACTATGGTAAAACTATGTCTTATTGATTATAAAAATAGGTAATAATTAACGTACGGGTATAGAATTGAAAATGAAGTCTTATTCTTTTAACTGCTTGGTGATTGTTTGCATCATAATCAAGAACTAAAAATCTCTATGTGGATTCTGAATTGGTGAATGTGTATGAAATTGATAAATTTATCTAATAAATTGGTAAGTGTGTTAAAAAATGTTAAAACTTTGTATATGTATCTATGGAGAAATAAAATTGGTAGTCACCACTAAGCTTTTAGCTTAGCGCATGGTTTTTTTTTCTTTTTCGCATGTAGGTTGATTCGATCTTCAATCTGCTTAGCATAAAGGAAGGAAACCTTCATAGGTTGATGCAGCTAGAATGGGACGATCAAGGATAAAGACCAATTTATTTGTGTTATTTTTGGTATTTTAAAACTTTGGCATGTACACAGGTGTTAAAATTATATAACTTAAGTATAAATTTGTAAGTATTTAGTTAAATTCAATGTTGTGATATTAGCTTAGACGTGATAATATTTTGTGTAATCATTATTGATAATAGAATATTTGAGTATTGGAATAGTGATACAGTGACAGGTAGATTAGCTTAATTATTATTGAGGAAGATGGGAAAAATCTTATGTAGGAGTTTGATTGAGGCTATGGATCTTAATGATTGAATTTTAGAAGTATTGTTTTATATTTTGTATATAGGAGGCTATGAATATTTAGGGGAGGTTCTGCCGAAAAATTTTTAGGAAAAAAAAATTAGAGTAAGAAATTAGAAATTGATAACATGAGCATAAATTATCTGGATTTAGTGATATTCAGAGCAAAGATCAGTTTGTGATATCCGTATTCAGTTTGTTTACCAGACCGAGTATAGGGTGTTACACCTTAGCAAGACAGAGGCACATAAAGGTATACTATAAATACAATCATAGATCTTGAAGATTAACGGCCTTGGGCAAATGGTAGAGCCTCTTATAAAGAAAGAGGACGACTGTGAAGATGAAGGTACAGTGCCATTTTTTGAATTTTAAGCTTACTTGTGATCTGATTTCTTACTCAATTTTATACTTCGATTTATTTTCCTCGGTTGAATTGGGGACTTAATGGCTTAATCTTAGGTTAGCTGTGTTAGATCAGTGGTTAGCTTCTAGATCTATTTAATTTCATTGTGTTTACACACATTTGCTTCTAGATTTGATATGTGAAGGCTTATTTTTGCATCCTAATGAGATCTGGGATCTCTCTTCGTGCCCCTTTGATCAACACATGTTCTCCTCTGTCTTCTCAACTGGTATGCCTTGTTCTTTCTTGTTATTAATTAATTATTTTGAACTCATAATGAAATGCGCCTGCTATCGAAGCTTTTTTTTGTTCCAATTTTCTTGTTCGCTGTTGGTAGATCCTTGAGTTATATGGCTAGTTAAATTTCCCATAGCTGGAAAAAATAAGTCTCTGCTTATGCTAATGGTTTTGAAAATATTTGTTAGTGGTAAATTATATCTCTTGTTTATTAAACAACGCTATTGTTAAATGATTGTTTTGATTTCACTAAAAATTATTGGTAAATTATATCTCTTGTTTAATATTAATTTTAGTTATCTATAATTTTGCAGCTTTTCTCTGATATTGATCCCAAAATTGCAGAAAATTTCCATGCTCTTGGTACAGGTAAGTGATGTGTGGTAAATTTAGTGTGTGATGATGATGCCTTTGCTTTTATTGTTTTTTTTGTTACATATGTTATTTAGTTAATTGATGTAATTCTAAAGGTTGGATGCAGCGGTTTCTATTGACTCAATTGCCTTAGCTTGATTTGTTTTTAACGGTGGAGGTGGATATTGATTGTAGGAAGTAATAATTGTAATCCTTATATTATTTTCTGAATCACGAATTTATAAACTTTGAATCAGTCTTCTTGTGCATTATTGGACAATTGAATTTTATGATTTTTTTATTAATTTGTAACCAGATTATCATATAACAGTATGCGCTTGTTGTCTTGCGGAATACAATGGATATTGTACATGTATACTGTTATCTCTTGATGTCAGGAAAATTTGTTGCTGTATATGAGAGTGGCAATGAAGAATTAAGTTCCAAGTCATTTTTCTGGTCGTAATACTTATCTTGCCAATCGTGTTGTAATTATTTACCTGATAGGACTTTAGTTATGCATTTGGATATGGTTGACATTTATCTATTATCCACTTATATAATCTTTATCATGAGTTACATTTCAAACATAAGCTTCCTTTTGATATTTGCAGTCCCTACACATAGCCGTTCAAGATCCTGATAATGCACTTTTGGAAGTCTAAATAAGAACACAGATGCCAATCTTGTCTAGTTTTGTTTGATTCAAAAGTTAGTTGCCTGGGTTTATGGTTTTGTCATAAGACTATTCTGTCACTATCTTTTCAAGAAAATGCACAAGTATGCTGAGCATGGACTTGCTGTGCACTGGCTTTACAAGAAAACTGAAAATAAGTTACAACCCATAAACAATTTTGATGATTCTGAAATGGATGCTTCATCCTGTCTCTCCAATGACATTAAGGATCAAATTTCCACAGGATGTGACCAGTTTCAGAAGTACAGATCCCTGAAAGTGGGACATCTTAGAGTTGATGGAAGTCATTTACTTGCTGCTGTTATAGTCAGGTATTATGTAACCTCATGTTTGTTCTGTATGTTAATTGCTGCTAACTTTGAATTCACAAGCTTCTGCATGAAAGTTGGATTATAGAGTAGATAAGGATGGAAGAGAATTACTAGTTGCTATAAGCTTTGGACTTACAGCTTCTGAAGCTGTAGCTGATAGAAGATCTTCTTTGCCAACAAAGCGGTGGGAAGCTTATGCAAGATTGTACAAAAAGGTTTGAGTTCTTAGATTTCTGTTGCGATTATTTGGTTCAAACATCTGAAGCATCTGTAAACATAATGCATGGTTTGATATATAGTTGCTCTGCTATATGGTAAGAGTTTTTTAAAAAGAAATCTTATGGGAATGAACTGAAATAAATTAGTAGGAAAGAGAATGAAATATTGC
The DNA here is from genome assembly GCA_037975025.1 of Excoecaria agallocha. NCBI lineage: Eukaryota > Viridiplantae > Streptophyta > Magnoliopsida > Malpighiales > Euphorbiaceae > Excoecaria > Excoecaria agallocha. The sequence goes on from CM075816.1 coordinate 6,018,932, forward strand.
TATATATATATGTACTAGTAATATATGAATAACTTCTGAATTTCTCATGTCTTATAGGGATTAACAGTTATTGTTATAGAAATTACTTAAATGGAATAAAAGCACACCTTGACTCGATTCAAAATGACCACAATACGTTTGAACTGGAGTTACATATGTATCCTGACAACAATAATACCATAAAGGAATGCTATATCTATTCCAGAACTAATTAAACTCTAAATCAATATACTTAGATGTATAAAATGATAAGAATTCTACCTATGATAACCTTGTTATGCTTATGCTACTACCTTAACTTTCAGGTCTTGGATGAATGGTGGTGTGAACCAGGACATGGAGAATTGGTGTACGTGCCTTGAGAAGTATACACTTTTTCGAGATGGTATGTATCATAAGGTATGTCTAATACTAACTCGATAAGAAAATTTTATAATTCTCTGCCCATTCTTTCAGTGATGCAAAACCTTCATTCACTAGACAGAATCATGAAGAAATTTGACCATACTTTTGGAGATATAGGAGTGAGAGTAGAAAACTTTTTTTTAGTTCTCATATTGAATGAGGAAAAGAGGATTTATATGAAGTTTAATGGTGTGAAATCCTTTAGCTTGAAGCATGGTATACAATTAATGTTGTGATTTTTCATGTAATTTGAACTCAAGTTCCTAGTAATGATTTATTTTACTACCACAACTTTTGATCCCATCTACATTCTTTATTTTTATTTGCATGCATCTTCACATGATTTATGATTTCTTCATGCTTTATAGCCCATGATATAGAGAGGTCTCATAGATTCTCATCCTAAATTTCTCATATTTGTTTTTTGTTTTCTGTTAATTAGTTACTGGTGATATTTATTTAGTTGAATTTTCCAGTTATTTCCAATTAGTCATCAACTTGTGCATATCATAAAAAATAGCTGAAACTAAGCTAGCACCATCTATTGGTAACTTGTGTAACTTCTAAAAGCTAACTTAAAACTTGATGTTGATGTGAAATTTTTTTTATTACTGTGGGGGTGGGTGGCATACAAAACATGGAGTTATTATGTTATAATCATTTAGCAAATGTACTTTCAGATACCTGCTGGATATCATCAAGAAATTCATTAATGTTAATTTTTCCATGCAGCAAGATCAATTTCAGCGCCTCTTACCAACCTTCATCCAAGTGATTGCCCTGACAAAGGAAAAAGAATCTTAATATTGGGCTGTTGTATGATCTGCTATTTTTGAAGGCAAACTTGTTGATCCTGTTGCATCTAGGCCAAGCTCAGATTCTTTTGTTTCCAATCCTACCGAGTCTAGCATCAATAACAAGGTAGAAGTTTATTGAAATATTCTATGATATTTTTTTTTCTTATTCCTGCCATAGTGACATTTTCAACATAATCTTTTCAATTAGCTAGTAATAGAATGAGTTGAGCAAAATTAATGTGCATTTATACACTGTGTTTTTGTAACAAGGACTAATTTCTAATTACATATTTTAGGTTCGTCTGTTGAGAACAATGCTATGGTGGGAATAGCAGCTACGGTCTGAAGCAAGTGTTAAGCAACCAAAGTATGATTTGAAGTTTTGTTATGACAAAGATTCTGTAGTGCTTGGCGAAGTGGTTGTCATTAATTAGCCGGACGGTGATATAATGAGATTAAGGAGTGGTAGTATAGCTGCAGATGCTGCGAGAAGAGTAGGACTGGAAGGGATGCTGGTTTTGGTACAGCTACTTAAATAAGCTTTTACCAATCTTGTTTTGCCTTCATTTTATTTGTAACTCTTTCTTCCCCTTTTTAAATAAGCTTTTACCATTTGCAGTTCTAGGGAGAAGCTTCTCGAAGGAATTCTACAGCTACTTCTAACATACCCACTTCAAACTTTCCCCTTCCAAACACCCAATATTTCATTGCATATCGGTCATCATCTTATTTTGAGTTGTTTTTGCCTTCATTTTATTTGTAACTCTTTTTTCCCCTTCTTAAATAAGCTTTTACCATTTGCAATTCTAGGGAGAAACTTTTTGAAGGAATTCTACAGGTACTTCTAACATACCCACTTCTTCTTTTCCTATTTCCTTCCCTGATAAGCCTCATTTCAATTCTTTGGTGACCAACGGAGGAGGGAGGCAGCCTTTGGCTCTTCAGTGATGTCAGCAGCAGAGACTACGAGTCTGGAATTGAGGCTGCTGGTGAGGGTCTTCCTGATGAAAATGAACTCGACATTTCTAAGTTGGGTTTGCCTCAAAGGCTGGTTGAGTCCCTGGAGAAACGTGGAATTACTCATCTTTTCCCATTTAGGTATTCATAATTTATTCAAAATATTTTCTTTATCTGTTTATTTGTTGGTGGTAGAATTAATAGTTCATAAAATTGATATAATTGAGCTCAATTCTTGGTGTTTTATCTGAAAGACAGCTGAAAGTTTGTGACTTGTCACCTTTTGCTTTATATTGAGTGTTAAATTTTGCCCAATGCCTATAAATAATTATCCAAATGCTACCGTTTTCAAAGAATTTGAGATTGATTGGCCAAGTTACTTTATTTAACAAACTTTCTTGGCATATGAATAGATTCTTATTGCATTTACTATTTCAATTTGCACTTTGGGTTTGTGTGGGTGCCATCCCGTGTACTGTGTTTTCTATTACTTAATTAGTATGTACACACAAAGCATTCTGCAATGATTTTGATGTGCTTGAATGAGAATTAGTTTACCGTATCTGGTCTATATCACATTTTCTATTTGTATCTTTTAATTCAAGCCATTTCTTTTCTTATTGTTTTTGAATTATGCAGAGAGTTGTTCTAACACCAGCACTAGAAGGTCGAGATCTCATTACTCGTGCAAAGACTAGGACAGGGAAGACACTAGCCTTTGGTATCCTAATAATTAAATACCTTACTGAAGATACTAAACAAACTAGTCCACAAAGGTACTGATCAGTTGGAACCTAATAATTGAATACGTTATTGAAGATGCTAAGAAACTAAGTGCAGCTAGGTAGCTGTTTGTTCGATGTGTGATGTATTTGTGTTGTTCTTTGCAGACGAACTGGTCGGCTTCCAAGATTTTTGGTCCTGGCACCTACTCGTGAATTAGCAAAGCAAGTGGAGAAAAAAATTAATGAGTCTGCACCTTACTTGAGCACAGTTTGCGTCTATGGAGGGGTTTCATATATTACGCAACGAAATGCTCTCTCTCGTGGGGTTGATGTTGTGGTTGGAACTCCAGGGTGAATAATTGACTTGATAAAGAGTAATAGCCTCAAATTGGGAGAAGTTGAATATTTAGTCCTTGATGAAGCTGATCAGATGCTTTCATTTGGTTTTGAGGAGGATGTGGAAGTAATTTTAGTTAAATTGTTTCTTATTTTTTTAAAAATAACTTTATTTAAATTTTTTCTTTTCCTTTTTGCATTTTTCTCCTTCCAAACACCCAATCTTTCATTGCATATTAGTCATCATCTTATTTTGAGTTGTTTTTGCCTTCATTTTATTTGTAACTCTTTTTTCCCCTTCTTAAATAAGCTTTTACCATTTGCAGTTTTAGGGAGAAACTTGTATAATTTTCAATATGGTTGTGATGCTTTTATTATTAAGTTTGTGATTCGAAAGTGTGTATAAACTTTTGAAATAATTTAAGAAATGTCTTAATTGTATTGTAGGTTGATGAACCGGTAAAATAGATTTTGGATTCAAAGGAGAAGATTGAGTTTTACCACAGTAAAATGCAGGATCTTGTGAGTTATATGACCTAATCTCTTGCCCCTTTTTTTTTCCTTTTAATCTTTATCGAGCACTTGTCCATGTTAGCTCCAGAGTGTACATTCCGGTTCTTCTTTCGAGCTTTATTAATAATTATGTTGAAAATTTTAAATATGGACCTTCTTGTTTCTTCTACTAGCTTCTAAACAGGTTTGTTCTCTGTTAGAGTGCATATCTACCATAGAGAATAATAATAATAATAATAATAATAATAATAATAATAATAATAATAATAATAATAATAATAATAAACAACTAAGATTATTATGTATATTAGCAAGGTAAATTTTATATATCTATTATTATTATTATTATTATTATTATTTTGTAAAATTTCTAGGTGGTTATGGAACTTTAAAAGAATTGTTAGAGATAATTGCCTGGTCTGAATTAGGAATTCATAAAAAAAAACCTGTAAGATTTGGTCTTTAGATTTTCTTAATCTTTTCTTGTAGAAGATATTATTGGTTCTTTTTTAATATTTGTAATAGGTTGGATTATTAAATGTGGATGGATATTAAATATTTTATGATTTACCTATCATTTTGCTATTCTAATTGTAAAAATTAAAAAATTATAATAATTGTTTGCGATGGAATGACAACGGATGGTACCGTTGTAAATTTTTTTATCCTTGCTAAAAATAGCAACAGAATTTTAATTTTTTAATTTCCGTTGCTATTTTTGCAACGGAATTCTATTTTTCGTTGCTAAAATTAGCAACGGAATTCAATATTCGTTGCTAAAATTGACTAGTTTACCGAAATTTTCCTTGTTGAATTTAGCAACGGAATTATATTTTCGTTGCTAAAAAATAGCAACTGCTGCATTAGCAACCAAAATTTCCATTGCTATTTTTTATTAGCAACGAAAATTGTCAATTTTTCGCTGCTATTTTTCGTTGCTAAATGGGAATTTTCTTGTAGTGCTTTGTGCTCTCAAATTTGCAAAAATAAAACAAACCCTTTACTGTTAAACAACTTATATAATAATAAGGCCATCAGCGCTATCCTAACCATACACTATAAACACATATTAAGCACATTATTTACTACACTCTTCACTAAACAATAGTTTCATTACTAATGGCATTTCACATAATGAAGATCTGTGGCTATATAGTATGATTGATTTAGCTCAAATTGATCTTCATATGAGTTGATTTTCAGCTGGGTTGAGCTTCAAATATTTATACAGGTTCATATTTTATTTAGTATACTGCCAAAACACCATTTACTTTGTATTTCCTTAAAAAAAGGTTCTTTGCTTGATGTTCTTTTTCTTGTCTACCAGAAAGGTGAAAACTTGACTACTTACTTCTCTTGTTTACTCACCAAGTTTTGATTTTTTATGTCTATTGAGAAAAAGATCAAGAAATGAAAGGCAAGAGTCGAAAAAAGCCACTAGCTTTACTTCTGTAATTTTTACGAAAAAAATAGCTTGAAAGGTTACCCAATTTTTGGCTGACAGATCTTCACAAAGCATTACTTTGAAGAAACGAAGAGAACTTGATGATGACACCGCTAAAGATGGAGGCTTTTAGTGGGTATTCTTACCGAAACTCCTTACTTCGTTCAGACGAGGCATGAAAATGGTGGGTATTCTCTTCATGAAGAACAACATACTTTTTCTTTTTTGTCAGACGAAGAACAACACAATGCTCTGATTGCTTTAGCTTGGTTGTTGAGGAGTTTGAATTTATTTTAGGAAGTAAAGAAAACCATGAAGATGAACATGTGATAAAGCTATCCTAGATTAGAAAGTTGAGCACACTTTATTAAATACATTACAATAAATAAAATAAAGAGAGACAATGATAAAGATATTTTAGGATTTTTACCTCTAAAAGTGCCAAAGAATCAGAATTTTTACATATATTTTCCACAATATTAAGGTAGTTTTTTCGATGTTTGTAGTAAATATGTGAGAAAAGTATCCTAAATAAGTGAATAGCTATCAATACTGATCGATTTAAATGTTTTCACATTTATTTCTTTAAATAAGGTTTGAATTTCATTACAGATAAAATTCAATATGATGAGAATTTTAGCAACAGACTTGAATTAGATTACATCATTAAAGTAAAATAAGAGAGAAGGCATGTTTGGTGTAAAGGTCCCATATCATTTTTCACATGCGAAGAGGCATCTTTTTTGGACGTCCAAGTAGCAAATTTGATTTCTTATAATTTACTGGCTTAAATGGCCACGAACCAGACTTGGTTTTGTTTGGCCCAGGCCTATCACAGCCCACTCAAATATAAATTAGACTCAAGAGTGAGTTCGACCAAGCTTATACCCTGTAAAAAATAAGAGGAAACTATACAGTCTAACCCGATTTCAATTTTTTCCATTAGAAAAAGAAATATTCCATTTATTTTTTCAACTTTTTTATTTTATACGTACCCTATACCCTATTTTAAAGTAAAACTTCTCACCAAAATCCTTCACCCATAAAATACTCTCACATTTCTTTTTATTTCTTTTAAAACTATCTAATTAGTTTAAAAATGTTCTAAATTTTATACTAATAATTTTTTATGCGAGCTTAACAAATATACTAATCAAGTAATAAAGTGGACATTAGAGTATTCAAATATTATCTCACACAGATCAATTAATTAACGTAAATTATCCTAAAAGTATTTATATTATCTGAGAAATCAATGTTATACTAGTTTTTGGTTTAATTTAAGTAAATATAAAACTAATTAATGCACAATTAACTATGAAAAAAATAAAGCAAACAAAACTCAAAAAGATTAATTCAAGGATTTTAATCTTGTTAAGTTCATCTATCCTCTTTAAACAATTATAGATAGGGGTGAGTATGTACCGGTTAACCAGTTCATTAGCAAAAAAAATTAACCAGTCCATTAATATCGATTTTTTTAAATCACTAATCATTAACTAGTCCGTTACATTTGGTTAACCAGTCCATCGATTTTGATTTTTCGGTTCGGTTAACCATTAAAATTTATAACATAAAATTATATATAAAAAAATAAATTTCAATTCAATTTCAAATATGCAAAGTAATTTAATATAAATATTGCAAAACAAACATAATTTACTAGCCAAAATTCATATTCTATAAATTAATCGCTAATATTATAAAATATATTTGATATTTATTGAAAATTAATATGCTTGATTCTAAGTCAAATAAAATTTTGGATAATATTAAATATTATAACATAAACTCTAAAATATAAAAAATATAATTAAATGCTATTAAATAAAATATGAACACCAATATATGATAAAAAAATAATATATATATAAAAGTTAATTGGATACTATATATAAATATTACTATATAATTAAAGAGATGACATAAAATAAATTTAGTTTAAACACTATAAGAAAATTGCAGAATAGCAACAAAATTTAGCGACAGAATTGCGACGATAAATGAATTTTTGTCACAAATGATGGTGGGATGTAAATGAACATATATTTTGCAACAACTTAGCAAGAACATTGACAATTTGTCACTAATTTGGGCTCCTAAATTTTGGCTCAAGAGAATTTGGCGAGCACAACCGTCAAGCAAACTGATTAGTTTAGCATGGAATAATAAGTCCTCTCTATTTAGCAAGAAATTTCATCCTCGCTAATTTAATGAGAAAAATTGTCCTTGCTAATGCTTAATTTATGTGGCATGTAAGGTAATTAGCGAGTAAAATATTCCTCGCTGTTACATGTGAACTAATTAGCGAGAAATTTCATCCTCGCTAATTTAGCGAGAACAATTATCCTCGCTAATGCCTAATTTAGCTACGAATATATTTTTCGCTAATTCTTGGTTAGGTTGGGATGTTACATGTGAACTAATTAGCGAGAAATTTCATCCTCGCTAATTTAGCGAGAATAATTATCCTCGCTAATTTCTAATTTAGCTATGAATATGTCTCTCGCTACTTAGCAAGGAAAATATTCCTCGCTAATTCTTGGTTAGGTTGGGTTATTGCATGTGAACTAAATAGCGAGAAATTTCGTGCTCGTTAATGTCTTATTTAGCTACAAATATATCTCTCGCTATCTAGCGAGGAAAATCTTCCTCGCTAATTCTTGGTTAGGTTAGGATATTATATGTGAGCTAATTAGTGAGAAATTTCGTGCTCGCTAATTTAGCGAGAACAATTGTCCTCGCTAAATCCTAATTTAGCTACGAATATATCTCTCGCTAGTTTCCTCGCTAATTCTTGGATTGAACTAATTAGTGAGAAATTTCATCCTCGCTAATTTAGCGAAAACAATTATCCTCGCTAATGCCTAATTTAGCTACGAATATTTCTCTCACTAATTAGCGAGGAAAAATGTTCGTCGCTAATTCTTGGTTAGCTTGGATTATTGCATGTGAACTAATTAGCAAGAAATTTCGTACTCGCTAATTTAGCGAGAACAATTATCCTTGCTAATGTCTAATTTAGCTACAAATATATCTCTCACTATTAGCTAGGACTAAGTTCCTCGCCAAATTAAGCACAAATAGGATAATTATGTTTTAATTATTTTTATATAATTTTAATTTTTAATATTTAAAATTTATTTACATTTAACTTAGTAAATTTAGTTAATATATTTTTTAACAAAAATTAAATAAACTAAATTATTATTATTTAAATTAAGTAAATTGAATTAAAATTAAACAAAAATTAAATAAACTAAATTATTATTATTATTTAGTAATTTTTTATGCTTTTGGGCGGGACAAATTCGCGCTACCCCTAAAAAGTGAAAAGAAAAAACTATCTTTTGGGTGGGACATGTTAATTTCTAATACTTTCAATTTGAGCTCTGCCTAAAACACGTACATCTTCGAGGTCGCAAGGAAACGACAAGAGGAGAAAAAGAATTAAGCTTCCGAACGAAGAAGAAGATGAGGAAGGACGGAAAATGAAATCAGGGAAAGCGAAGAGGAAAAGAAGGGGAGGGAAACCGGTAGAGTCGAAAGAGGAAGAGGAGGAGGAGAAGGAGGATCTCGAAGAAGAGAAAGAAGAAGTGCCGTAGGAGGATGCGAAACCGATTGGTGAAGCAGCTAGATTTTCTGGAAAGGGAAGGGGACATATAAGCCATTTAAAGGCTTTTGAGTTTGATGGAAGCCGATATGAACTTGTGAGTGGATCGGTTTTTTGGATTTTGGTTATGTCCTCTCAATTTGTGATATTTACTCTTTTGAAATTATCAAACATTCAAATTCAACATATATAGATGAATTCTAGTAATATGTATTATAATTTGCTAGGTTATAATACTTGTATCTTGTGTTTCTAGAAGTTTATCAACCCCTCTGTACATAAACTATCATGAAGTTTCAAGTTTCTTGCTACATGTTTTTTTTTACCTTTTTTTTCCCTGAATTTTATCACTATTCTTGACATTAACTGCTGTTAACGTCTATGTAGATATATTTTTGGAAGTCCATCTCACCACAAACATTCTATTTGACAGGTGGTTTTGAAGAATACAACTATGGAGACAGAAAATCCTGATTTACGTGATCGTGCATACATATATTGGCGACTACTGTCCACTGATCCAGAGGTGTGGTTTTAACCTCAGTTTAATTTTGCGGTGGCTTACATTTATTTTCATGATACATTTTAGATTCTCATTCAGTAATTTTTTTTCTTTCTTTGGGCATTGAGTTGGTAGGGAGATAGATAGTTAGAATAGCTTCTCAGTAGAGAACTTATTTATACATTGCAACTATTAGCACAATTCTGATACAGTTGGCTACATGCATCTTAATAAGTCTGCCTGTGTGAGTTAGTTTGTTTGTTTGCAATTCCACAATTATTATGTTTGAAACATAAAAGTTTATGGGCAACATTTGAAATTATGTGTAAACACTTGTATAACTTTTTCATATCTAAAAATCACATTTTGGACTTGTATGTCTAATAACTTCACTTCATTCTTTCAGGCTGCTTCACCCTCAAAGTTACTTAGGATCCAAAGTATATCTCTTTTTGTTTTTAAACATTTTGTTAATTCATGTTGTTGCAAAAATGCAACACATGTTTCAATGGATAAAGCAATTGAATGCTCCACTCGGGGAGATTGATCCCGAAATAGTTGACATCATTGAACTTGAGAAAGCTAGGCAATGGAAGGGTATCCTGAGGCCAGATATTATGGAGGAAATGAGTATGTTTATGCTGAATCAATTTTGACCCTTCATATTGGATTTTGTTTCAGGCTTTTGATTGAAGGGAGAAAAAAAACTTGGAAGCAAGACCAAAGGATTTGGCTACAGCATGAGGAACTACACTTCTTTTCTATTAATTACACTGTTTACTAGATTGCATCATTTAGAAGAAACCAGAAAGCTATTGGTGTCTGTAATCAGATATGTTTTATTTAGTTTTTCTTAATTTTAAACTGTGTTATCCTTTGGCAGCAGTTATTATAGCTCTATGCTGCTTGGCACTTTCGTTTTTGGTCTCTGCACTTTTCTGTTACTAATATATGGGGTTTTACAGGCCTGTGGTATGCGTGAGAAGCGTGCAAATGTGATTCACTGGTAACTTTACTACACGAGCAAAGAGCAAAACTGTGTAACATAGGTAAGGTACATAGAACAGTAATTAAGGGTCCAAATTCATTATGCCAGCAGGTTTATTTCACTAGTCTATGGTATGGATGGAGAGGGGGCCAGTAAGAACTTTGTTGAATTTACCTCTGTTAAAAGTTATTTTGCCAGGATCAGAGAATTACATCCTTCAGTGATAGATGTCTGTATGCCGTAACCTTGTCAAGTTCTTTGCTTGGCTTATCTTACTGCATAACTAAGAGTCATTTGGTGTTGGATGGAAAACGGATACTCATGGTATATTTTTGCTGACAGAGAGAGATGTATATAATACTTGTTATATCTTTACTATTTATGTTTTAATTTGCATATTTTTACATATGTACTTATTCAATCTGTGCATTACATTCTAATCATATGGAGTTATATGTTTTTAAATTAAAGAGAATGCAGATCTTATTTATTGCAGTCAACATGCAATCACTGTCTGGATACCCTACTAAATTTCAAGTTTACACAGCATTGTTGAAACCTCATGAGAGAATCATGGCACTTGATCTTCCCCATGGTGGATATCTTTCACCATGGTGGACAATGATATATGTATTCACAGAGTATGATGTAGATGTTTATTTCCATTTACAGACAGACACAAAGAAGATATCTGCAGTCTCCATATTTATTGAGACAATGCCTTACAGATTAGATGAAAGTACTGGTTATATTGACTATGATCAAGTATTCTACCATTTATATTCTGCTGTTTATTATCTTTGTGGTAGTTTTCATTTATAGTTTAGCAGCAATTGAACAATGTGGTTAAGGTAAATATCAATTAATGCAATTTATGAATTAAAATAGTGAATTTTAAATTTAAAGGGATGTGGGTCATCTCGTAATTAAAAATTAATGCCTATAGAGTACTACTGCTTGCTGGAATTTTATGTACTGTAAGTCATAATAAATTCCATATTTATAACTAAGAAATTGTTGCTTAATTTTCGACGTCTCCTGATTCTATTTATGTACATTGAATTTTTGCTGCCATCTGTAAGATTGGTCAAACTTTTTTTCACTTATGACAAGGCAGCCATCAAATGCAATGGAAAGGAAGCAGTGACCAACTTTGAACCAAGTACATATGAAAGGGAGATGGCGTCTGAGGCCAGCAATGAAGGTATTAACTGATTGATTAGTTTTTAGATGCGTCATTTTTAGTTTTTAAATTTGTGATCTGGAATTGGGTTTAGTGATGAGTTAATATGAGTTTATGGATTTCTGTTGCAAGCAACGAACACAATCTTGATCTGAACTTAGGAATGTTGCCTTCTCTTGGAATTGCTGCCAAGGAGAATGAAGGGCGGCTACAATTCTACTCGGGTCCGTATGATGTGGACAGCAAGAGTTCAAGGGTAACATTTAACCAATGGTTTCTGTCCGTACATGTTGTATTTAACACCAAGTTTTTGAACATTCCTTTGTTTATGTATGCGTGTATTGATTTTTTTTGAGCTGATAGCTGAATTCTATTCCTATGATCTAACAATATTATATGTTTGCGCTGTTTATTTTATTCACTTAGTTAAAAGATGCTTCTGGTAGATTATATTTTAAGATTTCAAACACATTTACTCATCCAACCTTGTTCATGCGTAGAATTTTCTACTGTGATAGTTAATGAGCCATAACAACCATGTTCCTAATGCAATCCTATTGCCTTACATCCTATCACTTATACAGAGTCCTGTTAGGTCTATATATATATATATATTTAAGTTAACACACACTTTATCTTGATGAAAGAATTGAAAATTTCTGGTCTCTAAATCCTTGCTAGTAAATAATGGTTTAAGTAATGATTGTCTGGCCAATATAACTCAGAGTTCAGAATATGGTTATCTCTGTTTTTTGTTAATCAGTTATCAGGATATCTCTTTGTATGGATAAAGGATCCTGCTTTTCATGTTACTTTGCCCCAAGGTCCGAGAATGATAATTAGTAGCTATAGGAAAATAATTTAGTTAATACTAAATTTACATCTGAATTATTTGAAATGTTTGATTTAGTTTTAATGTTTGATTTAGTCTGTAATTATTTTGTTCTTCACTTTATTCATATATTGTATTTAACTTTCAATTTTCCTTTTAATTTAATTTTTTCTTATTGCAGATGAAACTAATTTCTTCGTAATATCTTTGGTTTAGTGCTAAAGAAAGGGAATAAATCAATGTGCGTCGATACGTGTAAGCAAATTGATCATGTTTGAGTATTGCTGAAGGACTCATCATTTTAATTAATGACTTGCTTTTATTCTCATTTTTGACAAATTCAGGTTATAGCCGCAAAAGAATTATCAAGGTTATGTTCATCCTTGAGAAAGGAATGGGTTCCTGTTAGGAGGCTTATAGTCAATCAAGTTTTACCTCTAACTTATGTACCAATAGGAAGGAATTTCTATTTGGAATTCAAGTCAGTTGTCCAACTTATGTACCAAAGTCTATTTGGAATTCATGGCTAGCTAGGGATGTAAGGCAAGCTAGATATGCATTTGTTATTTTTAATATGCAATTAACAATAATATATATTTGTAAATAACTGTTTTTGATATGCAATTAAAAATGATATACATTTTTGTGATTTATTGTTAAAATGGTATAATTTTTTGTTTATTTAAGGAAAAATAATATTAATATAGCGAGAAATTATCATGTTCAAATAGTTGATATTTAGCTACAATTTAATCGTGACAAAATTCAAGCTAATTTTGCGAGGACCTAATAGCGAGTATTTAGCGACGGATTTTTTATCGCCAAACAACCACGGGATAGAGAAAAAAGAGTAATATGGCGACAAACAAAATCCCTCGCAAAGTATGGCGACAACATTATCATCGCAAAATTCATGCTAGCATTTAGCGAGAACAATTTACAAGCTAAATTTAGCCATAAAAATATTTTTTGCAAAAGTGCACGTTAAAATTTAGCGAGCACCTAATCATTAGCGATGAAATTATGTCCTTGCTAAAAAGTAGCGACAAATGTTTTTCTTGCTAAACATATTTAGCTACGAAAAAGCATCATTTAGCGATGAATTTTTTCCTCGCTATTTTGCATTTTTTTTGTATTGAAAGTATTATGTAAATTTTATAGAAAAAAAATTAAGGGGTATATATATATGTGTGAACTAGTTAACCATGGACTAACGGTTAACTGGTAGTTAAAAATTTAAACCGTAATCATTAACCAAAAATATAAAAATAAAAAACCGTAACCGAGTTTATCGGATCGGTTAACCGTAAAAATTGATTCAATTTTGGACCAATTTTATGGTTAACCATATTTTCAGTTTTTTTGCTCACCCCTAATTATAGATATCAATTAACAAAATTTTAGTTGAATTGAAAAACTAAAGAAAATAAACCCAATCACCCTAGCAAAGGCATTGACATTTAAATTAAACCTAACTCTTATTTAAGGCAATTAGATATTACCCCGCATAAATATAAGTTTTAGAAAATTCTCCCACTTGGGCACAATTCAAATTCCTAATTCTAATTCAAGCCTCAAACTTAGACACACAAAAATTGGAATTGGTTCAATCCATTGAAAATCATAAATAAATTCAATTTAAAACCCATACACTCAATTCTCCAGCATGGAGACAATTAAGTGCGTAAACAATAAAATCATACATTAAACATTTAAAACAAAAGATGGATGAAGAAATTCAACTGAAAATTGCAATAAAATTGATTTAACATCCACGATCAATATAGGAAATCAAGACTCTCTTAACAAAATAAGAAAACTACTCAACAAATATGGAGAAAATCTCGCTAAAATGAGTAGAAATCATAATTACAACTTTGGAGAAAAGATGAAGAAATGAAGAAAATTTGCAAATCTTCCAAGCTTGAATTTCCTCAAAATTGATAATTAATCTACTAAGAATTATAAATAATAAAAGCAATGGATTTTTTTTAAAATAATAAATTTTAGGAAAATAATTAGAATTTTGGGGTATTTAGAAAACTATCTAGGAAAGTGGGTTGTTTTTCCATTTTTGCAACTCTTCTCTGCCGAATTGGACTAGGCCCACTCTCTCTCTCTTTCTCTCTCACACACACACAACTACTCTCTTACTCTCCCTCTCACTCACTCTCACCCCATTCTCTCTCTTCATATTTTCCAAAATTATTATCATACTTAATTTTATAATTAATTATCTACATAATCCTACAAACAAATAAAAAAAATATTTTATAAAAATAATGTGAAGTAAAAATAAAAGGACTCCAAGTGAAAATTTATTCAAAAATAAAATTTAAAGCAAACTCATAGTTAAAAAAATAGCAACAGGTTAAGAAAAAAAGAGTATAGTAAGTGGTGATTTTTATCAAATATTCAAATCTAATAATAAGTTAAAATGTCATAAAAATGACTTTATTTAATGAATCTTTTTCATATACCGTATGTGAAACTAATATTTATTTTTTAAAATTTTATAACCAACCGATCTAAGCACAAAATAAAACTCATTACTAATAGACAGTCCAGTCCTAATTCTAACTTATCAAGTATAACAGTTTGGACCCTCATTCCAATTTTCGAAATTAGACAAATAAAATTAAATAAAAAAACAAATAAAAAATCAAAATCAAAATTTGTATATCATCTAAAAAATTCTAAGGGTATGTGAAAAAAGTCACGAAAATGTTGAAAGATAGAGAAGCAATAGAGAATACAAAAACAATTAAGCTATAGAAAAATGTGGGATTAGAGAAGGAGAGTGAGAGAGTGGGAAAAGAGAGAGAAGGGGGGGGGGGGGGCGGGGGGGCAAAAGGAGACAGAGGGGGAGAGAGTGAGAGAGTGGACTCACGAAGGGGAGAGAGTGGAGCCCAGTCTAGTTCCGTAGGAAAGCATTGTAAAAATGAAAAACATCCTATTTTTTCAAATGCCCCCAAAAACCTAATTATTTTCCTAAAATATATTATTTTAAAAAAAATTCCTAAAAGCAATCTAGGGGGGGGGGGCAAAAGGAGATAGAGGGGGAGAGTGAGAGAGTGGACTCACGAAGGGGAGAGAGTGGAGCCCAGTCTAGTTCCGTAGGAAAGCATTGTAAAAATGAAAAACATCCTATTTTTTTAAATGCCCCCAAAAACCTAATTATTTTCCTAAAATATATTATTTTTAAAAAAAATTCCTAAAAGCAATCTGGGGGAGGGGGGGCAAAAGGAGACAGAGGGGGAGAGTGAGAGAGTGGACTCACGAAGGGGAGAGAGTGGAGCCCAGTCTAGTTTCGTAGGAAAGCATTGTAAAAATGAAAACATCCTATTTTTTCAAATGCCCCCAAAAACCTAATTATTTTCCTAAAATATATTATTTAAAAAAAAAATTCCTAAAAGCAATCTAGCTAAAAAAGAAATTAATCTCCTCGTAAAACTAGTTTAAAAGGGTGTTTTTCCTCTTTTCCTAAGTTAAAAATGAGTTGCTTAAAGAAAAATGAGATCTTAAACACAATAAAAGTGTTGTTGAAAAACTAAATATGTGGGGTCATGGCCGTGTCCAATATATCATCTTGAGCTAGTTAAAAATTGACACCTCACAGCCGTGACTAATTTAAGACTCATGGATGCAATTGAAGAAAAATACCCAAATTTTATTTAAATCCATTCAACTGCTCCAATTTGTTTCAATACATCCAAAATCAACAAATAAGCCCAAATTTGCCTAGAAAAAGAGAGAAAAATACAAAAATTAATCTAATTTAACATTGAACAAGAACTGAGCTAAAAATGCAAATTAATTAATTAAAAATACTACAAAAATCAATAAAAATATGTTGAATATAATGACAAATTGCACTATCAACTCTTAACATTCTTCTCTAAACTTAACCCTCTTTATCAAAATACAAATTTCTCCGCTATCCCTTTCTTTAGAACATTAGAAAAGATGTATACCTAAGATTTTGCCCCATTTTAATTTTTTCTGATTTTCATACTTTTGGTTTTGGGCAAAATCATATTTTGTGCCCATGAATTTCAAAGTTTTACTATATTTATTCATTTTTAAATTTCTTAGAGGTCAAGTTACGTTTAATTTCTCTTTCTTCTTCTTCTTCTTTTTTTATTTAATTATTTCAAACTGAAAGAAAAAAAATTGAAAATATTGTGTTCAAACATCAAATTTTAATGAAGTTGAAATAAAGTTATATTTTCATAGATTTTTTTTTTCAATTTTTGAGTATATCTTAGTTACACCTGAGTTATATATGTTTATATCAAAAATTAAGATACATTTTTGTTCTTCAGTTTTTGAATTACACTTCGGTTACACTAAAAACCAATGTACATTTTTTCCTTTACTTTTTGAGTTATATATCAATTACGCCTAAGTTATATCTCTATTATACCAAAATTCAAATATATATATATATATATATATATATATATATATATATATATATATATATATATATATATATATATATATATATATATATATATATATATATATATTCCAAGTTATACTTGAGTTATACCATGTTTATACCAGTTTTTAAATTATACCTTAGTTACACCTCAATTTAATCTCATACTATTTTTGTTGATTTCATTTCCTTTATGTTAAATTATTATTGGAATACCTTTCATGCATATAGTGAATGAAGAATCTGCATTAAAATTCATTATAGCTTAGCTAAATTTATTGAATGAGAATTACACGAATTGAGATTAAATTAAATATAATAATGAAAATTAATAATAAATATTAAAAATTACTTATAAGAAAAAAAGTTTCGTTTGTTGATTTTGATGAAACGTCAAGATTTATGACAAGAAAATGGAGTTATGTATATGAAAATGATGAATACCATTTTAGGTGAAGAGATAATATAGTAATGGAGATGAAGGGAGAGGAGAGAGAAAAATATGGAAAGATATGGTTGTGAAGGAAGTTTAGAGATTTCAAGAGTCATTCTAGAAATCTTGAGAGTCGAAAATTAGTAAAATATGACTGAAAAAAATGAACCGTTATTTTGGAATAAAAATAATATAAATTATTTTTTTTTCATATTCAAGGCAGACCGTTGGCTACAAAATTTAATGTACATACAAGTTAAGCCACGTATGTATTTAATTGGATGGCCAAATTTAATTACCAAATTTTATTTTTCATATGAAAAAACACTTTTTTTTGTATTTTTATAGTGCAATTCAACTGGATAGCAAGCAAAAATTATAATTTTGTGACTTACGTATTTATTTATTAATTAATATCTCTAAGTGATTAGATAATGGAGATAGTGTCCTAGATTATCTCAAACTAAAGCAAACATTATTTAATGTTTGGAAAGTAACTGTTTACATCTCCTTGATGGGAGGAGATCTTTTAGCATTTTAAATTAATTTAAAAAACCTACAGAATTAGTCCATAGTCTAACCATATTAAAAACTGCTTGTGATTATATCATCAAGATTACAGATATAGTAAAATTGGTATAGACTAGAAGACATAATAATAAAAAAAAAAGGAAATATCAGTATACTGGGTTTTCAAAGAAGAAGATCAAGTGTAGTTAAAGGAGGGGAAGCAAAGGAACTAGTAATTTTGGTGTTCTTCAGTAAGCAACGAAACCAGTAATTTTGGTGTTATTCAGTGACAAAAGTTTCTTTTACTTGAGCAATTATGCCTGGAGGATCAAGTGTGTATTGAAATTTACAGTTATATGAATATACTAGTTTTTGGTGTTTTACTAATAAATCTATCAGTAATGGTATCAGAGCAAGGTTCCTGCTATATTGCTCAATAGTTTTGGTCCTTTTATAAAATTGTTATCTTGAATTTAATTGAACGCAACAACTCTAATTCTTCAGTAAAATTAATTATGTGAACTAAAATGATTTCATGTGTTTCCTATCAGCATGTGATGTTTCCTATATTTTGTTGTTTATTATAATAATGTTTTTATAGAAAGCATATTTGAGAAGTAATGATGATAATTTGTCATCTTGTTAAAATTCATGCATATAGTTCTTACGTGATGTATGGTGGCTATATGAACTTATGCATATTCTTAATTTGTCTTCTTTGTTTAAAGGATGCAATGATTTTAATTTGTTACTGCACTTATTGTAGTTTTTACATGTGAATATACTTTCATAATTGATAAAATAATGGATTAAATTAAGCATATATATGGATCCTTTTGCAATTTTTTTTTTTATCTCGGCAACTACAGTATAATAATTAGAAGTATATTATGATGTTACATTTGTTCAATGAACAATATTTATTAAATTCAATATGCTGTAAGTGTAGTTGTTCAATGAACAATATTTATTAAATTCAGTATGCTGTAAGTGCAGTGATCAATTATATAATTTTGTTAAGTATAAATGGGACTTCATTAATTTGTTAGTTGTCTTTTAACACAATTATATGTTGATTAAAATTTGTTAAAGGAAGTTGTGTTAATCGAAAGTTATATTATGTCATATAATGTTTTGGGAGTAGCCACAACATCTCAAGATTTAGAATTGTTATTATTTTAATATGGCATATAAAGTATTAATTCATGAGAAATAATTGCATGACCCATAGGAATGTAGTTCTTTATCATATATTCATTTTGATATTATGAGTGAAATGTAAACTTGATAATCTTAGGCCCACAGGTATAGAATATCTATTTATATTTAATATCAAGGTTATTTTCATTAAAGATTAATTGATAAATTTCATCCATGATTGCAACCTTTACCCACACTACAAAAAAAAAATTGATTTTACCGAAGGAAATTACCGACGGCTTAGTATTCCGTCGCTGATATTACCGACGGAATAGATACGTAAAAGAAACGTCGTCAAAAATAAAAATGTTGCAAAATGAAGGAATTCTTAGCGACGGTAATAAAACGGTCGGTAAATTTGGCGGGAAGTCTTGGCAACATTTTTAGCGACGATAAATTCCGTCGGTAAATATATCAAACATTTTTCATGCACCGACAGAAGTCCGTCGGTAATATAATGTATGCTTTTATTTTAAATGTTTTACCGACAGATTAGCGACGGAAGTTATAATCCGTCAGTAAAAAAAGCAGCATATTTTGGCGGCCGTTAGCAACGGATGGTATCTTTGGTAGTCTGTCGCTATTTGTTTTAATAATACAAAATAAATGATTAAATTTTAATTTTTTATTTTTTAATAAAATATTATTTTATATATAAATACATTTTTATAGTAGACATTAGTCTATATTATTTGTGAGAGGATTTTCTATCGGTATTCCTTTTATTATTAAAATTTAATTTTTTAATAAAATAGTTTACAACATTGAGTCATTGTCGACATAAAACCTAGGTAGATTTATTGCCAAGCTTAAAGACAGACGGGCAGGGTAAAAAAATTTAAAAGAGAGCCATATATAGCCAAACAAAAATTTTAAATTGCCAAATGGAAAAATTACTTAAGATATATATATATATGCCGAAAGAAAGGGGGAAGAGGAAGGGGACCAAAACGCCCTCAAGATATAACATAGGTTGGCTCTGTGAGTTAATTAATGGTATAAAAATTAACTTTTGTACTAATTAAAGCTTGACAATAAAATTTGCAGTTCAACTTATTACTCATACTTATTCATAAATTTATAATTATGATGAATTGACTTAGTAGACTTAGTTACATACATATATAAAATTAGATGTTCTTTTTATTAGGGAAAAATAGTTTGGCTCAAAGGTATCGTTTTTAGGGCTGAGAAAAAAAATCCGAAAAATCGGTCCGAAACCAAACATATTTTTTAGGTTTACCGAACCAAAATAAAAGGTTAAGATTTATAAATTTTGGAATTTTTGGTTTCGGTCCACGATTTGAAAAAATCAGCGGTCCACAGTTTGAACATATTTGTAGCATATTATGCTCCTTGTTGCAGTAATTAATTTGTAGGATAAGGACATGCTGGGAGATCAATAGTGATACTTTACTACTATCAGCAAAGCATAAATGTTGAGTCCACTATTATTAAATATTATTCCACCTTAAATGATAATTTTTTATTTTTTTATGATAATCCTAAATAATTATAATACATCAATTTTATAAAAAAAATTATAATTATTGATAAAACTATATATATATATATATATATATATATATATATATATATATATTAAAATTCTAATTAAAATTAAAAAGTGATAAAAAATTTAATAAAATATATATATATATATATATATAATTATTTTTAAAATTTTAAAAAATATATTTCAAGTGTGAAGTAAAAGAGTAAAAGTAATCTTCTAAAATGGTACGAAATGACTATTTTTTTATGACTGAATTTTAAAAGCAAGCTCAAACTTAAAGCTCATTCACACAAAATGTTATTTATTATGATGTAAATAGTTGTTGCAATGATATATATATATATATATATATATATATATATATATATATATATATATATATATATAAAGAAAACCCAAACCCTATTTCAATTCTCTCTTCCTTTTACCCAAAAAGCCATCGCCTCCTTTTTCTCTTTCAATCTACCCCCGCTTCCAATCCGCCTCTGGGATCACGCCATCCGCCGTTCATCTGCCTCCCTTACTGGCGCCTGATATGCTTTTTCTAAAAGCTTAAATACCGCAAGTATACGGTGTACCGATTATAGTACTTCAGATATCGATCCCACGAGGAATGTTGATTAATATTGTACACTATTACTACTTGATTTTAATCTTGTTTACAATGCTCATTAATTTACAAATTAAAATTATTATTAAAACTACACTATACTAAATTAAATATTTTTCTACTTTAATGACAATCCGAGAAGACTTATTAATATAATGAATATAACATATACATAATTATGGAATTTGATCTTTTTCTCTTATTTATAATTCGATCTTTATCATGCAAGCCAAGTTGGAATAATGTTCTATGTCGCAGCTCTCGCATCTAGACTAGATTATGCCTTAAACATGCATTTATGGTTCTAAATCGCAGCTCTCGCATTTAGACAAGAATTACATAAACACACATTCAAAGAATAAAAACCAACCTATAACAACTATCTCCACATGCGATCTCTCAAACTATGCTTTGATAATGAATTTTCTATTAACTTTCAATAAGATGTTGCTCTCGCTAACTCCCTTATTTATGACCATTATGATGATTTTCAGAGAAGGAATTGCACATTGAAGGTCGTCTTCCTTAACTTATAATGATACTAATAAACTTTTAATAGCAAATACTACATATAAAGATAAATGAATAAATATAAATAATAACATTCAAGTTCCTAAAAAGTGTTCATAATAATAACAAAGAAGAAGTAAAGATTAGAAGTAGAAGAAGGGATCTCTCAACCATTCTTCCTTTCACCAAGTGTAGTCTTCTTCATTGTATTTGCCTTCTCTTCAAGCCATAAAACTAAAACTAAAACCTACAATTATTTCCTCTACTTACACTTTCAAAATAATAAAAATAATTGATAGATTGATTCCCCCATTGATTATAACTTCTAGGGTATTTATAGATTTCCAAACATTATGTCCCTCTAAGTGCCTCTCCATAGGTATGCAACCCTTGGTGAAATGTCATGCCTCTTTAAAATTTGATTTGAAATTTAAATTGCATAACCACCATTTATATTTATAACTTCCTTGCCAAGCATTGTGACCCTTCAAGCACCTTTCCATAACAACATAACTCTTCAAGTATCCCTCTAGAAGTATACATCATTTGGTGAAGAGTAGTGTCCCTTTGAAGTGCCTTTTAAACATGAACTGCCTATCACCGCCTCCTGTCGCGATCGCGGCACCTCTCGCGCTCGCGATGGGACACGCTTCCCTTGTCGCGCTCGCGGTACCTGTCGCGCTCGCTACAGGGCTTCTTCACAATTTTCTCACTTTTTCTCCTACATACACAAAACTTGATAAAAACATTAAACACACCTAATTCTAGCACAATTTAATATAACTAAATATTATTTTGGTAACAAAACATGGATTAAATATGAGCTATTTAGGCTCTTATCACACCCCTACACTTAAACTTTTGCTTGTCCCCAAGCAAAACTTAACAAACAAGTAAATAACACAATCATACAATTTTGGAGCTCATATTTATATTTGGCAAATATTTGAAAATCACATGCAGAAACCCTCATCTCTACACAAATTTAGCCCAAGTTTGTGAAGTCTCAAACACAATCATTCACCATTAAACTTAAACAACCATGCACATTTGGAAAAATATGAAATAGTAAAGCACGAGAATGTATGAACTTAAGAACTTGAATATCTTAACACATGTAAACATTATTCCACGCCAAATATTGCATAAAGTAATTCTCACTCAAACACTATATTCTTAAAGCAGTTATTCACTTAATGTGTTTATGGGTTAGTGTTTCTCTCATCCCTTAAACATGCCATTGTCTACCATAAGCTTGTAATTAGTAAACATCTCCACTACTAGTATAAAATAATACATGAAATCAAAAGGGTCTTACAAGGGTTGTAACTTGGCTTAGGTTAAGGTATGATAATTTTTGGTTTAAGTAGCTTAAATTGTGAATAGAAACAATATTACCATATCATAAGAGATTTGTTTAAGAACACAAGTATCGTATGATGTAATTTACTTCTCATATTCTCTTCTCAATGGCACACTACTACTAGTTTCTCTTGTTCTTTCTTTCTTTCTTTCTTTCTTTCTTTCTTTTTTTCTTTTTTTTTAGAAACTAGCCTTGTTCTAATATTGATTCTAGAAAAGAATGGAATTTAATTCTCATTTTTTAAATACCATCATGCTTACATTAACAATATATATCTCTTAAAGATATAACAATTTATTTCTTTTCACAAAAAGGGTAAAACAAAGAAATAGTTTTTTTGTTTAGTAAAGGATATTGGCTAATTATATGTTGCTCAACAAAAATAGGTTTAACGCTCAAAATTGGCTACCTAAAGTCAAAAAGGTAAGTTTTTAAAGCAAGCCAAAATGGTATAATCTAAATGCCCTTATCATTTTTCATGCACAACTCATACTAAATGTAATCTCAAAATTTACCAAGAACAAATTCTAGAGAAAATAGCATATTAAGGCTCTCATATAAGAAAAATATCAATGTATAAGGCTCAAAAGCTCACTTAAGCTATAGGTCAAATTACCTTAAGCAATAAATTGGCAAAAATAATCCATTTACACATTTGAAAAGATACTTAACCTAAAAAGAACCTACACTAAAGTGCTTTGCCAAGTCATAACTTTCATTATGTACATTAATTTGTCAAAGTAAAATGAAAATGATTACCCTAAAAATTTGCCTAACTAGACTAAAAATGACAGAAATTCAAGTTAAAGCATGTAATTAAATCCAAATAGGTGCCAAATACATAAACTCCAAAATTAAATTCACAACACAATATACAAATAAATAAATATACTAACAATAAACAAAAACATGAATAGAAACAATACATACATACCCCCCCCACACTTAAAGGACACAATGTCCTCATTGTGTGAGAATGGTAAAGCAAACAAATCACAAAACAAACAAAATCACAACAAATGTAAAAGAGAAGGAGAAAACAAACTCAAAAAGTTTCACTAGGAGAACTTGGTGGGGAAGGAGAGAATTCCACATTTTTATACAAAAGCATCCTCCCTACAATGTCGCGCTCGTGATTGACCTCGAGCTCGCGACAATGAAGAAAAACCATTAGTTTTTTTTTAAAGTTGATAATGAAATACTAAGTAAAATAACCTGTAGAACAAAAATTAAACTATGTTAATATACTAAATCAACTAAAAACAACACAAAAAAATAATAAAATATTGTAATCCAAAATCATAAATCAAGATTCATAATGACAATACATTTAATCAAGCATTCCCCGGCAACGGCGCCAAAAACTTGATATGCTTTTTCTAAAAGCTTAAATACCGCAAGTATACGGTGTACCGATTATAGTACTTCAGATATCGATCCCACGAGGAATGTTGATTAATATTGTACACTATTACTACTTGATTTTAATCTTGTTTACAATGCTCATTAATTTACAAATTAAAATTATTATTAAAACTACACTATACTAAATTAAATATTTTTCTACTTTAATGACAATCCGAGAAGACTTATTAATATAATGAATATAACATATACATAATTATGGAATTTGATCTTTTTCTCTTATTTATAATTCGATCTTTATCATGCAAGCCAAGTTGGAATAATGTTCTATGTCGCAGCTCTCGCATCTAGACTAGATTATGCCTTAAACATGCATTTATGGTTCTAAATCGCAGCTCTCGCATTTAGACAAGAATTACATAAACACACATTCAAAGAATAAAAACCAACCTATAACAACTATCTCCACATGCGATCTCTCAAACTATGCTTTGATAATGAATTTTCTATTAACTTTCAATAAGATGTTGCTCTCGCTAACTCCCTTATTTATGACCATTATGATGATTTTCAGAGAAGGAATTGTACATTGAAGGTCGTCTTCCTTAACTTATAATGATACTAATAAACTTTTAATAGCAAATACTACATATAAAGATAAATGAAAGAGAAATGAATAAATATAAATAATAACATTCAAGTTCCTAAAAAGTGTTCATAATAATAACAAAGAAGAAGTAAAGATTAGAAGTAGAAGAAGGGATCTCTCAACCATTCTTCCTTTCACCAAGTGTAGTCTTCTTCATTGTATTTGCCTTCTCTTCAAGCCATAAAACTAAAACTAAAACCTACAATTATTTCCTCTACTTACACTTTCAAAATAATAAAAATAATTGATAGATTGATTCCCCCATTGATTATAACTTCTAGGGTATTTATAGATTTCCAAACATTATGTCCCTCTAAGTGCCTCTCCATAGGTATGCAACCCTTGGTGAAAAGTCATGCCTCTTTAAAATTTGATTTGAAATTTAAATTGCATAACCTCCGTTTATATTTATAACTTCCTTGCCAAGCATTGTGACCCTTCAAGCACCTTTCCATAACAACATAACTCTTCAAGTATCCCTCTAGAAGTATACATCATTTGGTGAAGAGTAGTGTCCCTTTGAAGTGCCTTTTAAACATGAACTGCCTATCACCGCCTCCTGTCGCGATCGCGACACCTGTCGCGCTCGCGACGGGACACGCTTCCCTTGTCGCGCTCGCGGTACCTGTCGCGCTCGCGACAGGGCTTCTTCACAATTTTCTCCCTTTTTCTCCTACATACACAAAACTTGATAAAAACATTAAACACACCTAATTCTAGCACAATTTAATATAACTAAATATTATTTTGGTAACAAAACATGGATTAAATATGAGCTATTTAGGCTCATATCAGCGCCAGTCTCTCATCTTGGCACTGAGCTCAGATTCTACTCTCGCCATTAGTGGTTCACAGGACAGTTCCGTGCACATTGTGAACATAACAACTGGAAGGGTTTGTTTCTTACCATATTTAAGATCATTTTTTCTTGGTCAGTGCCTTGAATTTTTTCAGCATCTAGGCTGTACTCCTTGTGTGTTCCTTCCTTTTACCTTTTCAAGTCTCTCATTTGGGTTTTTAACGTGGTTATCAAAATGTATTGGACAAATAATTGGTGAATGTAAAGGTTCGAGGGTTAGATTTTCAATTATGGTAGTAGGAGGGTTAAACCATTTGATGACAAAATTAATCAAAATATAAATTTTAACATGTTTCATGATAAAATTTTCAAAATGCTAATATTCATAAATAATGCTCATATTAACATTGTAACCCTGTTTTTAAAAAATATATTAAAAAATATGTATAAATTTGATGCGGCAGAGCTGGGGGGAGCGAGTATTTTTTTTGTTATCGAGGAGTGATTCTTTTAGCAGTGTATGTTTAGTTTTTGTTTCCCATTTTGTTCCTAGTTGGGTTTAAGGGTACTTTCGATTTTTCGTTGTTTTAGTTTCATATAAATTGTAATTCTTTTCCTAGTTAGGGTAGACTTTGATTTGAAATAAACTACTATATTCTCTTTGAGATCCTTTCGCCGTGTCAAAATTATAGTTCACATATTGGTAAAAGTAATTTGTTCATTTCTTGTTGTTGATTTTCATCATCATCATCATATTCATTTCTTATTGTCAATTGAGTATTCACATTGAGCTTAGAAGAACGATTTATACTATAAAGACTAAGAAAAATGAAGAATAGGAGATAGAATTTGAAACTTACGTTTGGGATCAAGATACCCTTGCATTAAACAAACCTTATAATCTAATTTGAAATGGATAAGCTAACTACGTGTTCAACAAAAATTGTTGTCCTTGGCTTTCTTCAGTTTGTGCTAATGTGAAGCAATTGCTGAGGTTTGTAGGTGATTCTAAAGATGATGCCTCGAATACAAATGGAGGATCTCATGATAACAACTCTAGTCATTAGCTTTGGGGAAATGTTGATTGATTTTGAGCCAACAGTTGGTGGAGTTTCACTAGCTGAAGCACCAGCTTTCAAGAAGGCTTCTGGGGGAGCTCTTGCTAATGTTACTGTTTGCATATCAAGATTAGGTGGTTCGTTAGCTTTTATAGGGAAGGTTCATTGCAATATTGCTTCATAACTTCCTTTTTACCTCCATGATCCCAACATGAGTGCAGTAAATATTAGAACTTTGTTGTTTGGTTATTTGACTAGAAAAATTCATATTTGTATTGGTGAATTTTCATGTAAATTTGATCTGCAGCTCCACAGTCAATTTAATAGTAATTCCATATTCAAATCATGGTTCAAAAAATAATATTTACTACATCTTGTATAACCTGATTGTGTTCTGTTATGTTTGACTTTGCTGAGATTGTAAACTAATTTCAACCTCCAATGCTATGCTTTTTGTCATGTGGCTGTGCTTTTATGTTCTATAAGCTACTAATGATTTTGAAATTCAAGGTTCTTTGATTCTCACATGGGTTCCATTTGCATCTCAGCTGGGTGATGATAAGTTTGGTTACATATAGGCTAGCATTTTAAAACAAAACAAAGTTGATAATTCTGGTGTGCATTTTGACCCCACAGCGAGGACTGCATTGGCATTTGTTACTCTTAGAGCTGATGGTGAACGCGAATTTTTATTTTTCCAACATCCAAGAGCTGACATGCTTCTTCATGAGTCAGAATTGGACATGCATCTGCTCATGAAGGTGAGATTTCTTATATCATTTAACCAGGAAATGTAGTGAATTAGGACCTCCTCAACCATGAAAAAAAAAACTATTTCTGTGTGACATGTATTAGAAAATTATCAAGGTGCATTAGTAGAGTAATGGTTCTTGTACTTTTGCATAATTGCAATTCTTTTAGATGTCTCTCTCTTTCTTATATTTCTTCTGTGGGCTTTGTGTGTAAAAGGGCTTGCACAAAACCACCATGACCATTCAATCAATGTAAGTTTCTTAGAATTGATTGTGAGAATCTGATTTAATGGCAGTTGAGCTAGGATGAAATCACATTCTTAACTGGAGGTGATGATCCTAATGATGATAATGTGGTCTTAAAGAAGCTTTTTCATCTTAATCTTAAGCTTTTGGTTGTAACCGAAGGCTCAAAGGGCTGTAGATATTACACCAAGATAAAGTTATTGATTATTACTTTTACAACTATGGTTTCATTTAAGCATCTTTATAAAGACAGGGCCATGTCAAAATCCAAAAAAGTTCTCTATTGGATATATAATATTTTTAATTGGAATTGATTGTATACATGTATATTTATATAGAAATTGATTGTGTAAGTTGAAGACCAGATTTTAAGAAAAAGAGACTTAGTATTGTATACATGTCTCAATGCTGATATCTATTGTTTTTTCTTCGTCTCTTCATTAAATATATTTGGATGTTTAGTTTTAGGTACTATTTGTCTGCCAGAGACTTTGAATTGATTAAGTACTGGGGTGAGGATTGCAGATTTTGACTTAATTAAGGCTGTATTAACATTTGAGAGCAATCATTGTAAATTTTAACTATTTATGCGTGTCTCCGAGGATTATTTTAGTTCTTTACAGTCTCATGCAGCATAATGATGAATCTTTTTTGTTTTTTTTGGATAAATATAAGATGAAAATTTTAAAAAATTTAACTAGAATGAGAGTTTTCAGTTCATTATTATTTTACCTTAGTTTATCATCATTTGTAAAGAATAGTTTGCACTTTTGAATTTTGTTTCTAGAGAATTGCTAAATATTTTCCCTTTAGTAACATTGCTTTTGCCTTTCACATTTCTTGCATGACAAGTGTACAAATAGACTAAAACATGTGATCCCATAACACATGAAATTTCTCAATCACTTGCAAAATAAAATTGTTGTGTGATATTTGTGTCAGGTGGAAGCTGTGAAATCCATTTTGCTTGATTCAACCTCAACATTGTCTGAGGACTGGTTATAATTCATTTATGCGATCAACTGTTAATTATTAATGTAGAAATATTAAGGCCTTTTACATGCATTGATTGCATTGGAATTTCAGTATAATTGTTTGACATTATAAGAAGAAATTTTTGGTATTTCCTGTCATTCAAAGTTCTTTTAGTAAGAACCCTTGCTTTTGTGTTTTATTCTTGGCACTTCATATGTGGTTTTGCTAGGCATGAGATACTCTTTTCTGACCTGCAAGTTATACACACACACGCACACATATAGCACTCATGATGACATTTTTTTTTGGCTGTCTGTGAATGTTTGACCACAACTTTGTTGAGAATTGATGCTTGACCCATGGTTTTCTTTTCAAAGGTCTGATTCCTTTAGCACATTTTGTTTTATATCTAAAACTTTAGCAGTTGGTTCAGTGAATGGCATGACTCCCTTGAAGACTGATGAGTAAAATTAAAAAAAATAAAAAGGATATGTGTTTCCTTATTGAATGCTATTATTATGACTTCTTAATTATTATATCCTAAAACTTCCTTGATTTTGATTATGGCTTTCTGCAGCATGTTCCTAGAATCAATAGAGAAATACCCTCAATCAATGAAGCAATATTAGACCATCAAAGGCTATTAGACAGGTGTCTATCTCAATTTTTGGATAGTGCCTTTTTTTGTTCTTGGTCTTATTTTCCATTTTTAAGATCTCAAGTCTTGCAATTACCATGATGTTTTGACAAATTATGTGGCTTCTTCCTGTTTGATTGATAATATTATTGGTTTTAAATTCATTGATGAGTTGTACAATGGAATATATTCCATTTTTCAATAGGAATTACACAACTCTTGAAATGGAGTTTTCTTCAGATTGCAGGTGTATGATTTAGTTGAGCGAAAAGTTTAAGGAGACGAGATGTCACATAAATATTGCTAGAAGATATACTAAAAGTCTATTTGAATTGCATGTTTACAGTTTATAAATTAGAATTGGTAAAAATTGATAACCCTAGGTCATGGTTATCTATATGGCAATTGATTTAAGCTAGCATAGATTCCATGATCATTCATTATGTTATTTTATTTTTCTTTTTACAATTATTATCCATGCTTTGTATTTAAATCTATACAATTAGTAGCTATGTTTAGCATTTAAATCTAGGATTTCATTTGCCTAAATCCATTTTTTCAGTTATAAGGAGGCATAATTAAAATTTATTGGTTTTTCCTTTCTCTGTTTCTTTTTGTTCAACAGGTAGCAGTTAAATTAAGATTGATTTAAGAAATTGGGACAGGGAAAAATAGCACTGTAAAATGAGAATATATTTCTATTGACATCTTTTTGCGAATAATGTTAGGTATATGTTTTAGTCTAAAAGGTGAGGATTTCTTGAGGTCATTGTTGGAAATCAGTTTCCTAGATTCGTTTCTATTCCTGTTTTATGTTGATTGCATAGCCTTTACTGTGTCTGGTACATTGAAACCAGAGGAAGCCATTTCAGCAACACTGTCTTCTCTACCTGATGAGGTTGTAGATATTATTGGTGTTACAGCTTTGCTATCAAAAGATTTTATTTCTAAAAATAGGAGGAAATCGGAGTACTTTGAGATGCAGGAAAAACTGATCAAGGTTGAATTTAATATATTTTCATGTTCTTCGAAACATAAGATCCTCTTTAATTAGCTACTCTCTAAATTATAAAATGTGTTGTATGGTGTTTCTTCAAGATTAGTCTGGTCTACTAGTTGCTCAATGTTGTGTGAGCCATGATTTTTGTGTGTCAACAAAATTTTAATTTAACTATGTAACAATTCTAAACCTTTGGCATTGAGTTGTGACCTCTGCACATTTCTTCCTTTTAGTAGGAGCCTTGCCTTTTGAGTTACTAAGTTTGTTTTACAATGATAATTTTTAAGAGGATAAAGAGGAAGAAGAGCTTGTCAGGATTAATCAATCTAAAGTTAGTGAAGAGGATGCGGCATTGAAAGAGATTACACAAGCCACACATGAAGCACACGAACTAGCTAAAGCACAAACATTGGAGAAACACGAGCAGCTATGTGAACTTAGTCATGCACTTACCGTCTCAGCTTCCGCATCTGTAAGGATTGGGATTCCAAAATGTTTAATAGTCAACTTTCGTTAACTTTTGAAACCTATCTTGAGCAAGAAATTGAATTCTTGAATCATGCTTATTACTTGTGATTGGTTGTATAAACTAAGCTTCCCATGGTTTACTAATAAAGCACAATAAGATGTTCTTGTTATATGGTCGGTTGTTTAAATTTTCTAATCAAAGATTTGAGGTTCTCTTTTATATTGATTTTAGACTTTTTGTATTGATAGTGTTTAATGCGGGATTTAAATAGAAAATTAGCAAAAAAAATTATAAGAAATTAAATAGAAATATTTTAATTTACCGACATATTACCGACGAAAATATCCATCGCAGATATATTAATAAATTCAATATTAATACTAAATATTTTTGCCGATAAAATTACCGACGAAAATAATCCATCGCAGTTTATACTAAAATAAATTAAATTTTTTACTTATTAAATTGACCGATGACAAAATCCGTCGCTATACAGTCAACGCAACGAAACATTCGACGAATTTTTAATAAATCTACCGACGGAATTTTATTAATACATCCGTTGGTAATATTACTGGTGGAATTTTTCGCCGGTAAATTGGTACCTACACACATTTTAGGGATGAATTCATTTCATCGGTAAAATAATAAAAAATAAAAAACCGTCGGTAAGGTCATTTTTCGTCTATAAAATTCTAAATTTCGTCGGTAAAATCCATCGGTAAAATGCATTTTTTTTGTAGTGCTATAGGGAGGTTAGATTTATCAATATTATTTATGTGTTTCTTGGTTTATTGAAGTTCTACCTACTGCTTTATTAAATAATACTTCTTATATTCCAATGCTTAATAGTGACAAATTTGTTGATTGGAAAGAGCAAATTCTTTTGACACTTAGGTGCATGGACCTTGACTTAGCACTTCAGGAGGAAGAGCCAATTACTTTTAATGAATCAAATAAGCCATAATAGGTTGCTCGTCATGAGCAATGGATGAGATCTAATCGGTTGAGCATGATGCTCATTAAGGCTCATATAAACAAGAGCATTAGGGGATCCATTCCATTATGTAACAAGGTCAAGGATCTTATCAAGGCAATTGAGGAATAATTTGTGACCTCTGATAAGGCACTTGTGAGCACCTGATGCCTTGTAAAATGTCTACTTTTTAATATGATTTTCTTATGTTTAAGTAGCTTAAGTATGTAATATTATGTGAATTTTGTGTGTTTATGTTTAGTTTATGCATTTATGTGTGTTTTTAGGTTAAAGTTGGTGTAAGTGCGAAGTAAAGTGAAGAAATGGTGAAGATTCAAGGATTCGGATGAAGAAGTTCACGAGTTGTGAAGTGGCTTACGACTCGAACAGAAATGGTACAAGACGTGAAGCATGTCACGAGTGACACAGAGTCGGCATGAAGTTCACGAGTCGACATGAGGTTCATGAGTCGGCATGGAGTTCACGAGTCGGCATGAAGTTCACTAGTCGGCATGCAGTTCACGAGTGAAGACAGCTTGATGGAGTTCACGACTCGTGAAGATGTTCACAAGTCGAACATGACGCCTGCTCCCAAACAATGCCATCTTTCTGCACATGATTCTTCAGCCAAGCATCAAGACTTTTCAGGGCAACTTTTCACAATTTACAACTACTCGAAAGGGAGATGTTTGTAGAGTTAATCTCTATAAATATGGGAGTAAAGCTCTGAAGAAAAAGAGGAGATCAATCAATGTTTAGTTTTTAGAAATATAGTTATTATTTTGGATAAACATTTTTACTTAGCTTTTATTAGATGATTACAAAGGATTAAAGCCAAAGGAACATGAGATGAGTTTCTTTCTCTTGTTTTGTCTTTAAGTCAATTATATACTTTGGTTAGTTTCCTTTGTACATTATAAATATGCTCTAGTATTTATTTAAGACATGTTTATTATTACAATGAATGAAGTATGATTTACATCCATTTGTGTGCTTTGATTTGCTATGTATGATTGGCCACCATATTTGGCATGTTAGTCAATTTGTTCGCAACGAGAGTTGGAATTCTTTGATGGAAAAACAAATGAATGTACTTGAAGTATTGAATTCCTTTAATTTGACTTAAGGGATTCACTTTAAGGGGTTAAAGAATTGGCATAGAGCTTCATAATTTTTGTTTATCCCTATAATGACATGAGAGTGCTTATAGACTCTAAATGAAAACATCTTTACTGACAACGAGAGATGCTTTAAAGAATCTTGGCTAAATTCTCCAGTCACTTCATCCATACAATTACTTGATCTTGTTCTTAAATGAATTGTTTCTCTTATTTATAATGTATGTTCATACCATCATTTAAGTCATCTTTAATCCAATTTCATTAATATATGCAAAGTAGTTTAGATATTTATTTAAATACATAATCTACATTTTATTCGCTACCTATCCATCTTCTCTTTATGGTTTCAATACAAAATTTACTCCGTTCCCTTTGGAACGATACCTTACTCATCCTATACGCAGTCTAGTGAGACTAAGGGTTCAAATAAATCCCCATCAGCACCATCATAAAGAAACTTATAAGATTGAAATTTGACAATTCTAAAGGAGTGCGTGAGCACATTATAGAAATGAGAGATATAAGTGCTAAACTCAAGTCTTTGAGCATCAATATTTTAGATGCATTTGTTGTTCATTTTGTGCTTAATTCTCTGCCTATGGAATATGGCCCTTTTAAGATCTCCTACAACACACATAAAAAAATTGGTTTATGAATGAACTTTTGACCATGTGTGTGCAAGAGAAGGAAAGGCATAAGCATGAGAAACAAGACATGAAGCAAGAGAGTGCCAATCTCACTACTCACAAAATTGAGAAAAAGAAAAATGGAAAGTTTGTCCCAAACTTCAAGAAAAATGGAAACACGCTAATGAAGAAAGGTGGCAATAAGTGCTTCTTTTGCAAAAAAAATGGGACACATGAAAAAATACCATATTAAATACAAGAAATGGCTTGAAAGAAAGATACTTTCATTTCTTTTGTGTTTTATGAATCTTTATTGGTTGTTGTACCAAATAATACCTTGTGGATTGATTTTGGGTCAACAATTCACATTGTCAATACCATACAAGGCTTCCTAACCCAAAGGAAACCGAAGGGAAATGAGCAATACATCTATTTTGAAAATAGGATGAGCTCTCAAGTTGAGGCCATGGGGACTTTTCAATTGGTTTTAGAAAGTGGTTTTATTTTAGAACTTGAAAACACTTTTTATGTTCCAGTTTTTTTAAGAAATTTAGTTTCTATTTCTAGACTTGCTAAAATTAGTTTTAGTTTTCTTTTTGAAAACTCAACTTTTAGTTTGTTTTAAAATAAAAGCATTGTTGGTTATGGTTCTTTAATTGATGGTTTATATAAATTTCAACTTGACCCTACTTATGAATGCAATTACTCAAATTTGCATGGTATAAATATTGGCATGAAAAGAAACATATTTGTGACGAGAACTCATGCAATCTATGGCATAGGAGATTATGTCACATCTTCATAGAAAGAATCAAAAGACTAATG
Source organism: Excoecaria agallocha (assembly GCA_037975025.1). Classification (NCBI taxonomy): domain Eukaryota; kingdom Viridiplantae; phylum Streptophyta; class Magnoliopsida; order Malpighiales; family Euphorbiaceae; genus Excoecaria; species Excoecaria agallocha. Next base: position 6,053,311 of record CM075816.1, read on the forward strand.
AATGATAGAGTATTAAAAACTCTTGATTTTAGTGATTCTAGTACTTGTTTAAGTTGTATAAGGGAAAGCAAACTAACAAGACCACAAAAGGTGCCAAAAGGAGTTTACAAATTTTAGAGATCATACACACAGATATATGTGGTCTATTTAATATTCCCAACCTTAATAGACAAAAGTATTTTATTTCCTTTATTGATGACTTTACTAGATACATGTATCTTTATCTCTTACATGATAAAAGAGAAGCACTTAATGCTTTCAAAATTTATAAAGCTGAGGTAAAGAAACAAACTGAAAGGAAAATAAAAATAGTAAGGTGGGGAATATTATGGAAGATATACAGAAAAAGGACAATCATTAAGACCATTTGCGAAATTCCTAGAAGAGGAAGGCATAATTGCACAATATACTATGCTTGGCACACCACGACAAAATGGTATAGTTGAAAGAAGGAATCGCACACTAATGGATATGGTAAGAAGCATGATGAGTTTTACTAATGTTCCTATATCCCTTTAGGGTGAAGCTTTGAAAAATGCGGTGTATTTTAAATAGAGTTCCATCAAAAGTTGTTCCTAAAACATCTTTTGAATTATGAAAAGGATGGAAAGCTAGTTTAAATCATATCCATGTATGGGGATGCCTAGTTGAAGTAAGGGTATATAACCCAAATTTAAGGAAACTGGATCCAAAAATAATAAGTGGATATTTTATAGGTTATCCAGTAAATTCTAAAGGATAGGTTCTACTGTCCCAATCATTCACTTAGAATTGTCGAAGCAAGGAATGCTAAATTTCTTGAAGATCAAGAATCTAATGGGAGTGATCTTCTTTGACAGGTAGAACTTGAGGAAATTGAGAATCATATGGTAAATCCTACATTAAGTATTGCATTGGATGCTCCTTCAAATAACCAATTGTATATTGAGGAGCAACCAATTACTCCATGAAGAACAAGCTCATGATGAACATCAAGAACAAGTTCAAAATGAGAATCAAGAACAAGCTCTAAATGAGCATCAAAAAATAGTAGAAGTATGAAGATCCTTAAGAGAAAGGAGACCAACAATTCCAAGTGATTACATTATATACCTGTAAAGAGTCCAAATTTGATGTTGGACCTAAAAATAATCCCAAATCATTTTCACAAGTAATCAATGGTAATGATTGTGAACTTTGGGTGGATGCTATAAAAAAGAATAGAATCCATATATAAAAATAAAATTTGGTATTTTGTTGAATTACCAAATGGAGCAACCGCGGTTGATTGCAAATGGGTTTATGTAACAAAAAAAGATGGGCGACATAAAGCTAGATTAGTAGCTAAAGATTTCACACAAAAAAAGGCATTGATTATCCTGAAACCTTCTCTCCAGTCTCAAAGAAAGATTAATTTAGAATAATCATGGCTTTAGTAGCTCATTTTGATTTAGAGCTACATTAGATGGATGTGAAAATAGTATTTTCAAATGAAGAACTTGAGGAACAAGTATACATGAAACAACCTGAAGGTTTCTGTAAAGAAAGTCATTTGGTTTGCAAGTTAAATAGACCAATATATGGGCTAAAGCAAACATCCTGCCAATGGTATACAAAATTTCACAATACCATTACATCCTTTGGGTTTTTTGAAAATATTAAGGATCAATGTGTATACCTCAAGGTTAGTGGGAGTAAAGTCATTTTCTTGATCTTATATGTCGATGACATCTTGCTAGCAAGCAATGACATGAATTTGCTAAATGAATCAAGGCAATTCTTTTCAGAAAATTTTGAAATAAAGGACTTATGGGAAGCTTATAATGTTATTGGTATAAAGATAAAGAGAGATAGATCATTGAGAACATTAGGTCTATCTCAAAAGTCCTACATTGAGAAGGTTTTGAAGAGATTTAGAATGCAAAATTGCTCTTCTTCTCCAGCACTCATTGTTAAATGGGATATATTTAGTCAAGATCAATGTCTTCAAAATGATCACTATAAGAAAAATCTAGTTTCCCGACGAAAATGACTAAATTTTCGTAGGGAAACAAAAATGCCGACGGAAGCTGGCGTTAGAGAATTGGTTGTTGGCACTTTTGCCGATGGAATATTTTCAAAGGTAAATTTGCCGACGGAAAAGTTATCCGTCGTTAATTTCGTTGGAAAGTTCAGATCGAAAAATTGTCGTAATTTGCCATATTTACCGACGGATTTGAAAATTCCGTATGTAAATTTACCGATGGAAAATAATACTCTGTAGGTAAATTTACCGAAGGAAAATAGTATTTCGTAGGTAAATTTACCAATGATATGTTATATCATGTAGGCAAATTAGCGACGAAATTTTTTTCATCGGTAACTTTAGTCATTATTTTTACCTACAATTTGATAATTCCATAGGCATTTGATGTATTTTTGTCGAGAAATATTAATTACAAAATATTAATTATTTTTTGTATATATTGCAATGATATATATATATATATATATATATATATATATATATATATATATATATATATATATATATATATATATATATATATATATATATATAATTTACAGTAATAAATTAATAGATACCTAATTCATAATATGATATAAAATTTATAATATTCAACATATGAAATCATTTTCTTACAAATCCTAAAAGCATAAATATTATCCCGAACATTATAGTTAGGTTGTTACAAGTCCCAAAAAGTCATAAAATTTAAAGGCTCATGTTATCGATGCAGGTGGATCATCCGGATGCTGCAATGTGTTGCCTCCCTCTTACTTCTTTCATCTGAGTACGTAGCTCGACTATATACTCCATAGTCTGGTGCAATTGACTCGCCAACTGACTAACTGTATTTTGAAGTGCAACTACTTGCTTATTAGATTCAGCTCGTCTACTGGAGGCAGTTGTATTGGATGTGGAGGCATGTATATATTGTGTATTTGCAAAAGAACCAAGGCCAAAAATCTTACCTCGACAGTTCCTACCACCAACTACCTGTAGATATGTCTGATTTTCATCCAAATCTGGGTTATCCTGCGATTGTCGTTGTACCTCCTCAGTATTTGATCCTATCATTATAATTATTTATACTATTTAGTGATAATTTTAAACTAATATTATGTATAAAATCAATATTGAAATATATACTTTACATACATTTAATTGTCTACATCGTTCATTGATGAATGTTGCACCATTATGCTTTTTGGTGTGTGTATACATAAAAACCTGTCGTGATGTAGGCTTTTGGCCGGTGGACTTTTCCTGCATAGAAAAGAGGTAAATTATCTATCATTTGTAAAAAATTTAGTAGAATTTCTTCCATTTTTTTTATATTTACCCCCTGTTAAACAAAAAAAATAAATCTCAACAAGGCAACCATTAATATGACACCAAAAATCTCATTTCTAAATAAATAGAAAAATTAACGTAAGACATTTATTCAATAGCAATAACCAGCCATCCAAGCAGAAAATCCTTTCATCTATCAACTTTTACATTCATAAAGCTCAAATAGCAAAGAAATTAACAATATCTGACATCTAAAACAAGCCAATCAACCATACTCTATATTAATTTCAACCATTCCTATGGAATAAATGAGCTAAAAGAGATCTAAAAATAATCAGATAATAATCAAAGTTAAATAGATCCCAAGGAGCAAGAAGGGCTTTTACATGGTAATTCAAAATATACATGTCAAGTTATAATACTTACAATTTTATCTGCATGCTTCTGATGGGTCATAGATCCATCAGTGTGCACAGGTAGACTGTCTCCCTCCGATCCTCCCCTTCTGTTACTCGAATTTCGATCAGAAATAACTTTTGCATTAGGCGTTGTCTAGTAATTCTGCCAATTGTTCCATAACTAATTTTATGGGAACTAACAAAATCTCTGTAACATGCATAAGCTCGACTATCCCATACATTGTAAATGACAACATCAAATTTTGAATCCCAAAAAAATCTTTCCAAAAAAATAAAAAATAAAAGTTTGTAAGTATTTATAAAGAACAATACTAATCTAATTAAATTTTAAAATTAGATAAATAATAAAGTAAACAAATATTATTTAAATGTGCCTCAAACTCCTGATAATAGAGATCTTTTGTTTTTTTATGAGAGATTCTTCTATGTATAACCGTCAAATTCTATTTTCTCCTTAAATTTGAAGGAGATCCTACGAGAGCATGGTCCAGATGGAACCAACCTATAATAGATATTCAATTTACGATAAATTTCAAATTAAATACCATAACAATAGTACAAACTATTAATTTAATGCATGTACAACATAATTTTGTATTTTTCACTCACATATTATTGACAATGGTAATGTATGTCTGTCCATCAACTCCTTTTGCTCCGGGTTGCATGCTTTCGCCTCCATCTACAGCGGGTGATCCAATTTTCTCAATTGGTACAGATTCATCGTTAGGTGTGGGAGTAGACGTTTCACCTATAGATGCTGATGGTGTAGATGTTGTAAGGATTCCAAATGGTGCAGTACTATGTGGGATAGGTGAATCTGTTGGAATTATTGGTGGGAAAGGTGATGCCTCGTATGATTGTGCACATGATGCTCCCCTTAATGGAAACCTGAGCTTTGGCGGCAACATGTCTTTCTTTCTCTTTTGTGACATATCTTTGAATCTAAAATATATGAATTTGATGATTCCACATTAGAACATTATTAATTAAATATATGTAACAATAATCATATAATATTAAATTACTTGCACCAATTAATTTAAAAAAAACTGATAAATAATAAATAAAATCTCAAAAATATTAACGGGTGCAGTTAATTGCCATTATGAATGCATGCATACAAAATGATTGAAAGTTGATTACGAGCAATAATAATAAAAAAATAATAAAACAGACTAATTGTTAACCAAAATCAAGTCAATTAAAAGAATCGACAAAAGATTCTCATGTTTATTTTGTTTTATTTATTCATACACTTTTTCATATTGTGTTTAGTTTCAATATGTGCCTCAGTTGAGTATCAATTGTCATTAACTCACAAAGGCCGCAATATCTTAATCCCTGCAACCTGGAAACTATAACTTCTTAATGGGCAAAAAGGAAAAAAGATCACCTAAGCTTTCAAGTATATACATATACTACTCAAAACGTTACCTCTGATAATTGACATCAGTACCTAATCAAGATTAATGTATTTGTACACTTTTCATTTAGTTAATAAATAAATAAATCAAAAATTAGTATAGTATTATTTGAATATATATATATATATATATATAAACTCGCAAGTAAGTACACCACACGTAAAAAGGCCATTAAAATCCCTAAAAGCAAACTAGTTGCTTCATGTCATTAGTCATTATACTATACACATGCAGCTTTGCGATATATATTAATTAGTGGAATTCAACTAATTTCATATCAAATGTGACTGCCCATTAACGAATTTGCGGCCAAAAATTAAATGTGGATTTTTATTTGACCTATATACCTTGGGATTTCAATAGATAGACGTGACCTTTTACTAAGAATTAGTGGAGTAATGTTGCCACTCTGTATTTGCAGTAAAGCAGAAAAGTCAAAAGGGTTATAAAATTGAAAACAACAGCAACCTGTGGTGCCGTATGAAAACTGATTAAAGAAATGAAACAAATCTACTTAACAAAAAAGCCTTTTAATCAGAAATCAAAAGAAGAAGGAAGAGCCTTACCTGGTGCTGTATGAAGACAGAAAAAGAATAGAAAAAGAGAAAACACCAGTGCTTTAATCCTTAAAAATCAAAATCGAATTTCAGTTATCTTTGAACATTTATAGCAGTGCAGTACCTGAAAAATATATAAAGATATAAATTGACAAGCTTAACATTTCAATTAAAAGAGAGAAGCTGCAGATGGAAGCACATTATTATCAGAAGGTAAACCACATGATATTATCCAACTGAATGGTCCTTATGTGTAATTAAGACCTACATATTCATTTCATATGCAGTAAATTTGAGAATCAGCTATGCAGTCAACATATTACCCATGATAATTTTATATGATATTCAATCAAATTACATGACTCAAATATCAAGGCAAACATCCTCTTAACTTCATTAAGAAGAAAAACTTTCTCTGTATAACAACTCCATCCAGAGAAGACTCAACCTTGCAGTGTAAACTACTAATGCATGCACCAGTTACAAATACCTCTTCAAAGGTAATTGCTCCAAAGCCCACATGTATATCTAATAACCACATGGCCCAAAGCCCACAAGTATATCAAAAAACAATAAGGGCTGAAGCTCGTAGCTTCTGATTCAAACTAACAAGCCCAATAAAATAGTTTCCTCTTATTATGTATGCTTAATTTGACTAATACAGAAATTTAATTTTATAGAATTATTATTATTGGTTTCAAGATCTTAAGAAAACAGAGTGATGTTTGTCCCTCAGAGATCATTGAAGGATTGTGGCAAATTAACTTGAACATACAACAAAGCTAATCCAAATTTGCCTGAGGCATCATTATCTTAATTAATTCTGCCTATTTATTCAATAAAATTTGCAAAATCTATATAAAAAAATAAATGACTAAATAATTTATTCTCTCTCTATTTATATATATACAAGAAAAATTAGAATTTGACTATGACGAGTTTAATAATATGATTTAAAAACATCGGAAGAATATTTATATTGGAAAGTCAAGTATGCAAGTTTTTTTTAATGTAATTTGTTAAATTCATGTTAATTATACTTTATTATGTACTTTGAAATATTATTTTCATTCTTTGTATATATATTTTTGGCGTTATTCAAATAAATAGCCCACAATTGGCAGGGAAGAAGATTGGAAGACGTAAATGTAGGAAAATGGAGCATTAATGAAAATTACGGAAGAAATACCAAAATCGAAAGAAGAAAGTCTCAGGACACGTACCTGTCAAATCTCCTCCAACCTCGCTATTACTATTTAAACAAAATCACAATAAAAAAATATAAACACTATTTAATAAATAGCGATTATGGATAAATCAAAGAAAGATTAATAAGTACAGCAAAAATAAGTATTTATGCAAGTTTAGAACTTGAGGAACAACGGACAAAGAACAGACATTCATGAAAGACTAATAAGAAAGTTGCACAAATAAAAATTAAAAAAAAAGTAACAGTGATGAAAACTAAAAAAAATAAATGAAATGTGAAATAAGTAAGTGTTAAAAAAATGCTGAAATCTTTAGAAAAATCGAAAAGCAGATGAAATGTGAAATAATAACACCTACTTCTTGGTGAGCAGATTTCCTACATTGCTTCATTTGGCAGGCCAGGCAGATCTTCTTCAAAACATACCTAAAAGAGAGGATGAATTCTTTTGAGGGGGCGGCGGCTTGCTATGTGAGGGAAGAGGCACATTAGGGTTACACTTCTTCGTTTTCTATGTGTGTGTGTATATATATATATATACCACTAAATTTTTAATAAATATTAATTCTAATTAACATATTTTAAATTAATATGTTAACATACTTAATTTGTCACTTTAATTAATAATAATAATATTATTATTATTAATTAAATTTTTTATTATTTTTAAATAAACTACTAAATTTTTAATAAATATTAATTCCAATTAACATATTTTAAATTAATATGCTAACATACTTAATCTGTCACTTTAATTAATTAATTAATAATAATAATAATAATAATAATAATAATAATAATAATATATTATTATTATTATTATTATTATTATTATTAAATAATTTTTTTTATTATTTTTAAATAAACTACTAAATTTTTAATAAATATTAATTCTAATTAACATATTTTAAATTAATATGTTAACATACTTAATTTGTCACTTTAATAATAATAATAATAATAATAATAATATTATTATTATTATTATTATTATTATTAGTTAAATTTTCGTAGGTAAATTACCTACGAAAACATAATTCCGTAGGAAATTTACCTAAGGAGTTGTATTTCCGTAGGTAAATTACCTCCGGAATTGTGGTTCCGTAGGTAAATTACCTACGGAGAAAATTTCCATAGGGAAATTCCCCACAGAATTATACTTTCGTAGGTAGGGAAATTCCCTACGGGATTATATTTCTGTAGGTAAATTACCGACGAAAAAATTTTCGTCGGTAATTTACCTACAGAACCATAATTCCGTAGGGAAATTTCCTACGAAAATACGATTCCGTCGGTAATTTAACAAATGAATTCCATCGGTAAATTTCGTGTGAAATTTTAGCCACAAAATATTGGCACCAAATTTACAACGGATATTTTAAAATCCGTCGCTAATTTTCATCGGTAAATTGGGCAGCAATATTTCCCTCCATTATTTACGATGGATTTTTTATTCCGTCGTAATATATATATTTTCAGATACTTTTTCCTACAGAAAAGAATTTTTCGTTGGTAATTGCCTACCAAAAATATTCCGTCGGTAATTGAGAATTTTCTTGCAGTGGATATGGATAAAGAGGAAATGAATGGAATACCATATGCTTCTGCAGTGGAAAGTTTAATGTATGCTCAGGTTTGTACAAGACCTAATATTGCATTTGTAGTAGGAATGCTAGGCAGATATCAAAGTAATCCAGGATGAAAACATTGGAAAGCTATGAAAAAGGTCATAAGGTATTTGCAAGGAACCAAGGAATTAATGCTTACTTATAAACACACTGACAACTTAGAATTGGTTGGCTACTCTGATGCAGACCATGGTGGATATCAGGACTTAAGAAAATCCACATCAGGATATATCTTCCTTCTTGCTGAAGGAGCTATATCTTGGAAAAGTATTAAACAATCTATTGTTTCCTCATCCACTATGGAATCAGAATTCATTAAGTGTTTTGAAGTGGACGTCCAACATATTTCTTTAGAACTAATGGTTGCTGATCCCATGACTAAAGGATTATCGGTCGAGAAATTTGTAAAGCATGTGGTTAACATGGGACTGGTTAGTTCATTTAAGCCTTAATAGTGTTTTGCTTCTTATTTTGTTGAACTCGAGTATAAAGTATACAATTATAATTTTCTTCAATGATTCTATTGTGCACATATTTTGCATGTCTGTAGGATATTAAGTGGACTGTTTGAAAGTCCATATATGCAGTAAATGATTATCTTAGAGATTAAAGTTTCCAATAATTAAATAAGTAAGTCAAGTGGAAGAATGTAATTTTGTAACTTATTTATTTATTAATTAATATCTCTAAGTGATTAGATAATGGAGATAGTGTCCTAGATTATCTCAAACTAAAGCAAACGTTATTTAATGTTTGGAAAGTAACTGTTCACATTTCCTTGATGGTAGATCTTTTAGCATTTTAAACTAATTTAAAAAACCTACAGAATTAGTCCCTAGTCTAACCATATTAAAAACTGCCTGTGATTATACCATCAAGATTACAGATATAGTAAAACTGGTATAGACTAGAAGACATAATTAAAAAAAAAAGAAAAGAAAAGAAAAGGGAATATCAGTATATTGGGTTTTCAAAGAAGAAGATCAAGTGCAGTTAAAGGAGGGGAAGCAAAGGAACCAGTAATTTGGTGTTCTTCAGTGAGCAACGGAACCAATGATTTTGGTGTTATTCAGTGACAAAAAGTTTCTTTTACTTGACCAATTATGGCTGGAGGATCAGGTGTGTATTGAACTTTACAGTTATATGGATATACTAGTTGTTGGTGTTTTACCAATAAATCTATCAAAACATATGAAAAAAAAACCCCATCCCACTAGATAGCAAGTAAAATTGTTTTCTATACCATGTTCACTAGAAAATTTATATATCCAGCGGACTATTTTTGGTAAAATGTATAACATAATTATCTTATATATGATAATTTATTATTATTATTATTATTATTGACAGCCAGTGCAGAAGCATCAGCCCAACCAAAAATAGGTCCAAATTGCATTTAATTTTAGCGTTGGAAAAGGACGATGCCGCCAAAACGTCGTCACTTTGAGGCGGTTCCCGGGGCAATCTGAGCCTCCAAAAGAGGCGTCGCAGCCCACTGCCGGAGCTTCTGTGCCCCCCAGAAGGAGGGTGAAAATAATGAAGACAGTAACGTACAACGTGAATGGCCTAAGGCAGCGCATCTCGCAATTTGGCTCTCTCCTCAAATTGCTCAATTCTTTTGACGCTGATATCATTTGTTTTCAGGCAAAAGTTTTCTCAATTTTTCTGTTTCTTTGCTTGATTTTTGAAACTACACATTAGATTTTTAATCTTTTTGCCTTTCTGATTCTGGGTTAAAATTTAACAGGAGACTAAATTGAGAAGACAGGAACTAACAGCGGATTTAGCCATGGCTGCTGGCTATGAATCCTTCTTTTCCTGTACTCGCACCACTGAGAGAGGCCGCACTGGCTATTCCGGTGACCTGTTTGTTAAATTGCCTCAATGAATAAGTTTTTGCTTTGCATTTCTAATTGACTTTTAACTTCTCTTTCCTTGTAGGTGTTGCTACTTTTTGCCGTGTAAAGTCTGCATTTTCTAGTTCTGAACCGGCACTGCCAGTTGCGGCGGAGGAAGGTTTCACTGGTCTTGTGAATAGTTCTAGAAATGCGAAAGATGACATGATAGTTGTAGCTCAAGGCCTTGAGGAGTTTGACAATGATGAGCTGCTCAAGGTGGATTGCGAGGGTCGGTGTCATCTCTGATCACGGTCATTTTGGTACTGCTGCTTTGATTTTTGGGTGAGGTTTTGATATTTTATGGAGAATATTTTGTGATAGGATTAAAGGCTTTGGGGCATTTGGCAGTTCTTTTCAATATATATGGACCTCGAGCTGATAGTGAAGATACTGAGACGATACAGTTTAAGCTTAAGTTCTTCAAGATATTACAGGTAGCTGTATTTCTTTCTCCTTGCTATTGAAGAATGCAGATTATGTGTAATGGGAGCTGAGAAAGTTTATTTCTTTTGTTATAGAAAAGATGCGAGAGTCTTCTGAACCGAGGAAGAAGGATATTTGTTGTTGGTGATTTTAACATAGCTCCTACTGCCTTAGAACGCTGTGATCCTAGGCCAGATTTTGAAGAGAATGAGTAAGCTCCAGGCTGCCTTGTGTGCATTGCTTATTTGTCGTCCCTATGACTCTTTGAAGTTGTCTCATAGCTATCTTTTATTCTGTAGATTCAGAAGATTGTTTAGATCCATGTTAGTGAAGTCTGGAGGGCCGTTTTTTGATATATTCAGAGCAAAACATCCTGACAGGTTTAAAATTTAACAAGTCATTGTCCTATTTTTCCTTTTTTTTCTCCTGCTCCCCCTCCTCTTCTGTGTGGGGGTCCTGTTGTCAAACCCATGATCCTCACCTGCAAAACCCTTCGATCGTGCTAATCTAAAAATCCAATTATGGTTGTTAATCTTACATGTAAATATGTGTTTTGGCTCTTGTAACAAATTTTTTGTTACTTTTCTGGTATCTTATTATTAAATTGCCAACGACCATTACTTGCATGACCGATTATTTCTGTTTAGTTAGTGAAGTATCATCCAATCTGTAATAGTTCCCATTTTTTTAATATATATTTCACTCTGCACTCTGTGCATCATCCTTATATCATTAATTGATTTTATTTTTTCAATTTCCCATTTCTGAAATATTATTGCATTGACGCCTAGTTTATGCATCCTGAATTATGATGCAGAAGAGAAGCATATACATGCTGGCCATCAAATACTGGAGCTGAACAATTTAATTATGGGACTAGAATTGACCACATTCTTTGTGCTGGATCATGCATGCACCAACAGCATGAGTTGCAAGGCCACAACTTTGTAACTTGTCATGGAATGCGATATATCGGCAGAGTATAAACGATGGAAACCTGGAAATACAGCAAGGTATCTCTTTTATGTTAATTTGTATAATGCTGCTGCCTTTTTGGGCAAAGGCGATGATTTAAAATTTTCTGTTTCCCCTATGCATAGGTGGAAAGGTGGTCTGAGCACCAAATTAGAAGGTTCAGATCATGCTCTGGTTTATACAAGTTTGGTGGAAATCCCTGATATCCTCCAGCATAGCACTCCATCTTTATCATCTAGATATCTTCCTATGATTCATGGTTTCCAGCAGATGCTTGGTGTGAGAAAGCTTCTTTTTGGTCAATCAGATTTCTGCAATGATGGTTAGTTCAATTTTAATCAATTTAATGTGCTAATTGTAAGAATATCTTGCAGTTTCTATTCTAATGAAAAGACAAGCTGCTAAACAAGTGCAATCGTATGAGATAGCTAGTTCATTTTCAGATGAAGAAGCTAACATAAAGGCTTGCAGTGAGAGCATGAAAGATCTTTTGAGGACTGCAATATAACTTGTTCACAGTCAGGTGGTTTGTGTTCTTTGAATGAAGACTCAGATGTTAGTATTTCAAGAGTGGATGAGCCCAAGGATTTCACTGATGAGACTTGTTCCAGCAGCATGATAATGTCCCAAAGTGGGCACAATTCCTGCTGAGCAAAACAAGAAAAAAGCAAGAAAAAGTCAATGGTCCCAACTCTCTTTAACATCATTTTTTCAAAAAGGTCCAAAGATTAGCAATGATGCAGAAACTGCTTCTGCAAATATTTCAGATAGTCAGGCAGATGTGCAGAATTCTAATGATCAACTGAGCGAAACTGCTGCACAATTTGAGAAAAGTAGTTCAAAGCATTATGAACCAAACTCAAGGACAGGCAATCAGGATCAGGATGAGGTAAATGATGGTCCTCCAGAGAAAGAGAAAAATAATGTTGCCGTATTAGAATGGCAACGAATACAGCAACTTATACAGAACAGTATACCTCTTTGCAAGGGCCATAAGGAACCATGCGTTGCTCGAATAGTGAAGAAACCAGGTCCTAATTTTGGCCACAGATTTTATGTCTGTGCTCGTGCTGAGGTATACATACTTTTGTCTATTAATTTGCATTTGATGTACAAGATTTGCAAAATAAAAGCACAAAATGATCTTGCTCAAAGGTTGTCAATAGTGTGTGAGGCTCTGCAGTATGTGAGGGTCAGAGGAGGGCCATCAATGTGATGCAGCCTTCCCCTTGCTTTTAGATAGGGAGAGCTTTTTTGCATGACTTGAATCTATGACCTATTCGAACAGATTAAAACTTAATTTGCATGGGAATACTCGACCTTCGGGAAGGATGTTTAAATTAAAAAAGAACAAGGGAGAGAGAGTGACACATTGCTGTGTGCACCAAATCTAGTAAATAATTTGACCTTTACTTTATGGTATTCTCTGGCAGTGGAATATTGCTGCAGTTTAAATTTGTAATGCCTGGTAATATTTGAGCACTTGGGTTCTATGGGCAGAAATTGTTGGGGAAAACAGCAAGCTTCATAAAATTTTCATTTCAGACTTAATCAGGATGACCACTTCTACTTTGTTAGGATTTATATGGCTGGTTGCCAACATCCGTATACTTCTTTCTTCTCCTTGAAGTATCAAACTAAGCTGTGTTAAATTTATTGGAGGTTACTTGGCTAAGAAATATAAAACTCTTTGAACTTCTCTGCAATTATCATGGCACCTGTTTTGTATATTTGTTTCAGCTGTTTGCTGACCAGATGCACAGATCTTCACTGAGTAGTCCGCAATGGCAATTGTGGATATCATGTTTGGCTAATTGCAGAGTTTATTTGTGTTATTGTAGGGGCCTGCATCTAATCCTGAAGCAAATTGTGGTTTCTTCAGATGGGCTTCTTCAAAATCTAGGCACAAGCAGTGATGATAATTTCCCCTTACATTGTAAACTATCATTTTTCTTTCAATGGTCTCTAGAATTCTGCTTCTTTCTAGTTTCTATGAATCTTTTTGTTTTAAAATTCATGCCCTTCAGCTTCAGAATTTGCTCTGTTTGAGGATATTGAGCATCTACTTGTGCATATATGAATTTTGTTAACACTGCTCGGGGTGAACATGAGGTAAATTTTCTGGAGTAAAATATGCAGCCTTCCCTTGTTTAGGAGGGATGGATGTAATTTATGGGTTAGCATTCTCATTCACATCTAACAATCTTGAAGTTCGTCAAATTCTGGGGCTCAAAGAGGAGGCTATGAAACATCATAAATTCTTGTTTTATCTCCCAGAGCCTCCCCAAACAAAACTGGGGAGTGCCGAGGGAGGAGGAAATAAGTTTTTCTTTAATTATTTATTTATTTTTTCGTGCGAAGCAAAGAAATATCTAGCCATTTATGACAGAATAGTCAAATATGTAGCGTTTGACAAAGATAAATTTTACTTCTATTTTTTTTTCACCAATTTTAAAGCAAATCAAAATGATTTTGTTAAAAATTTAATTTGGAACTATACATTCTTCGTAATGAACTCGTTTCATTAATTACGTGTATAACACTTATTTATTGATAACAAAATATACAAGTAGGATTACATTACATAATTAACTAGGAGTGTGTGAAACCGAATTGAACCAAACCATGGACTATCCAATTCGTTTTGTTCAGTTCTTGTATGTAAGTTCAATTTAATCGGTTTGATTTTCAGAGATAAAAAAAAATAGAAAGAATTGAACTAGTCAAGCTTTTAAAACCACATTGCGTTGATACTTAGATGTACTTCCTCCGTCTAATAATTTTTGTCCACTTTTCTTTTTAGTTTATCTCAAAATATTGTCTACTTTCATTTTTTTATATTATGGCTAATCTATAAATTATTTGTTAGCTGTCAAAAATAAATTGTCTATTATATTTCTATTTAATTTTATCTTATTAATTGCAATTGAAATTTTTAAAACTGTGCTATTAGCTATTAACACGATTTTTATAGTTTTAATAATACTTAATTACTCAGGTGTAATAAAAAGGTTATATGAAAAAATTTATTTCTTAACTATAATAACTTAAATTTCTTAATATGCGTAAAAAGAAAAAAATTTGAAAAGAAATATATATATATATATATATTTGAACCAAATTGATCAAAATATTTTAATTAAGCTCAATTCAGCTTTCCATCAAACTTTATTAAGTTCGGTTTTTTGATTTTCAAAATTTCAATTCTTAATTCAGTCAGGTTCCAATTGATTTTAAACTCAACTAACCATTTTTCAAGTCCAATTAATAAATATTATTATGGAACTTTCACAAAAATACTCAAAAAAATAGAGCTCTATCCAAAATTACTCTTTTTTTTCCTTTTAAAATGTTTATATTTAAAAATACCTATTTTTAAAAATATTTGAACGAGTTTGGGATACGTCCATAACTTACGAGATGATAAATTAGCTCCGATATAATATAGATAATATCGGAACAGAAAATAATTTATATGCAATTAGTTTCATATTGATTTTTCACTTAATTAGTGAATCTACCATTTATGTGTGCATTAATATGAACAGTTACATATTAATTTGGTAACTGTCATATTTATTATTTCCTTATTAATATTGTAACTGCCAATTTAATTTATCATTCTTAAGAAAATTAAGTATTTCTTAATTGGAGCCCTATATAAGGGCTTAATTTCTTCATTTGGAAGTAGAGAGAAAACTAGAGATACCGAAACTCTGTCGGTTTGTATTCTCGCATATTCTCTCTTTGTCTAAGAGACTTTTAGTTTGTGGATCTAAACTTTCATCTCGTAGTTCGTGACACGTGGATAATAAGATTTGCTGGTAACGTGAAACGATCGATTTCCGCTTTCGTTTCAATGATTTGCGCTTCGAGAGGTATTTATGTCTACTTCTCATGATATATCGTGATATATATTTCTTTCATTGGTATCAGAACCCATATTTTTGTGTTTCGGCATGTCTATTATGTAGATTTGATTTTTTGTGAAAATTCAAAAATGTTAATAGGTTGTTATGATATGCATATTGATACTCTATTTGTATGTATGTATTTTTTTATCTATTTTTTTTGTATTTGTACATGAAAAAAATTAATTAAAAATCCGTAATTAAAATTTCAAGTGAAATTTTTTTTTATTTTTAACTACACTATTGGACTCAGGGACCTCGAAAACCTCACCTTAGAAAAAAATCCTACAGCCTGAAACCACCGAAAAGGTGGTGCGTGGGTTGCACGCGCCACCAGTGTGCTGGGCGCGTCTCCAGCATACGCAAGGCCACATGCGCTGAGTGAAACATGACTCAGCCACGTTGCCCAATGGGGAATCGACACGTGGCTTTATGGTAAAACACCATATGTCAGCTGACGTGTCAATAGGGGAGTCCACATGATGCCACATGGCACCATATAGAACAACAACATAATGACACATGGCACCACATGGTAGCCTGTGCGGCTGACACATGGCATGTCCTGCCACGTGGCATGACATGTCATGTCACCTAGCATCCACATGGTAGCTTGCGGTGTAGCCACGTGGCATACATGTCTAGACACGTGGCTTGATGAGTCATGCCCTGTCAACATATGGGCTTGTGACTGGATGACACGTGGCATACTACGGTCATGCCACATGTCCGTTTTGTCTATCCAATGGGTGCCATATGGCATCCACGTGGACGAATATGCGGCCGCCACGTGGCCACTCGTGACCTAGTAAGGTCACTCCACGTGGCAGAGTGCTTCAGCTGGCGCATGGTCCATCTGTCGCGCGTTTGGCGCGTGAGGCTTACCCTCATCGGCGCGTGTTGGCGCTTGTAGCCTCCTTCGACCTCTAAATCAGCTCATTTTTTTAATCTAATTTTCTCAATTTTTCTAATTTTTTGGTCATTTTTTGAGAACCAGAAAATATTTTTTGGATTTTATTCCTATAAAAATTATTTTAAAATTGATAAAAATTGAGAAAATTATTTTTCTTGCCTTCTTAAATTTTGCAATTTTTGTTTGAAAATTATATTTTATGGATATCTCTTTATTTGTTGATTGAAATGAGTTTCAATTATATGTATATAAGTGTACTAACTATTTATATTTTGTTATAAGTAACAGTTTGTCTTTATCTTTTGGATTGAAATGAGTTTCAATCATACATGTTTGTGCATGAGTGTACATACTATTTAATTTTCTGTTATGTAAACGAAATGGTGAAGATAAGGACTCTTAGATGTCCACAAATTCCTTAAGGAGTTGGAGAAACCAAAGTAAAAGTGAAAACGGTTTGCAAAATGAGGATGCATAAGAAGGTTCAAGTTGATGACATTGATGCAATAGTGCATCATATTCATGTATGCATGAAAAGATACAAAAGTGTATTTGGGCTGATGGCCTGGACCAAGGATGTGTTGCATGACCTTATTTAAGGTGATGAAAGACTCTTTTGATCGCCATCCAGATATGAGAAACTAGTTGGTTAATGCCTGTGTAATAACTAATCTAATCCTTTCCTGGTTCCTGTTAATTAGAGTATCATCTTTCATATAACAGTGCATATGATGTTTCATTCGTTAACATATCATGTAATTCTTTGGAATTCATAATCAATTTCATGTATGAGAATAGGCTATACCTATGTATAGGGTGAGTTTTCATACACATCATTGTTATAATAATATTATCTCTTTTACATTGTGCATGTACAGTACAATTCTTTTAGCAAAACTACATATAAAATTTACAATGACAAAACATAGTCCTATCACATTATCAACATACTTGGCTTCCCTATGTTGTTGTTGGCTTTACTATTGTTGGCTTTGTCCTTGCTGGAAGGGCCTATCTTGGGTACCTACACAAATAAACACTGGTGCTAAACTATACATCTTAGTGGGGAACAATGAATATGAGAACAATCACTCACAGCGGTCATCCTTATACACACATAACGTATAATAATATTCATTTATGTCATTTAACTGTATGTCATAATCGATTATAGAATATCACTATATAGTTGATCTATAGTACAAAGCAAGTTATACACACACACACACACACACACACACAAACACACAACATGTCATTATTCAATATCAAGTATTTACCATTTACCATACCATGTGAATGCCTGCCTAAGTTCTGTAGGAGTGGATAATGGGTGTTATGGATACCCGTAGGTATCAAATATATATATAACTATGAATACACGTAGGTATCAAACATATGGATCCATATGGGGTCATGACTGTGGTCCCAACGGGGACAGACTATAGACCTAAATGGGGTCAACTGTGGCAGCTACAACTATAATCCTATAGGCATGCCTATCTATCCACCACCAAGTCTATCGCAGGCATTACATTCATTATTTTCTAAGTTATTCTTTCTTTTTATAACATGCACATTTAATCACATTATAAAGTTTCATTAATGAGAGGTTAAGATAATTACCATTATGTAAATTTGTCTATAATTCATGTACAATATCATTACAAGGTGGTTTAGTAAAGTTAAACAAGTTTAACAAGCTTTAAGAAACCAAAAAGCCAAGTGAGAGTGAAACAGGGGAGGGTCACAGTTATTAGCCCTTACTTGATGAACATTAGGTAGAAGTAATTTCGGTTCTATACTAAACGGTGAACTACCTCACGGTCATTAGGTAATACCTAATGGCCATGACCTATAACTAACATTGGGGGGTCACGGTTACCAGCCAAAACCTAGTAACCGTACGATAGGTTACATTTCGATTTTGTACTGAAAGTGAATTGCCTCACGGTCATTAGATATTCATTAGATAATATCTAATGACCATGACCTATGGTTTTCCATGGGTGTCACAGTCATTAGCTATTTTCTGATGACTGTGAGACCTGTCTCGTCCGGAGATAGTTTCTCAGCGTCAAGCTCTATCTAATTTTAACCTAGAAAATGTCATTTTCAGCCAACGTGGCCTTATACAAAGTTGTTACCCTGTGTCTCTAGTTTCCAAAACATTAAAAATCACTCCATTTAGACCTGTAAATCTTCAGATATTCACAAAACAACACAAACTGCTCCCATTGACAAGGCAACAGACACAGTCAAAGTTCAAGCTCAATTTTCATTAGGTTACAAAGGGATTCAGTTTTTGACTTTTTCATATGAATTCAAGGTCTCTGAGTCTAGTTTCTATTCCAACTAGAATCATACAATTTGAGTTCTTGTAGCTCAATTTATAGCCAAAACAGTCCGAGTTGGGCAGTTGAATCCTAAGGCAGATTTTGTGATTTCAACAATAACTTACCTAATTTGGTTCTCAAACATTCATGAACCTAATTTCCATGCTCAATAGTTTTTTAGAACCTAATAACTCATTTATAATGTCAAAAACTCAATCAAACTCATAGGAAGTTCCCATACCTTGTTAAGCCAAAATAATACTCCTTTTTACTCCACTTGCACTTCATTTCCATTTCTCTTATTTGATTCTCTTTATACATAGAAAAACATATATATATATATATATATATATATATATATATATATATAATCATATATACCTTCCCAATATAGCAATAAAGTTAGAAGAGGAAAAAAGAAAGCTTATACCTTAGTACTTTAACCCTAAACTCTCTCTCCTCTCAAGCAACAAGCCACTCTTTTTTTGAGGTTTATTTAGGAACTATTTAGGGCATAATTAGGGAGTGGAATGGCTGGGTTTCTGCCCTTGAATGGCTGGCCACTCCCTTAAGAATTCCTTGGCTTTTTCTTTAATTATCATGAAGTATCTAGAGTGGCTAGTGTCACTCTCCTATAGGTTGCCTTGTTGACTCAAATAGGTTTGTATTAAGTCCCTTAATTTCCCTTAAATCCTTGTTCTTACCACAAAATTACACTTTCTTATTTCAATTGAGTCCCTAAAACCCTACTCTCTCTCAATTATGCACATGTAGAACTTAATAAGAGATTACCATTTTGCCCTTCTCTTCGCAAACAATTCCCTCTAGGTCCAAACCTATAATACAAGAATTGGACAAAAATATATCAATTATACCATCAATTAAACTCATGCATCATACATTGCAAAGTATGTAATGGCCGAATCACCGGATTAGCAGTGAACAGTACTTTTCGATAGTGAATAGTATTTTTCGGGCTTAAAAGGACACAAGAAGTCAAAAATATTTTATTGGACCATCGGAAAGTATGGGTCATGGTTTGGGGTTGAAATTTGAAGTGAAACTGGAGTCAAATAGACCTCCAAAAGTCAAAAATATGAAAAATGTAGCGAGTTAATTTTTTTTAGTAGAGAAGGATACTTGATTTTGCATAAATTTTTAAAAATAGCAAATCAACTTTGAAAATTGCCAGATTTTGCATGTATACATGAATTTTTATGTAGAATATTTTGGTGATGAGAATTGAATTTTTTGGTGATACCGGTAGTTGTCGAATCAGACCAATAAGTTTGAATTGGATCGATAACAGACTCCAATTGAGCTAAAAATTTGTGTACTAGCTATTTCTGATGTGATAAAAATGTTGGAATCATTTTTGAAGTGATTTAAAGTGAGGAAGAGAGAGAATTTGGATTGGGCCTTAAATGGCATAAAATAGGCCTTAATTTTAAATTGGGCTAAGCCCATTAATTAAGCCCACTTTTGGGCCCATTAAGGAGAGTATAAGAGGCTAGAAAATTTGAGATTTCTCCATATTTTTCAGCTCTCTCTTCCCTTTCATATGATGGCCGAACCATCATCTTAAGGTCTCTCTCTCATTCCTTCAATTTTCCACTTAAAATCCTCATTGAAACTCAACAAAAAAAATGTTATTCCATCTCTCTAGATCATCCTAGTAGACTCAAACAAGTGATTTGAGCAAAGGAAGGCAAGAAATTAAGTGGAGAAAGAAAAAAGGGTAAGATTGAGTTTGTGAAATTTATTGATTTAAGTTTGTTCTTTAGTATTTTCTTATAGATTTTGGGGTGTAGAAGCTAATTATGAGCTTAAATTTTTTCATTTGAGGACCAAAAAAATAGGGTTTAATGAGATTTTTTGGCCAGCCATGGTGGAATTAAGTGAAGAGGATGGAGTTTTCATGGCTTAAAGCAAGGAAAGGGAGGCTTAGGCACCCATAAGTAAGAGAAAAATATAAGTGGCTACAAAATCCTTTAATTTTCCATTATTGTGAATTAATTTCTTTTATGTAATTAGGGTAAAAATTGTTAAAGTTCTTAAATGATGAAATTAGTTAGGGGTAAATGAAAGTGAACCATAAAAGAGACTAAGTGAAGGTTAAAATGGATGAAAGAAAATTTTTAGAAGGGTTTATTATAGGTGGCCAAATTGTTCACTAAGGAAGAAATGTGAAATTTTGTATGTATTTAATGTATAATAGCCTAAATTAATTATAGAAATAATAATTAGTGTCCATGAATTTTTAAAGAATATTTGAAATTTATTTTGCAATTTTTAAGATTTTGTAATGTGTATGTATATGGTAAAAATAATGAATTATTGTAGAAGAAATCATTAAATAAGTGAAAAATGGTAGTAAGTGTGAAATAATGTATCCATAAATTTTTTATGAAATTTATAGAAATTATATGAGTATTTTTAGAATATTTATGGAATAATATAATTGATAAAAATAGTGAAATTTTGATAATTATGTTATAAAATGTCATGAAATAATAATAAGCCTAAAATGAATGGTCCATAAATTTTTAGAGAATTTATGAAAATTATTTGAATATTTTGATAATAATTATTGAATTAAGCAATGAATGAGAATAATGAATTATAGTGAAATAATTCATAAGTGAGTAAAAATGATAGAAATTATAAAATAATATGCATATGAATTTTTGTAGAAGTTATATGAATTACTAGAATGTTTTTGAAATAAAATATTAATTATATTTAATTAAATATATTGAATTATTGAGAAATAATTCAATAAACAAATATATGATGATAAATTAATGTGAAGTAAATTACTTCCTTATAAGAAAAAGTCAATTTGTACATTTCCGAAAAATAAATAGTGGATTATATTAATATAATTCATAATTATTCAAAAAGTTATAAAATAAAAGTTTGACTAATTTATCAAAATAAATTAGTCAATAAAAAGTACTAAAAGAGTGAATTAAATTAAAATAAGTCACCAACTGAATAAAAGTTTGTATACCCGTATTACTAAAATTTCGAACAGGAAAAGAAAGAAAAAATCGTTAAAAAGTCAAATTTTGAATTAATTGGAAATAATTTACAAAGGACAACACAAAAAGAATAAAAGAAATTGTGAACTATAATGCATAAAGTATATAAAGACTGAAAAGTCTTAAGTGTCCGATTGAATTATTAAAGAATAATTTACAAAAGTGATTTAAAAAGTAAAAGAAATAAAAAGTGACTGAATGGTCAAAAGCACAAAAAAGAGTGCGATTGATAAAAATGTATTGTGTCAAGAAATAAAGGAAAAAACTAAAGATTTTTAAATGTTTCAAAATTATTTTGAATATAATTGATTGTTTTGCCCTTAGCAATAGTCAGGTAATGATATTCTTTTTTAGGATATAATTGGCTAGTCATAGGGACACCCTATACCGCTATGCAAGTTATGGTGACTTGCTTTGCTATGGGTAGGATCTCTGATCTCCATAGTTTTAGTGTTTTAAGTGAAAGTGAAATTTTTTTCGAGAAATGGTCTATTGAAAATCATTTCTCTCTCAGTGGGACCTTTGGGTACATGTCCCGCATATTCCTTTTGAGAATCCTGTCTAATTGCACTAGGGGCGTAAATGGATAAGTCAGTATTGTCTAAATGAATTGAATGTAAAGGTTATAATGCAAAATGATTTGTTTGAAAAAAAATGAAAAGTTGAGATAAAACTGTAATTTTTTTTTCAAAAATTGTGATTAACAAGTAAGAATGAAAAAGAAATGGTTTATAAGAATAAAATAATAAATGAGTATTAAATGATACTTTTGTAAAGAAAAAAGGGTTTAAAATGTATTTTTACATGAAAAAAGATAAATTAAAGTCAGTTGATATTTCATATACCATTTATATTTTTGAAAAATGACAAATTTGGAAAATAGTACTAATTTCTTATTTAAAGTAAAAAAAAATGATAACAATGTCCTTAAGTGAAAACTTATACTTAAGTAATGAATTTTCGAAAGAAAAGCCAAATGAAAAATAAAATGATAAAAGGCACATAATTGTTCAATTAGGAAAAAGAAAAAGAATAAAGATTTCTATGCAAAGTGTTCCAAAATAATTGTATCAGTTTGCATTAAAGCTTAAAAGCCTTGGAAATAGTAATGTGTTAATTAGTTAAAAAGTTAGAGTAAAATAAAGAATAAACAATGAAAAATTGTAATGATATCACACATTAGATAACTGAAAAATCTATCGAGAAATAAAATAATGAAAAGATTTGGTACCGTTAAGGGCACGAGTACCAATATAATCGTCAAATGGAATGATAATTAATTCGATGTGACTAAAGATATAAAACCAAAGTTAAATAAAAGTAAAAGCTAAAGTAAAGAAGAAACGTAAAAATAAAAGTAAAAGTAATTTGAATTTGATTCATACATGAAAGTAGCGAAAAGCAAATTTGAAAGGTTTATAAACAAAGCAAAAAGATTATCAAAATATAAGTAGATAATGAAATTAGTGTTAACGAAATTAAAAGTAAATTTTTGATGGAATAAGAATAAAAGTTACATAATCTATGTAATTATGCTTTAATTGGGAAGTTCTAGAATTAGTAGTCACCACTGAGCATGTCTAGTGCTCAGCAAGTAGTGTTTACTGCGTGCAGGTTATGAAGTGTTGCGGGAGCATAATACACAGTGGAGCAAGATCGGAAAAGAAGAAATAGTGCTAATTTGAGTTGTATATTGGCATGTATATACGTAGATAATAAAGGTAAAAGTTTAAATTGTATTTTGATTATTGTTATTATGATTATTGATTGTTGAGTGTCGGTGAAAGTGTTTGCATGAATTTTATAAGTGTATGTTTAATCGTTTAAAATATTATCGAATGAATAGAAAACTTTGAAGTAAAGGTATTAAAGTGTATCGAAATTGATCTAGTGAAAAAAAGTTTACTATTTACTGCTATCTTTGCTTCGAAAAAGACTGTTCCGTGAAGGATGTTACGAAGTAAATCTCCTAGGGTATAAGTAGAAGCCGCACAACTCTCTTCCCCTTAAAGAATTTTGTCCTTGAAATTCGTACCTATTTTTGAATAAATATGGATATTGTGCTTGCATTACTGACTCAGGCTCCCATATAGCTTTCTGCATACAGTGATGCTGCCACGACACTTTAACCAGGGGAATTTGTTTGTTCCACAACTGTTTAATTTCCCTGGCTAGGATTTACCTTGGTTCTTCATCATACGTGTAATTAGATTGAATTTTTATATCCTGTATAGGTATTATGTGAGACTCATTGGATAGATAATATCGGAGCATAGAAACATGAAAAACATCATGCAACTTTGATAGTTCTGATGGGAGAGCCAATCTATATGCTACAGGTTCAGCATGTTGAAAAACTTCATAAGGACCTATAAACCTTGGACTGAGTTTCCATTTTTTTTCAAATCGTAATACCTTTCTCCATGGTAATACCTTCAGAAATACTTTATCTCCGACTTGGTACTTGATATCCTTTCGTTTTAAATTCGCATATGATTTCTGACGGTCGCTTACTTCCTTTATATCCTCTTTATCTTTGATAATATCGAGGCTGATCATTTTATTCTCAGCTAATTTTATCCAATAGACTGGGGTTCTGCACTGGCGACCATATAATGCCTAGTAAAGTGGCATGCCAATACTAGTTTCGTAACCATTATTGGAGGAAAACTCTATTAAGGTCAAATATTTATCCCATCTCCCTGGGAAATCTATGACACAACCTCTTAACATATCTTCTAACACCTGTATAATTCTCTCGGATTGCCCATTTGTTTGCGGGTGAAATACGGTACTATAGTGGAGCTTCATACCCAAGGCTCACTGTAAACTCTTTTAAAACCTAAAAGTGACCCTTGGATCTTGATCGAACATTACTGACACCGAAATTCCATGTAGTCAGACAATTTCATTCACATACAAATTTGGTAATTTATCCATTGAGTAATATACCGAACTGGTATGAAATGAGCTGTCTTGGTCAGTTTGTTCACAATCACCCACACTACATTATGTTTACCCTGGGTGAAGGGTAACCCAATAACAAAATCTATAGTGATGTTGTCCCATTTTCATTATGGAATCAGAATAGGATTCAACAACCCCGAAGGAAATTGGTGTTCCGTGTATACTTGCTAACACGTTAGACATTTAGAAACATACTCAGTTATATCTTTCTTCATCCCCAACCACCAATAAAATTGCTTTAAGTCTTGGTACATCTTATTGCCATCGGGATATATAGTGAAAACTTTGTTATGCGCTTCTCGCAACAAGGTCTTCTTCAGCTCTCTATCGTCTGCCATACACAATCTATTTCGGTAACACACACCACCATCATCTCCTAGTGAGTATTTTGATGGACCTTCTTTGTGTATTGATTGAACTATTTGCTGTAGCTTTTTATCACCCTTCTGAGCGTCACGTATTGCTTGCCTTATATTAGATCGGGCTCTTAATTGAGTGATCAAGGCTCCATCCGATGCGAATCTCCACTTGTATTGCTGTACATTAGGGTTGCTACCATTTTTAGACTCAATGCATCAATTACTGCATTTGCTTTGCCTGGGTGGTAATCAACCATACAATTATAGTCCTTGAATAATTCCAACCATCTACGTTGTCTCAAATTGAGGTCTCTGTGTGTTAACAAGTATTTGAGACTTTTGTGGTCTGTGTAAATCTTACATCTTTCTCTATATAAATAATTATGCCAGATCTTTAAAGCAAAAACCACTGCTGCTAACTCCAAGTCATGAGTAGGATAATTCTGTTCATAGAGTTTTAACTGCCTCGATACATATGCCACCACTTTACCATCTTGCATCAATACGTAACCTAATCCATTCTTAGAAGCATCACTATATATAGAATACTCTTTACCTGATACCGATTGCGTAAGGACTGGAGCTTCTATTAACATCTTCTTTAATTGCTCAAAACTTGCTTGGCATTGATTTGTCTACTCGAATATGACACCTTTTCGAAGTAATTTAGTGAGTGGAGAGGCTATAACCGAAAATCCCTTTACAAATCTGTGATAATAACCTGCCAGTCCTAAGAAACTCCTTACTTCTGGCACATTTCGAGGTGGTTGTCAGTCAACTATGGCCTCGACCTTTTTAGGATCCACCCTAATGCCTTCTGATGACACTATATGCCCAAGGAATGAAGCTTTCTTCAACCAAAAATCACACTTACACAACTTGGTACAACTGTTTCTCATGTAATGTCTGCAACACAATTCTCAAATGTTCTGCATGTTTAGCTTCACTCTGAGAGTAAACTAGTATATCATTAATGAACACCACCACAAATTGATCTAAATAAGGCCTAAAACCCTATTTATTAGATACATAAAAGTTGTTGGTGCATTTGTTAACCCGAAAGGCATCACTAAAAATTCATAATGGCCATATCGAGTTCGAAAGGCAATCTTTGGAATATCTACATCTTTTACCCATAGTTGGTAGTATCCTGAGCATAGATCAATCTTAGAAAATACATCAGCACCCTTCAATTGATCAAATAAGTCTTCAATCTGGGGCAAGGGATATCTGTTCTTTACTGTTACTTTGTTGAGCTGCCTATAATCTATACACATCCTCAAAGTGCCATCTTTTTTTTTCAATAAATAACACTGGTGCGGCCCAAGGTGAAACAGTAGGCCTAATAAAGCCTTTATCTAATAGCTCTTGCAATTGGGCTTTCAATTCCTTTAGCTCTGACGGTGCCATTCTGTATGGTGCCTTAGAAATGGTAGCTATTCTAGGTAGAATTTCTATAGATAATTCTACTTCTCTCTCAGGTGGGAGATCAGGTAATTCCTCTAGAAACACATCTAAAAATTTTTTGACTACAAGTATATCTTGAAGACTTACTATCTCTCTCTTGGAATCAAGTATCAAAGCTAAGAATGCCTTACATCCCTTCCTAAGAAACTGCTTGGCTTTCATACCCTGCACCACTGCTTCTTTCCCCCAACATCTTTTAATACCATAATCTTAGCTCTACAATTCACTATTGCTTGGTGCTTAATCAATCAGTCCATGCCCAATATTACATCAAACTCTTGAAAGGGTAATACAATCAAATCAGTAGAAAATTCCTTCTCTTGTATCCTAATAGGGCAATCTCTACATATTCTATCCACACGCACACTATGGCCTAAGGGGCTAGTTACACATATATATCAAAGTTTAATTGACTCATAGTAGACATGCTTATCTAAATCCCTATTACATATATATGAGTGAGTAAAACTCGAATCTATAAACACATATACCTTAGCATCAAAGAGAGAAAAGGTACCAGCTATGACCTCAGGTGCATCCACATCTTCTCGAGCTTTCATGGCATAGGCTCTGGTAGGGGGTGTAGGGGTAAAAGATCGATCAATAGTCTTAAAAATGTTTTCAGACTATCCTCTAGACTGACTGAATTCGCCTCTACCTCTTTCATATCCTTTGCCAGCGGGTGGTGCATTAGAGGGTCCTTTACTACTTTGTGGTGTGGTTCCCTGCTCTTGCTTCATTAGGCAGTTGGCCATAAAATGTTTAGTACTGCCACATCTAAAATAAGATCCTGTCAGCATTCTGCAGGTGCCCCAGTGTCTTCTATAGCAGTAGTTGCATTCGGGTGGTTATCCTCTACCCTATTTTGTTGAAGCTTCCCTATCCGATCTAATTGAAGTAAATACTCCTCGTTGTCTACCCTTGGAGGTAGGACGGTTACCAAATTCTTCTGGTTGATCTCCTTGTGCACCTCTGGGTCTCTTTCCTATTGATGCATTGCCCTTAGCAAAGCTTCTTCTTCTTTGTTCCCTTTCTCTTTTTGCTAATTCCTCATTTTCCACCTGAATAGCCACCTGTACCAATTGATGTTAGTCGATTTGTTGTAAGGAAGTGGGTCCAATCAAGTGTTCTATGACCCAGTCATTTAAGCCATTTTCAAATTGTCGACATTTAAAAGTTCCTATTGACATGGATTCAGGTACATGCTTGCTCAGGCGACTAATCTCCGCTTCCTACTATGCTACTATTATGCCCCTTTTTTTTAAATTTAGAAACTACCTTAGCTGTTCTTCTTTATATGCTTCAGTTACATATCTCTTTTTGAACTCTTCAAAGAACTCTCAAGTAAAGGGATCAAGCAACTGAGGTTGTCTCAAGACTAGCTTTCACCAATCATAAGCTGTTCCTTAAAGTAAGGACATAACATAGGTCACTTTCTGGTTGACTGGACATTGAATCTCTATAAAAACTCGTTCTATCTTTTCCAACCATAGCTCTGCCTTTTCTGATTTCTCCCATGTTACAACCAGAAACTCCTCTGCTTAATGCTTTCAGATTTTTGCAATGAGAGCTTTTGGTGTTGTCATTCTTTATAAGATTTGAGCCATGTCATGTGAAATCTTCAGCAATGCTTCCCCAAATACCGCAACAGGTACTTCCCCTGGGAAGATGCTGAAACTTCATGATTAGAGGGATTTAACCTTGCAGGCAAGTTACTTTCCATGGCCTATTCTATTACTTCTCATTTTCCCTCCATAATCTACTATCTAAAGAAACATAGGGATGCCAACATTAAGCCAACACGAATAAAATTCTATACATGTATGTACACATTTGTAAACTCTTATCGACTAGAACCACCTAAACCATGCTCTGATACCAAAGATGTAAGAACTAATCTAATCCTTTCCTGGTTCCTATTAATTAGAGTATCATATTTCATATAACGGTGAATATGATGTTTCATTCATTAACATATCATGTAATTCTCTAGAATTTATAATCAATTTCAGGCATGAGAATAGGCTATTCCTATGTATAAGATGAGTTTTCATACACATCATGGTTATAATAATATTATCTCTTTTACATTATGCCTATACAGTATAATTCTTTTTGCAAAACTACATATAAAATTTCCAATAACAAAATAGTCTTATCGCATTATCATCATATTTGGCTTCCCTATGCTGTTGTTGGCTTTGTCCCTGCTAGAAGGGCCTATCTTGGGTACCTACATGGATAAACATTTGTGCTAAGCTATACAACTTAGTGGGAAATAGTAAATATGAGAACAACCACTCACAGTGGTCATGCCCATGCATACATTACATATAATAATATTCATTTATGTCATTTAACGGTATGTCACAATCGATTATAGAATATCAATGTATAGTTTATCTATAGTACAAAGCCAGTTATACACACACACACACATATAGCATGTCATTATTCAATATCAAGTATTTACCATTTACCATACCATGCGAATGCCTACCTAAGTTTTGTAGGAGTGGATAACGAGTGCTGTGGATACCTATAGGTATCAAATATATATAACTATGAATACCCATAGGTGTTAAACATATGGACCCATATGTGGTCATGACTGTGGTTCCAAAGGGGACAGACTATAAACCCAAACAGGGTCAACTATGGCAGCTACAACTATAACCCTATAGGCATGCCTATCTATCTACCACCAAGTTCTATTACAGGCATTACATTCATTCTTTTCTATGTTATTCTCTCTTTTTATAACATGAACATTTAATCATATTATGGAGTTTCATTAATGAGAGGTTAAGATAATTACCATTATGTAAATTTGTCTATAATTTATGTACAATATCATTACAAGGTGGTTTAGTAAGGTTAAACAAGTTTGACAAGCTTTAGGAAATCAAAAAGCCAAGTGGGAGTGAAACAGGGGAGGATCACGGTTATTAGCCCTTACTTGATGACCGTGAGGTAGAAGTAATTTTGGTTCTGTACTAAACAATGAGCTATCTCATAGTCATTATGTAATACCTAATGGTCATGACCTATAAGTAATTTTGGTTCTGTACTAAACAATGAACTATCTCATAGTCATTATGTAATACCTAATGGTCGTGACCTATAACTAACATAGAGGAGTCACAGTTACCAGCCAAAACCTAGTAACCGTGAGATAAGTTGCATTTCAGTTCTGTATTAAAAGTGAATTACCTTACGATCATTAGATAATATTTAATGATCGTGACCTATGGTTTTTCATAAGGGTCACGGTCATTAGCTATTTTTTGATGACTATGAGACCTGTCTCATCTGGAGATAGTTTCTCAGCTCCAAGTTCTATCCGATTTTTAGCCTAAAAAATGTCATTTTCAGCCAAAGTAGACTTCCACAAAGTTGTTACCTTGTGTCTCTAGTTTTCAAAAAATAAAAAATAACTCCATTTCGACCTGTAAATCTTCATATATTCACAAAATAACACAAATTTCTCCCATTGATAGGGCACCAGATACAGTCAAAGTTCAAGCTCGATTTTTATTAGGTTACAAAGGGATTCAATTTTTGACTTCTTCATATGAATTCAAGATCTCTGAGTCTAGTTTCTATTTCAACTAGAATTGCCTAATTTTATTTCCTATAGCTCAAGTTATAGCCAAAACAATCCGAGTTGGTCAGTTGAGTCCTAAGGCAGATTTTGTGATTTCAACAATAACTTACCTAGTTCAGTTCTGAAGCATTCATGAACTTAATTTCCATGATAAATAATTTTTTAGAACCTAATAACTCATTTATCATGTCAAAAACTCAATCAAACTCATGGGAAGTTCTCATACATTGTTAACCTAAAATAACACTCCTTTTTACTCCCTTTGCACTTTCTTTCCCTTTCTCTTACTTGATTATCCTTGTACATAGGAAAACATACATATATAATCATATATACCTTCCCAACATAGCAATAAAGATAGAAGAGGATAAAACAAAGCTTATACCTTTGTACTTTAACTCTAAACTCTCTCTCCTCTTAAGCAACAGGTCACTCTTCTTTTGGGGTTTATTTAAAGAGTATTTAGGGCATAATTAGGGAGTGGAATGGCTAGGTTTTTGCCCTTGAATGGCTGGACACTCCCTTAAGAATTCCTTGGCTTTTTTTCGATTCTCATGAAGAATCTAGAGTGGCTAGTGTCACTCTCCCATAAACCGCCTTGTGTTATCAAATAGGTTTTCATTAAGTCCCTTAATTTCCCTTAAATCGCTTTTCTTACCACAAAATTATACTTTCTTATTTCAATTGAGTCCTTAAAATCTTACTCTCTCTCAATTATGCACATGTAGAACTTAATATGAGATTACTATTTTGTCCTTTCTTTGGTAAATAATTCCCTCTAGATCCAAACCTACAATATATGAACTGGGAAAATATATATAAATTATACTATCAATGCAAATTAAATCTCCTAAGGTATAAGTAGGGGCCTCACAGCCTGGATCAAGGAAAATGAAATTTATAAGAAAATCGTTATCCATATTTTGTATTTGGTAACCAAAAGAGGAGTGTTGAGAAGCAACATTAAATCTGAGATAGTGCTAAAAAACGGATGTTATGTGTATCGTCCATGGCTTCATCATCAATTTCATGGCATATTTTTTGATTTGTTTGAAAGGGTTAAGAAATCATTTCTAGTGACGAGAGTAGTTTTGTCACATTCTAGGTTCCCTGAGTTATTGACTTGAGTATCAAGTTATTAATGGTTAACGGATTTTTGGTTAGGATTTATGTTTCCTATTACTAGATTAAAGACAAGTGTATTTTTATCTTATTTTAAATGTTTCCTCTTTGAGGTTGTTGGATATTTAATGATTGATTAAATAAATGAGTTTATTCATCTTTTGGATATTATATTGGCAATTAGCATTTATTATAAATTTATTTATTTTATTATTAATAGCTTAACAATATTTTATGAGTAAAATGATTACATATGATAATTGAGTTAAGACTTAAATTATCTTATATATAATATCTTGAATTTTAAGAACTTAATGCCCAACAATCGACATTTACTATGCATGAAATTTTAACCCATAAGGTTAGACATTAGAACTTAGAGGGTAATTGAAAAATTTATGTAACCTTTTCGAATTTGGGCCTAATAGACAGTTTTATTAGGTTAATTTTTTAGATGCATAGTAAATAGTATGTATTGCTTGATCTCATTAATATTATGCAACAATTACTCCATTAGTGATCAAAGGATCCAAATGAAATATGTACATCCAATATGTGCTTGAAGAGCAAGAGGTTTTAGAAACCTTAAGTTTAATTATGATTGAATCTAAGCATGGCATCATAGTCTAGAATAAGCAGGACTGAGATGCCTATGTGGCATGGAAAAGAGATATTCCACTACTCGTATTATATTTCTAAGTGCAAATGGATGATGATATCACTAAGCAAATTTTGCAATTGTCAAAATGCAATGGATCTATGGATCTCTTTGTAGGAAAATTTAGGGATATGTTTCTAACTCAGTTTCGATCATTAATGATCAAATTTTAATACTAATAAGAAGAGTCTGATCATATAATGCGGAAACATTTAAGAGAGCTGGATAAGATGATATGTGAGCTTAGTGAACTAATCATAAGATGACCAATGAGCAACAGGTCCAAGTTGTTATCTATTCTTTATCCTAGAGTTTGGAGCATATAAAGATGTAACTAACTCATATAGATAAGATTAAGACATTTAGAAATGTCGCTTGTCATTTTGAGCTTGAAAAGGACTATATGGCGGTGATTAAGATCAATGCCGTAGTTCACATGGCATAGTTCTATTATGGTAGAATAAGTTCTAACCAAAACAAGAATAGAAGCTTTAGTGGTAAGGGTAAAGGAAAGGCTCGAGAGCCTAAAAGGCAAAAAATAAAATAGAATTACATAAGGTCTAAAGGTAATAAAAGGATAAATATTTCAAGAGTGAAATATTTCTTCAACTGCTAATAAAAGGATCATTATGCAAGAGACTTCAATGTGTCCCAATAGGTAAACCATTTTGACTTATGACTGAGTGAAATCTGTGTATCTAGTCATGTCTTTCTACTAAATTTTATCCTTTTTGGGTGATAAATCCAAAAGTAATAGACCTTATGACAAAAAAGGATCAAGATTCTTTTGTTTAGTTAGTTTCTATTTTTTCTTTAATGAAACTTGGTTTCATTCACATTTCAACGATAACAATGCACGTTTATGTTTAGATAATGCTTAATGTGGTTCTTGTTTTGTTTTGAACGTTTTCATTATTATGAATATTGATCCTAATTATTGGAATACTACTTGTTTTTTGTTAATTTCTTCTTATGTTTCATATTGTTATGAGAATAATGTGAAATTATGGCATGTTAGATAATACCACATTGGCCAAGACTAAATGAGTCAGTTAGCCAAAGTATAATTGATCGTTGATTTGAATAAGTTTTAATTACTTACCTATGAGTATTACCCAAAATAGAAACTAGTAAGGAAACCGTTCGAAAAAAAGGGAACTAGAACCAAAACTCCATTGCAATTGATCCATTCAAATGTCTCTGGTCTAATGAATGTTAGGGTAAGGCATGGGCCTACTATTATTCATCACTAATATAGATGACTATATTAGGTATGGTCATGTCCATTTGATTTCTCACAAATCTGAAGCATTGAGTTGCTTTAAAACTTTTATAAATCTTGTTAAGAATCAATTGGATAAGAAAAATTTAAAACTTTAGAACCGACCATAGTCGAGGATATCTTTTTGATGAATTTAAAACTTTATGTGATGAAAAAGGGAGTGGACATCGGTTGTCTATTCCTCGAACTCCATAACAAAATGGTATTCTAAACTGTGTGCCCTCTAAATTTATTGCTTTCACTCCTTATGAGTTATGGAATAGTCGGTAATTCGACCTAAGTCATTGATGACCTTAGGATTGTGCTGCTTATATCGATAATACCTTAAATAAATTTGGTAAATACGGACCATGAGGTTTAAAAGAGTATCTTTGTGTGATATTCTAACGTATCAAAAGGATATATGTTCATAGGTTAACAAGCAAATGGCTCAATAATAGATTTTGAATCATGAGATGTCATTTTTTTGTTTGGAAAATGAGTTTTCAAAGTTGGATGAAGTAAGTTGAGATTTTCCTTTTAAACTTAAGAAGATGAACTATTCGTATCTTTCCATCCGAGTGGGAGGAAAAATTGAAGAAGAAGGTCAAGATTCTCTTCTCAATGGTCTGAATGTTTGGGATCTATTCTCTAGTGGGAGGATGAGCATTAAGCCTCCATCCTTTGATTTGAGCCAAGGAAGCAAGAGATTTTAAAGAATTAAGTTTAGGTCTCAAAAAGAGGTAAGATGGATTCTTGATGTTAAATTATTTCTAAGATGTTTCTAACTAGTTTTAGGTGTTTATAATCTATTTATGATGTTAGTTTGTGCATTTAAGATAAAAAAAACTAGGGTTTTAATGGATGAAAATTTCGGCCATGGTAGGTAATCAAGGGGAAACTCAAGCTCTCAAGGCCAAAGGAAACGAAAAGGAAGTCTAGGCAAGCTAGACTAAGGAGAAAAGGTTAGTGGCTAACAAATACTAACATTTCCCTTTGGTTTGAATGATTTTTCCTTTATGTGTAACTTAGGAAAAATTTGATAGAAATGTGTATGATTGAAATTGATGTTAGGATAGTGTAATTAGACCTTGAATAAGCCTATTGGTATGCTTAATTTAATTTTTAAGCCATGTAATGGTGGACTTCCCATGTTGGCCAAACCCTAACCTTAGGGGAATTAATGTTTAATTCATGTATTTGAATGAAATTAAGCCATGAAATGATTATAAAAATGAAATAATATGTTCATGAATTTTTATAGAATTTATGGGAATTGATTGAATATTTTTAAGATGAGAATTGGTTATATAATGAATAAAATTGTTGAATTATTATGAAATAATTCATTAAACATGAGAAAAAATGGTGGATTATGATGGAAGAATTCACAAATTATGTAAAAAGTATTGAAAAGTTTGACTGATAAATTTCTGTATTGGAAAAGTAATTAGAAATATTCAAATTTGGAGTAAAGAATTGAATTTAATGAAATTATGCCCTTAGAATTAGTTTGATAATAAAATCTAGCTCAGAATATAATTGGCTGGTCATAGGGATATTTATACCGCGGTGCAAGTCATGGTAACTTACTTTGCTATGGTAGGATTACTAATCTCCATAGCATATGTCTGTTCTGTTATTTGCTCTGTAGAAAATGGTCCTTCGGGGTTAGTTCTCAGTCTGTTTGTGGCCCTGTGGGGTCCACGTCCCGCATATTCGATTTGAGAGTTTCTGTCGGATTTATACTAGGGGCATTATGATAAGAATAAGTTAAAAGTGTGGAAAGAAAGCTAAAAATGAAATTTAAGATGAAAAATGACCTAATTGAAAGAACATGAAGAGTTTAAGGGCAAAACGCTAATTTTACCAAAACTGGTATTTAATGAGTAAATATAGTTAAGAAAAGTCTATAAAGGGTAAAATGGTCATTTGGCATCCCAACAGTGTAACAATGAAATTTTATAAGACATAAGGACCAAAAGCATAATTTTACATAGAAATGTTAAAATAAGGAGTAATTTGTAATTTATCAGTAAAGTTATATGGTAAAAATGAAAACAAATGAATATAATGGCAATTTCGTAAATATTGGTCAAAAAGGGTAATTTTGGAAATAAATATAATATTGGGGACCTAATTGAAAAATTACTTAAAGTTTAGATATTAAGTAAAAAGAGTCGCAAATGATAAAATAAAGTTGCTTTTGAAACGAAAATGAGATAAATGTGCCTAATTAGAAATTATATTAGAAGTTGTTTAATTTATTTATTTTATGTATAGAATAATATTATGGTAAAGGAAAATATTATGATTGTTAGTCACCACTAGGCATATTTAATGCTCAACACGTAGAATTCACTGCGTGCAGGTATTAAGGAGCAGGAGCAGTGGTACACAAGGGGGAAAGAATAACCACCTGAATGTTGATGGGTACACTGATGCAGATTGGGTAGGCGACATATCTGAAAGATGATCAACCTCTGGATATTTCACATTTATGGGTGAAAACCTAGTGACTTGGAGAAGCAAAAAGCAGAAAGTGGTGGCTTTGTCTAGCGCTGAAGCAGAGTTTAAAGGGATATCTAAGGGATTGTGTGAGTTGCTTTGGCTCAGAAGACTATTAAGAGAAATCGGTTTTGACTCCAATACCGGAATGAGATTGTTTTGTGACAATAAAGTAGCAATTGCAATTGCTCAAAATCCAGTCCAACATAATCGTACAAAGCATGTTGAGGTGGATAGGCATTTCATTAAACAAAATCTTGAGGCAGGAATCATTGAGTTTTTGTTTGTTAGATCAGAAGACTAGCTTGTCGATATGTTGACAAAAGCCATTTCAAGCAAAAGTTTCCACAGCTCACTAGATAAGTTGGGCATCAAAGATATCTTTGCACCAACTTGAGGGGGAGTGTTGACGTGAGCTATATATGTGTGAGCTGTATATTTTCTATATAAGAATAGCTGATATTACGTTATTTGTATTTTCTTATATAGGAAGGTTTTAGGTGCCTTAGATTAAGCTTATTTCCTATATTATCTTTTATCATTCATGTATAAAGAAGAAGTATTGCACAGTAGAAATATAGACAAGGAGAAACCTTCTTACTTCTATTCTAAATCTCTTCTTCTATGTTTTAACAAAAAGGTAAACAAAAAAAGTGAAATGAAAAAGAAGAATTAAATGGAGTGTAATATATTGTTTAGCTGCTCACAACTCACCTACCATCTTGTGTTGTTGCTTCGGCACAGTCATCCATTTAATGTATTTAAAACTAAAATTAAAATCCAAGCAATGGTTTTGTAGTAAATTGTGATATGTTTGACCAAGTTTGTTAGTGGTCAAAATTGATTCGGGATATCGAAAAAGGTGACAAATCACTATCTAGCAGATATTATTATATTTAATAGAGTGATAAATTTAATTATAATTATATAAAATTAAATGGTATATTTAAAATTTAAAAAAGAAAAAATAATTAGTCAATTATCAAAATATTTTATAAAATTAATTTTTTTAATTTTTATATTAAAATAAAAATGAAATTAAAGTGGTGCCGAATTAGTAATTTCTAATTCATATCTCACCCTTTTTTTTTTTTTTTTGCTTTTTTCAGAATTGTCAATATTTGAAAAAAAATCACATTTTAGTCAGCATTTGTCGACTTTCTATGTGCGTTACAAGCTACACATTCGCACCTCAATTAGAAACCCACTTTCTTTTTCTTTATTAAAAAAAATAATTATAGTCAACATAGAGTGGTAAACAAAGCCATTAGAGTTGACATTACAGTAGAAGCCATCATTCCGAAAATCGAGTGCAGTTTTTATAGCATTTGCAGAACTAAAAATTTTTTCTTTTACACCGTTGCTTCGATAAACTCTATTTTCTATGCGAACAGCCCTTATTTGGAAACAGAAAACCGTTCGATTTAATTCCATTCGGCAACTCCTTTGCTACATTAATCTTATGGTAACAAAACCCTATCGATTTACAGCAAGCAAACTCCTCACTGCATTCTTTTTTAACGACTTGCGTTAGCACCTAATCATGAATCGCTTGGATTATTTTACCCATGACGAAAAATTACATGGATTTCTATTTTCATATTAGAAGAACTTTTATTTTTGAAAATAAATACTAAGAGCTTATTTACTTAAAAATTTAGTTTTTTTTTTAAAAAAAAATTTACAGAAAACAAAAAATAAAGATTATATTTATTTTAATTAATTTTCTAAAATAAAAAATAAAAATTAGATTTTTCAGTTTTCTAAAATAAAAAATATTAAGAAAACTAATAAAAAATATTTTTTAAATTTTCTGAATAATTTTAATATACACACACTCACACACACACACACACATATAGACACACACACACACACACACACACACACACACACACACACACACACATATATATATATATATATATATATATGTATGTATACACATACATATACGTTCATATATGTATACATGTATATATATATGTTTGTATGTGCATACATACATATGTATATATA
This sequence comes from Excoecaria agallocha, assembly GCA_037975025.1. Classification (NCBI taxonomy): domain Eukaryota; kingdom Viridiplantae; phylum Streptophyta; class Magnoliopsida; order Malpighiales; family Euphorbiaceae; genus Excoecaria; species Excoecaria agallocha. The sequence goes on from CM075816.1 coordinate 6,091,294, forward strand.
TGTGTATGTGTGTGTGTATTCAGTACATACATAAATATGGACATGTCTATGTATGTATGTATGTATGTACATACATGCACATACATATACATATGTAATGCATAAATATGGATAACGGTGATTTTTGCTCTCAAACTTTCGCAAATGGGGTGAAAATACCCTTGAACTTTTTTTGGTCGAATTATACACCTATAGTCACTTTTTTTTTTATTGAAATATACCTTTATTTTGGACGAAAAATATATGTGGCATACAAACTTAACGGCACCCAATGGAGACGCGACATGTAAACATCCACATGTCATCTTCTCTCCTAGTCAACATCCACATGGCCACCATGTGGCAAATGAAAATGCAAAAATGAAAAAAAAAAGCACACTCTCTCCTCTCTCATTCTCTTCCTTCTTCTTTTATTCAATGGTGAGACCAAAATGAGAGATCTCTTACAAAAATTGATTTTTATCTTATCTGGAGCCAAGATAACTAAGGATTTAATAATCATATTAGGAAAATCACAAAAAAAAATATGATTTTTACAAGAAAAATGTTGTTTGGTTTGAGAGAAAATGTAAGAAAATATTATTTGGTTTGAGAGAAAATGCAAGAAAATTGCAGAGAAAAATTGAAGCAATTCACCAAAAATCTTTATTTCACAAAGAAAATATGTTGGATATGGAAATAAAATAAAAATTAATTTTAAATTTCTCATCTTTTCAAGCTTGCAAATATATCATGTAACTTAGCAGTTTTTTAAGGTTGTGATGTAGACTAGACTTGTTATGTGAGTCCATGGAACAAAAGTGAAGAATGCAATTTGAAAGTGTTAAACTAGGCAAAGTAGCCTGGGAAAAATGTTGCAGATATCTAAGATATAAAAGAATAAAATTTTCCTATATATTGAATACAATGATGCAATTAATCTACCTTGAAAGGAACCTCATATAGAAAATGAGCTTGGACTTTATTCCGACCATCTTCCTAATAAGCAAGTAAACTAACCAAAATCTAGTATCAGGGATTAGACTTTAAGCATAGGAACCACATCATAAGCTTACAATCTATGTTAATATTGGAACACAACAAGCAAAAAAACCAAAAAAAAAATGGTAAAAGACAGAGCCCATATGTAGCTGCTATTGTGTTAGGAGCAGAAGCTAATTTTGCACTCTCTGAAGTCCTGCAAGAAAATGCCCAAGAGGAGTTGGAGCAATTTTCTTGCATTTTCTTTCAAATCAAACAATAATTTTTTGCATTTTCTCTTAAACCAAACAACATTTTTCTTGTAAAAATCATCTTTTCTTTTGTTATTTTCTTCATATGATTATTAAATTTCTAGTTATCTTGGGTCCAGATAAGATAAAAAATCAATTTTTGTAAGAAATCTCTCATTTTGGGCTCGCCGTTAAAGAGGAGGATGAGCAGGAGAATGAGATAGGAGAGAGCGTGTGTTTTTTTTCATTTTTGCATTTTTGCCACGTGGTAGCCATGTGGATGCTGACTAGGAGAGATTGTGCCATGCTATGCTGACTTGTCGCATCTCCACTGGATGCCGTTAAGTCCATCTGACACGTGTGTTTTTCATCCAAAATAAGGATATATTTTAATTAAAAAAGTGATTATAGGGGTATAATTCAACCAAAAAAAAGTTTAAGGGTATTTTCACCCCATTTGCAAAAGTTTGAGGGTAAAAATCATCGTTATCCAAAAAAAAAAGAAAATAGAAGGGTGATTTGGGTGGATAAGATGATTAATATGGTGCTTTCAATTTTATTTTATAGAATTCCTTTTCTTTAAATTGTAAAGCATCACTTTTTGATTTTCGTCGCCTGCCATTATGTTATTTTTTTGTCTTTACTTAATTTTGTTAGTTTTTCTTTTCTTTTTAATTTTTATTAATTTTTTTCTATTTGCATTATTTTTTCTATTTAGTTTTAAACTCTACTTAGATCTTAAGGTGTTTATTTTATTTTATTTTTTCTGAAAAAATAAAAAAATAGTTTAGAATTTTTTCTTGCATTTTACTTAATTTAGTTAGTTACTTTGTCATTTATTTTAATCAATTAGTGTGTCATTGGGTATGCTTATGCTCTGATTTCTCTACTAAATAACTCTATATGCATAGTTATAGAAAAATTTGCTAGAAAGAAGAATGGACAACCTAGATGCTCCCACTCCATCTCAGCAATCGTATATAGCTTTGCACCCTTTCTCTATGTACAAAGGTCATTCCTAAATCTTGTCTTTTCATTATTTGTCTCTCTTCACCCCATGATTGATTTATTGTTCCACATTGAAGTCAATGCAGGGAGAAAGTGTGGGGGAGGTTTTTGAAATGGAAGTGCTATGTTGATTTTTTTTTGTCATGGTATTGTGCTGAAATTTTTGAGATATTTTTGTTGATTTGATGATGCCATTGGAAAGCATTTTGGAATTAGCTTATTGATTTTTGTTAACCAAATTTGTTGCTATATTTTGTTGATTATATTTTGAATTCATTTTTATGAGCTTATTTTGTTAAGCTAAATTTGGTTAATAAATGAATTTTTGATAAAGTTTTTTTGTTTAAGTGATGTTGGCATAACGTTTGTCCTATGTTTTCAATTATTTAAAAATTTTCTTTTTGGTTTATTGTTCTTAGCATTTTATTGAACTTTACTCTCTTTTCCAAAGAATAAATTTTTGTCTAAAATCAATTCCTTGACTAATTAGTTTTTGACTTGTCATAGTGTTAGGCTGAAAATGAGTCATTTTCTTGATGGTTTGTTCTTTTTCATACATCTCATGGTAGCCTTAGCTTTCTTTTGAATTAAAAATTTCAAGGCTTAATTTAATAGGTGAAATAAATTTTTGCATAAATTTAATTTAAAATCTTTGCATTTTAGATATTTGTTAAAGCTAGTTTGGACATCAAGTATTTTTGTGTGTTTATGTTTTGGAAATTTGGTTATGAGGATCCTTTTATAAATAAAAAAGGGAGATTAGGTAAATAATTTTACTCCATTGTCCGCTAAATTTGGGACATGATTAGATCTATTAGCCATTTGGATTTGTATGGTCTAAGTAACCGGGTGTACGCGGGTCAGAACCAGGTGCCCTCGCGTAAAAATGACCCTTACATTCCTTGTAAACAATTATAGTCTTTCCCATATATAAAAAGAAAAAGAAAATAAAAAAATATAATAGCATCAAAAGTAAAATGATGCATATAAAAATTTTGGTATCTTCTTTCCCTTATCTGTTGAAACGTGTGTTGTGATGTTTAATCTGGTTTAGTAATTCATCTATGTGCATTGATTTAATTTTAAACTATGACCTTAAAATTTTTACATACTTAAAATACTAAAGCCTTGTTGTTTCTAGTATGAAAGGATGTTGAGCAATCCATGTTATGATATAATTTGAAGGAAATCATTTTGAATTTTGTTCTCTGATTTACCTTACATTTTAATATAGTTGAAGCTTTTGGGATTGGAATTTGTTTGAGGATGAAAAAATTTCTGATGGGATTGAATGTATTTTTTGATTCATGCTTGAGGATAAGCATGGGACAAGTGTAGGGAAATTTTTTAAGTCAGTAAAATTGCATATTTATACTTGACTTATACTTGTCATTTTTCATTTTTTCAGTCAATTTTAGGGACTTTTCATCTGTTTATTGATTTTGCTGATTGTAGGAGCAAATTTTGAAGAAGGTATACTTCTAAGGTTGAGTGGAGATGATTTGGAGAAACACTTAATTTTTGGATTTAAGGCATTATGAAAGGTGCTATTGATTGTCAAAGTCTAATAGTTGCCTTGACCAGAAGCCTTGCCCAAGGCAGAAAGGCAAGGTCAAGGTTCAAGCCTTACCCAAGAGAGTTGACAGTGTAGAGTTACGATTTAAATTTAATTCTTATGCGAGTTTGATCTAGCTGCCACCTCTGCTCCAGTTGATATTTTGGGTTGTTTATGCTTTAATTTAGGAGATAAAAAGTAGTGGTTTTAGGAAGTTTAGATTCTATTTAGTTTTTTATATCTCTTATTTGGGTAGGATTAAATTACCTTTATTTTAGGAGTTTTAGGGGGAATAAAAGAGAAGATCAGATTTAGTTCTTCCTCATTCTTAATTTTAATTCCTCAATTTTAATTTTTTTTAATTTCTGTAACAGCCATGAGTGGCTAAATATTTATTTTGGTTAAAGGTTAATTCAAGGGTAGGATTCAAAAAATTGCTATGAGATTATTTGTGCTTTAATTTTATGTGATGTTCGTGATTTTTTACTGTGGCTTAGAGAAACCATATCTCAATTGTTATTTGTTTTATGTGCAATAAGGGCTCATTGTTCATTTAATTAAATAACATATAGCTAATTGAGATTGCTAAATCTGTAATTATTTGGTGAAATCAATAATAAGTAGCAATTAGTATAGCTTTCTTACAAGGGCTATTATATTAAGTAAATGCATGATTTTGTTTAAATCAATCTCGCTTGTAGGTTGGTTGGCTTAATTTAGCCTTTCTAAATTGTAATGCTGTTAATAAATTAAAATTTTTCGCTTGTTAAAGGGTTGTTTGTTGGTTAGGGGTTAATTATAGTCTTATTTGATTAGCCTATTAATACGAAAAGATTGTTTGGGAGCACAAAGCCGATAACTATAACCAATCCATTGCATGATTTTAGATTCATCTTTTCATCTATGATCAGTAATTTGAATTTTGTGCTGCGAATACCTTTAACTGAAATTCTCGAGTAAGAAAACCTTTGATCTTTAACGGTTCAGCCTCACTCTTAGGGTCTGACCATGTTAAAGTTCCCCGCCTAGGCCGACGGTCGCTTCATAATAGGAAGGAAAATCAACTTGACTTGCCAAATTTTAAACCTTGAAAGGCATGATACGACACACTCAGTTGTCCTTATCTCATCGTTAATGATCGATAGCCAGAAGGTGTCTAGTTGGGCACCACAAGATTGATAGTAAGGAGTTGCCATCCAATAAAATATTAAGAAAGAAGGGTGTTCCGACCTCGTAAGGCAAAAAACCTAAAGAAGGTTCGAAATTCTGCTTATATTTTTACCTTTGATAAGTGTAACATAACAGCTTTTCAGATTAATTGTGTTATCATTTTTCTTTTATGCAAGATTATAGCAAATATAGAAATTAAAGGCACACCTAATCATGTAAGAAAATGGTAAATCATGGCATAGAACAAAGCGATAAAGACATCCATAAATCAAGTAGTTCATTATGACCTTTTTGATGGAATATGACATGGTATGATGGTGATGATAACACAGCAGAAAATTTTTTTTTATCATACATACCATACAATTCCAAAGCAAGAAACGAAACATGCAATTTTAGGGTTGTAAAACTTATAACTTTAGATGCACTTCAATATTTGGTTTTGGTGATGACCAGCAATTAAGAGTGATTTATCAACCTTTGATCTTCTTTGCCAATGCCAAAAGAACAGCCTTTATGTCACTCTTCTCTATGTTCACACACACAATTGCAAAGACGACTTAAAATCGAGATTGCTAGCTCTCTGTTTAAGTATCGTGTAATGGCAATTGATTGAAGCTACAAAATTTGATTTTGCACTTCTCTAAGGTTGATATTACTATCCAAGATCACAAGAGAATGAGGAACAATCCTTTCTCCTTGTGAAAAATTGGCCAAAATAAAATTATGAGAGAGAGTTACTATTCACGCCACACAAAAAATTAGGTTTTCTTACTTTTTCTCATCCAATATATATATTATCTTATTTATTAAGTGATAAATCTCAAATATACTACCTTAGGATAATTAATATTTGCCTTTATCACTTAATTAAAATAAGTAATATTTATTGATAAAAACTCTTTTAATTTATCCAAGATAAAAACAAAAGACATATTAATCAAATTAACCACTTAATTAAATAGGAATATACAAGACATATTAATCAAATAAACTACTTAATTAATATAAAGGATATGCCGAAATTTCTTGATTTCTCTCTAGGAATTTCGGCCAATAGTATTCCTATTTAAGTGATTTATTTGATCATAATCCTTTTAGGCTTTAAAACTCAATTAATTAAATTGATACAAGACATTTAATTAATTGAAATTAAATCTTGTGGGCTGAATTTCTCTCTCTCATGGGCCAAGGTCCAATAGCAATTTAATAATCCATTACACACATTAATTTGACTTTAATTAAAAGCCCAAATTAATGCCCAATACTTAATTTAAATATTTTAAGCCCAATGCTTTATGTGCGATCCTATAGGTCCATTTAATATTGGCAATGAATTAATAAATTAATTCAAAGGCTATAAATATTCTCTAGCAAGATATTATAGCATTCCAAATTAAATGAAAATGCATATGACATTTTGTGACCTAATGCAATTTTGTATAGTCCCTTACCCAAAAATATCAGAATTAATATAAGGCATGGAACTAATCATCCTTATATAAATTAATTCCTTTCTTGATATTCCAGTGACACTGAACTCTCAGATAAATAATGATTACTCATTATTTCATCTCGGTATGGCCATACACTTCTCAGTTCACTGATCAAGTGGTCGATGATATTTTCTCTCTTATTGAGAGGGGTAATCCCTTCACTTCTCCCATGCTCTCTAACATGAATCAATGTATACCCAAGCATACCCATACTTGTCACTCTGTTACTAGCACGTTAGGTGTATGTCAAAGTATACAGTAATACATAAAAAGTTTCATAGAGATTTTAGGTCTAAGAACTCCAATGTAAAACTTGCATATGAGAAACACTTATGACTTATACAATGTAGTGTTCTCATAAATGGATCGAATCTAGATACCATGTTCTAAACATGTATCTATGATATCTGATTGACACTCTTATCCTTATGATCCGTAAGACAGAACTCAACTTATCAGAGAGAGCATACTAGTCTTAATTCATTGTTATTCCCATAACAATGACTGACTAGGGATATTTAGAATGATGTCTCTTTTATTTCAAGGTCTTACAACCATGTACCTCACACATGATAACTTAAACTGAAACAACATTCTTGGATAGTTCTATCAATTGATATGCACAAGAATACAAAAGATAAAACAAATGCCTCATTTATTAACTCAAATGTTTTATTACAATCTATTGGGGCTAGAGCTTACACTAACACTTTTTAGGTGAGGACTTTGGTCATATGGATTATTGAAGGAGCATTTCATTATGCGGTTTGAAGATAGAGATTTGCCAGTCCAAGTTTTATTTAAGAAATGTCCCGTGTTATTTAATTATATATAACATCATTTACATTATTAAAAGCTAAATTGTACATGTGAATTTTCTGGGCAAAATGTGGACATTGGTCCAATTTTATTAATAAAATACCTCAATTAATTACTATAAATATTTTTGGTGACATCTTTTCATTTGCGATCGAAAAGCCTTTTATAATGAAGAGAAAGGATTATGGACTTACTTGTAGCGCTCGCCTAGTTATATCCACAAAGGATTTATTCCACAGGAGCAATACTAATAACAATAACAATAATAGCAAAAATAATAATGAAAATAATAAAACAAAAAGAGAATATACATAAAACTAATTGAAGTGAAAAGATGAAAAGGATAAGGATCCAGCACGTATGTCGAAAAATCTATGAGAGCGTATTTGATGACATACGATCAACTCTTTTACCTTAAAAAGCAATAAAATATAGTTCAAGTTGTGCATCGCTTAACGTGCGGGCGTACGTCAAACAATACATGACCCTATCAACCTGATAACGGTGAGTTTTCATTTTCTTCTTAAAATAAAGTCCTTATCAACAATAGATCCAAAAGGGAGCAAAAAGGAAAAATAAATACAAAGAAGAGTTTTTAAACTAGATTTTACTTTAAGAAAATTAGTTTTAAAATGGACAAAATGGAATTTAAAGAAGATAACCTAATAATTTCTATCAAATGGCAATATACCCTTAAAAGGGATTTTGCAACCTAAATCTAGCAGGGATTGATATATAATAAAAGCTATAAATGAAAATAGTAACAAAACTCATGATAATTTTGAAAATAACAAAAAAGGGTTTTTATATTACGTTCAATGTACTTACTCGATTAGACTGTTGAATATCAAATTTGTAGACCCTTTATAGTGTTGAAATAGTCAAAGACAGTTAGAAAATGAAAAAAAAAAGCTAAATTCCAAAAACCACTTTATATTCTTAAGAACTTTTAAAAGTTTCCTTTTAAATTTTTCTTTCAAAAACCAAAGCTTTTAAACCTCAAATTTTCTAACCCCTTAAAAAGTATTCAGCAAGGTTTTATATATTGATAAGTGTATGGGTGTCCATAGAGATATGCACGGGTGTACACTCAAAAAGTCATCCATTTGCCCACTTGATCTATGGGAATTCCTACATTTTTAAAGTGTACAACCATACCAGCAAGAGTGTACAGGTATGCATCTCAAGTGCTTGGGGCAACTTGCTTGAAAAGGCAAGATTCTTGTGATGCATGGCTGTACCCAATCTTTGCAAGGTCGTACATTGCCAAAAATGGAAAAAAACCTTGACATTAGGTTAAATGGTGAGATTTTCCTTGTGTGCAGGGGTGTATGAGCCTATGCGCATGGGTGTGCAAGGCTTGTAAACCTGCCTAACTCAATTTTAAATCCGTGATCTAGGGTATTTCTCACCATTTGGCCTTCTGTGTCACTCAGCTACCTAAATCAAGCACAAAATATTTGCTAATGAATAGTTTCAACACAAAAAAGATTCATCATCCTCGATTTGCTATCTTTAAATGAGCAATTTTTCTCATTTGGTAAGCCTAACAAAAGCCTCCTCATAACTCGATGCTTGCAGTTGCCCCTAACTTTGGTGAGATTAGTACGTATAGGGATTTAGAAGAGCTAAAGTTTAGAGTAAGAGAGAAAAACACTTACCTGAGGAGGTGATATCTCTGTTTGCTTCTTAAAAAGGCTTGGTTAGTGGCCTATGCTAGCCTATGGTGCATCCCTTAGTATAAAGGCAATTTTGCTTCTGCGATTATACCCTGACCTGAAAGGCAATCCCACTATGTGGCTATACCTTTAGGTGATCCCACTATATGGCTATAACTTGAGGCAATCCCACTATGTGGCTATACCTTTAGGTGATCCCACTATGTGGCTATAACTTGAGGCAATCCCACTATGTGGCTATACCTTGACTCGAAGGCGATCCCACTATATAGCTACCTTGAGGCGATCCCACTATGTGGTTATACCTTGGCTTGAAGGCGATCCCACTATATTGCTATACCTTGAGACGATCCCATTATGTGGTTGTAGTTTGAGGTGATCCCATTATAAGGCTATACCTTAGCTTGAAGGCAATCCCACTCTCTAACTATACCTTGACTTGAAGGCAACCCCACACTTTGGCTATACCTCGATTTGCAAAAATTTTATGTGTATGTTAGGGTAGGGTGGCTTAGATCTAAAGTTTAACTTGCATGACCACTTACCCTCTGCAATGGAAGGAATGGCGTCATAAGTGGTGCTTACAAGGCTGCACTGGTCTATGCTATGTAACTAGTTAAATTTTGTATGTCCTGCATTTGCATTGTTGAAAAGTTAGATTGGGGTTTGTTGCCCCCTACCTTGATTAATAAGACAATTTGTCATGTTTATTTCTCTTATATATCTTTTCCTCTCTATATTATTGTATATATATATATATATATATATATATATATAGTATGACATACAAATTTTGTTAAGTCCAGTGCCTATTTAGCATTGTAGCATATAGCTCATTAGTAATCAATCACTTTTTGTCTTGTAATGTGAACATCTTAAAAGTATGCTTAACCTATTAATAACAAGTAATATTGATTTGTGGCGTAATGCCTCACATAAGCTAGCAAATAACCTATGTCAATCATGGCAAACAAATAACAATTTCAAAGTTAACTTCAAAAAATAGTCTTGGTAAACCTAAAATAAACATCCAAACTGTAAAAACAACACAAATATCCAAAATGTAGTAGAGAAACAAATAACATAATCATCCCGTAACAATTATTAAAATCTGTAAATGTATATAAAATGTGTGGTATAATATTATATGTATAAAGGTTATCATCTCCTGAAATCCTAAAGTCTCAATGCAAGCCATAGTTAGTAAGGCCTTTTGGTGGATAAAGGGATCAGTGTCTGTAGAATGGCAGGCTTAGTGCTTGGAAAGTAGGTCTTATCTAGATGGGTCCCGAAGGCTGAACAGTGATATGATGCAGGAACTCATTAATGTAACTTGTGAGGTGATCCACATCCCCCTAAATACTAGCTAGCTCAGTTGTCTCTGCAATAATATGGCCTTTGACTGTCCCATCTATGCCTATTATGTGGGCCCTGAAGTCAGCATCCAACTTGTCAATCCTTTTCTCCATCTTGTCTTTGGCTTCTTTGACAACCTTTTTGCCATCAGGAAGATAGTCTCCAATGCCGTGATGTGCTCTGTGGCCTTTTCCACACTCTTATCCGCATTCTAGACCCCCTGAGGTCTTAGCTAAATCAACTACGAACTGCCGCTGAAGAGCATTAAATTCATTAAACCTCTTCATATATGCCTCATGCTTCCTAGTTTATTCCTGGTGTGTCACCTGTATGTCTGTGGCCATAATAGTCTGAGCCATAGTTAGGCTCTAAATGCCATACAATCCAGTGTCCCGTGGGGATGCTTGCTGAGGTGGAGGAGGTGTTGAGGATGATGATGCACCAGGATAACCATAAGCCTTAAAAGGCAACTCCTGCTGGAAAGTAAGGAAATCTTGCATGGAAGGTGACACAGCTTGCTCCTGGCAGGCCTCTCCTGCAAAATAATTCATGAAAGGGACCTCTTCCTCCTTTTTAAGTCCTGGCCCAAGAACATCCTCCACCTGTTGATCATTACTTGGCATCTGCTTAGGATGTGGGGGTTGTGGCTCATAATCAGGTATCCCCCTTCTCGGGTGAAGGGCTATATCTATCTCCTTTAGGGTCATCAACCTAATCCCACCGGGAGCAGCTTTATCCTCTTTGGCCATGTGCATGTCATATGTTGCCTCTCTGTCTAAGTATATGCCCTCTCCGACAGATGTTACTATCCAAGCCTCTGGTATACCCTCAGTTAGGAGTAACCTAGTGACCAATCCCCCAATGGCTGTAGCATTGCTCGGGTTACGCTGGATCATGTGTATGTGTCCCAAAATAACATGGCTCAAGTTTATTGGCCTACCTACCATTATACTCCATAGGCTATATATCTCTCCCACTACAATAGAACCAGGACTGCCTGGCCTCCCTAAGTATGAACAAGAGAGGTCTCTATGCAAGTATCACATCAACTATGATTGTAGCAGGGTAGACTTCACTGTCCTTCTCACATATGAAACCCAAGCTTTGCAATAACCGCCCATGTCTCTGCTAAAGCAGATCTCTCAGGTCTGATCACTCCCTCGCCCATAATCAATCCTAATATATGAGCAAAATGCCTATGTGTCATGGACACCGACTGACCCTGGATGCAATATGTAATCACCCATTCCTCGTTTTTTTGCCTCTGATGCTCTAAGTACTTAAATGTGACTAAGAACTGCCTGGTCATTTGTGGATAAGTTCGATATGCCCCTTACATAAAAGTTTGTCCACCCTACTCATGCTATCAGGTCATCAGCCTCATTTATTAATCCCATATGTGTTAGTAGGTTCCTAGACATGAACCGACTAAGTATCATGCGAGTTTCTCCTAAAGAGCAATAAAGGTCACCTTGTTCGGGTGTCATCCATATGGGACACTAAGGATCCATATCCTATACAATTTAAAGTTTTTATAGTTAGCTATGGTGCATTGTCTGAAGATGTCGCTTAGACATTGTAGCATTTTGTGCCTAAATTTCTTTAAGCATAATGGCTTAGAAAAACTAGGCCCAATCTTGCACAAAACTTATTTGCAAAAGCTATAATGGCTAAATAGCCTTTGATTTCTCCTAACCTGCCACCGGGCATCTGTTAGTGTAAGTCCTAGCCCCAATGCATTGTTATAAAACACTTTAGTTAAAAAATGAGGCATTTGTCTTATCTATTGTATTCCTGTGCATATCAATTGATGGAAGTATCCAAGAATGTTGTTTTAGTTTAAGTTATCATGTGTGAGGCACATGGTTGTAAGACCTTGAAACAATAGAGATTTCATTATAAATATCCCTAGTCAGTCATTGTTATGGAAATAACAAATGAATTAAGGTTGTTATGCTCTCTCTGATAAATTAAGTTCTGTCTTACGGATCATAAGGACAAGAGTGTCAATCAGAGATCATAGATACATGTTTAGAACATGGTATCTGGATTCAGTCCGTTCATGAGAACACTACATGGTACAAGTCATAAGTGTTTCTCATGTGCAAGTTTTGCATCGGAGTTCTTAGACCTAAAATCTCTATGAAACTCTTTATGAATTACTGTGTACTTTGACATACACCTAACGTGCTCGTAACAGGGTGACAAGTATGGGTATGTTTGGGTATGCACTAATCCATGTTAGAGAGCATGAGAGAAGTGAAGGGATAACCCCTCTCGATAAGAGAGAAAATATCATCGACCACTTGATCAGTGAACTAAGAAGTGTATGGCCATACCGAGATGAAATAATGAGTAATCATTATTTATCTGAGAGTTCAGTGTCACTGGAATATCAAGAAAGAAATTAGTATATATAAGGATGACTGATTTCATGCCTTATATTAATTCTAATATTTAAGGGTAAGGGACTATGCAAATTTGCATTAGGTAACTAAATGCCATTTTCATTTTCTTTTAATTTGGAATGCTATAATATCTTGCTAGAGTATATAGCCTTTGGATTAATTTATTAATTCATTGCCAATATTAAATGGACCTATAGGATCCCACATAAAGCATTGGGTTTAAAATATTTAAATAAAGTATTGGACATTAATTTGGGCTTTTAATTAAAGTCAAATTAATGTATGTAATGGGTATTAAAATTGCTAAATGGACCTTGGTCCATGAGAGAGAGAGATTCAGCCCAATAGGATTAATTTCAATTAATTAATTATCTTGGATTAATTAAGTTAATTAAGTATTAAATCCTAATGGCATTTAAATCAAAATAAATTAATTAAATAGAGATAAGGTGACCGAAAATCCAAAGACAAATTCAATGGGAATTTCGGCAACTATATCCCTAATTAAGTGATTTGTTTTGATTAAATGTCTTATGTTTATTTCAAATTAATTTGAATTTAAAATTTAAAAGAGTTTGAATTAATATATGTCACTTGATTTTAGGAAGTGATGGAGGCTGATTTTACTATCTTTAGGTAGTAAATTTCGGAATTAACACTTGAAAAAATAAATGATATATATTTGTGAACAAAAGAAAAAACCCTAGGAGTGAATTACTCTCTCTCACACTTTTGGCCGAAATACTCAAGGGAAAAGGATTCTTCCTTTGTTCTCTTGTGTTCTTGGGTAGCAATAGCAACCTAAAGGAAGAACAAGATAAGATCTTGTTGCTTTAATCCATTACCATTGCAAAATACTTAAACATATAGCTAGCACTCTTAATTTTAAGCCTTCCTTGCAATTGTGTGTGTGAAATAGAGAGGAGTGGCATAAAGGCAGCTCTTTTGGCATTGGTGACCAAGATCTAAGGCGAATAAATCCTTCTTAGTTTCTGGTCATCATCAAAATCAAGTTTTGAAAGGCATCTAAGGTTGTAAGTTTTTCAAAAACCCTTAAATTGCATGTTTTTTATTCTTGTTTATGGATTGCGTGGTATGTATGATCGATTTTATTATTTTTCTGCTACGTGATCATCATATATATGCTATGTCATATTCCATCAGTGGTATCAGAGCCTAAACATGCTTATTTTAGTGCTTTATATGCATGAAATAATTATTCAAAAATCGTTCGTTTAATAACATGCAATGCTGAAATTTTCTGTTTTGAGTTTTTTGCATTGTTTTGGTGTAAAAATGATTTTAAATGATTAGATAGGTATTATAATTATTATGACATGTTAATATACTTTCCTAAGATGTTCTTAGAGCTGTTCATGGTTGGATTTAATTATAAATACTTGATGGTACATGTTAATCTTAAAACTAGGTGCTAGTTGACATGATAAGTGTTTGTTTAACAATTAGTTTTCAAAATTAAATGTAAAAATGATTTTGGCATGTTTGTAAGTGATTTTTAAAGATTAAATATCAGTTCTGGACATATTTTAAATTTGGTTTTAATTCTGGTCCATGACAATTTAATTGATTAATTTTAAAATCACTTAAAATTATGACTAGTTTGTATTTGTTGCATGTTTAATCGACATTGTTTTTTTTGTTTTGATTAAAATGGCAAAAACACATTTAGATCAGATCAGTACAGAACATTAACTCAATATTTATGACCTTATTTAAATTATTAAATGACTCATAAAATTGTTTTAAGTGTTTGTGCATTTTTGTTGCATTATATGAGCATTAAACAACTAGTTTCATTGTTGTTTGTTTGTTTTAGTATGAATACCATGTATGATATATGTTCTTTATGATTTTAATGTTTTAATTCATGTTGGTACATATTATATATATTTTTAATGTTTATGGGCTGTATGATATAAAATTAAAAATGGCAATAATTGGAAATTATACTAGAGTTGATTTATGGTACAAATATAACTAGTTTGTGTTTTGGGCTTTTAAGAGAACTTATCATGGGATTTCCTCTTAAAAGTTCAAGTACACAATTTTCATTAATGGGCTTGGCTAAATTAATTAAAATTGGACTTTGTTTGTGTTAGTGTAAGCCCTAGCCCCAATACATTGTAATAAAACACTTTAGTTAATAAATGAGGCATTTGTTTTATCTATTGTATTTCTGTGCATATCAATTGATAGAACTATCCAAGAATATTGTTTCAATTTAAGTTATCATGTGTGAGGCACATGGTTGTAAGACCTTGAAACAAATGAGACTTCATTTTAAATATCCCTAGTCAGTCATTGTTATGGGAATAACAAATGAATTAAGACTAGTATGCTCTCTCTGATAAGTTGAGTTCTGTCTTACGGATCATAAGGACAAGAGTGTCAATCAGAGATCA
Organism: Excoecaria agallocha; assembly: GCA_037975025.1. NCBI lineage: Eukaryota > Viridiplantae > Streptophyta > Magnoliopsida > Malpighiales > Euphorbiaceae > Excoecaria > Excoecaria agallocha. The sequence continues at coordinate 6,106,419 of CM075816.1, forward strand.
TAGATACATGTTTAGAACATGGTATCTGGATTCGATCCACTCATGAGAACACTACATGGTACAAGTCATAAGTGTTTCTCATGTGCAAGTTTTGTATCGGAGTTCTTAGACCTAAAATCTCTATGAAACTCTTTATGAATTACTGTGTTCTTTGACATACACCTAACGTGCTCGTAACAGAGTGACAAGTACGGGTATGCTTGGGTATGCATTGATTCATGTTAGAGAGCATGAGAGAAGTGAAGGGATTACCCCTCTCTATAAGAGAGAAAATATCATCGGCCACTTGATCAGTGAACTGAGATGTGTATGGCCATACCGAGATGAAATAATGTGTAATCATTATTTATCTAAGAGTTCAGTGTCACTAGAATATCAAGAAAGGAATTAATATATATATAAGGATGACTAGTTTCATGCCTTATATTAATTCTGATTTTTATGGGTAAGAGACTATGCAAAATTGCATTAGGTCACTAAATACCATATGCATTTTCATTTAATTTGGAATGCTATAATATCTTGCTAGAGAATATATATAGCCTTTGAATTAATTCATTAATTCATTGCCAACATTAAATTGACCTATAGGATCGCACACAAAATATTGGGCTTAAAATATTTAAATAAAGTATTGGGCATTAATTTGGGCTTTTAATTAAAGTCAAATTAATGTATGTAATGGGCATTATAAATGCTATTGGACCTTGGCCCATGAGAGAGAGAAATTCAGCCCACATGGTTTAATTTCAATTAATTAATTATCTTGTATTAATTAAGTTAATTGAGCATTAAATCCTAATGATATTTAAATCAAATTAAAACACTTAATTAAGAGATGACATAGCCGAAATTCCAAGATTAAATACTAAGGAATTCGACACATGTGAATTTCCAAATTAAGTGATTAATTTGATTATAATAATGTCTTATGGTTTATCTCGGATTAAATCAAAAGAGTTTGAATCAATATATATTACTTATTTTAAGGAAGTGATTAAGGCTAAAATAAATTATCTTGAGGTAGTAGATTTTAGATTAATCATTTACATAATTAGATGATTATATTGATAGAGAAAAACGGAAAACCCGAGTTTTTGCTAGGTTTTGGCGTGAATTACATCTCTCACTCACAAGAATTTCTCTTGGCCGAAACACACAAGGGGAAGAACTCTTTCTTGCTTCCTTGTGTTTTTGTGCATTAATAGCACCTAAAAGAAGTACAATATCAAGTCTTGTAGCTTTAAACCATAGCCATTACACAATACTTAATTTGAGAGCTAGCAATCTTGGTTTTAAGCTATCTTTGTAAGTGTGTGTGTGAGAATAGAGAGGAGTGGCGTAAAGGCTATTCCTTGGCATTGGTGGTGAAGGTCTAAGGCTAAGATATCCTCCTTGGTTGCTGGTCATCTTCAAAATCAAGTTTTAAAGGCATCTAAAGTTGTAAGTTTTAAAATCCTAAAATTGCATATTTCGATTCTTGTCATGGAATTGTATGGCATGTATGATCAAATTTTTATTGTTTTTCGCTGCGTGATCTTTATGTGCATACCATGTCATATTCCATCAGTTTGATCCATGAATGTTATGTATATTTATTTTCTTGTTTGGTGTGATAAATGGATATGCATGGAGTATTCATGGGCCCTGGGCTTTTGTAATTAAATATGGCCTGCGAGCCATTATGTATTATTTTAAAAGTTTCATTTATTTCTTAGAATAGATTTTATTTGAAGATTTTGTAAATCAAGACGAAGCCCACTGGAGTGGAGAAGCCCAACTCGAAGATTCTTATGTAATAGTATAGAATCTTAGTTTTAGGTTTTTGGGCCCATGTTTGTCATGCTTTACTTTATGCAATTATATATATATGCATGCTATGAATGGATGACAAAGTGTATGCCATGTAAGCCGTAATAAAATGAATCCTTAAAATAGAAAGTCACAAAGTTGCCTTCCTAATTCGAAACATGTCAAGGCATTGATCATCGGTCACGTAGACTAGGAGTCCTAGATGCGCCCGATTATCTTTGTGAGGCATGGGTTGTGAATGTAGGTTGGACTTAACATGGAAAGGGATGTTCGGACCTAGGCAACTAATAAATGGGTTTGTGCTATAACATCTTAAGTTGTTAGCCCATTTGATCCAAGAGTCATGTACGAGACATGATTTGAGTTTTCCTACCTAAGTAACTTAACTTGTTAGGTGTACAAGCTCAGCTTGACTAATAAGTTGTTGTGAAAAGTGGATCTTGGCCCATATTAAATCACTAACGCGAATTATTTAAAGGGATATTAATTTGGTTTGTGGGATTATAAATAAGACCTAATTTAATCTTGTTAAGTTTTATTGTAGATTGAAAATGGCTTCTTCAAACAACTTTTCATTGCTATTGGTTTTGGAAAATGACAAATTGAATGGCACCAATTTCATAGACTGGTCTCGAAACTTAAGAATATATCTTAAGCAAGAGAAAAAGTCGTATGTTTTGAATGCACCCTTGCCTGAAGAACCTGGTAGGAACACCTCTGCGGTTCAAAAGGAAACTTTTGAGACCAAGAAAAGCGACTCCAATGATGTGACCTGTTTAATGTGCCATGGTGCCTGACTTGCAAAAGCAATTCATGGACCAAGAGGCTTATGTGATCATGGTGCACTTCAAGGAGATGTTCCAAGAGCAAGCTCGTCACAAGAGGTTTGTGATAACAAAGGCCTTAATTTCTTGTAAGATGGCTGCGGGTACTCCATTAGTACTTATTACTCAAGATGAAAGGGTATCTTGATACTCTTGAGAAGCTTGAGGTACAAGTCCCGAAGGAATTGGGCACTGACTTAATCTTAGGTTCATTGACTGATGATTATGATCCATTTGTTATGAATGCATGCAATGAACAAGACAGTCACCGAGCTTCATGGGATGCATAAAAATGCTGAAGAGAACATTCAAAAGACCAATCTCGTACTTATGGTTCAAGGGGCATTAAGAAATGACCCGCTAAGGGAAAGGGAAAGGGAAAAGCAAAACCCAAGTATGAGCTGGCTCGGCTCAAGTCAAATGGGAGTGCACCTCAGGCTCAATCCAAGCCCAAGGCTCAGAAGTTCAAAGAGAGTGAGAGCATTTGCTTCCATTGTAACAAGATAGGGCATTGGAGGAAAAATTATGCTCTCTTCAAGGAAGAACAAAAGAAGAATGGAGCTAAGGCATCCAGTTCTGGTATTTTTATTGTTGAAATTAACCTTTCTATTTCTACCACTTGGGTATTGGATACCGGTTGTTGTTCTCACATTTGTTCAAATGTGCAGGGGCTAAGAAATAGGCGGTTACTTGGGAAGAATAAAGTGGACCTCCATGTGGGGAATGGAGCATGACTTGTTGCCATTAAGATAGGCGACTATCAACTCACTTTACCTTTCGGACTTTGTTTAGTATTGAAAAATTGTTATTATGTGCCTGCTATGAATAGAAACATTATTTCAGTTTCTTGTTTGGATTTAGATGGATTTTATTTTGTTATTAATAATGGCAATGCTCATATTCCTTGCCAAGGCATTTCATATGGCAATGCCATGTTGTAAAATGGCCTTTATATCCTTAATCTACAAAACAAAGAGTCCATATACAACATTAATACAAAGAGGGTTAAATCAAATGAATTGAACTCTGCTTACTTCTGGCATTGTCATTTAGGGCATGCAAATGACAAATGCATTTTAAGACTCCACAAATCTAGAGTGCTTGGGTCATTCGACTTAGAATCTTATGACACATGCGAGCCATGTTTGCATTGAAAAATGACAAAGAGTCCTTTTAACAAGAAAGGCGAGAGGACTAATGACTTATTGGAGCTAATACATACCGATGTATGTGGACCATTAAGTACACAAGCTAGAGGCAGTTTTAGCTACTTCGTGACATTCATAGATGACTTTAGTAGATATGGCTACATCTATCTAATGAAGTATAAGTCTGAAATTTTTGAGAAATTCAAAGAGTTTAAGAATGAAGTAGATAAACAACTTGGCAAAAGAATAAAAGCCATTTGATCAGATCGAGGTGGCGAATACTTAAGCCAAGAGTTTGACAGTCATCTGAAGGAGTGTGGAATCATTTCACAGCTCACTCCTCCTAGAATGCCACAATGGAATGGTCTATTTGAAAGGAGAAATTGAACTTTATTGGACATGGTTCGATCAATGATGAGTCAAGCAAATCTTCCTGTCTCTTTTTGGGGTTATGCATTAGAAACTACTACATTTCTACTAAATCATACTCCAACTAAAGCAGTTGAGAAAATACCATATAAAGTATGGATTGGGAAAGAACCCAATATGTAATTTCTCAGGATTTGGGGTTGTGAAGCACATGTTAAGAAATTAACATCTGATAAACTAGAGTCCAAATCCACTGTCTGCTTGTTTGTGGGTTATCCCAAAGAAAAAAAGGGATATTATTTTTACTCACAAATCGAGAACAAAGTGTTTGTTGCTCGCAAGGCTATTTTCTTGGAAAAGGAGTTCCTTCTCAAGAAAGACAGTGGGAGTAAAGTAGAACTTGGAGAAATTCAAACGCCACAAACTCCTATAGAGGATGAGTTGGAAATGGAATCAAGTTCACAATCAGTTGTAGAACAGGAACCCATTACACAAAACCTAGAAGGTCCGGTAGGGTACGTTAGGAGATTGAGAGATACGAATTTCTAATCACCGACAGTGACACTATTGAGTTAGTAAATTGTGAGGATCCGACTACCTATAACAAGAAGCTATTGAAAGCCCACACTCTAAAAATTGGCTTAAACCCATGAAATTCGAGATGCAATCAAAGTACGATAATCAGGTTTGGACCTTGGTTGATCCACCAGAAGGTGCTAAGGTAATTGAATGCAAGTGGCTATTTAAACTCAAAGCTGATAAGACCTACAAAGATAGACTAGTAGCAAAAAGTTTTCGACAAACTCATGGTGTAGACTATGATGAGACCTTTTTGCATGTAGTCATGCTCAAGTCCATTAGGATCTTGCTTGCCATAGCTGCATATCATGATTATGAGATATGGCAAATGTATGTCAAAACTGCTTTCCTCAACGGAAATTTACTTGTGGATGTGTATATGACACAGCCTGAGGGTTTTGTCAATCCCAAGCATCCTAAGAAGGTTTGCAAGCTTCAAAAATCCATTTATGGATTAAAGCAAGTATCCCAAAGTTGGAATTTTCATTTTGATGAGGCAGTCAAAGAATTTGACTTCGTCAAGAATGAAGATGAGCCTTATGTGTACAAGAAGATTAGTGGGAGCATAATAGTATTTCTGGTCCTATATGTGGACGAAATCCTTCTCATTGGAAATGACATTCCAACGTTGCAAAAGGTTAAGCAATGGTTGGGGAAGTGTTTCTCAATGAAAGATTTAGGTAAAGCCGAGACAATACTTGGTATTCGAATCTATAGAGATAGATCAAATCAGCTTTTGGGACTAAGTTAAGAAAAGTACATAGACAAAGTACTAAAGCATTTTAGTATGGGAGACTCAAAGAAAGGGTACATACCTTTAGCTTTGGGAGTTCCTTTAACTAAAGAAAAGTGCCCTAAAACCAAAGAAGAAAGGGACAACATGAGTAGAATCCCATATGCATTTGCTATTGGATCTATCATGTATGCTATGTTATGTACAAGGTTGGATGTTGCTCATGCACTAAGTATAACAAGTAGGTTTCAGCAAGACCCTAGTGAGAAGCATTGGTCTGTTGTAAAAGGGATTCTAAAGTACCTGCGAAGGACTAAGGATCACTTCTTGGTGTATGGTGGTCAAAAAGAGCTCGTCATACAAGGTTATGCCGATGCTGCTTTTTTGACCAGCACTCAGGATTCAAGATCGCAATCTAGGTTTGTTTTTGTTTTGAACGGTGGTGTTGTCAGCTGGAGAAGCTCGTAGCAAGAGACCGTTGCCGACTTAACTATAGAATTTGAGTATATTGCAGCAAGCGAGGCTGCAAAAGAGGCTGTTTGGATTAGAAATTTTATTTCTGGATTAAGAGTGGTCCCAAGCATCCTAAATCCATTAGAAATTTTCTGTGACAACAATGGGGCCATTGCACAGGCCAAGGAGCCCCGTTCACACCAGAAATCCAAACACATACTCAGGAGGTACCACCTAATCAAAGAAATCATTGATCATAGGGATGTCAAGGTTAGCAAGATAGCAAGTGAAGACAATGTAGTAGATCTTTTGACGAAACAGTTGCATCCAAATCTGCATGAAGCTCATTTGAGAGCATTCGGTCTTAGGGCTATGCCCAATTGGGACTAGTGCTAGTGGGAGATTGTTAGTGTAAGCCCTAGCCCCAATGCGTTGTTATAAAATACTTTAGTTAATAAATGAGGCATTTGTTTTATCTATTGTATTCTTGTGCATATCAATTGATAGAACTATCCAAGAATGTTGTTTCAGTTTAAGTTATCATGTGCGAGGCTCATGGTTGTAAGACCTTGAAATAATAGAGACTCCATTCTAAATATCCCTAGTCAGTTATTATTATGGGAATAAGAAATAAATTAAGGCTAGTATGCTCTCTCTGATAAATTGAGTTCTGTCTTATGGATTATAAGGATAAGTGTGTCAATCAGAGATCATAGATACATGTTTAGAACATGGTATCTAGTTCGATCCATTCATGAGAACACTACATAGTACAAGTCATGAGTGTTTCTCATGTGCAAGTTTTGCATCGGAGTTCTTAGACCTAAAATCTCTATGAAACTCTTTATCAATTACTGTGTACTTTGACATACACCTAACATGCTCTTAACAGGGTGACAAGTATGGGTATGCTTGGGTATGCACTAATTCATGTTAGAGAGTATGAGAGAAGTGAAGTGATTACCCCTCTCGATAAGAGAGAAAATATCATCGGCCACTTGATCAGTGAACTAAGAAGTGTATGGCCATACTGAGATGAAATAATGAGTAATCATTATTTGTCTGAGAGTTCAGTGTCACTGGAATATCAAGAAAGGAATTAGTATATATAAGGATAACTGGTTCCATGCCTTATATTAATTCTGATATTTAAAGGTAAGGGACTATGCAAAATTGCATTAGGTCACTAAATGCCATTTGCATTTTCATTTAATTTGGAATGCTATAATATCTTGCTAGAGAGTATATATAGCCTTTGGATTAATTTATTAATTCATTGCCAATATTAAATGGACCTATAGGATTACACATAAAGTATTGGGCTTAAAATATTTAAATAAAGTGTTGGGCTTTTAATTAAAGTCAAATTAATGTATGTAATGGGTATTAAAATTGCTAAATGGACTTTGGTCCATGAGAGAGAGAGATTCATCCCAATAGGATTAATTTCAATTAATTAATTATCTTGGATTACTTAAGTTAATTGAGTATTAAATCCTAATGGCATTTAAATCAAAATAAATTAATTAAATAGAGATAAGGTGACCGAAAATCCAAAGATAAATTCAATGGGAATTTCGGCAACTATATCCCTAATTAAGTGATTTGTTTTGATTAAATGTCTTATGTTTATTTCAAAATAATTTGAATTTAAAATTTAAAAGAGTTTGAATTAATATATGTCACTTGATTTTAGGAAGCGATGGAGGCTGATTTTACTATCTTTAGGTAGTAAATTTCGGAATTAACACTTGAAAAAATAAATGATATATATTTGTGAACAAAAGAAAAAACCCTAGGCGTGAATGACTCTCTCTCACACTATTGGACGAAATACTCAAGGGAAAAGGATTCTTCCTTTGTTCTCTTGTGTTCTTGGGTAGCAATAGCAACCTAAAGGAAGAACAAGATCATATTTTATTGCTTCAATCCATTACCATTGTAAAATACTTAAACATAGAGCTAGCACTCTTGATTTTAAGCCTTCCTTGTAATTGTGTGTGTGAAGTAGAGAGGAGTGGCATAAAGGCAGCTCTTTTGGCATTGGTGATCAAGATCTAAGGCGAATAAATCCTTCTTAGTTGCTAGTCATCATCAAAATCAAGTTTTGAAAGGCATCTAAGGTTGTAAGTTTTTCAAAAACCCTTAAATTGCAAGTTTTCGATTCTTGTTTATGGATTGCGTGGTATGTATGATCGATTTTATTATTTTTCCGCTGCATGATCATCAGATATATGCCATGTCATATTCCATCAGCATCTGGTAATCATGCAGAAGTTCTCATAAAAGCAACGTATATACATGAATAAAGCAAGCTATTCAAAAACCATCATTTGCACATATATATATATTGATACCTGGTTTGTCACCATTATTCTTATTTACTTGAAAGTGGAAAAGGGAATAGCCTACTATACATATCATGTAAATCTAATTATTCCACATTGTTCCTATTCTTTTTCTTTCTTTTTCTTTTTGCTTTTACCACCATGTGCAAATCATGCCTATATTCTATTATTATTAACATGCATATTCTTATCAACTCATGCTCCTTTTTTTCATTTGCTACACAATTTTCATCCTAAACTATACATAAAATAAAAAAATAACTAACACATACCAACTAGCATTATTTCTTATTTTGATTGTATTATTATTATATTTACATACCCCATCCTCCATTCATTTTTTGTTTCCTGTACAAAATGCACACACTGTTTACAACCTTTTGCCAAATGAAACTATCACTATATAAAGTCACTATTTGAATAATAACTAAACAAGTTAAAACTTAATAAGTGAACTAAGTTGCACTAACTCAATCATGTTTTTTTTTCAAAATGAAATTAAGAATCATCAGTAGCAGCACATTACACATACTCATAACAACTCCTATCAACAATCTTTTATAATTTCATGCCCATTTGAATCATAAAAATAGTTATGAGAGATGGTTACATACCCTTTTGGAGAACAAGAAAATTTTGATGAAAACCTACAAAATTAAACTCAAAATACATGCAATGAGAAGACCTATTAGTGTACCATAGTGAAATCACAAAATACGACTTTTATGGCAAGAAAAGAGTGAAAAATCAAGACCTCCACTTGAAATTGGCGAAGAAGAAGATAAAAAAGAAAGAAGAAAGGGAAAAGAAGGAAAGAAACCAACTGCATTTAAGTGTGAGAGAGTATACGGGCATGCAGGCATGATGTATGACCATACCTACCCTACACAAGGGCGTGCAAACATAAAAATCCAATTTTGAAAAGTTTTTGAATATAAAACATTCCCATGCCTGTAAAATGCTACGTAAATAGAACTTTTGCATGGGTTTTAACCCAAACTCATGAAAAATGACCCTAATTTTTTTCAAAAATTCACAGTACCAATTTATTGACTCAATCAAACATAAATTATTTTATTCACAAGAAACTATTTTTGTATTTGATAAAACATTATCTTTAATCCCCCGACCAATCATTCTTTTATGGCTATCTTGCTTATTATTATACACTTTAAATTATTATAAGCATTTATTATACACATCCCATTGTTTTTTTTCTTTTTTCTTTTTTCTTTCAAATTACATTTTGTAATTATATTTTTTTGTCTTTGTTTATGTACGTGTTGATAATTCTAATTAGTGTTTATTTTTAATATATTTTTATCCGTGTTTGCATCTCATTTTGCTTGTTTTTCCTGTTTTAAGTGTTAAAATTCTCTTTTTGTGCCAAATAAGATTATTTTGATATTTATGAAGTTTTTGAGTGTTTAATGGTGTCTTTTTTAATTTTGTACAGAAACAATAGCTAGCACTTTGCTGGGACCATTTGTCTCAACCGTGTGCCTTGCAAATCCTTAAAATGCACCATTTCACTAAGGGACTCGACTAAAACCATTTGTCTCTGTTGTGTCCAATGCAAATTTCAAGGATTATTTTGTCTAGAAGGGTTCGTTCGGTTGAGACCAAAGTGTCTCAGTCGTGTGCTGAGTTACAATACTCTTTTAACTGATTAGACTCAATTGAGACCATTTTTTCTTAGCCATGTGCTATCCTGGACCACTATAAAAGCTGCATCTTGTCTAATTTTAAAGAGAAATTTTTTGGTTTTTGAATTCTAGGATTTTTCTCTATAGTTTTAGCTCATAGTTCTTCATACTTAAGGGTTTTTATACTTAGTTTCAATAGATTCACTTGTAAAAATTACTCTTTCATTATAGTTTTACATTCAAAATACAAAAATACATAGCTATAGTTAGTTTATAGTTTAAAGTTCTAGTTTTAATCAAGATAAAGCTTGGAGAAGAAGAGAAGAAGTTGCTACACTTCAGATCCACACTTTCCAAATGGGTTTTATAATTTCTTTTCCTCTTTTCTTTGTTATTTACATTATGAGTAGTGAGCAGTTATTTTGTTGTTTGGGGATCTTTGAATCCCTTAAACCATGTAAGGAATATGAACTTATTTGCCTATTAAATGTTTCATATGTTTCTTTTCCCTTGTGCTTATCTTTATATTTATGTTTTAGAAGTGTTTATTTTTTCAATCTTATTTAAGTTGATGGATGAATGCTTGTTGAGTGTTTATATCATGCATGCTATATTTTTCTTTATATTTACTATAGTTTTAATGGCATTTTCGAAATGGGAGTTGTTAGATCTAGGATTTGTGTGTTCTAAAATAAGAAAAGAAAGGAAAATGAATAGGTTTTGAACTAGTAAGCCCTGGAATGGGATACTAGACTAACTTAGCTCTTAGAACCCGTGCTTATACTGGCTATTAGGTAAGCTACGGAATAGGATACCTGGTAGTTAGAGTAGTAGGCTCTGGAATGAGATACTAGGGGTTTAGATGGGTTGTCCACATCTAAAATGTATGAATTTTACGTTAAAATAAACTTTTCCTGGGAATGAAAAGGATTAGATTCCTAAACAACGTCTTTAGTAATTGTTAATCAATACTTTTTATATTTTATACTTTTAATTGCTTTGATAACTCACACTTTGCAATTTATTTATCTTTCATGTTAATTATTTTTATCACTAATTACAACATAACCAACAATAATAGGGAAATTCTTTAAGCACACTTTACCAATCAATTAATTTTTCTGGCACCAATTCGTTTCCCTAGGGTTTAATACTTGTGGTCTTAAAAATATTTCATTTTATTACTTGTCGATTTGGTACACTTGCCACATTCCAATCAAGTTTTTAGCATCATTGCTGGGGAGACATTGGCGTGCTTAATTGCAAATTTGATTGATTGTTTTGTGTGTTTTCCTTTACTTATTTTTCTTTGCTTATTCTTTTCAAGTGAAATTTGTGTATGAATAGATTTTGTCCACATCATCTAGCACCATTTGATCCTAAAATTGAGAGGACTTTGCACCAAAGAATAAAGCAATTTCAAAATAAAGAAATGAATGAAACACCGAATTCGAAAGTGCCTCTTGTTGACAAAGAAGGAGTAGGGCAACAACAAAAATATGAGAGGAATCATAATGGTCCAAAACTAAGGACTATCCATGATTATGCCACTCCAAGATGGAACAAGGAGCATAGAATAGTGGTGCTCCCTCGATAACAATATTTCGAGCTAAAACCAGTAACGATTATTATGGTTCAAAGGAATCAATTCTTGGGATCGAATATAGAGGACCTAGTACAACATTTAGATATCTTTTTGGAGATCAGTGACACGGTCTAAATTCAAGGTTCAACGATGGATGCTATAAGGTTACAACTTTTTCCTTTCACTCTCATAAGGAAAGCAAGAGATTGGTTGTCTATGCTACCGAGCCAATCCATTCATTTGTGGGAACAAATGCAGGAAAGTTTCTTATAAGATTTTTTCCACCTACTAAGATGGCGAGCATAAGGAATAATATATATAATTTTTAGTAACTAAATGAGGAAACCTTCCATGAAGCTTGGGAGAGGTTTAAGATGTTGTTGAAGAGTTATCCTCATCATGAGATCGCAATGCACCAATTGATGTCAACATTTTATGTAGCTTGTAATTCGAATATAAGGTTTTTATTAGATGCAACCTTGGAAGGAAGCTTTATAAACAATGTCCTAAAAGAAACCTTCTTGCTTTTTGATGAAATGGCTATGAATGAGGCTCAATGGTCTAGCTCAAGAGCATTAAAGAAGCGATAAGGAGTTCACACCATGGATGAAGTGGCTAAGCTAAAAGCTCAATTGGAGCTATTGAAAAAGGAGTTGAATGGACTAAAAGTTCAAAATCTATCAACAATTAGCCAAGAGGCCAATACCTTTGAGGGAGGAAATTCTGGTAGTGATGTAAGGGCAATTAAGCCATACATCTAAGGGATTGGAGAAGTGAATACAATAAATGAATATAAGAGAAATGATCTATTTAGCAATCATTACAATTTTGGATGGAGGAATCACCTAAATTTCTTATGGAGAGATCAAAATCAAGCCTCAACCTCAAACACTAACCCAAAAGTCCCATTTAACCCACCTTCACATAACCAAGCCAACCACAACCATAGTTACCATCAATAACATCAACCCACATAAGCAAATACTCACTATTAAGCACCATACCAACCACCATAAGCTCACCAAACACCATATCAACCTCTTGGATTTCAACATTGACACTGATGGAATATGATATGATATGATATGTTCATGGTAATCATGCAATGGAAAAATGATAAAATCGATCATACATGCCAAGCAATTCCATGACAAGAATCGAAACATGCAATTTTAGGGTTTTTAAAACTTACAACTTTAGATGCCTTTTAAAACTTGAATTTGATGATGACCAGCAACTAAGATGGATATGTCAACCTTAGATCTTCACCACCAATGCCAAAAGAACAGCCTTTATGCCACTCTTCTCTATGTTCACACACACAATTGCAACGACGGCTTAAAATTGAGATTGCTAGCTCTCTTTTAAAGTATTGTATAATGGCAATGGTTTGAAGCTACAAGACTTGATCTTGTAATTATTTTAGGTGCTATTAATGCCCAAGAACACAAGAGAATGAGGAACAATCCTTTCTCCTTGTGAAAATTGGCCAAAATAATTTTATGAGAGAGAGAGAGAAGTTCACGCCAAAACTACCAAAAAACTAGGGTTTCACGTTTTTTTCCTCTATCAATATATATCACCTAATTATGTAAGTGATTAATCTAAAATCCTTACCTCAAGATAATTTATTTTAAACTTAATCACTTCCTAAAAAATAAGTAATATATATTGATTCAAACTCTTTTAAAATTAAAATTAATTTGAAATAAAACATAAGACATTTTAATCAAATTAATCACTTAATAAAGAAATCAACATGTGCCGAAATTCCCTTGGTTTTATCTTGGAATTTTGGCTAGGTTATTTATATATTAAGTGTTTTAATTTGATTTAAATATCATTAGGATTTAATACTCAATTAACTTAATTAATACAAGATAATTAATTAATTGAAATTAAACCATGTGGGCTGAATTTCTCTCTCTCATGGGCCAAGGTCCAATAGCATTTATAATGCCCATTACATATACTAATTTGACTTTAATTAAAAGCCCAAATTAATGCCCAATATATTATTTAAATATTTTAAGCCCAATGCTTTGTGTGCGATCCTATAGGTCCATTTAATGTTGGCAATGAATTAATAAATTAATTCAAAAGCCATATATATTCTCTAGCAAGATATTATAGCATTCCAAATTAAATGAAAATACATATGGCATTTAGTGACCTAATGCAATTTTGTATAGTCCCTTACCCATAAATATCAGAATTAATATAAGGCATGAAACTAGTCATCCTTATATATATTAATTCCTTTCTTGATATTCCAGTGACACTGAACTCTCAGATAAATAATGATTACTCATTATTTCATCTCGGTATGTCCATACACTTCTCAGTTCACTGATCAAGTGGCCGACGATATTTTTTCTCTTATAAAGAGGGGTAATCCCCTCACTTCTCTCATGCTCTCTAATATGAATTAATGTATACCCAAGCATACCCATACTTGTCACTCTGTTACGAGCACGCTAGGTGTATGTCAAAGTACACAGTAATTCATAAAGAGTTTCATAGAGATTTTAGGTCTAAGAACTCCGATACAAAACTTGCATATGAGAAACACTTATGACTTGTACCATGTAGTGTTCTCATGAACGGATCTAATCTAGATACCATGTTCTAAACATGTATCTATGATCTCTAATTGACACTCTTGTCCTTATGATCCATAAGATAGAACTCAACTTATCAGAGAGAGTATACTAGTCTTAATTTATTTGTTATTCCCTTAACAATGATTGACTAGGGATATTTAGAATGAAGTCTCATTTGTTTCAAGGTCTTACAACCATGTGCCTCACACATGATAACTTAAACTAAAACAACATTCTTGGATAGTTCTATCAATTTATATGCATAGGAATACAATAGATAAAACAAATGCCTCATTTATTAACTAAAGTGTTTTATTACAATGTATTGGGGCTAGGGCTTACACTAACAGACAATGCCCACCACAAGAGAAGAAACCGAACCTTAAAGAAATATTTGCTAGTTTTATAACCAGCTAAAACCAATCATGACTAGCCAAGAGGCAAGTTGGAAGGCTTAAGAGCAGTAAAATAAGAACCAAAATGTGGCAATGAGAAATTTGGAAACCCAAGTTAGCCAAATCGCAAATTGTACCTCAACAAGGCCACTAGGCACATTGCCATCGAATGTTGATAGGAACCCGAAGGAGGAAGTGAAGGCCATCTCATTGAGTAGTGGTAAAGAGCTGTGAGTTAAAGAGAAATGTAATCAAACTACTTCAATTTTGGTAGAACCTACAACACAGGTAAGTGCATCTAAACCGAATGATTTTACTGAAGTACGAAAACCTATGAAACAAGGTAAGAAAGTTTCATTTGCAAAGGAGCCCAAGGTTGAACAATCTTTAATACCTTTCCTTATTGTTACTAGCAAAGACAAGAACAAAGACAAATTAGCTAAATTTTTGGATATGTTAAAAAAGTTGCACATTAATTTGCCTTTTATCGATACTTTGCTACACATACCAAAATATGCTAAGTTCTTAAAAGAAATTTGCTCTAGTAAGAAAAAAGTTAAAAAGTCCAGGAATCGTCCATTTGTTTGAAAATTACAGTGCCATTTTGACCAACAAAGCACCAAAGAAATTGGAGGACCCTGGTAGTTTCACACTACCATATGAATTAGGAGAAAACTTGCTTTATGCGATCTAGGTGCAAGTATTAATCTCATGCCTTATTTGCTTTACAGAAACCTAAACTTATGACATCTTAAGGAGATAAAAGTGCTACTGCAACTGGCAGACAAATCCATTAAACAACCCAAAGGGATCATAGAGGATTTGTTGGTGAAGATTGGGAAGTTTATATTTCTAGTGGACTTCATGGTGCTGGAAATAGATAAAGAGCATACTATTCCACTAATAGTTAGACGACCTTTTCTCAACAAAGCAAAAGCATTAATAGATGTGAATGGAAAAATGGTCACATTGCATTTTAACGATGAAAAGAAGGACTTTGAGGTGACCAAGATGACAGAGCATTCATAATGTGAATTTATAGAGTCAGTTTGCTGTATTCAAGATTGTTGTGGAGATACAAAGATCAAGGCTGAAAAAGTACCGATCAATGACACAAAGGGAAAGGGAAATGGATAATGGATTCGAAGGAAGAGAAAGATGCAGTTGCAAAGAGCAAGAGCCCAATGACTGAGTGGTATGAAAGGAATTCTCCATAGAAGTATAAATTAAAAGCTGAGGCAAGTTGTGATCCTTTAACGTCGTACTTTAGTTTGCAAGATAATTTCATGTTTGATATTGAGCTGGAGAAATCCAACCTCAAAGACGTGCCATGAGAACAACAAAAGTTGAGCTGGCGACTTGTTAAACTCATAACTTGCTCTAAACCTAATCTCAGTACTCATTTCTTTACACTTTTGTTTGTAGTTTTTGTTTAATTGGTTGTTTCATGTCTTTGCTTTTAGTAATAAGTGATGTTGAATGTTGTGCATGTTTTGCTAATATTGTCTCGTCATTATGCATGTATGAGGGTATGAAAATTTTCGAAAATTGTGTAAAATTTTTGTTGGACTCGGCTGAGATCGATTGGTCTCAGTTGTGTCCCTTTTAGCATTTGAATTCCAAAATAAGCACTCGGTTGAGATCAATGGTCCCTGTCATGTGCAACACTTTAGGCCGGAGACAGAAGGTATCACTCGATCGAGACCATTGGTCTCAGCCGTGTGCAATATGAATTTTCAGTCCAATAGGGGTCACTCGGTTGAGACCATACGGTCTCAATCTTGTGCTTTAGAGAGTGAAGTGTACAGTTTAGGTCACTTGGCTGAGACCAAATGGCTTCAAAATTTGCTTTGGTATAAAATGGGTCACTTGGTCAAGACCAATTGGTCTCAGCTGAGTGCTATCAGGGTTTTCAAAAATAGTGTGGTGGAGTCTACTGAGACCAATTTGTCTCAGCTGTGTCCTTTCATTTTTCAAAACTATGAGTTCTAATTTTTGTGACTGGCTCGGTCTTGCTTTGTCATGAATTGATGTTGTAGTTAATTTGGCATATTATCTACTGAATATCTTAAATAATTAATATAGTGACCCCATCATTCCCCTTTTTATTAATATTAAATTTTTAGGTAGGTGAATCCCTTTCTCTTAGTATTATTTTTCTTGGAATCTGAATTTATTTTGAAATGGATTCTCTTTACAAAAGCAACTACCTACTAACTATTTTTTGTTTTTGCTTATCAAATTGAATATGGTATTTTGACAATTTTATGTTTTTTATGTTCTTGAAGTTATTTTTTCAAATTCTCTAACGTGTTAACATATTCTTTATGGTCTTAATTAAGGTCGCTACGACTTGTTGAAGGCATATGATGACAAATCTGGTTATGCTCTATGTGTGTTTTCATTTTCTTATGGTCCAGATTCAGAACCTATTACATTTGAGGGGAAAACCATGGTATAACTTTTATTACACTTCTTTTATAGCTAAAGAAGAAGAATTCTTAAGTCGAAGTATTTGTTTCATAAGGTCAATTTGTTTTGTTTTGAAACCCATATGCCTGAGTTGATTAAATTGAATGTAAACTCATCTTGACAAATTAGGAAATCTTGAAATATGTTGCGGTATACATATTGATATTTTTTCGTTTTCCTTTTTATTTCTTTTTTAATTTCTCAGGGTGAGATAGTTCCTCCAAGCGGACCTAGGGATCTTTTATGGGATCCAGTCTTTAAACCTGATGATTATGATTAAACATATGTTTAAGATTTGTATTTTAGGTCCTTGTTTGATGGCTATATATTCGATAAACATTTATGGTTAGGTACAACTGAGTTTTTTTAATTTTTATGTAGTTTTGCAGAGATGCCCAAAGAAGAAAAGGACAAGATTTCTCACCATTTATAGTGCATTCTTTTAACCGTTTTTATCACTTATAGTGCATTATCAAGCTGGTCACAGTTTCAAAACAAGTTCTTTCTTGGTTGGTATGTTACTAAGAGATATTAGACTGATATATTGAAATAGTTATTGTGCAAAATGTATTATGAAATCATTGATGACTGTTGTAACATTATTGAACTATTTTCGTTTGGATTTCAGGTATCTGAAGAGTATAAGTTGGTTCTTGATACACTTTATCTCATGGTGTACCTAACTTATTGGTTCCTTTCTCAGCAGGACATTGATAATGAATCATATCATTTGACATCTGGTTTATAATTCATAATTTTAAAATTATTAAAATGTATTACAATGCGTTTGTGAGGCATATTTGCTCATCATTTTTTTTTATATCTACTCATCAGAATCAACAAGAAAGATACATCTTTGTGTAGGCTCTATGTTAGGAAGCTACTGGACCTGAATACAAGCAAAAAGGACCCAAGGCCCAAATACCTGGAGAGTTTATTCTAGACAGCAAAGGAAAAGTGCAGGTTGGGGCAATGCTGTTGAGCTGGCAAGTTAGTTATGCAAAAAAAGAATAAAAAGGCTGAGGGGCTGTGAAAATAGGGCATGAGAAAAGTAGTATTGTTTTAGCAGCAAAAAGCTAAAAAGGAGACAGGGGAAGATTACTGTTAGGCCCCTGCTCTTGTTAGTTGTTCTTTCATTTCCTTGTATCTCTTTTGTATTTCTTTTGCTTACACTGGAACTGTAATCCCTTAAATATCCCTGACATTTATTGTAGTTTGCAAGTTCCATTAATACAATCATCTTCTTTTGAGTTGTTCTATTCTTTTTCTTTCCATTTGGTTGTGTGCTTGTTTGAATCTTCATCAATAGTCCGACCTATCGGATATGATGGAGACCTTTCAACACCCTTTGCATTCCAGATTAGATGAAACCAACCATAGAAATGGAGAGATCACTGCTCGCATGAATGAGCTAACTAAATCTATTTTTAAGCTCCCGACAGATAAAGAAGAGGAGCAGTTTCGAGAGTTATACATGAAATGGAGGAAGAGATTAGACAAGTAGCCTCAATCAACGGAGGACTATAGTTTCCCAAGAAAATCGACTATAGAGGGAACTATAATCGTTGATTCACAACCATCCTTGCAACAAATCTAACTCCCTATGTTCAATGGGTTTGACCCTAGAGGATGGATCATCCGAGCCGAGACATGTTCATATATACACCAGATTGCTCTTGAGATGCGTGTTCGATTGGCTGAAAAATCTATGGAAGCTACAACGAAATATTGGTACTCAATGCTCCTGAATATATATCCTAACTTGACATGGGAGCAATTCAAGATAGAAATGATGAAGAGATACAGTAATAATTATTCTCCCAGCTTAATTGTAGATTTAGTAAATTGGCAGCAAAAAGGTAACGTAGAAGAAAACATCAAACTTGGTAAGGTGGTGGCCGTTACAGCGCTTTGACAATCCAAACAACACCGGAGGAAAGTGTGGTCGCGATGAGACTGGCTTATTTCTTGGAGTCTTTGCTGCAGATCGAGAAAGGGGAATCGCTACAACATTTCCTTGTGAACAAAGAAGGAGCCAAGACAACTCAGGTGAACCAGGCCTGCTGGAATGGATCAGGGCATGTTGGGTTACTAGACCGCTTAGCCAGTCCCATACCTGGCCCAACCCAACATAAATCTTTCCTTTATCTTCCAGCCCATCAGCAGAAAACCTTTTCCCCTTCAACTGATTTGCATCATTAGGGATAAAAGAAGATAGGGGACCGTCGATTACACAGGGTAGCATGGAAAAATGATGCTGGAAAGGGGTTGGTTGTCGTCAAAGAATCGTTGTGCGTGAACGAAGCATGTCACCGAAGAAGATCATCTAGAGGGGTAGCGACAATGAGGTTGTCGAGATAGCGAAGAAAGTGAGTGTTGAATCATAAACGAATAAGCATAGAATGGAGGATGGCTATACCGACACCTATATTCTGCTTCCTGAGGTCACCAGCTAGACTTTGGTTAACAACTCCAATGACAAACGAAAGATGTGGGATGCTGATTTCATCAAAGTTGACCAGGCCAATCTATTTGGTCTCATATTGGCTGCCACCTACTTGCACGGCAAGGGCCATCTCAGTTTGAGTTTTTGATTTAGTGTTCCTACTATGGTTAGGGGTTATGATGAGGGTTTGCACTGCTTTTATTATTTCTATTGTCTGCTTGATTTTTATTACCTTGATTTTGGGTTCTTGTTGGTTTTCTGCAGTCAATTTTCAAATAGCGAGAGAGATGGGAAGCTCGAGTGAATTCCCATAGAAGTTGGCAAGTCAATTATAGTTTGATGTTGAACTGCTTTCGTGGACTAGTGTTAAGGATATCTGCAAGGATGGTGGGGTATTTAAGAAGATTCTTGTAGAATGAGAGAAATGGGAGAATCCAAAGGACCTCGATGAAGTGCTTGTTAAATATGAAGCTTAGCTCGAGGATGGCATAGTTGTTGCCAAGTCTAATGGAGTCGGGTTCACTATAAAGGAAGTTCAATTTTGTCCTGCTCTATCAAAGGCTGTTAGACAATAAAGAAGGGGGAGAAAGTCCTCCTAATGGTGAAGCCACAATATGGATTTAGGGAAAAGGGTAAACCAACATCTAGTACTGAAGGTGCATTTCCACCAAATATGACACTTCAAATAACATCGGAGTTGGTTTCATGGAAGTCCATGTCGGAGGTGACTGATGATAAGAAGGTCATAAAGAAAATAGTGAAAGAGGGCAAGGGATATGAGCGTCCAAACAATGAGGCTATTGTCAAAGTGAAATCGATTGGGAAGTTGCAAGATGGTACAATATATTTGAAGCAAGGCCATGAAAGTGAGGATAAGATATTTGAGTTCAAGACAGATGAGGAGCAAGTGATTGATAGGCTCGATAGAGTTGTGATGGCAATGAAGAAGGGTGAGGTGGCATTGGTAACAATTGGACCAGAGTATGCATTTGGTTCATCTGAGTCAAAGCAGGAGCTTGCTGTTGGTCCTCCTAACTTAACCGTATACTATGAGATTGAGCTAGTATCCTTTGTCAAAGAGAAGGAATCATGGGACATGAACAATCCAAAAAAATTGAGGCGGCTAGTAAGAGGAAGTAAGAAGGGAATAGCCTATTCAAGGTCGACAAATATGCAAGGGCCTCTAAGAGATACGAGAAGGTTGTTAAATACATAGAACATTATTTTTCTTTTAGCAAGGAGGAGAAAAAGTAGGCCAAGGCATTAAAGGTGGCTTGTAACTTAAATAATGTTGCTTGCAAGCTAAAATTAAAGGAGTATAAAGAAGCAGAAAAGTTGTGCGCCAAGGTGTTAGATATGGAAAGCAAGAATGTAAAAGCTCTTAATAGGAGAGGGAAGGCATATATTCATTTGGAAAATTTAGATTTGGCCGAGTTTGATATTAAAAAAGCTCTTGAGATCGAACCTGACAATAGGGATGTCAAGCTGGAGTACAAGACTCTAAAGGAACAGATGAGGGAATACAATAAGAAAGAAGCAAAGTTTACGGCAACATGTTTGCCAAGATGACCAAGTTGGCGGATCAAAGTTTTTTTCACCGTGTTTTGTTTCTCATTTTTGACCCTGTGAGACATGCTGGAAAAGAAAGCTTAATCTCATTTGATGATAAGTGGTTTTGAGAGACCAACATTCATTCACTTTAGTTATTATGCAACCTTTTTAACACCTTCTACAAGGAGGTATGTTTCATATTGCCTCCTCTTCTGAGTTTGCTTAGTACATCTCATTAAAGTTGGAGGACACCAATTTAGTAAGAGTGACTGGGACACATTAGTGAAAAGCATGAGGGATGCTTCATACGCAACAGAATCTTTTGAGCTGCTTAATGCTTTGACCTTTAAGAGTTCAAAGAGCCCTTCAATGCCCATCATGGATTCAAAGTTCACAACTATTAATGTTGCCCATAGCAATGTCCCTGGGGTTGTTATCAGAGATAGTGCTCTTATTGGTAGCACTCCTCAAAAGTATGCTGCTTCTAGTAACACGACAGTGTATTAGGCAATGTTGATGGATTGGAGAAGGAATCTTGAAGGAGGTTTTTCCCAGCATCTCCACTTCAGTCTTGAGGACAAGATTTTTTTCACCCGACTGGCAATGTTAGGAAGCTACTGGACCTAAATACAAGCAAAAAGGACCCAAGGCCCAAATACCTGGAGAGTTTATTCAAGATAACAAAGGAAGAGTACGGGTTGGGGCAATGTTGTTGAGCTGGCAAGTTAGTTATGCAAAAAGGGAATAAGAAGGTTGAGGGGCTAGGAAAATAGGGCATGAGAAAAGTAGCATTGTTTTGGCAGCGAAAAGTTAAAAGGGAAAGAGGGAAAAATTGCTGTTAGGCCCCTACTCTTGTTAGTTGTTCTTTCATTTCCTTGTATCTCTTTTGTATTTCTTTTGCTTACATTGGAATTGTAATCCCTTGAACATCCCTGACGTTCATTGTAGTTTGCAAGTTCTATTAATACAATCATCTTCTTTTGAGTTGTTCTATTCTTTTTCTTTCCGTTTGGTTGTGTGCTTGTGTTGAATCTTCATCACTCTATAGGGCAGAAGCACCATGTAGCTTCTTTGTGTACAATGCAGTAAAAAGTTTAGCCTTCCATATATATGTTTCCCTCTGATATTGCTTTACTGATTATTGATAATGTTGGCAAATTTGATTATTGCTCTGTTGAATTCATCAACAAGTGTAATTTGCAGTGATAATTATAGCAGAGAGGACTTTCCTCCAGAATTTATATTTGGGTCAGGCACCTCTGCTTATCAGGTTTTTTTCTTCTCTAGAATTTCTCAATTACAGTTTAATTAATAGATGAATGTGTTTTTACTCATGTTATTTTTGGAATTTCAAATGGTCATTTGAGTATAGAAGATCTCCTAGCATTTGGGATATATTTGTCATAATGGTCAGTTTTAAGCTAAAATACATGGGTCTTATACATATTTATGTGTTACTTATGTGAACTTAATTACATTTTTGGCCATGATGATCTTGTTTCACTAGTTTGGCAAGTGGACTACATTGCTTTTTAGTGGAACAGTGGACTTTCAAATGGTAAAATAAGAACATGAAGGCAAGTGAGTTGGTTGCTGCGAGGAATGAAGACTGTAAAGTTCTTTTCTTTTTTTTAGGTAGCATATTGTATAAAAGTTTGTCAGTGGTGATTTAAAGTAGCATTATTTAGTTTAAATTTTGTATTATACAATTTAATGTACTTCTATGATATTTTTTAAATTAATAGTTTTGGAGAATTTTTATTTCTATTAATTAAATTCTGGGTGGTGTAATAATAATAATAATAAACTATAATAAATTTTATTGCAACATAATTTAGTGATGCCAGGCATTTTTGCTAATAATTTTTTAAATATCCGGCCGACAAATATGCTTATGACTGTCAGAAGTGTAACTTTTAGTCGTTTCATCACTAAAATTAATTAGCAACTGAATTTTCACTGTTAGCGACCGACTTTTTTTTTCTATCGCTAATTCCCTTTATTAGTGAGAATTTCGTCACTAAAAATACTCACTCTAGTGACAAATTTTAAGTTTGTCATAAAAACTATCGATCTTTTGTGACGATAAATAAAATTATGTGACAAAATATAATTTTTTTATGACATTATTTTTGTCATGAAAAGTAAGAAATTAATATGACAATAATCATTTTCGTCACAAAAAAATGATACTTACAATGACAATAAATAAATCGTCACATAAACTTTTTTGTTACGCAGATTCTGTGACGATCTCTATAACAAAAATTTGTCACTTTATCTTTTTAGTGACGAAAATAAAACTTTTTATGACAATTTTTTACATCGCAAAAAGTATAATTTCTTGTAGTGTTAGAACAATTGTGTTTGTTGAGTTGTTAATTACTTTTGCAGTTAGCCTGAGCTTGGTAGTTAATCTTGAAATGAGTAAATTTGAACTCGATTTTGAACTGCTTGTTTAAGAGGTCTGAGTAGCTAGAGAGTAGCTGCATTGTTTAGTAAAATTTTTCTTTTGACTTGATCTCGACGAATTATATATCGTCCGATTTCTTACTTAATGAGCACAGTAGGCTATGTTTTGTGAAATTAATGGGAAAAACCAGTGAGTGAAAAGCAATTGAGTGAAGGAATTCTAGAATAGCTAGAACCTTCCTCATCACCCTTCAAATGAACATTCAACTCAAGCAAGATTAGGATATAACCCAGGTAGCCTTTCATTGGCAACCAATTTTCAAATGACTTTTGACTTATCCCTGGTAAATTTTGCTATTATTAGCCCATTTGAGCTTAATTGGTATGCTAAAAGCGTACTATTTGATTTATTTCTTTTAAGTGCACTAACGCTTAACCATATAACCTAAATGCCTTTGCTTTTCCATTTTGGAATTGGTCACTCTAGGTTAGGTATTGAAAATTGCATGTTGGGTTTGATTTAATGTTTGCTTGTCAATCAAGAAGTGAGGGAAAGTTGAAAAATTTTAAGGGTTTGTGAGCTTAAATTTTTGAAAAAAAAATTAGGACATGGATGATAAGAAATAGTGCTTTTGGTACTCCTCTCAGTAATTGAATAAAAATTTCACTGTTATAAAAAAATCCAAAAAGATAGGGATAAGCTGCAGAAATTTCATTTAATTTATACTGCAAAAAATAAGTGTGTGGTACCTAGCATTTGAAGGAAGTGTTAATTAGTTAAGCTAGGAGATTTTAGCTCTTAGTCCCTGAAATTTTGAGAACTCATGTCTTGAAATTCATCTTCCCGGTTGATAGTAAGAGGGCATAAATTTTGAAGAGTTATTTCTCTTAAAAAAGTTAGGTGGTATTTGTTTTTGGGTAGTGTGGCTGATTCTATCTTGCTGACTTTATCAAATCTTTGGAGCCAATGCCTTTACCCTTTTATAGCCTTAATGTAAGACCTGATGATCTTGTTTTGTTCTAAATTGTTTAGTGGAGATGACCCATGTGGTTCAGGTACTAAAGGAGAGGCTTATGGTTGTTTCGAGTTTCAAGTGTAAAATCGTCATATATTTCTGTTGCTTGATTGCTGAAGTTCACTGGTAACTTTTGGTTTTAAAAGTGATAAATACGTTTTGTCCGAGCACACACACACGAGAAATTGTTTGATATAGATTAGTCCGAGTCTTTTTGATTGAATTTTATATCTAAGTATCTTCTACTGAGCGTTGTTCTGGTCTCTCTGAATTTGCTTGTTCTGAATTGGAGTTTTAGTTTTCAAGATTATGGATGATTCATTTGTTCGAGGGCGAGCAAAAGGATAAGTGTGGGGTAGTTGATAACTTTAATTTTAATATTTGTTTTCAGGATAATTTTATGTGTTTTTGTATCTCATCTTGCATGGTTTTTGTGTTTTTAGTGTTAAAATGCTCTTGCTATGTTTATTTCAGTTATTTTGATAAATTTAGAGTTTTTGGATGATTAATGGTGTTAATTTGAATTTTGTGTAGAAAAATAGGCTAGAGCATGACTGAGACAATTTGTCCCAGCCGTGTCCCTTGTAGAAGCTCAAAACTCACTATTTCACCAAAGGTTGCGGCTGAGACCAATTGTTCCCAGCAGTGACCAATACAGCCTACAAAGACATTTTGATCCAGAAGGTTGCCTCGATTGAGACAAATGTGTCCCAACCGTGGCCAAGGCAAAGTAGCACCTTATCTTCTCATGTCTTGGCTGAGACAAAAGTGTCCCAATTATGGCTTCCTAGATACTTGTATAAAAGTTGCAGAGTTGTTTGTTTTAAGGGATATCTTTTTAGGGTTTCTTGTGGAGGCTATTTTGTAGAGAGAAAAACATGGTTCTGCATCTGGAGAGCTTTTCATATATAGTTTCATAGTTTTACTTGTAAAAATCACTCTTTTAGTTTAGTTTTACTTTAAAAACACAAAAATAACCTTATTTTTAGTTTACTTACTTCAAGTTACAGCTTATAATCAAAGTGTAGTTTGGAGAAGGAAAGCAGAAGCTTCATCAACTTCAAATTTTCAACTTTAAATGGGTTATATAGTTTCTTCTTTTACTTTACTTGTTTTTTACATTACGGATAGTGAGTATTCTTTTAGTTGCTTGGGGATCTTTGAATCCCCTACTCATAATGTGAATATTGAACATATTTTGATTTATACATAAATAAATGGTCTATTTCACTATTACTTATTTGTATCTCATGGGTTTTCAATCTATCAAGTTATCTTCCATGCATGGATGAATGGTTTTTATCATATGTCTTTGATGGTTATTGAGCTTAATTGGATTAGAT
This sequence comes from Excoecaria agallocha, assembly GCA_037975025.1. Lineage (NCBI taxonomy): Eukaryota > Viridiplantae > Streptophyta > Magnoliopsida > Malpighiales > Euphorbiaceae > Excoecaria > Excoecaria agallocha. The sequence goes on from CM075816.1 coordinate 6,132,154, forward strand.
GCTATGAATGATTTTGCTCAGTTTTTCTATCACGAATGTCATCTATTTTGGATTATTTTGAAATGGGACTCTAGATGTGCAATGTTTTTGGTTTTAGGACTCTAGTGTAGAGTGAAATAGACGAGTTTTAGGTTGTTTGGCTCTGGAATGGGAAATCAAACTGAACTTAGGATGTTAGACCTGTACTTAGGCTAGTTGTTGGGCTTACTCTGGAATGGGATGCTTGGCAATTAGAGTAGCTAGTTCTAGAATGGGATGTTTGGGTTAAGAGGGTTATCCCGGGTACGTTCATGTTTGCTTTTAGGTAAAATTAATTCACTTAGGTATGGGGTGGATGAGTGAACCCCAGCAACATTTTCCTTATATAGATTTTTACACTTGTTAATTTTTTATAATTTAACTCTTACTTGAATTGCTACTAGTTGAATTTAATTTCTTCCTATTGCACATTTTAGCATTTAAAGTCTTCATTTTAGATAACCATAACATAATCATCAAAACTTTTGGGAATTATTTAGCATACGATCAATTTTCTTAACTTACACACAAAATTCCTTGGGTACGATATTTGAGAGTCTTAAAAATACTCCTCTTTACTACTTGTCAATCTAGTATACTTGCTAGGGTGGCAACAAACTCTATAAAAGAGGGCATTATGTGGCTGAGCTCTGTGGTAGAGTGGAGGGTAAGTTTTGTGTGCCTATGGATTCATGTAGAGTACGTGACCCATGATGGGAGTTCTGGGTGTATGCCCATTTATGGCCTTCATTAGGCAACCTTTTGCATTACAACTCGATGTACCTGCCAATTTGGTCTCAGATAAGAGATTGTGAGAGCATGCTTAAACTTTGGAGGAGGTGACCTAACCAATGGCTTCATCACGAGGTACCACTACATTTGGAGGCATTTACCTATGAGGAAAAACATTCCACCAGCAAATATTTACGAATTTGAGACACCAGAGCTTTCCCATTAAGGTATCCTGGGCATAGAAGGCTATAGCGGGAGCAATGCTAGTTGAAGAGCTCCTTTGAAAAAAGGTGTTGGTTGCTGCTGCTATTTCTTTTCCCCTTTTCTCTTGGCATGTAATATATTGCAGCATCATCTGCTAGAATAAATGCTTTTTATTTCTTTTCTCTTGTTTTTCTTATTGGCATGCTTGTATGTTTTAATACTTTGTGTTGTTATCGTGTTTGTTTGATGTCAGGTTTGCTTTGTTTTGCCTTCATATTGTTGTTGTTGCTTGTTGTAAATAAATAATATACCTTCATTCATGTTAATCATAATGCATAACTTACATTATTAATGCATGCTCACATTACCACAATATTGCAATGATGATGATCATGACATGATAATTAATGCAAAGTATAACTTTCATTTAATCTCGGATAGCTACATCTTGAGTACATCCAACTCCTGTTACCAATTAGCCCTCACGAGTTTTCTTGATTGGCTATTTTCTCTCAATGTTTAACTTTTGTCTAAGGCTCCTTTTTTTCAATTTTCACCTTAGTAGGGTGCCCCATTTTAGCAATGCTACCTTTTTTGGTTTTCGACCTGCAGTTGGTTATTTCTCTTTTCTTCTCTTTTTTTTTCTTTTTTTTCTTCTTTTTTTAGCCATGGAACCTCTTTAGCCTATCAATATTAACTAGCTCCTCGAATTCATTCCCATTACAGTCAGTAAGGATAACCGCTTCTTTAGAAAGCAATTTCTTTAGAATAAAAAGACCTCCCATTTTGTTCTGAACTTTTATCTATAGTTAAGTAGGCTAGGTCCCATCTACTCAAATACTAAATCCCCTTCTTTTAAATGGTGGCCTTTGACCTTCTTCCCAAAGAATTAAGCTAAACTTTTCTAATGCAGTTGATTATAGTAGTAAGCCCTTATTCGATTCTCATCTAGCAGGTTCAGCTATGCCATTCTGTGTTCTACCCATTTCATCTCTGGCTGTTTGGCTTCTAATAAACCTACTAGTGACTGTAATTCAATCTTTACCAGCAGTAGTACTTCTGAGCCATATATAAGAGAGAAGGGAGTGGCTCCTATAGAATTCCTAATAGTAGTTCTGTACCCCCAGAGCATGAACGGTAACTTTTTAGCCCAATCTCTATATGTTTACACGGTCTTAGATAGAATTTTCTTCATATTCATGTTTGTAGATTTACCTACCCTATTTACTTGTGGACAATAAGGATATGACTTGTGGTGATGGATTTTGTACTTCTGAAGTATGTGTCCAATCTCTACTTGGACCTAGATCCCATTATCTGATACTATGTGATGAGGCACCCCATACCTGCATACCAAATTTCTCTCAATAAACTGGGCCATCTCTCGTGCTCTCGGCCTTTTGAAGGATTTAGCTCAATGAATTGGGCCATCTCATGAGCTTTTTACCTTCAAAGCAAGACTTGTTTGAACTTAGTACTATTACTAATCTAATGAATATCCTTTTGAGGTTGTAACTTGGTTCTCATCTCACAGTACGTGTTGGAAGGGCATGCCTTGAATTGACAGCTCAATTTCCTCAAGTATTCTATATAAAGCACCATCCTTTCTTCCCTGATGAACCATTTGTCCTTTGCTTGGTGAATTACTAAGGATGAATCCCTGAATACCTCGATGGTTTTTGCTCTTAGTGCTATAAAGTGTTTCACCCCGTGCAGACAAACTTTATACTTTGCTTCATTATTGGTCACTTTGAACCCCATTTTCTTAGTTAAGATGTGTTTCTCACCATTGAGTGTAATGAGAATGACTCCTACTCCAACTCTTCTATTATTGGTAGCCCCATCCAAGTACATTTGCCAACCCTAAACCGTTATTACATTGACATTTTTATCTGGGAATTCATATTCAACCTGGTCTCCTTCTAGTGGGTGATCAGCAAGAAACACTGCAAATGACCTTCCCTTAATTGTCTTTTTAGTTACATACTCGACTTCAAATTCTTGGAAGAGCAATAACCATCTTCCCATTTTCCTTCAGTAGGGATGGTGTTGACTGGAGGTATCTAAACGGGTTATGCTTAGCCACTGCTTAGATCCTTTAAGAGTGAAAATAGTGCCTTAACTTCTTTGAGGCCCATACTACTGCCAGGTAAATCTTCTCCACATCTGTGTACTTGGTCTTGTATGGCAGAAAATTCTTCCTCAGATAGTACACGATGAACTCTGCTTTGGCATCGTCCTCTTGAGATAGCATGGCCCCTACTGAACCTTGTTCCATTACAATGTATAGGACTAAAGGTTTTGATGGTCTAGGTGGCTGGAGAACCGTAGGATGTAGCAAGTATTGCTTGATGGTGTCAAAGGCCATCTGACAATCTTTATTCCATTTAACCGAATTATCCTTTCTCAGAAGCTTAAAAATCGGTTCATATATAAAGGTGAGCTTAGGGATGAACCAACTAAAGTATTGAATCCATCCCAATAACCCTCTAATCTCTTTCTTTTTCCTTGGTACTGGCATTTCCTAATTGGCTTTCACCTTATTTGGATCCACCTCTATCCCTTTTTGACCGACTGCATGCCCTAGCAGTCTGCCAAAGGTCACTCCAAACACATATTTCTTTGGGTTGAGATGGAGCTTATACTTGTCAATCAGTTGGAAAAACTTCTCTAAAGCCCCACAATACCCTTCCCTTATAGCCAACTTGATCATCATGTCGTCAACGTAAACTTCAACTTCTTTATGGATCAAGATGCCAAGGATCTTAGTAGCCATTCATTGATAGGTGGCCCCTATATTTTTCAGTCCAAACAGAGTGACCTTGTACACATAGGTCCCTTATTCATTAATGAAAGCCATCTTTACCCTGTCTATTATTTTATTTAAGATCTGATTGTACCCTGCGTATCTGTAAGGCCCCTAACAAGACCCTAATTAAAAATGCATGATTTTAATAGGGTTATGATTAATTGACATTAAATTATAAATGTAAATCCCACATAAGGTATAAGACAAGTGATAAATTAATTATATTATATTAATGGAATGAATGAAATTAAATTATTATTTTAGGTTAATAATGTTCAAGGGTGTAATTGAAGCATGAAGTATTAATTTAGGGGTTAATTTGTAAATAGGGCATCTTAAGGGTCAAATGTGAATAAAAGAAAGATTTGAGAGGTTGATTTAAGAGAAGGAATAAATAGATAGGTCAATTTATAACATACAAGAAATGAAAAGACTCTAATGGGACATACAAAAAGTTGAAGGGTTTAAAAGAGAATTTACTATTGCCATTTTATAAGTCAATTCATGTTAAGAGAGAGAATGTATGGAGGGCCGAATTTTTAAGTAAGAAATTCCAAAATTTGGATCTCTCTCTCCTTCACTTTCTTTTATCTCTTAAAGCATATTTAAGTGTTCTTGAAGAAATCCTTGTATGTGGAATTGATCAAGGATAATTAGTGTTAAACAAGGTAAGCATATTAATTTGGTGTTCATATCTTCTTCTTCATCTTCTTTTTAGTTGGTTAATGATGGATTGAGTTAAATGCTGAAAATATGATAAATGGATGAATTGTTGTTAAAAGGAGATGAAGAAGGTGAAAGGAGTAAAGGAAAAGGAAAGGCACAAGGTTGAAGTTAAGGAAATTTTCGACCAAGGTATAGGATTTATGTGGTTTTGGTTTATATGAATCTTATTGTCCTTTCAAATGCATACAAACGGAAGTCTTTGACTAGAATCTAGAAATGTTAATACAAGTCAATAATGATGAAAGGACTTAGAGTTCTTATAGGGTTTATTCCTTAATAGTTTAACATTGTTGTAAAATTATACTCCTAAAAGAGGACTTAGCATGATAAGACCTTAACTATATGTGAGATACACATGTTTCATATTATGTTTTGATGTCAAATTATGGAATCTAAATTAAAGGTAATAATTGGGAGAGTTATGAGTTAGTAATGCATGAACTAGGGATAAATTGGTGTAAGCTTAAGTAAGTTATTTAGTCGTAAAAAGGAATCCTTACAAGAGTTGTTATTACTAAAAGATATTGGAATTGTGTAATATGCATCTTTCGCACTCACAACAATGCACAGACTGTATATTCGCCTCGATTGTACTCGCGACAATACATTATATGTGGATTGTTATATTAGCCTCAGTCGCGCTCGCGACTTGCCTATGTAACATGTACCCTTCTTTTATTGCTTTGCTTTTGTATGAGAGAACTTGATATACCATCTTAACACCTCTATAGGCTATGTACAACACTATAGCATGCCAAGAATCCATATGAGCATAGTATTGATATATGTATAGTTAAAGTATAACCAAAGAATTCATTGAATTATATGATAAAATGCAATTGAATGTTATGACATGTTATAGAGTTTCATATGTGAGGCATATGTTACGATGCGCAACCAAACAGTTATGTTCCACTATTTGAATGAAAAGGCATGTTATGCACACATGAGAAAGCTATTGAAAGTAAGTTAAAAGAACATGAAAGACCATATGATTGATGCATATGAAATATGTCAAAGTGATGAATCAATTGTTATATGAATATGGACACATTTAAATTGTGTGATGTAAAAATGAATATATTATATGAAAAACAGAATCAATTAAAGTATTGCCTATGTATAGAGTTCAATAGTGGATAGATACACGCCTATAAGGGTATAGCAGTTGTCCCTATTGACCCCATTTAGGTCTAAGTTACTGTTGATCCTGTTTGGATTATGAACAACCCCGTTTGGGTTGTTAGATGACCCCATTTGGGTTTGCTTGATCGGTCCCCTATTTTGTTGGCCTCGTTTGGGTTTATGTTTCAATATCCTCGAATATCCCCTATTTTGATACCTCGGGTATCCCCTATTCTCGTTATCTACTTTTAGAACATAAGCAGGCTATATTAAAGTATAAATGTAGCATAGTTAATAACAGCATAAATAATGTATCTGATATATGGAATAACATGTTTAATTATTATTTCTAATATATGGGCTATATTTACATACATTATATACAGATTCATTTATGAAATGTTTAAATTCAAGTATGTTGAATTAAAAGTAGTGTACATTTTTATTGAAGATATTATATTTTATTATATATACTCATTTTGAATATGTTATTTTTAATATTTTTCAATTATAATATGTTATATATTTCTGACGACCACTGTGAGTCGTTGTCTTTCATGTTTAGTATCCCCACTAAGCTTTATAGCTTAGCACGGGTTATTTTATCCAAAGAATTTTACACAGGAACGAACTTTGCATCAGGACAGGCCAACACCAGTTCATAGATATTGATGTAGGGATATTTCGATTAATTTTGTATAAGTTCTTTCATATGTTTAATATGTATTAAAGGCCATCTAATAAATGTATGTCATATGAAAGTAAATGATGTAATAAGCTCTTCAAAAGAATGCTAATATATGCATGCATATAGGAGCTAGAATGCTTATATATGTATATGTTAAATGAATGTTGAATGCTTTGCATGACAACAAACAGATTAAGATAGTAGCATCTATCATGAATATGAGAAGTGGGTTGCATGATAAGTCATTATGCATATGTAAATAATGAGATGGAAGTTGTGTGAAACACCTAATTGATGTAGAGGTTGTCTAATTAAACAGACCATTTGATATGATTAATGATGATTTAATTGGGTTAATAACCTACTATAATATGTCTGAAAGGTAGATAAAGGCACTAGACTTAGGGTGTTTCAATTTGGTATCAGAGCCTAGTTTAGTCTTTTCTAGGCAATAGGAGTATAGGATTCTAGAACATGAGATACAAAGATAGTATTGTGTTGACCTAATGCAGAAGTAGAGATAGTATCGTGTTGGCCTAATGCAGAAGTTCCTATTTTCTTATAGATTTAAAGATCGAGAATTCTTCTAGGGATGCTATAGAAGAATCGGCTGAAAGTAACTTGCCGGTTAGATCGAATCCTTCTAACCTAGTGACTTCATCCTCTTTCCTAAATGAAATTCCTATTACTGTTCCTGGAGAAGCCTTGTTAAAATTTTCTCAGGATATGGCTCAAATTTTGCAAAGAATGACAATGCCCAAAGCTCTAATATCTGAGATTTGATATTTGATGAAATTAATTATCCTGTTGATCACAAAGTATCTTATACTGTGTCCTTACTTCAAGGCATAGCTTATGATTGGTGGAAGCTGGTTTTAAGATAGCCTCAGATACCTGACCCACTTACTTGGGAATTCTTTGAAGAGGAGATCATAAAGAAATATGTTACTAAGGCTTACAAAGAGAAGAAATTGAATCAATTTTTGAATTTAAGACAAAAAACTTTATCTATGGCTGAGTCTGAAAAAGAATTTAGCCGTTTGTGCAAGTATGTTCCTAAAGAGATGTTGACAGGAGTTTTTAAATGCAGGCATTTTAAAGATGGGCTAAATGATCGAATCAAAGAAAAATTGTTCAAATTTACATCTCTGAATATGGCAGACTTTAATCAACTGGTTATTACCGCCATGAAAGTTGAGAAGTATGAGATAGCTAAAAGAGAAAGGGAGCAGAAAAAAGAGGTTCTAGAGGAGGATCTTTCACTGAGAAGAAATTTAGAGGAGCTCAAGGGGGTCAGCCTGCAGAGTCTATTTTTAATTCTGCTAACAAAGGAAAGAAAGAAGAATCCACCACCAAGTTTAAGTCTGAGAAGGAAGCTTCAGGAAGATAGAGCGGGGGTCAAATACCAAAATGCCCTCATTGTTCTAAACGTCATTGGGGTAACTGTAGGAAACTAGCTGGTGAATGATTTAGATGTGGTAGTACTGATCATTTTCTGGATAAATTGTCCTGTGAAATGGGACCAAGGTTTTGGGCAACAAGGTAGTAAGGGAGCATCTAGTGTACCTTCATCTGGTAGAGGTAAAGACAAAGGTCGAGGTGGATCAAATTATCATGGATCCCAGTCTCAGAACGTGTCAAAATTTGTTGATAGACCCTCTGCTCAAATGGTTTCTAGTCCGGCTTATGCAATGAAAGCTTAAGAGGAACATAATGCTCTAGAAGTTATAGCTGGTACTTTTTCTCTTTATAATTATGACATACATGCATTTATTAATCTTAGCTCTACTCATTCTTATATTTGTATTGGGGATTTAGGTAGAGATATATCTAAAATACAACGGTTATATTTTGATGTATGTGTGACTAGTCCAGTGGGACATAGTGTAATTGTCAATAAAGTATGTAAAGACTGTTTTGTAGTAGTTTATAGGAAAGAGTTTTCAGCAGATTTGATTGTGTTGCCTTTTCATGAATTTGATGTAATTCTGGGAATGGATTGGTTATCCAAACATCATGTTGTGGTAAATTGTGAAATGAAAACAGTAACTCTCAGGGATGATGAAGGAAAGGAAGTGGTAGTAGAAGGTTGTTGTTCTAAGCTAATGACTAATGTTATATTAGCAATGCAAGTTAGAAATTGTCTTAGAAAAGGATGTGTAGCATTTTTAGCTTTAGTCCTTGACTTAAAAAGAGATATAGTGAAGCTTGAGAATATAGCTATTATGAATGAATTTCCAAAAGTATTTCTTGAGAAATTGCCTAGTCTTCCTTCAAAAAGAAAAGTTGAGTTATCTATTGATCCGTTACCTAGTACAGCCCCGATCTCTAAGGCACCATATAGAATGGCTCTATCTAAATTTAAAGAGCTAAAGGCTTAATTACAAGAATTGTTAGACAAAGGTTTCATCAGACCTAGTGTATCACCTTGAAAAAGGATGGATCAATGAGGATGTGTATCGATTATAGACAGTTGAATAAAGTGACAGTGAAGAACAAATATCCTTTGCCTCGAATTGAGGATATGTTTGATCAGTTGAGTGGTGTTGGTGTGTTTTCAAAGATAGACTTGCGATCAGGTTATTATCAGCTCAGACTTAAAGATGGAGATGTTCTTAAAACTGCAATTAGAACCCGTTATGAGCATTATGAATTCTTAGTTATGCCATTTGAGTTGACAAATGTACCTGCTACATTCATGGATCTTATAAATAGGGTATTCAGACCCTACTTAGATCGATTTGTTGTAGTTTTTATTGATGACATATTGGTTTACTCTAGAAATGAAGCTGAACATGTTGAACATCTGAGGATTGTGTTGCAAACTTTGAAAGAAAATTAATTGTATGCCAAGTTGAGTAAGTTGGAATTTTGGCTTAAGGAAGTTTCTTTCCTAGGTCATGTTGTATCTGCTGAAGGTGTTAGGGTTGATCCAAATAAAATTGAAGCTATTATTAATTGGAAACCACCCAAGAATGTGTATGAAGTTAGAAGTTTTCTCAGGTTGGTAGGTTATTATCATCATTTTGTGAAGGGTTTTTCTATCATTGCTTCACCACTCATTAAACTATTAAAGGAGAATATTAAGTTTGAGTGGTCTGATCGTTGTCAAGCAAGCTTTGATCAGCTAAAGAAAATGTTGACTGAAGCTTTAGTGTTAGGGAAAGAATATGCAATGTACAGTGATGCCTTTAAAGTTGGTTTGGGATGTGTATTAATACAAGATGGTAAAGTTGTATCTTATGTGTCTAGACAGTTGAAATCACATGAGCAAAACTATCCGACTCATGATTTAGAGTTGGCAGTTATGATTTTTGCTTTGAAGATTTGGCGACATTACTTATATGGGGAAAAATACAGAATTTATACTAATCATAAAAGCCTCAAATACTTGATTACTTTAAAAGAACTTAATTTGAGGCACCGAAGATGGTTGGAGTTATTCAAGGATTATGATTGTATAGTTGATTACCATACAGGAAAAGCAAATGTGGTTACTAATGCATTGAGTCATAAGACTATAGTAGCATTGATGTTAAAGCAATGCAGATGGAATTTTGTATCGGATGGTGCATTATTAGCACAGCTTAAAGCTAGACCTATGATTAGGCAAACGATGTTAGATGCTCAAAAGGATGATGAAAAGTTGCAATAGATTGTGAAAGCAATTTGTGAAGAAGATCAATCAGGTTTTACAGTGAAAGAAGATGGTGGTGTATATTACCATAATAGGTTGTGTGTTCCTGATGACAAAGAGGTGAAAAAAATAATATTGCATAAAGTGCATAATATTACATTTACTATGCATCCAGGCAGGAACAAGATGTATTAAGAGTTGAAACAGTTTTACTGGTGGCCCAACAAGAAAAAGGATATTGTTGAATAAGTCTCTAAATGTTTAACATGTTAGCAAGTGAAATCAGAACATCAATTTCCTTCAGGTCTTTTAAACCCCATTCATGTTCCACGGTGGAAGTGGGAAGACATTACTATGGATTTTGTTACCGATTTGCCTCTTACTCAAAAGAAATATAATGTTGTCTGGGTGATAGTGGATAAGTTAACAAAAGTAGCTCACTTTATACCGGTTCGAACATATTATTCTATGTATAAGCTTGCAGAATTGTATGTGAATGACATTGTACGGTTACATGGTACACCTGTATCCATAATTTTCGATCGTGATCCAACATTTACATTAAGATTTTGGTAGAGTCTATAGCAGGCTTTGGGAACACAGCTCAAGTACAATACAACTTTCCATCCTCAAATGGATGGACAATCTGAAAGGGTTATTCAAGTCCTAGAAGTTATGATGAGGGAATGTGCTTTAGAGTTTTCTGGAAGTTGGGACAAATATGTGGCCTTAATGGAATTTGCCTACAATAACAGTTATCAGAAGAGTATTCAAATGGCACCATATGAGGCTTTGTATGGCAGAAAATGTAAAACTCCAGTCTGTTGGACTGAGTTGACTGAATGTAGAATGATTAGCCCTGACCTTGTTAAAGATACCGAGGAAAAAGTTCAAGTTATCAAGCGAAGGTTGAAAAAACTTAGTGACAGAGAGAAATCCCATGCTGACTTAAGAAGAAAGTATATTGAGTATCAGGTTGGTGACAAGGCGTTTCTAGAGGTATCCCCATGGAGAAAGGTGCTTAGATTTGGGAAAAAGGGGAAGCTTAGTCCGAGATTCATTAGTCCATTTGAAATTCTGCAAAAAGTTAGACCAGTGGCTTATAGATTGGCTGTTCTTATGGAATTAGCCAAGCTTCATGATGTGTTTCATGTGTTTATGCTTAGAAGATATCGGTTGGATGAATCTCATAAGCTACAAGTGCAAGATATTTAAGTATAATTGGAATTCACGTATAGTGAGGAACCAAAAGAAATCTAGACTAGGGAAATTAGACAATTAAGGAACAAGCAAATCCCTCTGGTCAAAGTGCTATGGCAAGATCATGGGAAACAAGAAGTAACTTAGGAATCGAAGGCAGTCATAAGGAAGCAATGTCCTCAATTGTTTAAAATATGTATAAATTTCGAGGATGAAATTCCATAAAGGGGAGAGATTTATGAGGCTCATAACATGACCCTAATTGAAAATGCATGATTTAAATAGGGTTATGATTAATTGAGATTAAATTGTAAATGTGAATCCTACATAAGATATGGGACAAGTGATAAATTAATTATATTATACTAATGGCATGAAGGAAATTAAATTATTATTTTGGGTTTAATAATGTTCGAGGGTTTAATTGAAGCATAAAGTATTAATTTAGGGTTCAATTTGTAAATAGGGCATCTTAAGGGTCAAATATGAATGAAAGAAAGATTTAAGAGGTTGATTTAAGAGAAGGAATTAATGGATAGGTCAATTTATAACATGCAAGAAATGGAGAGGCTTTGATGGGACATGCAAAAATTTGAAGGGTTTAAAAGAGAATTTACCATTGCCATTATATAAGTCAATTAATGTTAAGAGAGAGAATGTATGGAGGGCTGGATTTTTAAGTAAGAAATTCCAAAATTTGGTTCTGTCTCTCCTTCACTTTCTTTGATCTCTTAAATCATATTTAAGTGTTCTTGAAGAAATCTTTGTATGTGGAATTGATCAAGGATAATTAGTGTTAAACATTAAGGTAAGCATATTAATTTGGTGTTCATCTCTTCTTCTTCATCTTCTTTTTAGTTGGTTAATGATGGATTGAGTTAAATGCTGGAAATATGATAAATGGATGAATTGTTGTTAAAAGGAGAAGAAGAAGGTGGAAGGAATAAAGGCAAAGGAAAGGCACAAGATTAAAGTTAAGAGAATTTTCGGCCAAGGTATGAGATTTGTGTGGTTTGGGTTTATATGAATCCTATTGTCCTTTCAAATGCATGCAAATGGAAGTCTTTGACTAGAATCTAGAAATGTTAATACAAGTCAATAATGATGAAAGAACTTAGAGTTCTTATAGGGTTTATTCCCTAATAGTTTAACATGGTTGTAAAATTATACTCCTAAAAGAGGACTTGGCATGATAAGACCTTAACTATATGTGAGATACACATGTTTCATATTATGTTTTGATGTCAAATTATGGAATCTAAATTAAAGGTAATAATTAGGAGAGTTATGAGTTAGTAATGCATGAAACTGGCGATAAATTGGTGTAAGCTTGAGTAAGTTATTTAGGCATAAAAAGGAATCCTTACAAGAGTTGTTATTACTGAAAATATATTGGAATTGTGTAATCTGCATTTGTCGCACTCACGACAATGCGCTATATGTGGACTGTATATTTGCCTTGATCGCGATCATGACCTTAGTCGCACTCGCGACAATGTACTATATGTGGACTGTTATATTAGCCTCATTCATGCTCGCAACTTGCCTATGTAACATTTACCCTTCTATTATTGCTTTGCTTTTGTTTGAGAGAACTTGCTATACCATCTTAACACCTCTACAGGCTATGTACTACACTATAGCATGACAAGAATCTATATAAGCATAGTATTGATATATGTATAGGTAAAGTTTGACCAAAGAATTCATTGAATTATATGATGAAATGCAATTGAATGTTATGACATGTTATAGAGTTTCATATGTGAGGCATATGTTACGGTGAGCAACCAAACAAGTATGTTTAAATATTTGATTGAAAAGGCATGTTATGCACACATGAGAAAGCTATTGAAAGTAATTTAAAAGAATATGAAAGACCATATGATTGATGCATATGAAATATGTCAGAGTGATGAATCAATTGTTATATGACTGTAAACACATTTCAGTTTTGTGATGTAGGAATGAATATGTTATATGAAAAGAAAATCAATTAAAGTATTGCCTACGTATAGAGTTCAATAGTGGATAAATAGGCACCTTTAGGGATATTGCAGCTGCCCTTGTTGACCCCATTTGGGTTTAAGTTACTGTTGATCCCTTTTGGATCATGTACAACCTCGTTTGGGTCTAAGTTACTGTTGATCCCTTTTGGATCATTAACAACCCCATTTGGGTTGTTAGTTGACCCCTTTTGGATTTGCTTGACCGGTCCCCTATTCTGTTGGCCCCATTTGGATCTATGTTTTGATATCCTCGGATACCCTCGAGTATCCCTTGTTCCCGTTATCCACTTTTAGAACTTAAGCAGGCTATGTCAAAGTATAAATGCAGCACAATTAATTACAGTACAAATAAGGCATCTGATATATGGAATAACATGTTTAATTGTGGTTTCTAATGTATGGGCTATATTTACATACATTATGTATAGATTCATTTATGAAATGTTTAAATTCAAGTATGTTGAATTAAAAGTAGTGTACATTTTTATTTAAGATATTATATTTTATTATTTATACTTATTTTAAATATGTTATTTTTAATATTTTTCAATTATCATATGTTATATATTTCTTACGACCACTGTGAGTGGTTGTCTTTCATGTTTAGTATCCCCACTAAGCTTTATAGCTTAGCACGGGTTATTTTATCCGTATAGGTTTTGTAGTCAAGGCTTTTTCATAGGAATGAACTCTGCATCAGGCAGGCCAACACCAGTTCATAGATATTGATGTATACGTTCTTTCATATGTTTAATATGTATTAAAGGCCATCTAATATATGTATGTCATATGAAAGTAGATGATGTAATAAGCTCTTCAAAAGAATGTTAATATATGCATGCATATAAGAGCTAGAATGCTTATATATGCATATGCTAAATGAATGCTGAATGCTTTGCATGACAACAAACAGATTAAGATAGTAGCATCTATCATGAATATGATAAGTGGGTTGCATGATAAGTCATTATGCATATGTAAATAATGAGATGGAAGTTGTGTGAAACACCTAATTGATGTGGAGATTGTCTAATTAAATAGACCATTTGATATGATTAATGATGATTTAATTAGGTTAATAACCTACTATAATATGAATGAAAGGTATGATATGATATATGATAAAGGCACTAGACTTAGGGTATTTCAGTATCTATCAACAAAACTATACATCATGTATTTTGCCACACTGTCGACCAATAAATCTATATGGGGGAGAAAAAAGTCATCTTTCAGGCAAACTTTATTTAAATCTCGATAATCTATGTACATTTATACTTTTCCATCTTTCTTAGCAACAGGGACGACATTGGCTAGCCAAGTAGGGTACTGGACTTCTTCTTTCTCCTTTTTTGCCCATTCTGGCATGAGCCTTCGAAGCTTTTGCTTTATTAGATTACTACCCAGATATGTTGCAATGGCATGTTCTGTAACATCTCAATCGATCCCAGGCATATCTTCATAGGTCCAGGCAAATACTTTTTATATTTTTTCAATATTCACTTAAATTTTATTCTCTCTTCAGGAGTTACATCGGATGAAATTAAGATCTCTTTAGGGCTATCTTGAGTTCCAAGATTAAATGAAGTAGTTTTTGTTAAATTAATATCAAAATATGAATGAGTCATGATTATAATCATGCATGATGCAATCAGATGAGACATCACACAAATAAGCAAAGTTGTTCATCTTATTAACTTGAGCAGAAAAGGGTATATCATTATAAACCAATTCAGGAATATAAATTACGTTAGGAAAAGAATCATCCTCTAAATTAGGGACGGTCAATGTAGTAATAGACACCTCTCCTTCTTCTGATGGTGTCTCCTTCTCAAGAAATGTAGCCTCACATTTAACCTTCTCTTTTCCCATAACCTTGGTGGCTAACAACTCTGGCATCAATACCTCATCAAGGCAACCCAAATCTAAATTGGCAAGTTTGAACATAACTTCTTCATCCCAGAACCCTAATACAGGCTTGATGGTTCCAACTGACCAATCAAAGACATCATCGAAGATCTTGAACCTAGGAACAATCTTTCCTTGAACTATCATAGGTTCAGCTTCCTCACAATACTTGCATTCCTTAGATGCTAGGACAAATCTTTCCAATTTATGAGAAACTTTTCTCAGTAGTATCTTATGCTTTTTCTTAGCATCACCCTTATAATAATCCAAACCTTTTCTATCTTTCTGACCAATGGGAGCAATAGGTGTAAGGATCACCTGAGAGTCTTTCCCAATCCAATACTCGATAAGTAATTCATTTTCTTAATCATATTAACGACTTGAGAGCTTGCAAAATCCATTTTTTCTCCCTCAACACCAATTTTAGCCACATAGAACTCATTGAAAGGCTGATTAGCTATGCTTAAAGCAAAAATTGAGTTCTCTTTTACCACTTTGATGGTAACCATACCTCCTTCATGTAGAATCAAACCATTTGATGTAGGGTGGAAAGGACCCCTCCAAGCTTGTGGAAATAAGGTCATCCTAATAACAAAGAGAAATTAGTTGGTATCTGTAACACTGTAAATTTTGCCTCAGTCTCAATAGGTCACATCTTCGTTACTGTCCTAAAAGTGCCAGCAGCCTAATTTTTAGAGTTTTTATAAGTCGTTATAGTAAGTCAAGACTTGGTGAGCATAGTCATGTCAATACTATAAGCTGCCATTGTCGTAAAAGGACACACATTGATAAAAGAACCATCATCTACCATTACATATGCAGTCTATTTTCTATTCACCTTATCTTTAATGTATAAAGGGTGGTTATGCTCGTATCCTTCCAAGGAGATATTCGCATTAGTGAACACAATATTTTCTTCAGAATCCCATTTCACCATTTCTAATAGTTCGAAAGGAGATATGGTAGTAGCAATAATTGACTCACACGAAGCTACTACCAACTTTTAGTGGTGGGAAGGCGAGCCTAAGTAAAGCCCAGATCGAAATCTAAGCGGGTGTTTTCTTAAGTTGATTCAATACCAAATTATCCTCTATGGTTCTTTCTTCTATGGGAGAAATGAGTTCCTGTGGCCTCTCAATTTCTAGCATGACCCTACCGCTTTTGGTGACTGCTTGAACCATTTTTCCAATTTTCACTTCCTTTTCATCTTCATCAGTTTTCCATAGGTCTTTTGGATCCTCCTTAGCCTTGACTGAACCCACATCCCTGTTTGTATCCCAAATGTCCACTAGCTGAACTGACTCCCCCACTTCTATTGACCTTTCTATACTTACATTTTAATCGCTACTACTTCCCTGAGCCTTACACGTAATAGCCAAATACTCATTTCCATACAAATCCTTAAAAACATACCATTCTGGTAACCCGAACCCAACCATAAATACCGGTAGCGGCATATAATTATAGGCTTCCTTCTTCTTGGGTCTTTTCTTTGGATTAGGAAGATGTCAAGAGTTAATCAAGTTTTAGATACAGTCCCTAAAAGCACGACAATAATCAGTCTCATGCCCTATGTGTTGGTGAAAGGCACAATACCAGTCAAATTTGTGTCCTAATTAGCACTGACTCCTTGCAAGCTTAGAGGGCATCGGCTGTAACTTCCTTTCTTTCATCAAACGACTAACACACCAAGATAGTGACTCATTTAACTCTGAGTAATGACGCTGATTGACTCCCATTGTTGATATCTCAACATTCTTTCAACTATTACCTCCACTGCCATTACTACTTCTAGTATTCTTACCGAATCTTGAGCTTCCAAAACCTCTCTTATTACTATTATAACCTCCATTATTTGAACTTACAGTACTAGCCTCAATTGCTATGTCTTTCAAGGACTCCCAATCCTTTAACCCCTTTATTTTGAGACCTTTCTTTAGATAAAGACTGGCATTATGAATGAATAGGCAAATCTAATCCTGTGTGTTAGGTTTTTTCTTCATCTCCATCAATCTATTCCTCCATCAAGTGAGGTACTCGTGGAAGGACTCTCTAGGTTTCTGTTGTAACAACTCTAAATCCTTCAGGGTAACTTCTATATGTGTGCTACAGTCATATTACCTAAAGAATTCCTTCGTTAAGCTCTCCAAATCTTCTTTTGTCTTTTTATCCAGACTATGATACCAATCAATAGCAGGGCCCATAAAACTGAGACTAAAGAGATCCACTTTTTGTCTCTTAGTGAGGGCAATCCCTTTCATGTGCAGGATGAACTATTTGATATGAGCCAGTGGATCGGATGTACCATCAAACTTCATCAAATCAAGCATTTTAAATTGACTAGGTAAGGCATCTTCACCATCTAAATCAATATCCTCGAGACTGACTCCTTTCCCAACTAATAACATCCTAGTTAAAGCCTCCAACTTCTCTTCTATCTTCCTTACAGCAAGATTTTCCTCTTTAAGGACAAGGTTTTTCAGTACTTAAGGGGCCCATAATTTATCCTCCTCATTGGTTATAAAATCACATTCGGGACCCCCTTGAGTGACCTCCCCTTTTATTCCTTGTGGACGCCACATTCTTGACATCTGCTGCTAGTAAGGGTATCACAATGGTGGTTGATGAATCTCCCTGACAAGAGTTAGTTCAACTCGAGCAATAGCTGGCTTAACAAGTTGAGTAGCTAAGATTGAAGCCAAACTGGCTAAGAGACTGGCAAACATTGACATCAGTTTTCTCTCAAGATCATCATCCTCTTATTGGCATCGTGATTCTAAAGGAACCAACCGGAGGAGTGATTTCAGCCGTAACTTCCCTGTCTGACTGTTCTAAGTACATGTCTAAAAATTCTTCTAAAACACTATCTATACCTGACTCAAGTCCCAATTCTGAACTTTTTCATAGTACCAACTCATTTGCCTGTTCAACAAACCACTTCATAACAAAACGACCGTCCGAACCCAAAAACCACCTGGGAAATAATGGCTCTATTATGGCTACCAAAATAGGGGTTGTTAGCCTGATGCATGAGCAGATGCAGATGCATGATCATGAGATGCAACATCGACAACCACATGCAAGAATCCTCTCTACCTTATTTCTCCCACACACGTGTCGAAGTCTTCTTTCCTAGGGAAGTTTAATCCATGGTTCAATAAGAGACCCTAATGAATGCGTACGGTGACATAAATTCAGTAGCTGAACATCTCTCAAGAAAGGCACATGAAAAGGTTTGGATTAATGTGTATTCGGGTGACCCCTACAAATCAAATAGGCTTACCGAGGCATGGCAACCTTTAATAAGTGGACATCTAGATTTGCATAGGTATGCCTAATACACAAAGATCCACATCACAAGCAATGCAAGATTATTACCAACACTAATAGAGATTGCTATGTCATTACATGGGCTTTTGGTCCAGGTACTCAATTACAAGGCTACCTAAGCATAGTCCCTACCAATGGGTCTAGCTCATCACAAGCATAATGACTGATTGGGGCACCATTTGATATACCATGAGGTACTAGACTTAGACTAGTGATTATCTCTAACACTACCCTCTGTTAAGTGAATGACAAGGGAGTGCTTCAGGAATGCACCGAGGTTTAAAAACTGAGAAACCTAACTTATTCTAAGGCTCTAGCATCATTTTAATGCAATTTCAAAAAGAGATAAAATTTCTTAATTGAGTAAGCAAGATTTTAGCCTTTTGTGTCACATAAATCAAAAGTAGTTTCATAGTGAAGCCTTAAATTTTCCCCAATGAAGTCACCACTGTGATGCACACTCTCGTTTATTGACAATTGATTTTACCCCTGAAACCAAGGGATCATTGTGCTTGAGTGATAAAACCCTAACCTTTAATGGTTCAGTCCCAGTCTTGGGGTTTGACTTGGTTAAAATTCACTGTCCAGGCTGACGGTCATTTCACGATAGGAAAGAGAGTCAACTTAACTTGTCAAATCTTAAACCTCAAAAGGCATGATATGTCATGCTCAGGTGTCCCCATCTCATCACTAATGATCGATAGCCGAAAGGTGTCTAGTTGGGAACCACAAAGCTGATAGTAAGGAGTTACCACCCAATAGAACATTAGGAAAGAAGGGTGTTTTGACCTCGTGAGCCCAAAAAACCCAAAAAGGGTTTGGAACTCCGCTTTTACTTTTACCTTTGATAAGTGTGACTTAATGGATTTTAGATTAATCATATTATCCCTTTTTCTTTCATGTAAGATTAGAGAAAATATAGAAATTAAAGGAGCACCTAATCACGTAAGAAAATGGTAAATCATGGTTTAGAACAAAGTTATAAAGACATCTATAAATCGAGCAGTTCGTTGTGACCTTTTTAGGTTAGGATTTTGATCCTTGCATGTGGATTATTGAAGGAGCATTTCATTGTGAGGGTTTGAAGACAAGGACTTGCCAGTCTAAGTTTTATTTAAGAAACATCATGTCTTATTTAATTATATACAAGATCATTTACATTATTAAAAGCTAAATTTTATACATGAATTTATTGGAAAAAACGTGGACATTGGTTTGATATTATTAGTGAAATACCTCAATTAATTACTATAAATATTTTCGATCACATCTTTTCATTTGTGATCGAATTTTATAAAGAAGAAAAAGGATCATGGGCTTACCTATAATGCTCACCCAATCGTATCCACAAAAGGGTTTATTCCACATGAGCAATAATAATAACAATAACAATGATAATAAAAATAATAATAATAATGAAAATAACAAAATGAAAAGAGAATATACATAAAAACTAATTGAAGTGAAAAGATAAAAAGGATAAGGATCCAGTGCGTATGTCAAAAAATGCACGGGAGTGCATTTGATGACATACGCATAAGTATGCATCAAATGATGCACGACCATATTAGCCTGATAATTGTGAGTTTTCTTTTTCTTTTTAAAATAAAGTCCTTATTGACAATAGATCCAAAAGGGAGCAAAAAGAAAAACTAAATACAAAGAAGAGTTTTTAAACAAGATTTTACTTCAAGAAAATCAATTTTAAAATGGACAAAATGAAAATTAAAGAAGATAACCTAATAATTTATATCACACGACAATATACCCTTAAATAGGGTTTGACAACCTAAATCTAGTAGGGATTGATATATAATAAAAAATACAAATGAAAATAGTAACGAAACTCATAATAATTCTGAAAATAACAAGAAAGGCTTTTTATATTACCTTCAGTGTACTTACTTGGTTAAACTGTCAAATATCGAATTCATGGACCCTTTACAGTGTTGAAATAGTCAAAGGTGGTTCAAAAATGAAAAAAAAAAAGCTAAATGCCAAAAACCACTTTCTATTCTTAAGAACTTTTGAAAGATTGTTTTTAAAGTTTTCTTTCAAAAACTAAAGCTTTTAAACATCAGATTTTCTAACCCCTTGAAAAAAATTCGGCAAGGTTTTATATATTGATAAGTGTATTGGTGTGTATAGAGATATGCACAGATGCACACTCAAAAAGTCAGCCACTTGCCCACCTGCTCTATGGGAATTCCCACATTTTTAGAGTGTATAGTAGGAGTGTATGGATGTGCATCTCAAAGCCAAGGGTAACTTGCTTGAAAAGGCAAGAAGATGATGCACAGCCGTACCCAATCTTTGTAAGGCCATACATTGCAAAAAATGGAAAAAAAACCCTAACATTAGGTTAAATGATGAGATTTCCCTTGTGTGCAGGGGTGTACGAACCTATAGACATGGATGTGTAAGGCTTGTAAACCTGCCTAACTCATTTTTAAGTCCCCAATCCTGGGTATTTCTCACCATTTGACCTTCTATGTCACTTGGCTATTAAATCAAGCACAAAAAATTTGCTAATGAATAGTTTCAACACAAAAAGGATTCACCATCCTCGATTTATTGTCTTTAAAGGAGCAGTTTTTCTCATTAGGTAACCCTAAAAAAAGCCTCCTCAAGTTCTGATGCTTACATCATCAAATTCACTAACATTTTGGATTCATTACATGTTATAATATATACATCAAGTTTCCAGCAATCTAAGGCATATATACACAAAAACTACATATCCAAAAGTCTTCACATGTACATGCCACATTGTCTTCCTTTGCTCGGCTTCATTTTACTTGTCCCTACGCGCAGTCAAAACAAACCATGCACTAAGCAACATTGTTGCCCAATGGTGGATACAACTACACAAAATTTCATCTAATAAAACTATTTTAGGTAAATTACCATTATATCCCCAGTTTTCACTTTTAATTAATTAACTTTAAATTTATTCTTTTAATGCCTTAAATTACAATTTAATTTTTCTTCTACTTATTTTTCTCATTTGGATTCACCTAATTCCTTACTTAAGTGGAAAATTATTAGTAGGTCCCTAGACTTTCTTTTTATCATATTTTATCTTATTTAACTCCAATCTTGACCCTTTTTACTTTCTTTGACTTTTGTCTTATCTTAAGTGGTAAATTTAAATTTTAGTGCTTATGCTTACCCATGAAGTGGCAAATTATATTTTTTTCTGAACTTTTCTTATTTATGATTTTGCCCCTTTTTACCTATTTGACTAATTTGACTCTTTTAATCATATTTCTTATACTAATTTATGATTTTACCTCCATTTTCTCACATAATTACATTTTTACCCTTCTTAACCTTTTTAACTCTATTTTTTGTCTTTTTCATTATTTTATCACACAATTAACATCTTTTATGCATAATTAACCATTTATTCCTTAATTTTTCACATAATTATAATTTTTTCCCTAGTAGTGCCTAGTGAAAATCCTCGAACTAGATATATGGGATGAGAACTCCAATGATGCAATTGGACTGGAGGGACCACTTGACGTGATCTTGCTGCTCCAGAATGAGTGGAGGGACCACTTGAAGTGATCCGATTACTCCACAGTATCTGCCAACTACTCTATAGTATGTGCAATAAATCTATTCTCATGGTGCTACTGCAGTATATATATCCCTATAGCTAGCTTTTATATCCTACGATTCTGGATTACTCACTGTACTCTAAGGGCAAACCTATACTTCACTTTATGTCATATTTCTATGTAATTTTCCATGTCAATCACATTATATCATAACTAACTCATGTTTATTTGGTATCCATTCATGTTTAACAATTATATATTCATCATGTATACATATTATGTCCTACAAAAATAATGAAAACATGGCATTATCATCACATTTACCATTCAGCCTCATTATGTTCTCATATAGACAATATGATTCTTCCTTTATTTATATGCCATATGTGTTCCTAAGGTCACTTTAAACATTTATATGATGGTACACATTCAATCTACATTATAATTCTTAAGTTACCTTTAGTTACATCATTATGTTCACTTGTACATTATTATGTTCACTTGTTATTTTTAATTCTAATCAATCCTATTGCATTCTTTGTCCATTATATTATGTATTCATACTAAATATGCCATTAATTATCAACTTATCTCACATTGTACCTTAGTATATAATTTGGCCATCATAGGTTTTATCATTCCCAAGTTGTTTCCTTCACTAATTTACATTCATATCATGTTCATTCATCATTTTATTATGTTATCTTAAATTATTTTACATTTTTACTTAAGTTTACATAGTTACATAATGTAAATTTAGGTTAAATTCAAAGAAATAAATGAAATTAGGTGTAGTTTGTATCCACTAACATAAAAATGGCTTGGAAATCACCTATTCTTCCTTCTTTTCTGTCTCTCTCCTCCTCCTTGCTTTTCTCTTTCCTTTGGAATTCCTCTTTAGGCTAAAATTAGCGAGGATAAATTAGTGAGTTTATGCTATGAATTTAAACATATAGAAGCTACTTAACAACTATATTAATGATGCTCTGCAAGCCTATAACACAATCCCCAATTAATTCTAACAAAAACTTAAGAATTTACCTAATTAGGTTGCCTATCTCTTATTAGAAATTCTTATTTTCCAAGTTCCCTTTTGCTCCAATTATATTTCTATGTTGAAAAGAATGTTTCCTAGTGTATTTGAGTGGAATAAAGGCTTAAAATATGGTAGGAAATGGAAGAAGCAAGAAGAAAAATGGTGGAAGGCGAAAGTGAGGGAAGGTTCAAATTTTGCAAGAAAAGGGGAGGAAGATGGCAGATTTTTATGAAGAATTATAGAGGATTCTTAAGTCCACCAAATATAAGGCCAAGATTCCTCAATTCACTATTTGATCTAATGGCTTATTTTCTAAAGCCACTTGTCAATGTTTCATTAGGTTCTATAGTTCTTTATTCAATACTAATGAATGTAGGTGATTATGGCTTATTTTTTAATTATATTTATGCCCTTAGATAATTTAAATATGGCATTTAAGCCTATTGATTAATTTAACCTCTGCTTTTTACCATTCTTTGAAAATCGAGGTTCCTCTTATCAAAATTCTCTAAAATATTTTCTTGTATGCAAGCAAATATGCAAAAACATGTTGTTAAAATTTTAAGTTATTCCGGCATCGTTTCAGTATACTTCTAGCTAAGAGGGCAAAATCAACCAGTATGAAATCCAAAATTTTGAAACTGTCAGAAAAAATTATTTTTTGCTTCTAATAGCTTATTCATGCTATTTATAATGGGTTTATGTGATTTGAATAATTTTTGGAGGTTTATAGAATATTTTTTAGTCCGATCAAACTTTTGGTCAACCCTTTCTTAAGTACTAAACAAACTCTTCACTGTCTATTTTAGGACATGTATGAGCTCAGTTTCTTCTCAAATTATATCATTGGACTTCATTTAACTCATATTATCTCACCTAATTATTAACTACAACTTTTCAATAGGTCACCTATTCTTAGATTTCTCTATGCTGGGCATGTTTAACACTTAAGCACCTCAAAATTTTCCTATTCTATACTATTGTAATCACACCAAAAATTGCCCTAGAGTTACTATTTATTCTCTAGAATGTACAATACATGTCAAATGAAATTTGAGGGCATTATAAGGAAGCCTAAATAATTACAGAGAAAATATTGGATATGACATTTTATTACCTTAGCACAACCAGCAAGCCAAGCTTCATCTACATTGATTCCCAACAAGCTGTTCTTCAAGAAATTTATTGAAAATCTAGACATGCCTTCAAAGATTATGAATACTCTCCTCACATTAAACACCATTTCTAGTTCAAGTTGCACAAAAATGATAGCATCATCCGCATACTACAGATGGGTGATGATGTGGCTAGAAAGATCTCTCAGATTAGATAGAATTCTTGAAAATAGATTCAAATTTGAGGCTTTTTTCAGGAGTTTATAGAAACCTTTAATTGTAATGAGAAAAAGAAAGTGCGATAATGTGTCTTCTTGTTTAAGTCCCCTCGAGAGAAGGATTTCATTCGATGGGCTACCATTAATGAGGAAGGAAACTCTAGTAGTGGAGATGCACTCCTTGATCCAAGATCTCCATCTTAATCGAAAATTCATTTGCTGAAGATTTGTATGAAAATAGCTCCAAGACATTGAATCGAATGCCTTATGGAAGTCAATTTTCAACATTACCCCCTGCATCTTATACATCTTAAGGAATGAATAACCTCATTTGCTACCAATACCCCATTTAGAATGAATCTTCCTTTGATAAAAGCACTTTTTTCCTCTATAAAAATCCCATCCATGACTGCCTTAAGCCTGTTTGCTAATAACTTTACTATTATCTTATAAAGGCGCCCAATAAGGCTAATGGGTCTAAAGTTTTTAACATTGGAAGCTCCTTTTATTTTAGAGATAAGAGTAACAAAAGAGGAAGTAATTCCCTTTGGTAATTTTTCAAAATGATAAAAAGCTAGAACCATATTAAAAATGTTGATGCCGATAAAATTCCAAGCTACTTTGATGAACCCAAAATTAAACCTATCCAATCCTTGTGACTTAGTGCTATCACATTCCCAAACTGTAGCTTTAACTTCTTTAAGAGAAAATGGTTTTTCAAGAGATGATGTTGAATCTACTGTTAATTTATTGAAGAAATTTGGAGGGAGGACCAGTATGGAGTGGTAGTTTTTTAAAACAAATTTTTGAAAAAACAGAGCACTTCTTTCTTAATAGCTTTTGGATCTGTAAGCAAATTTAGTCTAGAATGGAATCCACTTATATGATTGGATGATTGTCTAACTTTTGTAGACAAATGAAAATATTTTGTTTTTCCACCTCCTTTCTTAACCCATTTAATTCTGGATTTTTGGCGCCAAAAAGACTCATTACCTTTAAGTTTCCCCTAAAGATTGTTTAAGAGAACATTATGCCTATTATTCATGTGAAGCCTTATTGAATCGTGGATATCTGGACACTCCACATCATAATCAATTTCTTCAATATCCTATTCCAGCTTTTCATTGTCCACATCTAAATTGTCGAACTATATTTTATTCTAGCTTGATATCTATTTTCTCAACAATTAAAGTTTTAAGGATGGGTTTGTTATACCCCGGGCACCAAACTCAGACCAAAAGTAGCTAGTTTTCTTCAGAAAGTTTTGTTCAAGTAGCCAACAATCCATAAACTTAAACGGTTTAAGACCTTAGTTGAAAGATTCAAAATAAAGAAGTATGGAAAAGTGGTGTGAAATGCCTTTTGGTAGATTCTATTGACAAGGAATGTTAAAAGTTGACAGCCATGGGCCATTTACTAAAAAATGGTCTATTCTACTTCTACTAATCGAATTACTCCAATTAAACTTTTTTTCAACTAGAGGAAAAACGATAAAAGTTGCTAAATTAACAAAATTATGAAAAGAGTAATCCGTTCTTTTTAAATCTAACATCCATTTATCCTCAATACTAAGCACAGCATTAAAATCACCACAAATTAGAGTTGGAATAGAAGCATCAATGGAGCTAAGCATTTGAGACCATACCTTGGATTGATGTTCTTCAAAGAAGGGGGCATAAACACAGATGATGGAGCATTCAACTTTGGGGTGAGTGAGAACCCCCTTAATCATCAGCTAGTGATCTGCCTTTTTGAAAGAAGATACATCAAGAAAATTGTTCCTCTAAGTCATAACAATACCACTATTGTTCCTTATTGACTCTACCGATTTCTAGTAGAAAGTAGAGCTACCCTAAAAGGATTTTATTATCCTATCATTTATCTCTCTCAATTTAGTTTCTTGAATCAAATCATATCAATCCTCTTCCTTTTGATCAATAAGAAGACAAATTTCCTCTTGATACCTACATTTAAGCCTCTAATATTCCAAGATAGAAACTTCTTTTAAGTTGAGATGATAAATAAAAATCATCAAAGAGATCGTAGCTATGAGTACAGCTCTTATGCTCAAGCAATATGAGCTTTATCCCATGCTTTCTTTTTATTAGTTTTCGCATCTCTTATTATTTTGAGGAAAGCCTCTTTCCATTTTGGGAATTCAATTATAAGAAGGGCTACCATTTCAAGGATTATGTTAGCTTTAGATATCTCACCCCGAAGTGAGTCTATCTCTGCAGTAATGGAAAGGCATAAATTGTGGTTTTTTATGCACCCATCAATTAAGGATTCATTAGCATAATCTCCTTTATGAGAGTTAAAAGATTTACTAGGCAATGGCAATTGAATTTTAGTATTTTTTAACCTTTTCCTTTTTCTTCCCCTTTTGGTAGATAGAAGATGCAGTTGTAAAATAGATTTATTGCCATCAAGAACATACAGGCTCCTAATTTTATTGGATTTGTCAGACTTATAGACTTTAGGCCTAAAAAGTTTCCCATTTGAGCCCAGCTCAACCAGGTTGCAATTAAGGTCTGTGAAGGCATGGTTATAATAGGTGAGCAACAAGGGAGAATGTGGCCCATGAGGGAGCTTATGCTCTGAGTCTAAATCATAATTGGGAGAAGTAGGGCTTAAATCACACCTAGGAGAATCAAAATGAGGGCCAATAACTTGATCACTATGTTTATTAATCATTACATATGGACTGTTATTAAATTCTCCAAAAAAAAGGCATGGATTGGAGGGAATCTCTAAGTTCTGTAGCAGAACATTCTTATGCCACTAACATTGCATGGAGACTATTAACATTATGATTCTTGCTAACGCTAGCTATTTTACTAATAGAAACCGAGGAGGAGTAACCCAAATGGATTCTTAAAAGGTCTCATGATGAAGATTCTAGCGAGGTGGCATCAGAGACCAGTGAACTAGTGTGATTTTTATGATTTTCTTATCCATAGCTAGGGAAAACTAAGTAGGGTTCTTCCACTATACGAATAGGAAATATCTCTCTATTAATATAGAACTTTACAATTAAGTTTATGTTATGTGGCCATAAAGTAGTAATAAGAACTCTAGCAACATTAAACCTTTTCTTGCTCCTAGTGTTTTCGCCCAAACTAATAAAACCTCTATTAATGATAGCCAAATTGCTAAAAAAACACTTTGCATTCTATGCATGTAAGGGAACCCTTTCACACCTTATCCATGCAAAACATTTTCTTACAGATTGCTTTAGGTTCCCACGGTTTAACTTGTTCAAACCACTCTGACAGCTAAGATAAACCACCCTCTAACATATTTATCTTGTCCTCAATAGTGTCAAAAGTAAGAACGACTAAATTACCTTCTATGCGTCGATAGATACAGTTAAAATATCTAGAGCTAATGAGGCTTTCTTGAATTATCAAGACATTTTAAGGATGATGTAACCATCCTACTAAACTTTTCTTAAGCCAGTCCAAGTCCTCTGTCTTCACATCATATTGGAAATTGGTTGAACCCATCTTGTCGTTAAAGATAGTGTCACTCCTAATTCCTTTTGGATTTGCCTTGCCAAAATTGACTACTTTTGCATATGACCTCTTGTCTCTGTAATAACCTTGATCAGGGTTGACATATCAGGTTTGGGGCTTGGCCCATGCATTGACATACCTATCACACCATGCATGGCCTAATTTACTTGGATTTTCTTGTTGCCTAACCATGCACCATTCAAGTTTCTGATGAGGGTGGATATATTCCACACTTTCGCAATTTTGATAAATTTGAAGATGGTTCCCCTTCTACTAACTCATTTTTCTATGAAAACCTTTTCCCCAATATCGTACATAGAGAAGATTTTTCTTCATCCAAATGCTAGACATCCCTTCGGTATATTATCCACAAACACATTAAAGAATCTATACTTGTTTTTTGGTAGATCGACATTTGCAGATGGATAGGACCTAGGCCTAACACTATACAACCTTTTGTGATGCTTTACAGCTTCACGCAGTTGAGGGTGAGTGGGTTGTTCTCGTCTGTTTTGGCTTATCTGATCATTATGAGGAATACTAGTGGGGTTTGCTACTGATGGGTTGTTCTCATTCATGTTTTTAGAAGTGAAGTCGCGTTACTATATCTCTATTTTTACTTCCTCTTTTTTCTTTCCTATAACCTCTAAAGGAATGCAATCTTAAAAAAAAAATCCGAGTTGTATTTGGCTTGCATTTATTCAAACTATTATTATTAATAAATGCCATTTTTAGTATGAATAATATTGTCAAAAAAAATTTCTCTCGTTTACATTTTTGTACATTGTATATATTAGGGATGAGTATAGACCGGTTAACTGACCCATGAGTAAAAAAAATAAATCAGTCCATTAATATTAATTTTTTAAAATTATTAACCATTAACCAGTCCATTACATTTGGTAACCATTTTATCGATTTTGATTTTTTGGTTTGGTTAATCAATATTTTTCGATTAACCATTAAAATTTATAACATAAAATTATTAAAAAAAATTAGACAAAATTCAATTAAATTTTAAATATGCAAAGTAATTAAAAAAATCACAAAACAAATATAATTTAGTAGCCATACTTGATTCTAAATCATATAAAATTTTGGATAATATTAAATATTAAAATATAAACTATAAAATATAAAAAATATAATTAAATAATATTAAGTGAAATATGAATACCAATATATGATTAAAAAATAATATATATAAAAGTTAATCGATTACTACATATAAATATTACTATATAATTAAAGAAAATGATATAATATAACTTTAATTTAAAGTATTATATAAATTGTATAGAAAAATATAAAAAATAAGATATAAAAAATAAAAATATATTTTAAATATATTTTAAAGTATTATTTTATGTAAGTTTTAGAGAGAAATAAAAAAAGAAAAATTTTTAAGGTATAAAATAAAAATTATATATATATATATATATATATATATATATATCAGTTAATCGTGGACCAATAGTTAATCGATACCTAAAAACCGAAATTATAATCAAAAATAAAAAATTTAAAATTTAAAAATCGTAACTGAATCCATCGGATCGATTAACAAAAAAAAATATATTTAATTGTAGACTAATTTTGCGGTTAACCATATTTTCATTATTTTTTTTTTGCTCAATTCTAGTGTGTGTATATGTGTGTGTGTGTTTGTTAGAAGTAATGCAAACCCATTAAAAAATTACAATAAATTTGGCATGTTAAACACAACCCTATTAAAGAATTACGATAAATTTGGTAGGTTAAGAAAATGGATAAATTTGGTATGTTTAAAGGCAATGAGATATTTTGCATAAAGGGTTGGAATAAATTAAGGACACTTATTATTATTATTATTATTATTATTATTATTATTATTATTATTATTATTATTATTATTATTATTATTATTATTATTATTATTAAAAAAGAACAGACAAAACAAACACCACTACATCCTAACTATTCTAAGGACCGAAGTTCCCATTAAATCATTTGCAAGGATATCGCCAAAACCAATAGGGTAAATCAAGTGCCAAACAAATTATGAGTCTTGATTAAAGGTCTAATTTGCAAGAAAATTTGCAGCACTATTTGTTTCTTTATAAACACGACTAACCTCTATTTGCCATTCTCGATGTAGTAACTTACAAATTCAAGGAATCACAACACTATAAGAAGGGTGAACATCAGTATCTTTACTGATAGCCGAAATGACACTCTTATTATCAATTTGAAGGATGATCTTTCTCTAACCGCGCTTCTAAGCTTCTTGCAACCCCAAAAGCTCCCCCCAAATCTCAACAAAGTAAGTATTATTACCACTTACAAAAGCTGAGAATCCACCAAGCCATTTACCCAAATAATCTCAAAAAAATTCCACCTGAGGAAGCTTGAGGCAAAGTTTGACGAAAAGACCCATCAGTATTCAATACCACCTAATTCGAAAAGGCTAGTTTCCATCCAATAAATAGTTTATGTTTTTCACCTGAATTGCACCCAAATTTTTTCATAATGTCTTTAGCAACCATAAACACGGATGAAGCAAACAAAATAATTTATTTTTTTATATTCCAAGTGATGGACTTATCAGTAAAAACCTTGTCGTTTCTCTATTTCCAAAGCCACTAACAAGTATAACCAAAAATTAAAGGCCAAGGTATAGAACCAACACAAATAGCAACACTCAAAGTAATATTCAACCAGATCTACAGGTTAAGTGAAAATAAATTATGAACAGTAGAGTTAGGTAGCAGCTTAGGCCAAAGAAATTTAGCAACTGAGCAGTCCCACACCATATGGAGAACCGTCTCCATGCCCAGTTGTAGATCGGGCATAATCCAAATGATGTCAGATGGTGATACAACCTCTCAACATTAGTTAAAATTCAATTATGCAGCATGAGCCAGAGGAAGACTCTTATCCATTGCGGTCCTTGCCAGTTCCAGCATACTTTTTAGTTTAGATTATCATTAGTCCTAGCATCATGAAGAAGTAAACCATAAGCTAAATCAATAAAAAAAAAAGATCCAAAAGATGAGGGTAACCAAACTAGAGTATATGGTCCCAAACAATCATCAAGGGGCAAAGAAAAATTAATTAAATCAATGATATTTTTGTTCAAAAAGCTCCTAAACACATCTCGCCTCCATCCTAAATTCAAATCAAACATATCCTTTAAAGTGAAATGGGAAATACAGTGCCAAGAATTAAAAGATCTAATTTCCAATGGGACATAGAGATACAAAGGTCCAACCTCAACCCAATTATAATACCAAAAAGAAAAAGAGCTCCCATTATTAACAATCCAGCAAATATTGGCTCTAAAAAAGGGCCAAAGGCAAGCAATATTTCGCCAAATTGTAGATCTTATCATCAAAGGAAGATTAACAAGCTAGCCATTCTTAGGAATTTGATATTTGGCTTTAAAAATCCTAACCTAGAGTGCCTTACTATCATGAACTGATCACCAAGCAATCTTGAGGAGGAAAACGTCATTGTAGGTTTTCACCTTATTGATTTTCGATCTCCCTTATTCTATTGGTCTACAAAACTTCTCCTATTTCATTAAATGAATTCTCCTCTCATCAGTAGAAGAACCCCAAATAAAGTCACAATAAAGCCTCTCTATAGCTGCACGAGTAGAAATAAGGAGTATTGTAGTTTGAATGGCATAAGTGGGAATAGCCAAAAGAACTAACTTGACCAATGTGATACGACCTCCCATAGATAGAGTTTTGGCTTTCCAACTAGTAAATTTGCATCTAAATTTGTCAATAAGATAGAAGAAGCTTTTTATGCCCAATCTGCCATAGATAATAGGAGTGCCTAAATAGTGACCAAGATCATCAGTTAGCTAGAAACTAGAATTATTCCTCAGAGCAATAGCCACCCCATAACTGACATTATTCAAGACACAAAAAGTTAATTTCTCCTTGTTGAAAAGTTGGCCTGAGCAATAACAAAAATCCTCCAGTACGCCATTATAACACTAATTTGATCAAAAGATGCTTTAACAAATAAAATGAGGTCATCTGTAAATAAAAGATGAGATAAAGGTGGGCCTCTTTGCCCTAAACAACTAGTTTCCAACATCTATCACTAACAGCCTTTTCAATATCACGAGAAAGACGCTTCATACATAAGACAAAAAGGTAGGGAGAGAGGGGACCTCCTTGCCAAATGCCTTGGGAAGGAAAAAAGCTTTCAGTAAGGTTACTATTCCAAATAATTTTTGAACTGTTATTTTTCTAGCAAGACACCAACATAGAACATATTTCAATTGGAAAACTAACATCCAACAGGGTGTCAAAAATAAGGTCCCGACAAAGATGATCATAAGCCTTCTCTAGATCGATTTTGATCATAATCCAACCTTTTTGACCCATTTTTATACGTATAGAATTAGCTACTTCTTAGACAATAAGAACATTATCAATGATTTGACACCTTGGAATGAAACTAGCTTAATGTGCCCCCACTAGATTATTTAAACAAGGCTTGATTCTATTGGTCACTACCTTTATCAACACTTTATAAATCATTGACAATAAACTAATAGGACGAAAGTTGTTAATAGCTACAAGTATGCTCATTTTAGGGATGAGACAAATAATTACAGTGTTAACAACCCCTCCCCTTTAATGCCTCATTCACAAAGTGAAATAAAGAGTGTTTAATAATATCCCAAAACTTTTGGAAGAATAGAGGGTTTATACCATCAATTCCTGCAGCTTTAAGTGGTTTTATGCTAAAGACTGCTTCACGAAGTTCTTCAAACTTAAGAGGGCTTGTTAAGACAACAGTTATAAGCTTGCTTAGAGTAGGAAATTTATTACAGATTAGATACAAAGGAACCACGTGATGATCTTCAACATGTAAAGATCTAAAGAAATTCATAACATGTTGTTTAAGGAGCTCCTGATCAAAGGACCAATCACCATAAGGCATTATCAAACCATGAATGATGCATTTTTGTCGTTGGATACTTTATCCCCTGCTAACAACCAGTTTGATCTTACTTTTTACTTCTAATAAATTTCCTCTTATGAAAGGATATTATCTAATTCCATCCTCAGCTTGCTACTAAGTTTCTCAATAAATCAGATCACAAGTTCTTTTGGTATCGTTTAATACTTGTAAGTCTAGACAGGATATTTTCTTGTGATAGACCATACAACCAAAGACATCTTTACTCAAAAAACTAGCTTTATTCTTGAAATTATCTACAGTATGAAAAATGTTACAGTTTCCAACCAGTTTGAGGCAACAAAATTTTGAAAATCCTTGTGAAGAATCCAGGCAGCATTGAATCGAAAGGGGTGATTTAAACTCATATTTGAATTATCTGTAGCAAAGAGAAGGATGGGTCTGTGGTCAGACCTCAATCTTGGAAAATGAGTGATTTTAACATTCAAAAAACCTTCCAACCATGACATATTACAAAGTGCCCGATCCAATCTTTCCATGAACAATCTCTTACGCCAAGTGAATTGTGTAACACCTAATTACCCCTCAGGAGTATTCTGGGATACTACAACCATCTGATACCATGATCAATAAATAAACAACTTAATTGACTTTAATTAAAAATTGTATATCAATAATATTAAATTGTTATCATCAAAATTACAATTCTTAATCTCGTATATATGATATATAATAACACAGTATATGAAAGTTGTAACACCTTAATTCCTTAACCATGGATAATCATCAATCATCATCATCATCAACCTATTAAGGAGTAGGCAATAATAATAATAAGACAGGCCATAATTACATGCCACAAAATAAATAAATCATACTTATAGATAAATAATCACAACATAAATGGCCTTCAAGTATCCTAAAATCCCCAAGGCAACTGCAATTTGCCTGATCCTCTGAAACTTGTCTTGAAACCTGCACAGATAACAAACCCGTGCTAAGCTATAAAGCTTAGTGGGGAACAAAAACTATATAGCTAACTTCTGACCATAAATCATTAAAATGTATACAAACTTTCTTTAAAATACAAATTAACAATTGAGTCTATTGTATTGGTCATTTCACCAAGAACATATTGGGGAAGTACGCAAACTTATTAAGAATACCATATTTACTTATGTCTAGAGCATTCTATAAATTCTTTTTAATGAAAGCTTGTCAATTAACTAACATCGACTTATATATTCTCTTTCTTCATGACTAGCTTGCTTCATACTTTTTTTTTACTATGGCTTCAGAATTCATGCATATGCGTTCCTTAATAAACTTAACATGGTAACTTAAACCTCTTACAACACCAATATATATAATACGTTACCCTTAGTTAGGTCAATGTTATCACTATGCATATGTGCATGGAAACCTGCATATACATCTTATAATCCTTTTAATCAAGAGGCTAGACATCGTAGTTATTAATGGTACAATTCTCATATATCATGTAATCACAATTATAGAATACTTTTATAGTTTATAACCTCTATTCATATTCATATATTTCTTAACGTTAACTTATCGTGGCAACTAAATGTCACACAACATCACATTACATCTTACACTGGCCTTTGCTTATGTCTGAATTATTGTTATGCACAAATATGTGTAACATCTATATGTAGTGTCTAACCAATCTTGCATGAAATTATATAGAGAATGACATTACATATCCTGGGTACTTGGGAAGGTCCGATTGTCATCTATATAGATTTCATGATTATCAAAACATATAAGACTCAATGGGGTATGTTATAGCACAACTAGTCCTAATTACAACATTGCACACATTCCATCATAGCATGGCAAAGTAAATCTCATGGGTATACATTCCAATAATTTACTTTCATAGCAATGGTTTATAGATAAAGGAATTATGATAAAGAAATATAATAGGCCACATCATGCTCCCATTATATAAGCAAAACAATCGATACATGAATTCCTTTATTTCAAACTCTTTCTTAATCTTTAATCATTGAAATGGTTTATAGCCAAAGAAATCATGATAAGGAATATAATAGGCCATTCATTATGCTTACATTACATAAGTGAGGCAATTAATGCACGTTTTACTTTATCTTATGTACATTTATCATCTTTAATAGCTTGCCTAAGTACTAGTTCAAAAGGTGGATAACGGGAGCAATGGATACCCAAAGGTATCAAACTATGGATATCCGAAGATATCAAACAATGGACCCAAATAGGGTCAAGCAATGGTTCCAGTAAGGAACAAACTATGGACCCAAGTGGGGTCAATGATTGTTCCATTAAGGAACAAGACCCAAACGGGGTCAACTATGGCAGCTGCGACTGTATCCCTTTAGGCATGCCTATCTAATCCACAACTGAACTAAGACCCGCAAGCTTAAACACTTAAAAACATCTTTAATTTAACATATCCTTCTTTACTTAGTACATCATTTGGCTTAAAGCCACTTTTCATAAAAGGATGTATATCATTCATATCATACTTCAAACATTGAGCTCTAGGCTTCAATACATATGGATGCTATCATATGATCATATAGTTGTATCGACTTTCTTTCATTCATATCATGATGGTCATAGGTTTATGAAATTAATAGTAACATGTAATCTTTCATTATTAACATTGTGCTTGTCGACATGTACATATACATATATATGCAGTTTAAACCATGAAAATACAGGCTTTCATTACTCATACTTGTTCACATATTAAATTAAGCTACTCATCATAGCATGCTCATGTCAACAGTATAATGTAGCTTACAAGACTCATGGGTGGTTCTCAGTGACATACCTTGTTGTCGTTTGCTGTGAACAGACCATACAATATCATAAATAGTCATATCGATACTTAATTACTTGAATAACATCTTAGGATCAATATAATAAGATAAACAGTTATTTCCTTTTGAAAGCCAACACTTGTTCTTAATTAACTCTTTAGTTCACTTTTATAGTCTATTAGATCATGAACAACAAGTCATCTCTCCTAACGTGTTCATACTTGTTTTATTCATCTTACAAATACTCTTTCATCATATAACGTATTATACCCTGGTAAGTTATGTAAGATTATTTCATCTCGTGTTTACCCCCATAGGGTATAGGGCAACTAAGTATGTATGTTTCGTTATGTCTAGGGTAATCATTGATTCGTGGTATGACTTAAAGCATAATCAATTTCTATAGTTCCATCTTTGAGTGCCAATAAATATTCCATCTCTTTTAATTTAGTCAAGCACATTATAACTATCTTTTTAATGTTACTAGATCATAACATGGTAATCTCTTGCCATTGTAAAGAAACATGGGTATATGTATATATGTAGTACTGGGACAAAGCCAGTTGCTTTGTTTGAGTTCTCACTGATACCAATTTCATAGGATACATTAAATAACATATACAATTTAGAGCCATTAGGTTACTTCTTATTGTCCTTAGTTATGTGTTTATTATGCACCGAACCCTATTCTAGCGACTTACTTCGTAAAATCATTACCTCATTCAAGCCCCTTTAAAATTGGTTCTCAAGGGTACCCCATACTATAATATAATGGTTGTAATATTTTACTCTTAAATTCTTTATATACATGCATAGAGGTTCTTCCATTTATGGACCACTCTAATATAGCATATTGGTGGCTTAGATTACTTACAACTTAGTTCAGTTTACTTTCTCTTACCATAATCTTCATTTCATCTATCTTTCGATAGTACTTCATCTTATGTTCTTGCTTTTCTAAATTATACCTTTATAGACTTTAACCCGGAATATCGGCTTTCACAATCTATTAATCCATCAGCATTTAACTTACATATTAACCATTACTTAGTGAGCAATCATCATCCTCACATTCACGACTACTCTATTCATCCTGCTCATGTAACTCTTTTAATAACTTCAAGATATCACCAAACTTATGATTATGGGTGAATATTGTTTAGGAGTATGTATACAAGAAGCACATATGGCCATACAATAAGAAAACAATAGGTTATGCTTGGCCGTGTATAGCAAGGACAAGGGTAATTGGTTGTGCATTTCTAAGAGGAAGAGTGAATGGTAGTGTGCAAGGAGAAGAGAAACATCACTTGGCAGTGCACATCAAGGAGAAACATGGTGAGTGACCACGCATTTTTCATGAAAAAAGAGTGAGTGGCCATGTGTTTCCAAAGAGAAACACGTGCATGACCGTGTGTAAGAGGAAGAGCATCATCAAGTGGCCATGCATCCTCAAGGACAAATCAATACATGGTTGTGTGTGAGTAGAAGAATATCATCACGTGGCCATGCATGGGGAAGAAGAAGTCCACATGTGGCCACGCATAGGGAAGAAGAAATACAGACGTGGCTGTGTGCAAGAAGAAAAGGAACTTCACGTGGCCATGCATGGGGGAGAAGAAAACCACACGTGGCCATGCATAGGGAAGAAGAAAAACATGTGTGGCCGTGCATTTTCAAGGAGAAAAACACTCGTGGCCGCATGTGAGAAGGAACGAAGAAAATGCAGAATCCCGATCATGCAAAACATAAATTTAAAACCCAGATCTCACTTCCCCTTTTACTTATGTGATCATTTAAGTTTTAGATCATGCAGCACTCATCTAAATCTATAGATTTAGCCTATACATTCTCAAGGGAACCCATACACATAAAAAGGAGGAAAGACTCTTAAAATTAATTATATGAACATTACAGTAACCCTAATTCCCATACCAAACATTGAAGCTTCAAATCTCCCTTCAATCATCTTGATCTAGCTCTACTATCCATGGTTCCTCTCTTTTCCTTCATGAAGCCAAACATCAAAACCCCAGTTTTCTTAGATTACAGAGAGAGAGAGATCTCCCTCAAATGTCGATCCAGCATTCCCCAATTGCTAGAGTGGGATTAATATCTCACTAAGAGAAATTCCCAAATTACCCTTATACACTTTATTTCCTTACACTTTAACCCCATGACTTTTAATTTAATTCCAATTACATACTTTCTTAAAATTTCAACTTACCCATCTTCAATTACATACATGCTGAAACTACCAAAATACCTCTCTTGGAATTAACCTCGATAATTGCAACATAATCAAATTTTATCGTAATTAATGGTAATCCTCATTAATTAGAAATAATCCTCTTAAGGTCATGATTGGGTCCTTACAAAAGTTCCTATGAACTACACTACATCTTTTGAGAAAGTCTTCTTGGATGCCAACCTCCTAGCCTCCGGATACATCTTTAACTTTAGACCTACTCAAGCAATATTTTAAACTAGGTTATACATGATAACAATTCACTAAGTATAACTAAATCACTCTTAAATAATTCATAATTTTCATGTTTCATTCTATTATGTAGGTTACTAAATTTAGCTAGCACTGAGTTCCATCATTTAGAATAATTCTATGGTGCATGAGAAAACTAGCTATCCACTCCTACTCAACTAACTTCACTAATCATCTAATTCCACTCTATTCAAAATATGACCACTAAGGATTTCCCTTATTGACTTGTTACTCTAAAGTTACTACTAACCCTTGAAACTTTTTTACAAGTCACTTATTTAACTTGCCACTAATCGCTAAGATACTTAACAATACATTGATATTTGGTTTGGACTCAAGGTTAGTATCTCAAGCTTTTTATGTATCCCGAGATTGAGAATCAGAACCCCATAGCCCTAAATGTATAACTTATACTTCGAATTTAACTAAGACGTAAAGCATCAACTATACACGTCACGTATCATCCATCACACATACATTTAGCATTAACATCATTACACACTCAATTTTGCATATATCTTAACTATTTACATGTACACTAACTATATACAATTATCAATTTGAACAATAATTTTCGTATCAATAAATTTATGAACTCCTTAATCATACTCATCTCTAACACCATTTTAATTACTTCATAATCACTTTTGCAGCTTGAACTCTGTATAGGCATGGACAATTCGGAATACTAGATACCGTATAGGTATCAAATCATTAAAAACCATTAAGGTGCCAATCACTAGATACCTAAAGGCATCAAATCACTAGACACCAAAAGGTGCCAATCACTAGATACCTAAAGGCATCAAATCACTAGACACCAAAAGGTGCCAATCACTAAATACCAGAAGGCATCAAATCACTAGACACCAAATGGTGCCACTCACTAAATACCCATAGGAATCAATTTACAAGACACTAAAAGGTGCCATCATTAGATATCCGAAGGCATCAAATCACTAGACACCAAAAAGTGCTAATCACTAGATACCCGAAGACATCAAATCACTATCCCATATATGTCCATGTCTATATCTAATTTAGGCCCTAAATAAATGTCTCCCTCACTAAATTACTTCATTATACAATTCCTTATATATACATTATACATTTCACTCATATAATCACTCATGTCAATCACAATTTATTACAATCACATATCAATAAACACACCTATGAGCACTCAACATCATTCATTTAAAAACTTGCAACTATACACAATTATTCAAAATATAAATAACTCATGTATGCTTTAAGGCTATAAATAACAATAATACAGTGAAAATCCATACATACATCTATTAATTGCTTAGCATGTCAACATTAAAGTACGTACTTTAGTGTTAAACCATTCATTTCAGGCCATTGTATCATATATTGACCATATACATATATTAATAAGTTTAACACCCTATACCCTGTCAGTTATAAGACCTAGGTACCGAATGTCACACTCGATTTTAGGTTCCTTTAAGAAAGCTAATTATGGAATTTTACTATTTAAAAACCTTATTATTTTAATAGTTACTATTTATTCTATAAAAATTTCAACTGAGTTTCCCCTAAAATTTCAGAAAACCTCCTAAAAAGAAAAATTTCAAAGCACTTCTATTTAGGTCTATCCTACCATCCATCTTCAATTTCAAACTCCTACACAATTTTCCCATCTTCCTCAATAAACAGTCAATCTAAATTCCACTTGTCAAATTAACATTACACAGATATCTCTATTCTTGACTATATCCATAAAATTTCTTCATACAACTGTAACAACTATAAAATTTTCTTTATTAATATCAATTTGTTACAAACTAATGCTTTTCATATACATGCCAAAATAAAATTACTAATATCACGACTAAATTTAGTTGTCATATTCCAATCTAGGTTTTTGATATGGCTAGCTATAGCAGATCCCGCAATCTCTTGCATATAGGTTAAACTCCTTGGTCATAACCTATGCACGAAAAAGAAACATTTGCTAAACTAAAAACTTAATGGTGACAACTAAATTTACCTCTCGAATTGTACAATTTAAAATACGTTTATAACACTTTAAATGTACAAAGGTCATAAATTCCAAGCTTATAGTGCACATAAGCATAAGCAATCAATATTAAAACTTTACATGTAACTTTTATAAATGATTTCTTAAAAGTGTACCTAATTGCTTATAAAATATATGAAATTAAATAGTTAGTGATAGTTGGCCTATTTATAGTGAAAATGTTGTTATACTAAATTGTTATTTTCATGGTTAGCATCTTAATTCGCACAAATTATTCACTAAATAGTACCAGTTGGACTTAAACATCAAATCTAAAACATGCACCCACAATCACATGCACACATATACTTGTCTATATGTATGTATATTCATAATTGTATTAGGTTATACCAAATTATGTAATGCATAATTAACCACATATAAATAAGTTATTTATTATATTCATTAAAGTACTTTTATAAAAGTTTAACCTACTTATTCATTCTCAATATTTGCCCCTAGTATAATCCAGAGGAATTGCACCGAGCTAGATAAGCAGGATTTAAATATGGGACTGAGTTCTCAGAACCATTCGGCCCATTTTTTCTTGTATATACATATATATACATATACATACATATATGTGTGTGTGTGTGTGTGTGTGTGGACCGAGCTCTTAGAGCCATTTAGCCCATAACTCAGATTAATGACATTCATCGAAAAAGCTCATAAAGCCATTTAATCTGGTGATACATATCAAGACGCAATACTACTAACTCCCTAATTGGCATGCCAAACTTATCCTATTACTCCAATTCCTATCAAGTTTTACTAAGAGCAAATATAAAATCATCATTAAACAAAGTAAATAATATTTATTATCCTTAATACCGATCATTTTCATCTTTATTATCAGAAAGCATGACATCACCGACTTGGCCATATCCTATACATTACACTATTTATGTCATAGCAAATAAGTTAAAACATAAATATAATATGTTTATAAACCATCTCAAATACATACTTAAGTTAATCTATTAAACAAGTAAAGGCCGAATTCTCTACCTCGGTAATATTCATAAATCATTATATATAACATGTTGAATGATACTTATCAAACTGAATAACTAAATACTAGCAAAATTTATAATTCATGATCAACATGTGATTCAATCATAATCATTGGCCAGTTAAATTAGACATATAAGAATTTAAATCTTTGGCCTAATATATTACTCACTAATTTCAGATATATCAATAATCACATTTACGATTTTACTAAGGAACATATAACAATTCTTTTCGTTAAATTTCTTGCATATCAAGTTCTTAATTAAGGATTTCATTCCTTCTTATTATGATTACTTTTATGAAATATAAGACACCAAAAACTTTTATGAAATATCAAGTTCTTAATTAAGGATTTCATTCCTTCTTATTATGATTACTTTTATGAAATATAAGACACCAAAAACTTTTATGAAATATCAAGTTCTTAATTAAGGATTTCATTCCTTCAATTAAGATTCCCATTTGGTTCTTCAAATCATTTTCTGCATTTTAAATAGTATCTTATATTGTCAAGAGCATATTATTGTTAATTAACCAATTCCTTAACTATATTTTACTATACCTAAATTATACTTATAATATAATCTCAGTTACCTTAAGTTATGGTTCATCTACATCTCTATCTCTACACCTATCCATTTTATCCTCCCCCCCCCCCAATTACTAGATAATATTACTAATTTATAACAAATTACCAAATTAATAAAACTTAGTAAAGATAGACTAAACCATGAAAGGAACAAATGAATCAATTTAGCTGTAGAATCAATTTAGCCATCAAATTATTCAACTATGACCAACCAGCAGTATCATTATTTCCAGCCAAGACTTCACCTAATCTTAATCACATATAAACGTATCATTCATTAAAATTATTAGTCACTGTTGTATTAAAATATCTCAAATATACAGGAAATAATCCCCTTACAGCCCTATAAACATCAATTTACAACCTTTAACAAATAACTCAATCCTAAGCTTAACAAAATAGAGAAATTAAAACAACAATACCAAGTATTCATTCTTGAAATTAAAACTTTAAAACTATCTCAATTTATTTAAAAAAATAGCAACAGTTCATATCATTGGCATCCTCTTTACTTATTAGATTTAAATTATCAACTAAATATTAAAAACTCAAAACTAGATCTTGAATTAGCAATACTCAACTAGTAAATATATTATTCATAATAAATCACACAGTAAAAAACACTTAATTCAAAGAAATAAAACAATTATTAACCAAATTTCATAATTAATTTAATAAATTTTTACAAAGGCAATTTTGGTAGTCACATACCGGTTAGAGTGAAATTCCTACATTTACCTTCAATTATGTCGTCAATATGCTTGCCAAACCGATCATCGAAGCTTAGTCGAAGCCTTGCCAATGTGAATTCAAGAACATCTAGAGCTAGCTGATATCGGTGGGATTCCAACAATAGTGGTCACGCACTCAATGAACACCATTTATGGCTTAATTCCATCCCAAAAATAGCAAAAGCCTTGGTCACCGATTTACTGATTTTCAGTGAGTAACAATTGGAAAAGGATGTTGCCGAATTCACTTAACCACCAGGAACTCACTAGTGTAAATAGCATTGTGGTAGGCCATCGCAGGTCATCAAAATGAAGAAAAATGAGCTTTGATAAGGAGACAAAAATCGAGGACATGCAGAAACACCATAACGGGTGGATTGGCAATGGAAATATGGTCAGCGAGATGAGGAGAGCTTCGACGAAGAAATCGCTGGTGGTGATCTACATCATTGATCGGCCTTCCGTCTTTCCCTTTGTCCCTTTCCCAATCCCCGATCTCCCTTCTCTCCCCACTTCTCCTTATTTCTCTTTTATTTTATTTAATTGTTATTTCCTTTTGTGAATTTGTAGCCATGATGATTTTGTCCAGAGAATTATAGGGACTTATTTCCATTGATATTATATTTATAGCCATGATGATTTTGTCCAAAGAATTCTATGGACTTATTTCCATTGATATTATTATTATTATTATTATCATCATCATCATCTTAATAACATTTATTTATTTTAATTTGTTATTTATTAGTAAAAGTATTTTAATTAAAAATACTAATTCATAAGCCTCAAAATAATGCTTGCGCATATCATATCCTTGTAATTTTTTTATCCCTCTAACCTAAATCAAAAGTACTGTTCACAAATTAGAAAATATTTTCAGCCAACTCAAGTTTTGGGCCTTCACAGTAAGGTTATATGAACATTTAAAAATTATTTAGTTCAAGCTAGGTTTCTGATGACTTGACATGAGTGGTGTCGAATCGTGACAGAGGCTAAGTGCGCTGACTTGTCACAATTGGTGTAAACTCATGACAAGATAGGGTTCATTGGTTTAATTTGTTTGCAATTTTGACATAATTCCAGCTAGATTCAAGCAAAATTATCTTTTAAACTTTTGTTCTCATATATCTTTAGTTTCCATAGCATCAAAAATCAAGCAATTTAGACTTATAGATCAAGAGATATAACTAAAATACTATAGAATAATTTGGATAATAGGGCAGCTGCTATCACTCCACTTTGAACAAGCTTTTTACACTTTTAGAGGCAGTCTCAAGTTCTGGCCTCTTTATATGAATTCTAAATATATGAGTCTAGTTCATTATCCAACTAAAATCATTATAATTAACGCTCTAGGGGGCAAGATATGATCAAATTACTAATCTTGGGTCATACAAATCCTATGACATGAATTTCACTAAATATGATTTTGGATTCAATTTAACTCACATATGGAAATTGCCATAAATTCAACACTCAATCATCAATTACACACCCATAACCATGCATATACCATGTCAGTACATCAAATGTCCCTAAAATGAATTGAGTGAGTTCCCATACTTCATTGTAAGCTTCTCTTTTTCTTTTCTTATTCCTTATCTCTACCTTGGCATTTGTCTTAAATTTTCTCCAATTAATCTCACAAAGATAGCATTTCATAGTCATTTTTCTACTAATTACTTATTCTAAAATTTGTTTAGAAAGAAATTAAAAGAGATAAACCTATTCTTACTTTAACTTTGGCACTTATATGCTGGAAAATCCTTCTTTCTCTCTTTTATCACTTCAAACCCAAAAAGCAAAATTTAGGAGACTTAGAAGAGGAAGAGAGTAACAATAAAAATCTAAAACTTATCCACTAAAAATGGTCGGCTAACTTTCCTTAAGAAGCAGATTTTTCATGCCTTAATAATTACTCCCTCTTTTAGAATTCTCTAAGTGCCAATCTCTCACTAGCTGAAGTGTTTTATCCTTGGCTTGTTTACTTTTAATCTTTTTTTTACTTCTTTTAATTAACACAAACATAATTTATTACTTTTTCCATCAATTTAGTCCTCAATCACGGGCATAGGTTACTACTTACATAATTACTCAGATACCCTTAACAAATATAGAAATTTCAGTTGCATCCCTAATAACAATTTATGCACTTATGCATTAAAATTACATTCGTTCGTGCTAATTACATATTCAACCACAATCTAATCCTACCGAGGTACACTTTGGTATCTCAAAAATTAA
Organism: Excoecaria agallocha; assembly: GCA_037975025.1. Taxonomy (NCBI): domain Eukaryota; kingdom Viridiplantae; phylum Streptophyta; class Magnoliopsida; order Malpighiales; family Euphorbiaceae; genus Excoecaria; species Excoecaria agallocha. The sequence continues at coordinate 6,176,869 of CM075816.1, forward strand.
GGTCTTATGAAGCCCATATCCAGGAGATTACGGGATTAATAAACTGGGCAAAGGAAGAGCATGGTATTCTGCCTCTAATAGACCCGCCAAATTTCTCATAAGAGAACAAAAAAGAGTTAAAATCCCCAATTATCACCCAAGGATCTGAAGTGATATGGGTAATATTTTTAAGATCATTCTAAAGGAAATTTTCTACAAGTTGGTAAGGGGTTGCTATAAATAGTAGTAAGATAAAAAGGAGACATTTGACTATAATTCACCTTTAGATGAATAAACTAGTAAGAACAACATTAAGTTGAAATATCTATGCCATGCCCCTAGAGAATCCAAATTCCACTAGAAAAACCTTGAGCCTCCACTCTAAAAAAATTAGTGAAGCCCAATTTTTTAATCACTCTATCAGCAATAACCTCGCTAAATCTAATTTTCAATAAAATTAGAATAGAGACTATATAACTTCACCTAATTATAATCGTAAATAGCAAATTTATTGCAACTAGCACCCTGGCAGTTCCAAGACATAATTCATAAATCCTTAGAATGAAAAGACGATAATCACTAATTATAAGCTCCATTAATTAGGAGCAACCGAGGAAGTATCCATAAAAGAGTTGTTATCTACTATCTGAATGTTAACATCCATATATTGTATTGGTTGTTTCATCTACACTAGACCTCCAACAAATTCAGAAGCATCACCAATCATCAAGTTTAATCCTCTATTTTTTTTACCTTTGGCAAAGGATGTTTCACTGAATATTTTTAAAACCTCCTTTATCTAGCTGTCTCCTTCTAATAATGGAGATATTTTTAAATTTGGTGCCTTATTGCCTTCTGTCCACCAAAAAACCTATTGAAGTGGATCTAGAGGGGACAGGATGAGAGACTGAGATAGCCATATGAGAATTGGAGCTCCAAAACTGAGGGAGCTACCTTATTGGTTGGAACTTTATTGGCAAGCTCATACATGGCTCTAGTGTTTGTCTTGTCAGCTACTACCACAAATGGGAGAGTATCCAGATTAACATTATGATTTCCCTTCCTAACTTATTTATCTTGTTCATTACATCGAAAGAGAATAGGTTTTATTTGTCCATGATTGTCAAGAAGATTTTTCACCAAACTGCCACTAGAAGCAATAGAAAATAACAAATTATCACAAACCAATGTTATGTCAATTTGAACAGAGCCCAATTTAAGATTTATACCTCTAGATTTCAACTGATTTTGACCATTGTCTAGACCCGATATAGTAGAGTCAATAGATTATCTCCTATCTTTATTTAGATCCATAAGTGATGAAAATTATGAACCTAAAATTCTGTTACTGGGTTCCCCAGACCTATCACCTTGTGTGCCATTACCATTTGAGTTTCATCTTCCATGACGTTGCACCACCATCCAAGGATCAAAGTGTGAAACCATTACAAAATTTGTCAGTAAACTACTATTGGCTCTAGTCTTCTCTGTGTGATTATCCTTAGGAAACTCAGTGCTAGTGTGAGATGTGTCCGAACCAATTAAGTTGGGGCAATATTCCTTCAAATAGCCATACCTACCATACACAAAACAAATTTTGTAAAGTCCCTCATACTCTACTTTGAGGTTCTTCTCTCTGATTTGTATTTAAGACACCAGAGATTCAATAACATCCAATTTAATTGCAATGCAGGTGAATTTGGCAAGCTTCAAGACAAAAGTATTATAATCAATTTTCACCATCTTCCTAATATGTGCTCCAATTTGCTAGAAAACACATTTGTGGTAGTAGTGAAGAGGAAAACTAGGGAAATGAACCCATGTTGTAACACCCCAAAATCTCAAGATTTATAATTGAATTATAAAATGGAGCCTTATATTATTAATGGGATTAAAAAAATTAATTTTAGTCTTTTGAACTAAATAAAATGTACAACAAATAGGTAATTAAATAAATAAATTAATTAATATATGTGTGTGTGTGTATGTGGGCGGGGGTTAAGTAAGAAAATAAAAAGACAAATTGAGGGACCAAAAGCATTGACTCTAGAAAAAATGATAGTGGCCACAAGCTAAAAAAAGAAAGAAAAAGAAAAAAAGAAAAGAGAAAAATAACGAGAAAGGAGAGGAGGCAAAAAAAGGGAAAAAAAAGAAGGGCATAATTGATCATTAATGCCAGTAGTTAAATAACAAGTTCCACCCCGCAACGACCAACCATACTGCAATCTCTTCCCTCCGATCAGCCCCATTTCTTGCCAAACCCGCTGCCTTTTATTTTAAAAAAAGAAAATCGGAGAGCTTTTTCTTAAACTCTGGTAAGATGCAACATCGAAAGGTGAGGCGAGCCTTTCTATGTCCTTCATTCTTCCCCACTCACTGGCAGTAAAGAGATCGGAGCTAGAGAGGCCAAGAGCTTCCAATGTAGATCCTGGTTAAATGGTGGTTCCTTAGGGCTCGTGACCACTAATGGTGAGTCCCCGGTGTTATATGCTTCAAGTCAGCATAAGTAGTGTAGCTCTAGCAACCGTTGACCAATAGGATGTGCTTGACTTCAAATTAAACTACCACAAATTTGATCAAATCTCAACTTTAAATCGGTATATGAACTATCAAATTATTTTTCTTTATGTTATTTGGATAAATTAAGTTTAATAAATAAATTATTCCTAATTTTTTGTTCTTGTATGTATTGAATTAATATTTGAGTTCAATTAATGTCTCTAATTTAGTTATATTAAAAAATATTTAAATGAAGAACTGTAGTTTTGGAAGTATATTTGAAAAAAAAATAGGGAACAACTGTAAATTTGACAAAATAAGTTGAAATTGCTGGAATTAGACCCTAAGATTGGTATGTGCACTACCAAAATTACCCCTTAAATTTTTTGTAAATGGAAAGTACAAGATTGGAAATTTTTTTATGCTTAAGTTTAGCTGAATTTGTGTTCGTGATTGTTAAAGATCTATGCTTAAGTGAAGAATTGATTTAGCTATTGGATAAATTAGTTATTCTATAGGAAATTCTAGATATCAATAGTATTATATCATGTTTTGTGTATTTATTTAAATTAGATAGCTTAACTATTGAATTGTTGAGTTTTCTTCTTGTTACTGCTTTATTTAAGCCTAAATTCTAAGTCACATTTGTATGATTTTTATTTTGTTATAAAATATGAATATTAATTAAATTGTAAATTATTGGTAGCAGAGAACAGGGACATAGATGTATGTGCTTATTTAGGGAATTGTTTTTCCCCTATTTCTTTAAGATGTGCATAAGAGGGATTTAAAGATATATAATTATCATAAATTTTAAAGCAATAAATATATGAATTTGGTGACTTTAAGGATGATTGAGGTTGATTTGGTATTGTATAAAAATTTGTTAAATTACGGTGTAATTGCTGTGAAGAAAAATGGTTAGTTATTAATGGAGTTTTTTTTAAATTGATTACCTAGATATAAATTACTACTCTCTATAAATTTGATTAAAGGTATGTATTTTGTTAAGTATGATTTCATGGCAAGTTTTGGACAATTAAGGTATTTGGACATGAATTGAGGCTATTTGTCTCTTGCTATATTTAAAAATGACAGGGGCTGTCCACAAGTATAGTTGAAATAAAATTTATAAGGCTTGCTTATATGCTAGATTTTTTACAAATGAGAAGTATGTTATTTAATTTGAATATGCCTTTAACAAAGTTATTTTATTTATATTGTGTGTAAGAATATTAATTTGTTTGATTACTTATAGTGTTCTTGAAAGTGGAAATGCTATTTTTGCACAGAATATTTAGAAAGACCAAAAATGTAAAAGTTTAGCTTGTATTGCATAGATATTTTCTCTTGAAATGTAACTTTGATTTTGGTGTGCTTTTATCAAAGAGTTATTACAATGGTAATAAATGTGAATTCTGGAATAAGATGTAAATCTTATTAAAAAGGATTGAAGATTTTGATACCTTTGTTTGAACTTTTATTCAAGTAACTCATCATTAGATATGATTTAAGTTCTATTCTTAAATTTATTAAGGTATGAAGTTATGCTTTACTTGACAGAAATTGTTGGAATTAATTGAAAACTAATTTATCTCTTGATTTTGATTCTTTGATGTAAGAATGTATCCATTTAATTATTTGGTCAATTATACATGGCTAAATATCACGACGCTTAATTATGAATTCTTATTTAGGTTTAATGGAACTATGAAATCATGTATTGAAATTTCAAATTCGTAGAACTATGTGTTTCTGATTTCCCACATGGGATTCATAGGAAGCTAGAGAATTGATATTTTCAAGTCCGAACCAAATTGTATTAACGTAACTAAATTTGTGGCTTGTATATGGATTAGTGTGCATAGCATTAAGAAGAGTATGCCAAGCAATTTGTTAAGATATCATGCTTTGTGAGTTTACGTTCTAAATTCATAGTTATAGTTACTGGAAATTGTGGTGATTAAAGTAACTTATATGAATATATGTTATGAGTATGACATTAGTACTAATAAAACCAAATTGGTTTAGTCGCTTATCTTATATATTGTATGACTTGAGATTTAAATTGTAAGTAGTAATGAAATTCCATTTGATGTGTTTTTTAGTAAATTTATGGTGATTGGGTAACGAATATGAACATAAGATTTTATTGCCCGTAGTAATCAGTAGAAAACGTGGGTTGGATATAATTGGCAAGCCATAATGGTCGTAATCATCAGGCTGTAATGGTTATATTCATCAGGCCGTAATGGTCATATTCATCAAGCCGTAATGGTTGTATTTACCAGGCCTATATGATCATATTTGGCAGGTCCAAAGGATCGTACCCCTTGTATCCTGTCGATGTATTCTTTTGGATTACTATGGGCAATATCTGTAATAAAAAATAATTAAATAAAATAAAGTGTAATTGATTATATAAGTTAAAAGAGTGTATAAATTATAAGTATACTTTAATGCATAATAATCTATCATACGCATGGATTGAGAATCTGCAAAATTATATGATTGGATTGAATCCTACATAAAGTATTCTGTATTATCATTTACGTCAGTATAGCAATTATCCATTGAGACTTTTGTTATTCTGATATAATGATAACATTATTATTATATTTAATAAAGTGAAAGTTCCCTGGAGATACTTGATTGAGAAATATACCTTGCTAGTTCTATTTAATGAATATTTGAATTTGGAAAATCATCTGGATGATTGTATCATTTGGATTTAGTATAACTTAGAGTACTTATTTTACTCATTAAACACAAAATGTTGTGTAAGTTTACATTATGCATGTAGAAAAATTTATATTAAAATTAGATATTCTGATGTGGTCATTAGCTTTAAATTTCCTTTTATTATTGAGTATGTATCATATATCTTACTGTGTGGTACTAATTACTTGGAAATATATGTGTGTGTGTGTGTGTGTGTATGTATAGATATATATATATATATGTATGTATGTATGTATGTATGTACATATATACATATATATACACACACACACACACACATACACACACACACACACACACACACATATATATGTATATACATATATGTGTATATGTATATGTACATACATACACATATATATATATATACACACACACACACACACACACACATATATGTATATACATATATGTGTATATGTATACATACATACATATATACATGCACATACATACATACATACATACATACATGCATGCATACATACATACATACGTACGTACGTACGTACATACATACATACATATATACATATATACATACATACATATGGTGGTATTTTTGGAGGATGGGGATTTTATATGTGTTGGAATTTGTATCAATTGTATTGGAATGGAGATATGTGATTTTAGAAGTGTGTTGTAACTTATTGTACAGGAGGCTTAACATAATATTTAGAGAAAATTCTGCTGAAATTTTGACAAAATTAATGATAGATTTGTTGGAGTATTTAATAACAAAGGAAGAGAGAATTTATGTATCTATAAAATTATGGATCATAGAGTAGCTTGTAATAGTCTTGTTCAGCCCACTCATCGGACCGGATATAGGGTGTTACACATGCAACAACTGACATGAGAGAGTTATTGTTCGTGAAAAAATCGGGATGCCAAGGTTGAACGGCGAGGTAGTGACCTAAAACAAACCATAGTCCTCCAATGAGAACATTGATATAAACATTAGTTAAATCAAAGTGAATTAGAAAGAAAATATTGTCCAAATCAATCACCTTATAGCTTCCTTTAGGAGACCAAAGTGCTTCAAGTATATTGCTCAGTATTTGATAACTGATATTTCTACCCAATAAATGCATCACCACATACTTCTTCTAAGTTCAGGCCAACTGCGACTCTAGTTTATTCGACACATCCAGTCTCAGGAGGCCATCGAAATAAAGATATCCTTATCATCCCCTAAGTCACTGTTAGAGATATCATCGATATCATCAAGTTCGTTGTCCATATCTTCATTATAATGAAAATATAACTCGTCACTAAGAGGACCCGACGTGGCGTGAGGAATATGATTTCCAAAATATCTTTTTGCCTTACAAACCAAGGCATCTCTAAATGACAAGGTTGTTGTCTCTATCTTATCAGTCTCACAATTCTTAGATTCCTCCATGTCCACTAACATACTATCATCATCTCTATGTTTTTTCCCTAACTTGTCATTTGGAAGCGATGGAGTGGAAATGTTCCCCACCGTCGAAAGTACTTTACAGGCAGCTAAGGCTTTTGTTGACATTAGCGGCAATTTTCAGCTTTAGTTAATTTTAGAAATTAAATTTGATAGTTGCTCATTATTATTTTATTTGCAGCACATTAGAGTAGTCCAATTCATTTAAAAGAAAAAAAATAATCCAATTTCAAAAGATTAAAGGGTTTCGTTTGTTTACCATGGGATCCACAATTGTCAACCCTAGAAATAGCGCATTATCGACATATATGGAAAAAATCTATTCAATTCCATATATATATATATATATGGAATTAAATAAAAAATTTTAAAAAATAAAGATGGATAATTAATAATCATATTTAGCAATTTATTTCTCTCTCTTACAGGTTAATTGTCATTTTTTTATTTCATGTATATTAAAATAATTATTAAAAAAATTTAAATAAAAAATTTAAAAAGATTAAAATATATTTTTTATATTTAACAAAAATAGAGAAAATGTACATAAAAAATCGATAACAATATTAATGTATTTTCAATATCAATATAAGAGTAAAATTGAAATATGCATAATAAATGTTGTCTTAATTTAAGAAAATGACATTTTAAGTGGAATAAATTTTTGTAAAATGGTGACAACTAATATGGAACAAAAAGAGTATTGACTTATTCTATAAAAATTTGTAGACATGATCCAAACAAAAAAATTCCAACATATATACATAAAAATTCTAAAGATGGCATTTCTTTTTTTTTTCTTTTTTTCTTTTAAAGGCCAAGTATTGCTATTTGAAGTTGGAAACTCACAATTTTAATTAGTAAAGTAATATTATTTGATAGAGTTTGGGTATGCCCATAACTCTATTATATTTATCCTAATTAGTTTATGATAATTAATTCCAAAATTCAAATTGGAATTAGAGTTAAACTAGGTTCTAACTCTAATAACTTCTATAAAAAGGTTTTTAGAAAACCTAAGTCAGGTTACGAAATCTTTCATAAACATTCCCTCTCTAATTCGTCTTCTTTGTTTCTCTCTAAGGGGCTTTTAGACCGTGGAATAGTCGTCTTTTTCCCGGCTTGCATACTCATAGTTAAAGGCCTTTGCCAGTAACGTAAAAGCAAGAGATCCCATGCTTTCGCTCCTTTTAACAGTATTTACGCTGCAAAAGGTAAATATGTTTATCCTTTTTATTGTGTTTGTGTTATTTTGGGTGCATAAATGCTGTCATTGGTAATAGAACCTGGTTTTTTCCGCAATGGTATGTTTTTATTTTAGATTTATAATTTATATGAAATTTGGTAGATCTAAATAGGTAGCATGAATACTTATTTGATTATTATATGTGTGTTCTTGATTCTATTTTTGGATATATTTTTTGTGTATGTGTGCACTGAAAATTGGGTAAAAAGTCTGTAACCATAAATTGAAAATTGATATTTTTGAATTTTGCACTCCACTCACCGAAAAAATCCTCTAAGGCGACGAGTGGAGTGCACCCACCACCTACATAGCGGGCGTGTCCCTCACGAGCGAGCTAATTGTGAGAGTGAAATGTCACTCTGATGTGTGACCTAATCTAGGACGGTGTGTGGAGTGCATACGCCACCTGCTAGAGGACGTGTGTCCGTCATATACGAACCAACCTTCAGAGTGAAAATTTCACTCTAACAAGTGACCCAATAAAGGCACAACACGTGGAACACTGCGGTGGTGCCATGTGTCAGGGTGATGTGTCACTTTGACACATGGACCAATAGGGTAATGACATGTAGATCACTGAACGGGTGCCATGTGTCACCATATGTTAAGGTGATGTGTCACTCTGACACGTAAACCACTGATAAGTGGCACATCCTAGTGATGCCACATATCTTACATAGCATCAAATGTTGACACATGGACCAGTCAAGGTATGCCATGTGGCGAACTGTGGTCATACCATATGGACCAATGACTAATGGCCACATAGCACGTGTCAGTCCACCTAGCTGCTACGTCGACACCATATGGATGTATAGAAAGCTACCATGTGTCAAGCTAAGGTCTGACATGGCAACACGTGGTCCAGTGGGGTCGCACCACGTAGCTGTAAGTCTCAACTAGCGTATGGTGTGCCTATTGGACGTGGGGCGTGTGAGCCCTCCTCCGGCCACCAAATCAACTCAAATTATTTTAATCTAATTTTCTCAATTTTTCTTTTTTTTTTGTCATTTTTAAAAATTTTTTTAGGACTAAAAAAATATTTTTGGATTTTTCCAAATAGTATTATTTTAAAAATTGTAAAAAAATATTTTTTCTAGCTTCTTAAATTTTCAAATTTTTTTGAAAATTATATTTTGTGCATATGTATTTATTTTTTATTGAAATGAGTTTCAATCATATATGTTTGTACATGAGTGTAATAAATGTTTATTTTCTGTTATTTGTAATAGAAATGGTGATGATAAAAACTCCTAGATGTCCACGAACTCCTCAAGCCATTGTTGAAACTAATGTAAAAGCGTGTAGGGTTTGCAAAATGACAATGTATAAAAAGGCCAGAGCTAACAACATGGATGCAATAGTGCATCATATGGTGTTTATGCATGAACAAATGTAAAAGTGCATTTAGGCCGATAGCCTAGATAGAGGACATGATGATATGACCTTGATTAAGGGGATGATTAACTCAATTGATCACCATCCAAATCTAAGGAACTTGATAAGTGAAGCATGGAGCATAGAAAATGGAATTTATAGGAAATCCATTGACCTTTTTTTGTTCAAGGTAACAAAAAGAGGAGTGTTGAGGAACGACACTAAATTTGAAATGGTGCTTAAAAGTGGACATTGTGTATATCATCTATGGCTTTATGATCGATTTTATGCCATAGCTCTTAATTTATTCCGAAAGGGTTAGGAAATCATTTCCTGTGATGAGGCTAGTTTTGAAATGTACTAGATTTCCTAAGTAGTTGGCATAAGTGTCAAAATTTTATTATTGGTTAGCGGATTTTTTGAGATAGGATTTATGTTTCCCATTATGGTTATTTTTTTAAGACAAGTGTGCCTTATCTTATTTACTTTTGGGATTGTTGGATGCTTATTATTATTTAAATAAATGCATTTATTTTTTGGATATTATATTGGTATTTAACATTTATTATGAATGTTTTTATTTTATTGTTAATTGTTTTGTAATATTTTATGAGTAAAATAATTGCATGATAATTGAGTTAAGACTTAGATTATCTAACGTATAATATTATTTATTAAGTTTAAGAACATAATATCCAACAATTAAGATTTATTATGCATGAAATTTTATCATGTAAGGTTAAACGTTATGACTTATAGGGTAATTGGATACTATTGGTAACCTTTTCAAATTTAGGCCTAACAAATAGCTTTATTAGGTTATTTTTTAGATACATAGTAAATAACATGTATTGCCTGATCTCCTTTAATATTACAATGATTGCTCCATTAGTGATTAGAGGATCCAAATGGATACTGCTTCTAAATTTGGAGTATGAAAATCTAGTATGTGCTTAAAGAGCAAGAGGCTCTAGAAACCTTAAGTTCAATTATGATAGAACTGAGGATGGCACCATAGCTTAGCATAGGCAAAATTGAGATGCCTATGTGGCATGGAAAAAGAGATATTCCACTGCCTGCATCATCTTGCTGAGTGCAATGGATGATGACATCACTAAGCAATTCCATAAGTATCAGAATGCAAAAGATATATGGATCGCTTTGCAGGAAAAGTTTGTAGGTTTGTCTCTAACTAAGCTACGATCATTTACAATCAAGTTTGATACTTATCAGAAGAAGTATGATCACAACATGCAAAAACATCTTAGAGAGATGGAAAATATGATATGTGAGCTTAGTGAAGCTGGTTATAAGTTGATCAATGAGCATCAGGTTCAAACTGTTATCCATTCCTTACTTGAGAGTTGGGAGTATATGAGGATGCAACTAACTCACAAGAACAGTATAAATACATTTAGGGTAGTCACTTGTCATTTGGAGCTTGAAGAATACCATTTGGCGATGATTAAGGTCAATGCTAAAGTGTATATGGCACGGTCTCATTCTAGTAGAATAAGTTCTAACCAGAACATGACAAGAAGCTTTAATGGTAAGGGTAAGGAAAAGGCTTAAGAGCCTAAAAAGCAGAAGGAAAAATAGAATATCAAAGGCAAGAAAAAGATAAACATTTCATTAGTGAAATGTTTCAAGTGCCGATTAAAATAACACTATGCAAGAGACTACAATGCGTCCCAATAGGAACACCATCTTGACTCAAGAGTGAGTGACATTTGTGTATCTAGTGTTGTCTTTCTCACTAAATTTCATCCTTTATGGGTAATAGATTCAAGATTAACATACCACATGACAAAAGATCGATATCTTTTTGTCTAGTTAGTTTTTACTCTTACTTTGATGAAACTTGGTTTCATTTACATTTCAAGGATAACAACATATGCTTATGTTTAGATGACGTTAATATGGTTTTGGTTTTATTTCAAACAATTTTGTTGTTATGAATTTTGATCTTGACTATTCAAACAAAACTATTTTTTTCTTTTATCTCTACTTCTTCACAGTTATTAAAATAATGTGAAATTGTAGCATGCTAGATTAAAAAAACATTTTCCAAGACTGAATGAGTCAGTTACCCAAAATGGGACTGATAGGTGATTTGAATAATGTTAAATTGCCTACCTATAAGCATTGGCTAAAAGGAAAACTAGTTAGAAAACCATTTGAAAAAGGAACTAGGGCCGAATTTCCATTGTAGTTAATCCATTCTAATGTCTGTGGTCCAATAAATGTGAGGGCAAGGCATAGGCCTACTATTTTATCACATTTATAGATAACCATACTAGATATGGTTATGTCTACTTGATTTTGTACAAGTCAGAAACATTGAGTTGCTTCAAAAGTTATATAAACTTTGTTGAAAATCAATTAGATAGAAAAATCAAAGCTTTAAGAATTGACAGAGGTCAAAAATATCTTTATAATGAATTTAAATCTTTATGTGATGAAAAAGGAATTGAGCGCATCAATTGTCCAATCCTAAAACTCCACAACAAAATGGTGTTGCAAAAAAGAGAAATAGGACTCTCCTAGACATGGTAAGACTTATGATGGCTAAGGCAAATTTGCCAATCTCTTATTAGAATGATGCACTAATAACTGCCACATATGTTCTAAATCGTATGTCCTCTAAATCTATCAAATCCACTCCTTATAAGTTGTGGACTATTCGACAACCTAACCTAAGCCATTTAGGACCTTGGGGTTATACTACTTATGTCTATGATTGTAATGGCCTTAACATCGGATCAGTCGTGAACAGTACTTCCTGATGGTGAATAGTGCTTTTCGGGCCTAAAAAGTTATCCGAAAATAAAAAATATTTTATTAGACCATCGGAAAGTAGTAGTCATGGGAAGTCCGAAGTTGAAATTTGAAGTGAAATTGAGGTCAAATGGGTCTCCAAAGGTCAAAAATATGAAAAAAGGTAGCGAGTCAATTTCGCTTGTCGGGAATGTGACTTGATTTTACGTAAATAATTAAAAATAGTAAACAAACTCTGAAAATTGCCAGATTTTGTATACCTAAATGAATTTTTGTTAGAATATTTTAGTAATGAGAAAGAATTTTTTTGTGATACAGGCAGTTGTCAAATTGGATCGATAAGTTTGAATTAGACCGATAATGGACTTTGATTGGGCCAAAAATTTGCGTGCTAGCTATTTTTGATGTGATAAAATTGATGAAATTATTTTTGAAGTAAATTGAAGTGAGGAAGATAGAGAAATTGGTTTGGGCCTTAAATAACCTAAAATGGGCTTAAATTGTCATTGGGCTAAGCCCATATTTAGGCCCAAATGAGAGGTATAAATAGAGAGAATATCTGGAGAAATTTCCAGATTTGGCTGGCTTCTTCTCCCTCTCCTTAAGTGGCCGAACCTATACTCTTCATCTTCTCTCTTTGATTTCTTTTTCTTTCACTTCAAATCTCTCATAATTTCCAACATAACAATTAAATTTTCACCTCTCTAGTTCACCTAAGCCTCAATCACGTGGTTTGAGCAAGGAAAGGCTAGAAATTAAATGGTTAAAGAAAATAGGGTATGGAAGGTGAAGGAAGAAATTCAAAGAGTAAGGGCAAAGAGAAGGAAGGCTAGGCACTCTTGATCAAGATATAGTGGTATGTGACTAATAAATCTAAGTATTTCCTATTTATTTGAATTAATTCTCTTTATGTAATCAGGAAAAAAATTGCTAAATTGCTTAAATATTGAAATTAAGATGGGAGAAATGAAATTTGAAAATATTTGATTCTATGTGAATGATTAGAATGAAGAAATATGATTTTTAGGGTTATGTTAAAGTGATGGCCGAAATTTACACTAAGGAAAAAATAGTGATTTTTGCATGAAAATAGTAATTAGTAGGCTAAATTAATTATAAATGTCATATGTAGCTTCCATGAATTTTTATGTGATTTATGGAATTTAATAGGAATTTTTAAAGCTTGTTAGTAGGTTATATAAGTAATGAAAATTGGAAATTATAAGGAAATAATGCATAATTTAAGTATATATGGGTAATAGATGTGAAATAAGTTATAAATAAATTGCTAGAGAATTTATTCATGTTATATGAATAAATGAGAAATAAAAAGTTAATTATATACAACAAAAAAATATTGAATTATTGGAAAATAATTCAATAAAGTGAAGTGATTGTGATAAGATATGTGAAAAGTGTGCATTTTAAAATTTTAAAGAAATCTATATGCAATATTAAGGTATTTTTGAAATAAATGATGTAATATGTATAAGTAAAAGTATATATAGTAATGTCCTTAAAAATAATCAGACAGTAAAAACTAACTCAGAATATAATTGACTGGCCATAGGGACATCTCTGTACCGCGGTGCAAGTCATGACGAACTTGCTATGCTATGGATTGGATCTCCGATCACCATGGCTTCTCTGTCTCTATTCTCTGCTCTGTGAGAATTGACCCTCTGGGGGTCATTTCTCTATCTCTGTTGTGGCCCTGCGGGGTCCACATCCCATGTATTTGATTTGGAGTTTTCTGCCAAGTCAGAACTAGGGGCATAATGAAAATGATATGAGAAAATATGAAAAAGAAATTAAAAATGTAAATTAAAAGTGGAAAGGGTCTAATTTGAAAGAAAACGAAAGTTTAGGTGTAAAATTGTAATTTTCCTCAAAAGAGTAAAGATTAAGCAAATTAATTAAGAATTGCTTAATTAAGGATAAAACAATCAATTAATGGTTAAAATGTACTAAAATGAAGTTTTATAGTCAATAAGGACTAGAATGAAATTTTGCATAAAAATGCTTAACTAAGTGTAAAATTAAGGTTAAGTACCTTAATTAATAGTTTAAATGTTAAAAAGAACATAAAAGAGCTAAATTCGTAATTTAACAAGAAAAAGAGACTAAATTGATAAAAAGTAAAATTTTGAACTAAAGGTACAATTTGATAATAAATAAATATTTGAAGAATAAAAGTGTATTAATAATTTAAAAATGTTAATTAAAAAGGAAAAATGTTATTTGAATTTGCTTGACAAATTAAAATGGAGAATTTTTGCATAATTGGACTATTTTAATTAAGTATAGAAAATATTTAGATTGTTAGTCACCACTGGGCATGTCAAGTGCTCAACGCGTAGTTATGACTGTGTGCAGGTATGCAGGAGCGGGAGCAAAAATATTCCTTGAAGGACTTCTTTGAATAAAGTGGAGTTTTGAATTTTTGTGGCAGGTATATATATAAGCATAATATTTATGGATTTGTATGATGTAAATAACCTTTGTAGTTGATATTTTTGGACTGTAATATGTCAATACTTGTGATGTAAAGTGAAACTTAATTAGTGATATGGAATGTTTGTGAAGTATCTAGATGAATGGTTGGAATATATATAAATGCTTGAGATGATAATATATGACTGTTGTGCCTCTGAGAGGTTGTGGATGTTGTTTGCTTTTCAAGGGGTTAGAGTATTTTAGCCGTTATATTGCAAAAATTTTATTAAATGCATAGTAAATTGGACAGTTACAGATTATCGGCGATTTGCGATTTAAATAATTAAGTATATGTTAATAAGTTGAAAGAATAAGTTGAAAAAAAAATTTCGACCTGCGGTGTACCGGAACAGTGTTAGGTATATTATGGGTGTTACATTTTGTGGTATTAGAGCAGAAGTTTAGATGGTTCTAAGATCAGAGTGGGTGCAATGTTTGATTTAAATTGATTATATACATGCCAATTGTCATTTTGAGAAGTTGTTTTGGAATTAATGTATTCTTGCTCCCTTCTGTTTTATAGTTAAAAGATGTCTGGAGAGCCGAGTCGAGAGCCTAGGGATAATAGGAGCGAGGCCTCAAGTAATATGGGGCAACAGGATGTCCCACCGTAGCAGACACCTCCACCCGTAGCACCTCCTTCACCTCTTCCTTCTTAGCTGGATTTCCTCAATTTGATGTCGAATTATATCCAGCAGCGCCTCCAGGTTACGCAGGCTCAGGCATCACCACCAGTGATACAGGTTCAGCAGCCTGCTCCGCCTAGAAGAGAGCCTATATTGGAGCAGTTAAAAAGATTAGGAGCTGAGAATTTTACAGGTGAGGACCCTTTGATGCCAACAGCTATAGAGGCATGGCTTTTTAAAATAAAGAGGTTGTTTGAAATCACCCACAATTCTAAAGAGGAGAAGCTTGAGGGTATCATTGCTTTATTACCGAGTCCAGCTTTCATTTGGTGGGACTCAATCAGAAGGCACACGCCTGCAGACCGTTTGAACTGGAAATTTTTCATTGATCAGTTTGAGAAAAAATATATTAGGTGTGAGATCAAGATTTCCATGCAGGATTCTTTCTGTAGGTTGAGATAGGGAAATCGTACAGTGGCTGAGTATGATAGAGAGTTTGAGCACCTGAGTGCTTATTTAGATGAGGGCTTGGCTACAGAAGAAAGGTTATGTCAGCATTTTGAGAGGGGACTGCATACTGAGTTGAGACAGATCATCGGGGCCCAAAAGTATCCAGATATGAGATCTATGATTGATGCAACTCTTAAGTTAGAAACTACTCAAGCCAAGCAAGCAGAGAGGCAGTCTCAATTTTAGCAAAAAAGGAAACAGGGACAAAGCAGTGGCAAGTTTGGACAGAGTAAAAAGCTGAAGGGTCAGCAGACATCTCAAGGTCATCCACCAGCGGGCAGGGGTCAAGGTAGTGCTTCCCATGATAAATCTACAGCTACTACAGCTTCTAGTGCACCCAAAGGCAGTGATAGGGGGACACCGATTTTGTGTGATCATTGTGGGAAGACTCATTCTGGGGAGTGCAGATTACTGACTGGAGCCTATTTTAGGTGTGGGTCCCGAGCGCATCATATTAAAGACTGTCCTCTGTAGCAAACTACTCTAGTCTCCTCACCAGTATCTGGTATAGGGTCTTCAGCTCTACGGGGATGTGGTAGGGGGGCAGCCCTTAATACTACAGCTTTCAGACCAGCTGGTCAATCATCCCAGGGACAGAGGAGGTTAGGGGAACAGACCTACGCTGTCAGAGACCGTGAAGAGGAGGATGCTCCCGATGTGATTGTGGGTAAGTTTATTTTGTTATCTGATTCAGTATATGCTCTGATTGATCCTAGTTCCACACACTCTTATATTAGCACAGACCTGGCACAGGAAAAAGGGATGAAAGAGGCCTGCTTGGACCAGGACATCTTGATGAGTAATCCTCTGGGGCATAGTGTGGTAGTGAATAAGGTTTATAGACAGTGTACTATCGGTGTCTAAGAACATGTATTCCTGGCAAATCTTATCGAGTTGCCCTTCTGTGAGTTCGATTTAATTTTTGGGATGGATTGGCTATTCGCCCATCAAGCGACTGTCGACTGTAGAAAGAAGAGGGTCTCCCTACTACTTCAAAATGAAGATGACATCACTGTTGTGGGTGTGAGGTCTGATTTCTTATCTGATGTGATTTATGATACTGCAGCAAAAAGGTTGATCAGAAAAGGCCGTGAAGCATATTTGTGTTATGCAGTTGAGGTGAAGAAAGACTATTTACAGGTGTCAGATGTGCCTACTGTTAGAGAGTTCCAAGATGTGTTCCTAGATGAGCTTCCAGGGTTACCACCTGACAGAGAGGTAGAATTTTTCATTGATGTAGCTCCTGGTACTGCTCCCATTTCTATTGCTCATATAGAATGGCACCTGCAGAATTGAAGGAATTAAAGATTCAGCTTCAGGAGTTGCTTGACAAAGGATTTATCAGACCTAGCACTTCTCCTTGGGGAGCGCCTGTCCTATTTGTAAAGAAAAAGGATGGGACTCTCCGACTATGCATTGATTACCGAACAGCTGAATAAATATAAAGAACAAATACCCTCTTTCTTGCATTGAAGACTTGTTTGACCAGCTTAAGGGAGCGGGTGTTTTCTCCAAAATCGATCTAAGATCAGGTTATTACCAGATGGGGGTTAAGGAAGTGGATGTGCCCAAGACTGCTTTTAGGACCAGGTATGGCCACTTTGAGTTCTTGGTCATGCCATTTGGACTTACAAATGCACCAGCAGCTTTCATGGACCTGATGAATAGAGTTTTCCACCCCTACTTGGATTAGTTTGTGGTGGTCTTCATCAACGATATTCTAGTGTATTCAAGGACACTGGAAGATCATGGTAAGCACTTGAGAATTGTGCTACAGACTCTGAGAGAGAAACAATTGTATGCTAAATTCAGCAAATGTGCTTTTTTGCTAAATGAAGTATCTTTTCTGGGTCATGTCATTTCTGCAGAGGGTATTAAAGTAGACCCTTCAAAGATTGAGGTAATCCTTCAGTAAAAGCCACCCAAGAATGTAACTGAAGTTCAGAGGTTTTTAGGATTGGCCGGGTATTATAGGAGATTCATTAAGGGATTCTCCACTATTGCAGTTCCTTTGACTCGACTACTACAGAAAAATGTTAAATTTGTATGGACTGACAAATGCCAGGAATGCTTTGAGAAGCTAAAGACTTTGTTAACAGAAGCTCCTATCCTTACTCAACCTGAGTCAGGCAAGGATTTTCTGATCTACAGTGATACTTCCAGGAATGGGTTAGGTTGCATTCTGATGCAGGAGGGCAAGGTGATAGCTTATGGCTCCCAACAACTCAAGACTCATGAGAAAAACTATCCTACTCATGATTTAGAGTTAGCAACCATTGTTTTTGCATTAAAGATTTGGAGGCATTACTTGTATGGAGAGAAATACTATATTTATTCTGATCACAAGAGTTTGAAATATCTGCTTACCCAAAAAGAACTCAATCTTAGACAAAGACGTTGGTTGGAGTTGATTAAAGACTATGATTGTTATATTGACTACCATCCAGGGAAAACAAATGTGGTGCCTGATGCACTCAGCAGAAAATTTATGTCAGGTGATGTTAGTGCTTTTGAATGAACTTGTATAAGGCATTGATAAGTATAAATGATTAATAGTGATCTTTGAAGCTCTTCGGGCAATGAACACCCGCTTAAGTTTAGCAATAGATGGAGCTATAGTAGCTAAGATACGAGTTAAACCCGACTTTGTGCATAAAGTGAATGCAGCTCAGAAAGAAGATAACAGACTAATGACTATTGTAAACAAGCTTTAGCACAGTAGTGAAAGTGATTATTCATTGTCTAGTGATGAAAGTATTTGTTATAAAGGAAGACTTTGTGTGCCAGCTTAGAAAGATTTGAAGAAAGAGATTCTGACAGAAACACACCATAGTAGCTATGCCATGCACCCTGAGAGTAATAAGATGTACCAAGATTTGAAAGTCTACTATTGGGGGCTAGGTATGAAGCTTGATGTGACTGAATTCGTAGGTAAATGTCTGACATGTCAACAGGTGAAAGCAGAGCATCAGGTTCCTTCTGGACTTCTTCAACCACTTGTTATTCTGGAATGGAAATGGGATCAGGTGACCATGGATTTTGTGATAGGCCTACCTATGACTTAGAGAAAAAATGATGCCATCTGGGTAATTGTTGACTGGCTCACTAAATCTGCTCATTTCTTGCTAATACAGATGGACTATTCCTTGACCAAGCTGGCAGAGATTTATATCAGTGAAGTGGTTAGGTTGCATGGAGTGCCTATATCGATTATTTCTGACAGGGATCCTAGGTTTACATCTCATTTCTAGAAGAGTTTTCAGGATGCTCTGGGTACCAGACTTCACCTCAGCACAGCTTTTCACCCTCAGACTGATGGCCAGTCTGAGAGGGTGATTCAAATATTAGAGGATATGCTTCGATATTGTGTTCTTGATTTTGGCACCAATTGGAAAAAACATTTACCCTTGGCTGAGTTTGCATACAACAATAGCTACCAGTCCAGTTTGAAAATGGCACCTTTTGAAGCGTTATATGATAGGAAATGTAGAACTCCATTATGCTAGACAGAACTAAGTGAGAAAAAGCTAATGGGCTCAGATTTGATCTGTGATTCGGAAGAGAAAGTTCAAATTATCAAAAGCTGCTTGAAGGAAGCAATGGACTGTCAAAAATCTTATGCAGATCTGAAGAGGAAGGATATTGAATTTCATGTTAGAGACAAGGTTTTTCTGAAAGTATCTCCGTGGAAGAAAGTTCTGAGGTTTGGCAAGAAGGGCAAGTTGAGCCCTAGATTCATTGGTCCATATGAGGTACTTCAACGAGTGGGTCTCGTGGCTTACAGGTTGAAACTGTCATCTGCTTTAGAAAAGATACATGATGTCTTCCATGTATCTATGCACCGCAGGTACAGGTCTAATCCGAGCCATGTGATAGCACCAGAAGAGATACAGGTTCAGAATGACATGAGTTATGAGGAAAGACCAATAAAAATTTTGGCTAAAGAAATCCGGCAACTCAGGAACAAACAAATACCGTTGGTGAAGGTTCTATGACATCACCACAATGTAAAGGAAGCTACATAGGAACCTGAGTCGACCATGAGACAGCAGTATCCTCTACTCTTCAGTTCAGGTAAATTTCGAAGACGAAATTTATTTTAGTAGGGGAGAATTGTAATGGCCTCAACACCGGATCAGCCATGAACAGTACTTTCCAATGGTGAATGGTGCTTTTCGGGCCCGAAAGGATACCCAATATGAAAAAATATTTTATTAGACTATCAGAAAGTAGTGGTCATGGGGAGTCCGAAGTTGAAATTTGAAGTAAAATTGAGGTCAAATGGGCCTCCAAAAGTCAAAAATACGAAAAAGGTAGCGAGTCAATTTTCTTGGTAGGGAAGGTGACTTGATTTTGCATAAATAATTAAAAATAGTAAACGAACTCCAAAAATTGCCAGATTTTGTATGCCTACATGAATTTTTGTGTAGAATATTTTAGTAATGAGAATGAAATTTTTCGGTGACACCGGCAGTTATCAAATCGGATCGCTAAGTTTGAATCGAACTGATAACGGACTCCGATTGGGACAAAAATTTGCGTGCTAGCTATCTTTGATGTAATAAAATTGATGGAATCATTTTTGAAGTGAATTGAAGTGAGAAAGATAGAGAAATTGGTTTGGGCCTTAAATAGCCTAAAATGGGCTTTAAATTGTCATTGGGCTAAGCCCATGGATTAAGTCCATATTTAGGCCCAAATGAGAGGTATAAATAGAGAAAATTTCTGGAGAAATTTTCAGATTTGGTTGGCTTCTTCTCCCTCTCCTTAAGTGGCCGAACCTATACTCTCCATCTTCTTTCTTTGATTTCTTCTTCTTTCCCTTCAAATCTATCATAATTTCCAACATAACAATTAAAGTTTCATCTCTCTAGTTCACTCTAGTAGTCTCAATCAAGTGGTTTGAGCAAGGTAAGGCTAGAAATCAAGTGGTTAAAGAAAATAGGGTATCAAAGGTGAAGGAAGAAATTCAAAGAGTAAGGGCAAAGAGAAGGAAGGCTAGGCACTCTTTATCAAGATATAGTAGTATGTGACTAATAAATTTAAGTATTTCCTATTTATTTGAATGAATTCTCTTTATGTAATTAGGAAAAAATTGCTAAATTGCTTAAATATTGAAATTAAGATGGGGGGAAATGAAATTTGAACATATTTGATGTTATGCGAATGATTAGAATGAAGAAATATAATTTTTAGGGTTATGTTAAAGTGATGGTCGAAATTTACACTAAGGCAAAAATAGTGATTTTTTCATGAAAATATTAATTAGTAGCCTAAATTAATTATAAATATCATATGTAGCTTCCATGAATTTTTATATGATTTATGAAATTTAATAGGAATTTTTAAAGCTAGTTAGTAGGTTATATAAGTAATGAAATTTGGAAATTATAAGGAAATAATGCATAATTTAAGTATATATGGGTAATAGATGTGAAATAAGGTATAAATAAATTGCTAGAGAATTTATTCATGTTATATGAATAAATGAGAAATAAAAAAGTTAATTATATACAATGAAAAATATTGAATTATTGGAAAATAATTCAATAAAGTGAAGTGATTGTGATAAGATATGTGAAAAGTGTGCATTTTTAATTTTAAAGAAATTTATATGCAATATTAAGGTATTTTTGAAATAAATGATGTAATATGTATAAGTAAAAGTATATACAGTAATGCCCTTAGAAATAATCAGGCAGTAAAAACTAGCTCAAGATATAATTGGCTGGTCATAGGGACACCTCTGTACCGCGGTGCAAGTCATGACGACTTGCTATGCTATGGATTGAATCTCCGATCACCATGGCTTCTCTATCTCTATTCTTTACTCTGTAAGAATTGGCCCTATGGGGGTGATTTCTCTATCTCTGTTGTGGCTCTGCGGGATCCATGTCCCGTGTATCCGATTTGGAGTTTTATGTCGGGTTAGAACTAGGGGCATAATGAAAATGATATGAGAAAATGTGAAAAAAAAATGAAAAAAATAAATTAAAAGTGGAAAGGGTCTAATTTGAAAGAAAAAGAAAGTTTAGGGGCAAAATTATAATTTTCCCCAAAAGAGTAAAGATTAAGCAAATTAATTAAGAATTGCTTAATTAAGGATAAAACAGTCAATTAATGGTTAAAATGTACTAAAATGAAGTTTTATAGTCAGCAAGGACTAGAATGAAATTTTGCATAAAAATGCTTAATTAAGTGTAAAATTAAGGTTAAGTACCTTAATTAATAGTTTAAATGTTAAAAAGAATATAAAAGAGCTAAATTCGTAATTTAACAAGAAAAATGGACTAAATTGATAAAAAGTAAAAGTTTGAACTAAATGTATAATTTGATAATAAATAAATATTTGAAGAATAAAAGTGTATTAACAATTTAAAAATGTCAATTAAAAAGGAAAAATGTTATTTGAATTTGCTTGACAAATTAAAATGGAGAATTTTTGCATAATTGGACTATTTTAATTAAGTATAGAAAATATTTAGATTGTTAGTCACCACTAGGCATGTCAAGTGCTCAGCGCGTAGTTATGACTGCATGCAGGTATGCAGGAGCAGGAGCAAGAATATTCCCTGAAGGACTTCTTTAAATAAAGTAGAGTTTTGAATTTTTGTGGCATGTATATATATAAGCATAATAATTATGGATTTGTATGATGCAAATAACCTTTGAAGTTGATATTTTTGGACTGTAATATATCAATACTTGTGATGTAAAGTGAAATTTAATTAGTGATATGGAATGTTCGTGAAGTATCTATATGAATGGTTGGAATATATATAAATGCTTGAGATGATAATATATGATTGTTGTGCCTTCGAGAGACTGTGAATGTTATTTGCTTTTTAGGGGGTTAGAGTATTTTAGCCATTATATTGCCAAAATTTTATTAAATGCATAGTAAATTGGACAGTTACAGATCATCGGCAATTTGGGATTTAAATAATTAATTATATTTTAATAAGTTGGAAAAAATATTTCCGGCCTGCAGTGTACCGAAACAGTGTTAGGTATGTTATGGGTGTTACAATGATACCTCGAGTAAATTTGGTAAATTGGGACCAAGAGGAAAAAGAGTATCTTTGTAAGATATTTTGAAGTATCAAAAGGATACATATTCATGTGTGACCAAAAAAATGGCACTATGACAGAATTTGAATCATGAGACACCATTTTCTTAGAAACTAAATTTCCAAAGTTAGACAAAGTGAGTCAAGACTTCACTTTTTATGAAACTCAAGAAGTGGAACCATCAGGATCACTCTATCTAGGTGGGAGGAAATTAGAAGAAGAAGGTTAAGACCCTCTTCCCAATGATCCGGATGTTTAGGATCTTTACTCCAATAGGAGTATCCCTGATTCTAGTAGGAGCATGGAAATTCAGGACCCCTTACTTAAGTCGAAGTATTCCTAGCTCCAGTGGTAGTATGGATTTTAATCCTAATGGGAGCATTCCGAATTACTACAAATGTATGAGATATATTTATCGAGAACTGAAATTATGAAAATCTAAAAGAAAAAGTGTTCCACACTAATGATTTGAGATCGAAGGCTCAAACAAAGCCTTTTAGTTACCCCATAAGATTAAGAAGAGATAAAAAAATATACAAAAAGCTTTTTTATGCCCAACTAAAGAAAACTAAATTAAGTTAATGGAAGAAGAAATGGCATCTATGAGATTAAATCATCTTTGGGAATTGGTTGATCTACCGAAAGGATGCAAATTGATTGGGAATAAGTAGATTCTCAAGGTAAAGCGAAAAGCTAATGGAAGCATCAAAAGATACAAAGATCGGCTAGTCGTTAAGGAGTTTATACAACAGGAAGGGATTGACTATGAGGAGACTTTCTCACCTATTATAAGATTTACGTCTATAAGGTTGATTTTGGCCATGGTGGCTAGTTTAAACCTAGAGCTACATCAAATGGATGTGAAGACTGATTTCCTCAATAGAGGATTAGATGAAAAAATCTACATGGAACAACCTGTAGGTTTCATTAAAAAAGGCCGCGAACATAAGGTTTGTAGATTGAAAAGATCAATTTATGGCCTTAAACAGTCTTCAAGATAGTGGTATTTGAGATTTCATAAAACAACCATGTCGAATGGGTTTAATGTGATTGATGAAGACCATTGTATTTATTGCAAAAGCTCTAAAGAAAAATTTGTTGTTTTGACTTTGTATTTAGACGAAATACTTATAGCAGGAAATAACAAAGAGTATATAATTGATATCAAAGATTGGTTGTCCTCCAACTTTGAAATGAAAGATATGGGTTAAGCAGACTACATTTTTGGAATTAAAATTTCAATAAATCGTTCGAGAAGGTTGTTGTCTCTTTCACAAGAGACATATATCAACAAAGTCCTTGAACGATTTCATATGCAAAATTGCTAACCCATTGATAACCTCATTACCAAGAATTAGTTTCTTAGCA
This sequence comes from Excoecaria agallocha, assembly GCA_037975025.1. NCBI lineage: Eukaryota > Viridiplantae > Streptophyta > Magnoliopsida > Malpighiales > Euphorbiaceae > Excoecaria > Excoecaria agallocha. The sequence continues at coordinate 6,200,981 of CM075816.1, forward strand.
AAAGTACATATCCTGAAATGCCAAAATAAATGGAACACATAAGGAACATTCCATATGCCACTGTCGTGGATAGTCTAATGTATGCAATATTATGTACAAGGCCTGATATATGCTATACATCGGGCCTAGTAAGTAGATATCAATCCAACCCTAGCGAAGCATATTAAAAGTCATAAAAAGGATACTTAGATACCTTAAAGGTACCGCAAACTATTCTCTCTATTATCAAGATAAGGATCTATGACTGAGAGGATACACAAATACTAACTGGGAAGGAGATATGGATGATAGGAAATCCAGTTCAGGATTCATTTTCTTGCTTGGCAAGTGTGCCATCTCATAGAGTAGTAATAAACAAACATATATAGCCTTGTCAACAATGGAAGCTAAATTTATCGCTTCCTCAGCTGCAGTATAAGAAGTAGTTTGGCTAAAAAGGTTTATGGACCATTTAAGAGTAACTGATTTAGAGGAACCTATGACCGTCTATAGTGATAGTCAGTCGTTGATAGCTTATATCAAAAATCTAAAATTTCATAGTAGGACTAAGCATATCGACATTAAGTATCATTACATAAAAGATATAGTTACATGAGAAAAAGTGGACTTACAATACATTTTCACACAAGATATGATAGCAGATCCATTGACTAAACGTGTATCGAGAGATGTGTTTGAAAGACATATTAGATTTTAGGATTTGCATAGGATTTGAGTTGTATTATTTTTTATGTAATCCCTTAACATTATTATTTATGAATAATAATAAAGTTTATTATTTGGCAATACATGAGTGTAAATGTTTATAAGTGAACATTTACTGTTATTTATTATATGATTAAGAATATCGGACAGAGAAGTAGTCCACTCACAGGAGTGTTTACCTTAGTTTTAACAATAAATTGACAAAGACCTTAATGAGGCAATTTTTGAACATATGGTGAACTCGAGAATCTGTTCAAAATAAAAGTGTCATTTTGCAGAAAATACAAGATTAGTCTTATTAAGGTGCAAGATAAAGACATATATGATGTTGTATGCTTTAGATTGAGATCCAAACTTGATTAAGTCTAATCGTATAATAAGTTAAATGTAACTATCATATTCTATCCTAAAAGCCAGAAGTAGTCCTAAAGTGGAAAAACTAAAGTTGAATGCTTTGGTGCGTCGCAACCTTATACTTCTGTATGGTATTGAAATAAATTTTGCAAGACATGCGCTTCTTAAAGGGAAGAAAAAAACACCATAACACATGTTTCATATCATGTGTGCTTAGCTGACCAAGGGATGAGAATTTCCTAAGTGAATTATCTTAACTTTCTTAGTGTGAGACTTTATTGAGTAATGACCCTTAGAACTCTTAACTTTTCCCTGAAGTATGGTTCAGTGTGGCTAGCTTAGTTAGTCTTCAAAAGGCTATGGAATAATTTGGCCTGATGAATCTAACTAGAAAAGCGAATTAAATTATAATGGATGGCATATAGTAAAAGGGAAAGATAGCCTTTTGATTACATTTACTAGTTTTGTGGTTTATCGGCATGTCTATTATAGTCTCTGTGAGTAGAGAAATAATAATGAACACGAAAATTATTTTATGAGATCATGAGTTAAACAATAAGTATAAGAAGGCAATATGGGGTTGAGCATACGTGAAAAAGAAGATCTTGTTTTTTTACTTTTTGAGATGTTACATATCCATAATAGGTGTGTAGCACTAGTGATCTCGATGTATGTTGATCACAAGGTCTATTTGCCTGTATGACTGGAGATATTGACTGAAAAAGTTTCATCATGTGCGAGTGAAAGATGATAGAGTTTGGGGATATCCATGACTTTATTATATTTATCCTAATTAGTTTAGGATAATTAATTTCAAAATTTAAATTAGAATTAGAGTTAAACTAGGGTTGTAACTTAATAGCCTTTATAAAAGGGTTTTTAGAAAACCTAAGTGAGGTTATGAAATTTTTCGTAAAAATTCCCTTTCCGATTCTTCTTCCTTATTTCTCTCCAATGGACTTTTAGATCGTGAAATAGTCGTCTTTTTCCATATGTGCGTGCTCATGGTTAAAAACCTTTGCTAGTAACATAAAAGTAAGAGATCTTGTACTTCCGCTCTTATCAACGGTATCTGCTTTACGAGAGGTAAATATGTTTATTCTCATTTATTGTATTTGTGCTATTTTGTATGCATAAATACTTTCATTATTAAATTAAATTTACTATTAACATTTTTTATTCAAAAAACTTATAAAGCTATAAATTTTTTTCTCTTAAGAAAATACTATAAAAAAATTAAAAATTAGGACTCGAAATAATGAGGGGACATCGAAAGAAAATTAATAACTAGTCAGGGATTAAGGAAATAAATTAATTGGTTATTTATTTTTCTTTTGAAAATTATTATGCATCTTATAAATTGTCTGAATTAAAATATTAATATTGTTTAAAAGTTCATTTTTTTATTTTTCTTCTGAAAATAATTATGCTTCTTCTAAATTGTCTGAATAAAAATATTAGTATTTTTTTAAAGTTCTTTTTTTATAAGATAAATATAATATTTAATTACAAAAATATCATTAAGAAAAATTAAATTTGAAACCTCTTCGCCTTTTATAGAGTGTTGGCTAGCAAATCAGCTTTTGGTGGTAAAATATTATTATTAGTAAATTTTAAAGAAATTAATTTAATTATTTTAAAAATTGGGCAAAACATAGTGATAACATTTTTATGAATAGAAAAAAGATAAGAAAAGAAAAGAAAAAAATTGCGTAGATTTATGATCTCTCGTTCTCTCTATATATACCCACACCACTTGTACGGTGGGAGACCCAAGATTATAAATCCAAGGTTAGAGTTATTTGTTGTCATCAAATTTTATTTGAAATGCTATTATTTTAGGTTATTTTTATTCTTAAAATTACACAATACAGATATTTTATTTACTTATTTTTTATAAATATATAGATAATTATTTATCTTTAAATTTATCAAAATAAACATATTTTATTTTTAAAATAGGGTAGACAAAACTGTGAAAGCAAAAAGATTTTTTGCATTAAGGGTTAGAATAAATTAACGTTAATTAATTAAATATTATATCATCCATAGCACATTAAAGCAATTCAATTTTAAAATATTAGAAAATTATTTGCAGGTGAAATGGTTGACAATTAGGCTACTATTCTAATTGACCATAATTCAAATCTTATCCTTTTCTTCTCCCAAATATATATCATAAAAAAAAAATGTAAAAGATCAATGGTACGCCATAGAACTCACAATTGATGATGAAGGGGTTAATTACTCCTTAGCTTATTTTTCAAGTCCATTTCTTTAACATTGATTTTTCAAATTTAATATCTAAACTATGTACATTAATAATTAGTTAACTACTAATCATTTAAACACTAAATTCAGCCAATTAACTATTAACTATTAAAACAAAACATACAATACATAAAATTATCGATAAAGTATAGCATTAAAAAATCCATTGATAAAATTAAAATATAATTTTTTGAAGTTTGAACAGAAAAGTACAAATTATAGATAAATATATAAGTCATAAAAATGTTATGTCAATACAATTAAAAAAAAATTATAAACGGTCTTATTTATCATTCAAAAATATTTAATAGTGGATGAAATATACTTAATATAGGGTAAAATGCTAATTTGAATTAAACTATAATTGCCTTTATGAAAAAGTACATAAAATTTGATTAATTGTTAACTACTAATAATCTCGAGAGAAGATTAAATAAGTCGACTTTGGAAGAATTCGATCTAAGATGAATATATCCAATCAGGGGCAGAGACCTGTAGAGCACAAGAAAAAGGCTTGCCCCTGACTTGCAAGCAATTAGTATTCCAAAACTTAAGTTACAGGACTTTTAGAAAGAGAAAATCAAAAGAGAGGTATCAAAAGTGCCAAAAATCCCTTAAATGTTGGAGTGAAAGGACTATTTATAATGCCTATAATTTGTGTGTTGGAGTGGCTGTAATTAAGCTCTAATCATAGCTACTGTGTCATTTGCATGATTAGGTGTGCAAATGACAAGATTAGATCTGTTGATGTAACGTACTGAGTGAAGACACTTTTTGATCGGCTTGTGAAGAGCCTTTACTTAAGTGAGTGATTAGTGAGCCTTAAGTCAAACCCATATGCAAAATGGGCCTTAATTAAGCTTCATAAAAAGGCCGAATAAAAGATAATATATTGCGTACTATCATTCATTCCCTTCTAAATATCTGCTCAAAAAAAGTCATGATCAGATCCACTACAAGAAAAATAACCTTTAAGGACTAGAAATTTAATTCTTAAAAGTTTAAAACTAATCCTTAAAAGTCAATAAAAACCAAAAATCTAGTCATCAACTGATTCTTAAAAGCTCCGTTGGTAATGACTAATAAAACCCAAATATGGCACCTGATCCTTAAAAATTATTAAGGACAAGAAATATTCTAATCCCTAAATAGTATTAAGGACCAAATTTTTTATCCTAATTAATGATCCTTAAGTAATTCATACAACTTTTAGTGACCAAAAATCTAGTCCCTAAAATATTTTAAGGACGAGAAATAACTAATCCTTAGAAAGTGTTAAAAATCAGATTTCTTGTTTTAAATAATTAACTCACGTGACTAATCAAACTTTTTAATTACCAGAAATTCTGTCCCCAAAATTCAAAGAAGATAAGACTCTATCCCGTCACTATTTTGTTTTGTGACCAACTTTTAAGGACCATAAATAAATTTGGCCACTAAAAGGTTAATAAAGACTACTATTAGTCTCTATTCTGGTCACTAAAAGGTAAATGATTCTTATTGATTCCAAAATAAATAAATTTTTTAATCCTGTAAATTCAATTATATTATATATTTCATAAAAAAATAGATAAATAAATAATAATCCCAACATTTCATATATATATATATATATATATATATATAATTTGTAATGAATTGCTAATGTAGAGTTAGCATCTAAAAAAACATCATATGAACAAAATTATTGTTTATACAACCCCTTTCCAAAAAATCTAATAACTAGCAAAATAAGATGATTTACATCTCCACAAATTCCTAACAACATGGCCATCAACATTTGTATAAAGTCTTCAAACCTTCATTATCAATTCTATATTATATTTTGTTACAACAAAAAAGTACAATAAGAAAACAAAATGATTTAATGAAAAAAATATATATAGATCTATTAATAAGTATTAGTTGAATCTAAAAGTGCTTTAACAACTCACCCAAAAAACATTCTAATTCCATTAAGTGTAATTATATACACTTCAAAAAGTTAGTATATGAGAGCCTACAAAATACATGCAAAATGAATATATCAATTCAAATAATTGTACTTACAAATCTGAATTTGGTTGACAAGCTATATAGAATCGAATTTGATATTCCATGCCATTTCTTATATAATTCAAATAATTTATCATAAATCTCATTTCGGTTAGCCTAATCTTTTAAAACCTCAACTGTAATATATGCAAAGAGAGCAAAAGAGAAGAATTGAAAGAACATAGTTCACGTACAAATCTAATCTCTCCTCTAAAATGGATCAAACCAAACAAAAATAATTATAATTTACAGCTAAACAAGAAGTATAATACTGCATACGGGCTAGTAGTTCCTCTGCAAATATTAAGTTCCTACACCCGGATAGAGCACAAAATATATAAGTAGCCATATGGACTCAAAACCTACTATAAGTACCATAAAATGTGAAGGGATTAGGGACAGAATGTCAACATCCAGAAAAAGAAACCGCCAGCAAAATAAACAAGTAGATGCATGGTTTTAATTTCAGGTTGGGGTTGGGGTATGCTGCAGGGAATGTTTTCGAGGTTAAAAACTACTTTTAGCCCATAAAGAGAGAACTCGATTCAAGCATAACCCACTTTCCTATAGTAAATCAGCAAGCCAAAACAAACTTAAAGATACTAACAATTTTAATGTTAAGAATTCAGACCCATGGACAAATTAGCAACTTAAACTTAACATTCTTTGGATAAAGACATGATATAAATAAAAAGAGAAGTAAACAGTAATTCAAGTTTGACAGTGGAAAAAGGGACATGGACAAAAAACATAAAGATGCATGGTCTTTAGTCATGCAGTGGAATTTTATAAAACTACCTTCCACAATAACTCTGGCATGTCCAAGGCAAGTTGAGCAATTGCAAGCTCAAAAATTCCTCGTGCTCATTCAATTTCTGATAGTGATCTCTCCAGTTCCGCATATTGGCTCCAAGCATAACAATTTTTCAGTGACCATTCCAAGTATTTCTCTTATAGTTTTTGGCAGCGATCAATATTACCTAGTTGGAGCTCTATCTCAATGTACTTCTTAAAATTCAAATGTGTCCTCCTAACACAAACAAAGAGAATGTAACTATGGTTGGCTATTTAGCAAAGCAGGGTGTTCAAATAAAGTTAGATTTCATTGCCTGGTTACTTTGATTAGGTTTTTGAACTGCTGATACAAATCCTAAGTGAAACTCAATGCTACGTCACACATACTTATAACTTACTAACAGCACAACATCTTATAATTGGTCATTTTAATTTCATCCAAGAAATAAAGCAAATGGAGGTTAATTGCCAGCAATATCATCAATTGAGGATGATCTATAATGTTGTAAAATGCCTAATATGCTTAAAGTACTCCAGCCAAGATGGGGATTCAATTAGAAAAACATTGCAGAATCTCAAAGAGAACTATATTAATGGAATTATCTAAAGCTTACTACACCAATTACACCTTAAAAATATTGCTACATGCCATACCATTACTTAATATTACCATTTACATATTTTGCCATCAACAAAGCTCCATATAACACCATTTAGATAGACACACACAAAAAAAAAAAAAAAAACCAACATCAGCCTATACTAACAGAAAAGAGAAACAAGTGTTAAAACTAAAAATCATTAATTAAAAGGCAGCAAATTCTACCAAGAAACATTAAATCTAAGTGCTTACTAGTTTATTAGCTCCAACATGAATACGGTCCTTTCTTTTTTAATTTTCTTTTTATTCTCAGTTCTTCCATTACTACATAAGCCAAGAATAAGTAACATTTTAAATTATACAAACCAACATATATATAGACAGACACTTAGAGAGACAGAGAGACTTAATTAACAACATTGCAGATTCATGCATAAATGTTTCAACTTAGACCAGTGAAAATCAGGATGAAAAATAGACTTTGTTCAAGGAAATGAGAGAAGAAAATTAATAACCTGCAGAGGTGGGATGTTGTCTGCTACAACTAGCATTACATGAGCAAGACTCGGATCCTAGTGCAAGCTCAGAACACACTGAACAAGCAGATTAGGCTCACAACTATGGTTAATAAAGCTGGCAATATTTCCACTGGAACCACTATCAATGCAGTATTCTGGTGCACTTTCTGACTTTGGATTATTAGGTCTATACAAGCTTTCAATTGTAGGTAGTGAATTTACTGACACATCTCTTAGTCGCCTTTATTAGGAAAAGAAAATGAGCAAAATAAATTCAGCCATCCGAGGATGTAGGAACTTAAAATGTGAAATCACAAAATGAGTTGAACTTTTAACTCAGCTTGCTTGTTCCATCATTCCATCCTAAATGATCAGGACTCCAAAGGATTATGTTCCAGGTATATAGTAAACTAAAGGCTGATTGACTCTTAGTTATTTGTAAATGACTGCCAACTTCAGTGCATTAAAAAAATAGAAACAACACTGCTATAGCACTCTACTTGCTCATCCTGGCCCTCTCAAGTTGCCTTAGTATCATGGTTATCCGCTCTCTGCACAATCTTGCTTTTGCAAAACCCTCTCCACTCTCATCTTGTCTCCTAAAATTTCTCACTTAATGAATAGATATATTAGAATACTCTCACTAAGATTTAGCAGTTTTTAAATTACTAATTAACATATTTGACTTCATGTATTGAACTCACAAGATGACTGGAAAGAATAGCAAATAGACCACTTTAAGAGGCAAAAGTTTATAAATGCACAATAAAATTGAACAAATGAATCTTAACAACCTTTTATTCACTACGTTTTTAATCTTCCAATGCTTTAAAAGTCGATCAAAAGAGGACCAAAAAGTGCTTTAGTTGTACCATTAGAAGATTTTGTTAGTTGATAAACTATGAAGGTACCTCTCTTCCACCAAGTCCCCTCATAGTCTGCAAGCAGTCAATCTCAAAAATATAATTGTTTTTAGATACTGTGTCCAAGTCTTCTATTCTCCTTAAGACCCCTACATACTCACAACTAGGTGCCCCAGATGCTATAAAGTCCTATGATCTCACTACATACTCACAACACATACATGGTTGAATGCACAAAACCGAGTGAGGGAGAGTGAGATCAAGATAGAAAGAGAGCAAAATTAGGACAAAGAGAGTGAGATCAAGATAGAGAGAGAGAGAGATTAAGATAGACTGAGATCGAATAAGGGATAGCAAGAAATAAAGAGAGAGATTGAGTAAGATTGAGATAGACTTCTCTCTCTCTTTCTTTTCTAAAAAAAAAATCTTAAAACCCAACAAAGCCCTTTCTAATGTTTTGTAGTTGTATAAGTTGTATATATACTATAGTAATAAGTGATCAACTATTTCAACTTTTTGAATTTCCAAATAATCTCTAGACATCCAATAAACTATAGTAATAAGTGATCAATGATATACCCTTCATCTTCTTTAATTTCGATTATTGATTTTACTAAGTGCATTGCTTACTGCAGAAAATGGATGAATTACTACATCTTTCCACTAATTATAATTAGAAGTTTCTATGTTGTTCTAAATAATATGATGGCCAAAATGCACACTCCAAATCAACATGGAGATCACTAGATGATACATTGTAATATTTTGCATATGCCAAACACAATCCTTCGGAGTTCTTTATTTTCTTTTCCTGCTTTTAAAGACTAGGAATTAATTATAAAGAAATAATAATGCCTGTAATCAGTGGTTACCTTCAAGTTAATGTGAAGTAAGTGTCATGATGTCTCATAATCATAAAAGTCACATTCAACTAAATAACAACTTAAGTTTTAGTAAAATTGATGCAAGATAAGAGTAAAATTGAGCCTCTCTTTATTGCCCTTTTTTCCCGGTTCAACTTCCTATTACAGCTATATCATTCTTGGTCTTACTATCACCAGTGCAAATTTAATTCGTACAGTGTTGTCACTTGAATCACAAAGAAAATGCTTACCAGGTCAAGTAACCTTCAATTTTACAAATAGATAGCACATAGAAGAAGATTGTCATTTTCAAAAAAGAAAATTATGACAAACAAGAATGAGACAACATAGAAGAGTTTTTAATTCTGTATTGAAATGGTTAAGAAGAAAACTTCATATGCCCTCTCTCATTCATTCAAAAGCACAAATTCTAATGCTTAACCATAGCCAGAATGGAGATTTCTAACTGTAGTAGCAAGGTTGCACTGGGTAAAGGACAGCTAATGTGAAAGGTCAAAAACTAAAACATCTAAGTGGGATGGCCATTTAAAATAAAATATTCAATTGTATGATAATTCTTTAATTCCCTATATAAATTATTTTTCATGAATTATTCTACTCTAGATATAATCATAACAACATTGCACCATCTTTATTACATCTTGAAATTATAATTATTTTGATGTCAACAGTCGACTGTTCCACTTTAAACCATTTTCAAAGAAACCCCAAGAAAACACATTTCTTTAACTAAACATCAAAGTGGGCAATAGAACAATTATAGAACATTGATACACTGCACTAGTGGCAATGCAGATTACATAAGAAACACCATTTGCATACAGGCAATTTAAGTAAGTATTGGGGAGTACAATTATAGAGATTTTAGTTTCTCACTCAAAATAGTATGCACAACTAATTAATGTATATAATTACCTCTAGTTTGAGATCACGATGACCCATATCTTGAAGATGACAATTGTTGTACGGTGATCCAATCCATATCGTGCATTAGCCAGCTAGCACAAGCACACACAAAAGAAGATCACATCAGAATTCCATGCTACACATACCACAGCATATATATTTGTAGTTCATGTTTTTTCACCTTCTGTTGCTTTCAAAGACCAACATAAGATGGGGAAGATGGACTGAGAAAATATGAAGCATAGATTTGTTGGATCTAACATGGAATGAATGCACTGATGCAATGAAATCTCAACAACATACAATATATATAAATGATCATTAAATGTTTTTGAGTCCACCTCCACGTCTACATAATTGTTAGTTTAGTGATACAATTCCTTAACATATAAATCTAAAAAATCTCAGAATTTACAGTGACCTGTCAAAAAAATTGCAAGTTTTATAATTTATATACTCCCTTATCCATTTTCTCTTTCTTTTTCCCCGTACATAACTCTCTGTTCTTCAGGTTTTAACCCTGTCTCCCCCATCAGAACCTTTTTCAGTTTCCCTGTCAGTCATTCTACTAAATTTCAATTAAAATAAAATCATCTTATAAATTCAATTGATATTCAATTTTTATCAATAGAAATCTATAATAAGCTATGTTACTTAGAAATTATATAATTGAAACTCAATTAAGCTGTGTTACATTACCGTGAAAACTATTTTTTCCTTCATTTTCTCACCCGCCAAACACAAAAGAAAGGAACTAGAAGAAACCAGAAACAAGCATCAAGAGATGGATATATCCGGCTATATATATACTACAATTAACTTACCGAATGTTGCTTGCGAATTCACCGAGATCTCATATCGCAGAGGACTGTACACTATTCAGAGGCGGATAATCTTCACAGGACCATCATTGTTTTCGTTTCTTTTCTCATCTTCTCAATACAAAAAAAAAAAGAAGAAGAAGAAGATCAAAAAATTATAGAACCATCAGAAACAAATGATAAACTCAACGAAGGAAAAAAAAGTAAAACGAAGAAGAAGAACGAACAACTCACGTATAACTAGAGAACGGCAGCGGTGGGGACCGGCGATGGAGATAGGCGGAGGGAAAAAGGAGGTTGATTTTAGGGATTTATTTAACAAGACATTAGAAAATGAAAAGCGCAAGTATACTTGCGTTTTTTCAATTTTTCTATCAAATAGGGCGTTTTTGTCCCGCTAGCTAACAATAGGTATTAGGGACTAGATTTCAAATGGGGCATTTTTGTCCTGTTAACAACGGGCATCAGGACCAGATTTTATATGTATTAAGGACCTGATTAAATCTTTTTACTATTAAACTTGTAGAATTGAGAATTACGGGCTAAAAAAAAAATTGATCTTTATTAGTGTACTTTTAAGAATATTATGAGTGCCTTCATCTTTATGAAACTAATTTAGGCAAAGAAAAAAAATGACTGACATGTTTGTGAGGGCTTGAATAGCAATTTCTTAATTATTTCATCTTTTATGTTTGTGTGGATTGCCAACAATTTTCAATATTTTTGGGCATTTTCTATCATGATGGCTTTGCACAATTCATAGACCTAATTTGGACTAAAACTATTTTCAATATTTTTGGGCATTTTCTATCATGATGGCTTTGCACAATTCATAGACCTAATTTGGACTAAAACTATCAGCAAAACTTATCATGGCAGCCCATTCGTCTATTCTATAAAAGGAAGAGGTTTAATAGCATGCAGCTAATTCTAGGATGATTCTGCAATTAATAAAAAAATTATTGAATTGATTGAGGACCTAATGTACACTAAATTGAAATGGAAAAGCCTTAACGTTTAGGGACTAAAAAGGTCATTTATTCATTTATGAAATCTTTTTTTATAATAAATTTATGAAAAAGATTTCGTAATTATTATAAATTATTTATTTTTTCTTGGGAGCAATGAATGAAAAGATTTAAAACAGTATGAAGATCTACTATGGAAGAAAAAAACAAAGAAAATGAAACAGAAAATCCTAAATGAGAGAATGTCAAAAAAATTCAGCAAAGCAGAAACCATGTTTCTTTGACTGGAACAAGATTAATTCCACATTCAAATTAATTTCTGTGAGCAGAAATTAACTTTTCAATTTGGATTATCATTATTTTACTAAAATTTATTCTTTGTAGAATTCCAAATTCCTTCATGTATTTTACCTTAATTATTGTACTCTAACATTCAATGTTCTAGAAGAAGATTTATGAATGAGTCCAAGAATTCTAAAGTTTTATTTGTTTTCTATAAAAAAAATTCTAAAGTTAATTATGCCTGGGTCTATAAAGCAGACTTTGGACAAAACCTCGGCCACACATTAAATTCTGGCTCCTAGCTGCGAAGTTTCTCTTACTTCAAATAAAAATATTTTCGCATATCAAAATAAAAGTAAAATCAGATAAACTTGATTAGAATTAGCAAAATAATGATAATAATTTTATATAATTATTTAAAAATACATGAAGTAAATTTGAAGTGTTGACATTACAAGTACTGAATTAAAACGTATTGAATAAAAAAAAATCAAATCTTTTGAGAATGTAATGGTGACCCAAATTTTGGTTTCGCATTTTTTCTTTTTTGAATAATGATTTAACATCTTTAATATCATTATTTTATACTGCTTAATATACTGATTTCTTACCAACTGAGCTACTCAACATTAGTTAATCCTTCTTTTAATGTTCTTACATATAATTTCTTTATTTGCTTCCATTTATTTCAAACTTAAAGCCTAGCATTTTATTTATTTAATACATAAAACAAATAAGTTAACGCAATATCTTATTTTCTTGTGACATAATTAAATTAATATCTCTAGATTTAATATTTGATAATTAATGTGATTTTTGAATGTATATTCACTCTTTTATAATATAATGTATAAAAAAATTCAATGATTATTATATTAAGTTTTATATTAATATGAATATTATTATGATAAATATTAATATTTTAACATTTTATTATGGAGATTATTAATTAATGTATTATTAAAAATAACATATTAAATACATTTTGATCTCAGTTAAATTCCGATTTAATTCCGGTTAAATCTTTAATTCTTAACCCTTTATTTTTTTCGGTTTTATGTCTAGTTCAGTTGTTACAATATTTTGTTATAGTCAAAAATAAATAAATAATATTTTTTAAATAATTGATATAGTACCAATTTTATGAAAATTCCTCCATTATTTTTCCAACATGATAAAGACATAATAGACAACTGTACAATTAGATTTCATATGATCCCAAAATTTGGATAAACTCATGTGTTGTTTTAGGCTGACTCAGCCCATACCTCATCCTTCTATAAATAAAAATAAAAATCTGAAAACCATAAATACTATTTCCTGCTTCTTAACTTAACCATAGTTAAATATTTAAATTTTTTAATCCCAGAAGAGCCTTAACCTTTTTTTTAATGTCTTTTTATAATTCTACACAGTGTCTAAAAATCTGTATTTTAGTACTCAGTATATATAAATAACGACTCAATGAAAGAATAGAAAATATTAAAACCATGGGTAGCAAATAAATTGGATTGGAGCATGTAACACCCTTATCTTACCCCTAAACTGACTCACTTTCTCTTAAAAGTTCAAACATACTTTACTATGTTATTGAGCCATAAATTATAAAATATAAAGATCAACTGAAAAAAAAAAAAAAAGAATCTAACAAGAGCATTGTACAATTAAAAACTTTATTTTATACACTTGAACGTTCAAGATTTACATCGAGTAAACTTTAGCACAATACATCATTTGACAACACAATTAAATATTCTTGTAACCAAAAAAGACTCAACATCAACAGTTATACTTTCAGACTCTCTCTCTTGTGTTGGCCCACCTGCTGTAGACATTAATCTTGAGATGATATCTTAACTCAAAACCTACACAAATAAAATAACTCGTACTAAGCAATAAAGTTTAGTGGAAAAACTAAATATGAAAGACAACCACTCACAGTGATCGTCAAAAATCATATAATATACATCAATTGAAACATTAAAAATGACATGTCAGAAATAGATATAATATAAGATGTGCAATTTTAAACAACAATGTAATCCTACATTTAATCCGACATCCTTAATTCTCAACATTGATTAAAATGATTTGTACATTAATAAATATAATCCATACATTAGAAATCAAGTTAATCATGGTGTTTCATATATCATAAGTAACAGTTATACTATAATTAATTGTGATGTATTTATACTCTAGCTTAAGTTGCTTACAAGTATAATAACATTCAAACCAGTCATCTGTAATCACACTTAGCAAGCTTGATATATATACATTTATTTGACAAGTAGCCAAAGGATTAGAAAATCTTGACATATTTAACAACCTCACGTAGTAAACAATAAGAGCATTTGAAAAACTTAGCATGTTTGTATTGTATACTGACTGAGAATTCTTCATGCATTTAACTCATTTAAGCCATTTCGAACATTTAGAACCAAATAGCATATATATATATATATATATATATGTTACTTGGTAACCTCTATTTATTTAAACTTATGAAACAATACAAGCAAATCATGTCAGACATATAATCAAACAATATCCTTGACTTTTATATAATACTTGCTTTGTACTTTATACTTTAATGTCGGTACTATACTTATAGATTAGCCTGCCTAAGTTCTAAAGGTGGATAACAGAAATAAGGGATACCCGAGGGTATCAAACACGGGGGATATCCAAAAATATAAAAAACATAAAAGCAAACGAGACCAACAAAATAGTAGACTGATCAAGCGAACCCAAACGGGGTCGGCTAACAACCCAAACGGGGCTATTTATGATCTAAACGGGATCAACTATAATTTAGACCCAAACGGGATCAACGGTAGCAGCTGCAACATCCCTATAGGCGCCTATCTATCCACATTTGAACTCTATTTGCAAGCAATACTATGTCCATGTTCATTCTGCAAATTATACTCATACTTTACAAAGATAATATGGCCTTTGTGCCATTAAATTTAGAATAAGCAAAGTCTTCAAATTTATGGATACATTTATCAAGTTTCATAATCACATATATATCATAATGATTGCATCATTTCAAAATCCATGGATAAGTATAAGCATATAAGCATTTAAGCATGATCAAGACATTGAAGAATCATGTGCCATAAGCTTATTCATATACTTGTTGTATATATATATATATATATATACACATATACATACTTTCATTCAAGGTGTAGAATTATCCATCACATATTATAGCAATTATGTATTTTCACTCATCAATGGAAGACTAGAGCACTCAAGTATACATAATTCACTTTAAAAGAATAACTGACCTTGAGCTTGATCCTAGGCTCAATATGTATAAACATGCACTTTAAGTATCTCCAAATTATCTAGCATATGCTTTATTAATGAACTTGCCAGATGAGTTTATTTGTGACCTTTCTAAATACTCTGATTGACACGAATGTTGCATCAATTAATTAACAAATCCAATCATTTACTGTTATAAGAGTTTATTCAACCAAACTTGCAAATACGTTAAACTTATAGTTGTAGATAAACTCAGGATATAATAAGAGTTAAACACACGATTACATTTATTCAACACCTGTAATAGCAAGGACAACAGCATTCAGGCGAGGTAGCTATAGAGGCTTCAATATCGATTAATTATTATTATAATTCAGTTACTTCAAGAACTATTCTATGCCAATACACTTCTTATGAACAAATTAATGAGACTATATACATTAACATATCAGAATATTATAACACCAAACATATATAGAAATTTTGTTTATGTCTTTATTGAAACAGTGAAACTAAGAATTAATTAAATTATATTTCACACCTCAAGTTAGTATACTTTAATGTCTTAGATAAGTGTCTTATACTTTGAATGAGTGTGACTATAACTTAGGGGTGAGTATTATAGGCACATGCATAGTCATAGGATTGTTATATTGTTGTTATGGCAAAATTATATATGCAAAGTTCATATAATGATTCAAATACACATTTACTCTATCACAGGAGTACATACATGTAAGTATTTTCGCATATAACAAGCTTGCTCATAAGTTGATCATATATGAATATATATATATATATATATATATATATATATATATATATATATATATATATATATATATATATATATATATATATATATATATATATATATATATATATATATATATATATATATATATATATATATATATACCTTTATCAATAATCATATCACATGCCATACATAATTCAATGTGCTTCCATATTAACACACATTTAACATAACAACATGTAAATAAGGTATATAAATACAATCATAACTTGATTTATATTCTTTGATACATGTATTTCTATGCTAGAAATTGCTTAATTTACAATGAAAATAGCTTAGATATCCATTACTATCCATTTGGGACTTTTAAGTGAGGTTTAGGTGAAGTGTAAAGGGGTCACGGTCATTAGATAATACTTGGTAACCATGACATAGGTTGCATTTCGATTCTGGACTAAAAATTGGACTACCTCATGGTCATTAGGTAAAATCTAATAACCGTGACCTATATTCTGCCCAAAGGTAAAATTCCAGAGTCAATTAGTATAACATTTTTGACCCAGAAAACATCTTTTTTAGCAAAAACTTCCTTCTACAAACTTGTTGCCCTATATTTCTAGTTTCCAGAACATCAAAAATAATATTAATATAATCTCTATAACTCAAGATATTTGCATTTTTCTGAATACTGTCCCTAAGAATAGTACTGTGAATATGTCTGAATTCAAGCTAAAGTTTAACATGCTTAAAGACAGAATTAAGCTTAGATTTCTTCATATAAATTGTGTATTTTGAAGTATAGTTTCCATAGAAATTAACCTCATAACATTATGACCGATATACACAAAAATACATCATTTTTACTACAACCTATTCCAGAACCGAAATTAACAGCTCATCTGAAATTCAATTAATTCTATGGATGACTTAAAGGAAGAATTAGGGTTAGGTCTCTTCTACAAATTTGTAGCCATATCTCTTAAGTAATCTTAGAAATTTGAATGGTCTCAATTTGAGTTTTCTAATTCAATTTATGCTGAAAGTATAGTAACTAGTTCACAAGGCTTCATAAATTCTTTTTAGGTAACACTACTTAGAACTTGTACTCCTTTCAATTGTTCATAATACAAAATACTTAAATCATGTTTCTTCTCCAAATAACACATGTATGTATGAGAATCTTATCAATCCCATACCTTGGTCGAAATTCCCTAGCCTTTAATCTTGTACCTTTCCTTTCCCTTTATTCCTTCCACCTTCTTCTTCTCCTTTAACAACAATTCATCCTTTCTACATAAATTTTCAGCATTTTACTCAACTAACCACTTCACAAAATGAAAATAAGATGAAGAAGAAGATATAAACCAAATTAAGATAATTACCTTAATGATACACACACTTAATTGTTCTTGAATAATCAACATGCAAGGATTTTTCTTCAATAACACTTAGAGAGATTTTTAAGAAGTTTAAGAAAGTGAAATAGGAAGAAGAACCAAATCTGATTTTCCCACTTGAGAAGCCGTCCCACTCTCCTTTCTTCTTATAATTCTCTCTTTAATCTTGTGTAAATCACTATTTATAAGGACAAGGAAAATTTCCCTTCTTGGTCCTTCCAAATTTTACATGTCACACCTATATCTCTCATCTTTTTGTATGTCATACATTGACCTCTCCATTTTATGCTTCTCTTAAATCAACCGCTCCATTCTTTCTTTTATTCACAATTGACCCTTAAAATGCCATAATAATAAATTGACCCATAAATTAACACTTTATGCTTCAATTACACCATTGAATATTATTATACCAATATAATCATTTAATTATGCCTTTATAAAATTCATACCATATAATTCACACATTTATCGCATAATTAATTATAACTTAATAACATTTATGCCCCAATCAATATCTTAACTATATTTTGTTCTAATTATACACACTATATACTATAATATCAATTGAATATTGTATACTCTATTACATAAGACCACGAATTTATTAGATCTTAACTACTAATAATTCATCCAATAATACTTAATTAGACTTGAATAACATGTAATTGCCTTGAATTCTACTATGGCCTATTTTGGGTCCTTACAGAGCATATCATAAGATATTGAATTAGAAATGGATGATGTTATAAACTAATTGTATTATAATCTAAATTACTACTAAATATGTTATAAATGGATTGCATCAAAATTTTGTGAATCTTAAATAAATCGGGTTGAATTAAATGGAATCAAGATCTAAATAAATTATTATTAAATAAGTCATAGATAATTTTTACCATAAATGAATAGTAATCTAGTGCGCAGATATATTGTTTGTTTTAATATGCGTGTTTTCTCATCATTACATTAAAATTTAAGAATATTTTATTTTTTATTTAACTATCATTAATTGGTAGGGTAAGCATGATCAGTCTATTAATATCAAATTTTTCAAAATTATTAATTTTAATCAGTCTGTTATATTCGATTAATTAGGTGATTGATTTTTATTTTTTATTTGGTTAACCAATATTTTTCGGTTAACTATTAAAATTTATAATATATAATTATAAAAAATAGATAAAGTTTAAGTTAATTTCAAATGCGTAATGTAATTAAAAATAAAAATCACAAAACAAATATAATATACCAATCAAAATTCATATTTCACAAATTAATAGATAATATTATAAAATTGATTTGATATTTGTTGAAAATTAACATATTTAATTTTAAGTAAAAAAATGGACAAAATTAAATGTTAAAAAAATAGATTTTAAAATATAAGAAAATATATTTAAATGCTATTAGATAAAATATAAACACCAATATATATGATAAAAAAATAATGTATGTAACATTTAACGGTTACTTTATATAAATATTATTGTATATAATTAAAGTGAATAACATCATTTAAATATAGTGTAAAATATTATATAAATTTTACACAAAAATATAAAAAATTAAGGTATAAAAATAAAAACATAATTTGAATGTACTTTGAAATATTATTCAATGTAAATTTCAGAAAGAAATAAAAAAGTAAAATTTTTAAGGCATAAAAATAAAAATATATATAATATATATGAATAGATTAACCGTATATTAATAGTTAGCTGGTATCCAAATCACGAACCAAAATAAAAAAATTAAACGAAAATCAAAAATAATAATTAAATTGATCATTTAACCAAAATCGATGGACTTTTTTGACTGTGGACCAAAAGTTAGAAACTTAAAATCTATTAACTAGAATTATAACCGCCTATTTGGTTAATTGAAAAAAAAATCAAATTGATTTCGAATTAATTTTTTAATTAACCATTTTTTCAGTTAAATTTGCTCAACCGTATTAATTGTGCACAATAAGTATCACAATTAACATGTCATATTTTATTACATTATTTTTTATTTTTAATCAAAATTTTACATGTATAAGAAATTATGTATTGATAAATCCTGGGATTTTATAGTGAGGGAGCCACATATGGCAAATGAGAAGATGTTGCTTGGAACAAGTGTCTGTTTGAGAGGTTTGGATCGGTTGAGCTCAATGAGATGGAATTCTTGCAGATAGAAAGACTTGCCTAGTCGGACCAAGCTTGAATACTACGATGCTTAAGTCAGTTTCAGACTTTTTAGAAAGAGAGTTATGTAAGATGTGCAAGAATTCTTATCTATGTGTTTTTGGAAATGAACTTGATATTTATAGAGGTAAAAAGTCCACTTGAGAGGCCTATCTCAATGTCAAAGTAGGCAGGTGGCGATGTGATATTTGACAACCAATGAATATAATGGTAGTGTGTGTCAGGGTTTTCTGGCGAGATAAGGCCGTCTTGGCCGATCGAATTGTCCCATCATGTAAACTTTTGGCATGCCTCTAGTAGTGTGCGTGAGGCTGTAAGGCGCTAGGCATCTGGTAGTTCAAGGCTTTCTTAGCCAATTGGACCTTTCTTCTTGTCAAGCCATTTATTTAAGAAATATTTAGCATTATCATTTATCCCCCTTCTCACGCTCCGATTGGTAGATCGATTTGTGAGGAGTTTTTATATTGACATGTGACTTTTTCACGCTATGGCTGCATTTTGTGAGAGCTCAACCGTATTAATTGTGCACAATAAGTATCACAATTAACATGTCATATTTTATTACATTATTTTTTATTTTTAATCAAAATTATAAATGTATAACCTATATATATGTTTTTATTTTACATGTATAAGAAATTATGAAATTATGTATTGATAAATCCTGGGATTTTACAGTGAGGGAGCCACATATGGCAAATGAGAAGATGTTGCTTGGAACAAGTGTCTGTTTGAGAGGTTTTGATCGGTTGAGTTCAATGAGATGGAATTCTTGCAAATAGAAAGACTTGCCCAGTCGGACCAAGCTTGAATACTACGATGCTTAAGTCAGTTTCAGACTTTTTAGAAAGAGAGTTATGTAAGATGTGCAAGAATTCTTATCTATGTGTTTTTGGAAATGAACCTGATATTTATAGAGGTGGAAAGTCCACTTGAGAGGCCTATCTTAATGTCAAAGTAGGCAGGTGGCGATGTGATATTTGACAGCCAATGAATATAATGGTAGCGTGTGTCAGGATTTTCTAGCGAGATAAGGCCGTCATGGCCGATCGAATTGTCCCATCATGTAGACTTTTGGCATGCCTCTGGTAGTGTGCGTGAGGCTATAAGCTGCAAGGCATCTGGTAGTTCAGGGCTTTCTTAGCCAATTTGACCTTTCTTCTTGCCAAGCCATTTATTTAAGAAATATTTAGCATTATCATTTGTCCCCCTTCTGACGCTCCGATTGGTAGATCGATTTGTGAGGAGTTTTTATATTGACATGTGACTTTTTCACGCTATGGCTGCATTTTGTGAGAGCCTGTACTGTAAAATAATGAAAAGGTGTTTCAGTTAATACTTGGTTAGATGGTCTATTTTGGCTCATCTGTTTTGAATTTTTGGTCGGTGCTTGCTTCTGAATGCGTCAATTTTGAAGGGTAGCATTCTAGCTATTGATTTTTTGTCATTTGTTGCTTTGCTTTGACCTCATCGGTAGAGGGTCGATCAGTATATAATGCTCCGTTGCCTTTTTAAGTCTTTCGACTTTATAAGCTTATTGGAGCTTCGTCTTGTCCTGGATTTGCTTTTCGAGTTAGGTACCCTCTTTCGGGTTTCTGCCAGTTTTTTGAAGCTTCGGTGATATCTCATCGAACGAGTTCTTTCGACATCCTATTTCGTGTCTGATTTTCTCACTTTCACGCTTTTTATTTCTTAGTATTTGATATGTTGGGCATTGTCATGCGCAAAGGCATTGTTATATGGTGTTTGTTGTTAGTTTGCATTTAAAGGTTCCTACAAAAAAGAGGAGCAATACATATCCATATAACCAAAATTTTACCTCATTTCTAATGTCTTTTGTGAGTCTGGTGCGTTCCACAATTTTTGTTCCTTTCCTGAAGCTCCATGCTTCCTTTGGAATTCATTGCTCTCGAATGGATAGTTTTTGTCGTGGTTTGTATGGTGACATCTTAGGGTCTTTGATTTCTGCTAAAGGGTATGTTAATGCAAATGCCAAGTGAGGGGGCAGAGTTACTTATGGTGCATTTATTTTTTGTTGTTCTTTTTTTCAAGCGCGAAACTCTTCAACATGGTTCAACCGGGTATGGCTTTCCTCTTATTTCTATTATGACATCCGATCTTCTTTTTCTCAAGTTATCTTCTTTGGCTCTTGGCTAAGTCCTAAAAATGTTTGATTTGTCTGAATAAGGCTGAGTTCGATTAGGTTAGCCTTGTCTTGCTTTTTTCGCGTTGGTCCCTTAAACAAAGGTCATCTCGTCTTGGCTTACTATGAGTCGATAAGATTTTTTAGTGAAGGAAGCTTTTCCTTTGTTTTCTCTTCTTTTTTTTTGGCTTCATGCAGAGTGTATATGTGGAGCCCTCTATGATGTTGTTGTTGGCTCCGGTCAAGCATTAGGCTTTTCATTTAGGACTCTTGGTTCTTTTGTTGCTTTCATCTTTGCAACCTCTTAAAGCTTTTGTTTTGTTAGTTTGGTGATGTTTCTTCAAGCTACTATCATTTTTTCTTCCTCAGTTGTTGTTTATTAAAGTTCCTTTTGAAGAAGTGAAGCTGACCATGGGTAGCCAATGGTCTAAATAAGGCCGAAGCGTTTAAAGGCTTGGGTAAGAATGATTGGATAGCTCTTAATTTTGCCATACCTAGCGTGGTATTTGAGCATAGGTGGCTCTTGGCTCGAGATTTGCCCTCGAACTTTTACCAGTCTTGTTTTTGTTGTTCATTGGCTTGGTCCTTGTATGAATCACTCAAGTGGGCTTGTCAGGATAGAGATCACCCCTTTTTTATAAACCGATCTGTTGTCTTTCGTACATCGATCAGGCTTTTTGTCAAACTAGTTTTTACTTGTGAGTTAAGCTTGGTTTGAAAATGTCTCGATACTGTACAGCCCTTTTGAAATGTCATTTGTTGTTTTTGTTCGAATGCTTGACTTTCCATTTATAGTGTCAGGCTCTTTTTGGTTACGTTTTGTCTATTTAGAGTGTAATTTTTAGAGCATTGCTAAGCCAAGTCAGTCACTTGACGCTCTTTTGAGTTGTTATCATTCTTCCTTTTTCAGCTTTTAACATCAAAGTTCTTTTTGAAGAAGTGGATCTTGTTTGAATAAGGCTGGGATGTTTATAGACTCGTCCGATCGGTCTAGTCTTGCCTTAATCTGACCCTTGCATGGGTGCTTTTTTCTTTTCTTCTCTCAATTTTTTTGGAGTGTAGATACTAGGAATGATCACGGGACAGGAATTTCCAGGCCCCTGTAGGGACCCGCCCTGTTTGGGGCTGAAAATCTCCAAATTTCTCCCCTACGGGGACGAGATAGGGGGAAAAATTCCCATTATAAAATCAGGGGCGAGGACAGTAAATGGGGTATCCGCCTCGCAGGGATCCCCGCCCCACAAAAAATATATATTTTAATTTTAAAATATAATATTTTATAAATAATTAAAATATAACTTAATTTTATAACTATTAAGTTTTAAATTTTACTTAATTTTAAATTTATGAATGATTAAAATTTAAATTAATTTAAATTATGATTATTTATAATTTTTTATTTATTAAATATTATATTTTAATTTTAATTATTTATACAATATTATATTTTAAAATTTAAAAAAAATTTGGGTGACGAAAATCCCCACGGGGCGGGGGATGGGGGGATTTCCTCCTCCTTTTAGAGTCGGGGGCGGGAACGGGGAATCCCCGATCCCGACGAGGCAGTGAGTGGGGATGCAATCCCCGGCCCCGCCCTGTCCCTTGAGCACCCCTAGTAGGTGCTTTTGCTCAATTTCTTCCTCGAATGATTCTTATCTCAAGGCTTGCTTTTGAGTTTTCTATCAGCCCTGCCTGAAGCATGCTTCCAATGCTGCGGGGGCTTCTAAAAGTTTGAGCATTCAATTTTGACTTTTTTTTTACTTAGTGCCTTTTCATCTTTTTATTGGGATTTTAGAAGAGCAATGCCTCGGAGTAGTTTTGTGAAGTACTTGAATATGCCTGATTGAGGAAGTCTTGCATTGATATTCCTCGTGGGATGATTGTAGTGAATTTCCTTGGGATTTTGAGTATTTCATAAAGTTCGAGTTATTCTGATAATGTGTTTGTCGCTATTTTGGATAGCTTTTATCTTCTTTTCCTTTTCTACTAAAGGCATTTTGTTTTGTGATGGAGCGCTAATCGGGCTTACAAGGTAATTTTTAAAGATTGGTTAAGCCGGTTCTGATTTTTAATTTAGATCTTGACTTTTTTCTTTCGATGCTTTACTGGCTTTTCAAAACAATCGGGTTCCTCTGATAGGAAGGTTGTTTTGATAGAGAGGTTATTTGTTCCTTCAATCAGTGTGACCCCTAATTGATCTCTTAATCAACCTGTTGTAGGGTTGTCTTTTTGTCAACATGCACTTACGTTTTTCCTTCTTTATTAAGGTGGCATTATTTTGCTCGAAGCTATGTGGGCCTTTAATCCATCTTGTTGTGTTGAAAATGGGATTTAGTTATGTGATCGGGTTTCGATTGGTCAGCCTAAGTATTTGGCTTTTTCAAATTTCATTACTCTCAAATGATGTCGTTTTGCGCTTCGTTCTTCACGCATTTGTGGCGGCAATTTTATTATCTTCTTATTCAATTTTGATGCTTTGATTTTGGCTCCATATTTATTAAAAATTGCCACATGGTAATTTCCATTAATGCTACATAAAACGATTTTTTTCTGGGTCCCTATAAATAGGCATATCCTTGGCAATTTTCTGAAATGCTTATGCCTTTTTCCTAAAATGCTTTTTTCTGAGGATTCTTCATCTTTTCTTCTTTCTTTTTTTTTTGTTCCTTTTATGGAGCCACCCGATTATTTTGAACCTTTTATGTCCATTTCCAATTTAGAAAGATAAATGAATTGCTAGGTTTTTCTCTACCTTGGTATCACCTACCACAGCAGGTGATATAATCTTTGCCCTTCGTTGCTTCTTGCATCTTTCTCTCCTAAAGTCGTGGATGCACTTTCTTCATTTTTTAAGTTCTGACATGTCACAAGTGGGAGGTGTTTGCAAAGTTATGAGGGCTAATGACAGGTGGTCTTACAGCAACAAACTTATAGGTGTAGGGATGTACTTTGTACAAAACTTTTTCTTTTGATGTATCTTTTATCTTAGAAATAAAATTCCTAATTTTTTATTTTGCTGTTCTTTTTTGCTTTTATTTGCACTTTTGTTGCGGATGCTTTACTTGCTACTTCTCATTAGACAATTTTTCTTGTATTTTTAGTTACTTTTTTCGATCAGATGATAGAGATTTGAACAATAGCTTTAAGAATGCTAACTCGTCATTGTTCTAATCAAAGAATGATTACCTCAATTAGGATAACTTGTTTTGTGACACATACTGAGCCTATAACCAATTCCATTTATCAATTTTGAATTCACTAATGGTTATGGTAGTAATGATTTGGACGTCAATCTTTCGATTCATAATTACTTATTCATCAATCTTTCGATCAAGATTACATTTAGGATCGGAATGTGCATCAATCAAGTAGAAGTTTTTCACAGGTTCTATGTGTGTCAAACTGTGATTGGGATTTGAAGGCCTTTCAGTCAACCTTCATCAACCTTTCAGTCAGGATCTGTTGTCTTTACTGGCTTTCTTGTAGCTTGTTAATGTAAGTCCTAAAATCCCATAGGATTGGGAAAGTTTTTGAGTCACGACTTCTCATTTTCTATATTAGTAAGGACGCCTCTGGTTATGAAAGGAGGAATTTTTAGGGCCTTGTTCATCTTCTTATCAGGTTTTCTTGCTTTCCCACCTGGCTCCTTCTTTGGGTAAGTATGGTGGACCAATAATCTTTATCCACAGAGTGAGGCTTAGCGGCCTTATTAAGTGCTCAGGCTGCATTGGTGGAGGAAGGCATGGGATGAGACGTTTTACTATGTTTTCTTCCCACCTTGTTTGCTCGAAAAGTTGCCATATTGCTCCTCCCTATTTCATTTTTGTCGGAAAGTTTGTGGAAATTTTAGGCATCGGGTGTACATTGTTTTGAAGGACATCTTGCTTTCCTTTAGACTTTTTCTTTTTTCTCCAATTCAACTTCCTTTGATTGGAAAATGGAAGGCTGAATTTTGAGGCTTTGTCAATCGATTTCAAAAAGGGTCTAAAAGAGTGGAGGGCCTTGCCCAACTATATCTTTCCTCGTGCCAAGCTAACCAGGTTTTCCTTTTCATAGCTCTTTTCTTTTTGCCTTTCGAGCTTAAGAGGCAGGTGCAGCATGAGGTAGAGACATCACACTCAAAGCTCCGGTTGATTAGCTCCTACCCGGTTTGCTCGTACATAAAGATGGAGGGCAAGTACCCTGTCTTTCTTCGTGTCTTTTTAGACAAGGGAACCGTGGAGTTTGGCACACGCACGAGTGACATTGTGGGAAGAGGACGTTTTGTCCTCTTTTAGCCCTGACTTTAGTTTATTCATCTTTCTTCAGCCTTGAATTTTTTTTTTGTTTCCTCTTTTTTTATGACTGCCATTTGGGGTATCTGATGAAATATGACATGGTATGTATATGATAATCATGCAGCGGGAAAACAATAAAATTGATCATACATACCACACAATTCCATAACAAGAATCGAAAACATGTAATTTTAGGGTTTTGAAACTTACAACTTTAGATGCACTTCAAGATTTGATTTTGATGATGACTAGCAACTAAGAAGGATTTATTCACCTTAGATTTTCACCACCAATGCCAAAGGAACAGCCTTTATGCCACTCCTCTCTATGTTCACACACAAAATTGCAAGGAAGGCTTAAAATTGAGAGTGCTAGCTCTATTGGTAAATAATTGGCAATGGTAATGGATTGAAGCTACAAGATCTGATATTGTACTTCCTTTTGGTTGCTATTTCTGTCCAAGAACACAAGAGAACAAGGAAAAATCCTTTCCCCTTGTGAAATTCGGCCAATAGTGTGAGAGAGAGTAATTCACGCCTAGGGTTTTTTCTTTAGTTCATTTATATGTCTCTCTTATTTAGGTAAGTGTTAATTCCGAATTTAGCTAGTAAATTCAGCCTCCATCACTTCCTAATTAAGTGACATACGTTAACTCAAACTCCTTTAAATTTTAAATTCAAATTAATTCAAAATAAATATAAGACATTTAATCAAAACAAATCACTTAATTTAGAAAATAAGCATGTGCCGAAATTCTCATTGATTTTTATCTTAGAATTTCAGTCACTTTATCTCTTATTTAAGTGTTTTAATTTGATTCAAATTCTTTTAGGCTTTAATACTCAATTAACTTAATTAATATAAGATAATTAATTAATTGAAATTAAACCTTGTGGCCTGAATCTCTATCTCTAATGGACCAAGGCCCATTTAGCAATTTTAATACCCATTACATATATTAATTTGACTTTAATTAAAATTCCAAATTAATGCCCAATACTTTATTTAAATATTTTAAGCCCAATGCTTTATGTGCGATCCTATAGGTCCATTTAATATTGACAATGAATTAATGAATTAATTCAAAGGCTATATATATTCTCTAGCAAGATATTATAGCATTCCAAATTAAATGAAAATGCAAATGACATTTAATGACCTAATATAATTTTGCATAATTCCTTACCCTTAAATATCAAAATTAATATAAGGCATGAAACTAGTCATCCTTATATATACTAATTCCTTTCTTGATATTCCAGTGACACTGAACTCTCAGATAAATAATGATTACTCATTATTTTATCTCGGTATGGCCATACACTTCTCAGTTCATTGATCAAGTGGCCGATGATATTTTCTCTCTTATTGAGAGAGGCAATCCCTTCACTTCTCTCATGCTCTCTAACATGAATTAATGCATACCCAAGCATACACATACTTGTCACTCTGTTACGAGCACGTTAGGTATATGTCAAAGTACACAGTAATTCATAAAGAGTTTCATAGAGATTTTAGGTCTAAGAATTCCGATGAAAAACTTGCATATGAGAAACACTTATGACTTGTATCATGTAGTGTTCTCATGAATGGATCGAATCCAGATATCATGTTCTAAACATGTATCTATGATCTCTGATTGACACTGTTGTTCTTATGATCCGTAAAACATAACTCATCTTATCAGAGAGAGCATACTAGTCTTAATTCATTTGTTATTCCCATAACAATGACTGACTAGGGATTTTTAGAATGAAGTCTCATTTGTTTCAAGGTCTTACAATCATGTGCCTCACACATGATAACTCAAATTGAAACTATATTCTTGGATAGTTCTATCAATTGATATGCACAGGAATACAATAGATAAAACAAATACCTCATTTTATTAATTAAAGTGTTTTATAACAATGCATTGGGGCTAAGGCTTACACTAACAGTTTCTCCATGTAGTCTCGGAGACTTTATCTTTGTACTCGAGTCATTTCCATGTAGCAGTGAGCCTATAAGTACCTCAATGATGTGAGAATCAAACATCTTTAACTCGATCATAGGCTCTCAACGAAACCACCAGATGGTAAATCTTGAGATTTTATAATAAGGGAGCCGCATATGGCGAATGAGAAGATGCTGCGTGGAACAAGTATTTGTTTTAGAGGTTTAGATCGATCGGGTTAGATGAGATGGAATTCCTAAAAAAAAAAGAATTGCTCGGTCAAACCAAACTTGAATACTCTGATACTTAAGTCGGTTTCAAACTTTTTAGAAAGAGAGTTATGTAAGATGTGCAAGAATCTTTATCTATGTGTTTGTGAAAATGAACCTGATATTTATAGAGCTGAAAAATTCACTTAAAAGGCATATCTCAATGTTAGAGTAGGTAGGCGGCAATGTAATTTTTGACAGTCGATAAATGGGACAATAGTGAAGGGTTTTTTTACGAGATAAGGCCGTCTTGATCGATCGAATTATCTCATCATATGGACTTTTAATGTACTTCTAACAGTGTGCATGAGGCTGTAAGATGCTGGGCCTCTAGTGGTTTGAGCTTTCTTAGCCAATTAGACTTTTTTTTTGTCAGCCTATTTATTTAAAAAATATTTAGCATTATACCGTGTATATATATATATATATATATATATATATATATATATATATATATATATATATATATATATATATATATATATATATATATATACTCTCCATATAAAACTATTAAAATAAATTTATCAAAAAACGATTCTATTAAAATAATATTATTTAGTCTATTACTTAATTCGACTCACAAAAATTGACTTTTTTTTTAAGGAAATCTTACAAAAATTGACTCAGCAAGTTCTAAGCTAAAATTTTGAAGATTTACTAAATGACGATTTTAGTCAAAAAATTAAATTGCGGTAAAAAATTAAAAAGCTTCAAAGAAAATAAACCGGTTTTTGCCTTATATATATGCTACGAACTCTTCGTGCAATCCCTACAGCATCAAAACACAGTCGTACCATGCTTTCTGCTTCTCCCTTTCCCCATCTCATAATTCCCCCCAAATCTGCCTCCTCTGCGCCTGGCCGTATTACTTCCCGGCCACTGTGCATCTCTAATAGAGCCACCGCATACAAGGAACGGCCTAATTTGTATTTTCCTCCTAAAAAAATGGCAACCTGCGCTTCTCTTTACGAGATTTTAGGGATTACGATGGCAGCGACGAACCAGGAAATCAAATCGGCTTATCGGCGATTGGCGAGATCTTGCCATCCCGACGTGGCTACTTTTGATCGGAAAGATGCCTCCGCTGATGATTTCATGAAGATTCATGCCGCATACGCTACTTTGTCGGATCCTGAGAAACGCGCCGTTTACGATCGTAAGTTTTTTACAAGCAATCGGCCGTTGAGCGTGAGTTTTTCTGGTTACCGTGGCCGGAATTGGGAGACGGACCAGTGCTGGTAGTCTCTGAGTTTACTCGCCTGGTTAGGTCACTGAATTGAACGATCCAGTAATGAAATAGGCTTATTGTAGATATGGGGGATTCGAATTGTGTATATAAGAAGAAGTGCTACCCAGAGCCATCGGAGATTGCAGTTCTCCGTCATCAATCAGAGCCGTCGAGTATGTCACATATTTATTATGAATTATGATTTAATGATATGTGGTCTGATTATACGCCGGTGGCGGCGGGGATATTATTGCCATGGTTATACCCTTTATTTTCTCATTGGCTTAAACTGTGGCAATAATATTATAATGGGATACTAAAACAAAACTCATTGGTGTAAAATGTAATTTTTGATTTTGATAATCATACAATTGTATCTCATGATGGAAAATACAAATTGTTATCTTTGATGATTCAAATTTCTTGTTTAGAAGAGGTTAAGTGGAAACAATGAGGTTTACTTCACAAATAATAATAATAATAATTGATATAAGAATATCCTCTTGCTTCGATAATGAATAACTTGCCCTATAACATATATGAAATTCATAAAAATGCATATATTTCTTACTTAATTAACTAAAAATCAAGTCTTGAAGTATATATACCACTTGTAATTTGATATTAAATTTATTGTTGTGAAGAAAAGGAATATAGAATGACAAATGAAATTAATGAAGAAAAATGTCAAAATATCTAAAAGAAAGATCAGAAGAAAAAAAAATTTTGGTGGTTTTTTATTATAAATTGTAATAATGTGTCCTATGCAAAAAGAAAAATGCTTTGTAATTTTTTCACTTAAGGGTGGTAATGTGTGTAATTTTTTTTTTTTAAGTTTAAGTTTGTAATTAGATACTTGTATAGTTCAGTACGTAAAATAATTTTTTTTTAAATATTTAAGGGGAAAGAATATATTAAATTTTTTTATTAATATGTTTGGCACAATTATATAGCTGTTTTAGAAAGAAAAATCTAAAATTTAATTTTTTTTGTGAGAGAAAGGACAAATACTCCCTCAATTCTTTTTATCAATCACTTTTGTTATTTTCACCAGGATTAAAAAATAATAAATAAATTTAAATTTAATATTAAATTATGTAATTAAAACTAAATTATTAAATTTGATTGATTTTGACTTTATTGAAAAAGAAAAATAAATTAAATTACATTGAACGTCTAAAAGTAACAAATAAATAGAATTTAAATTTTACTTAAAAGTGACAGATAAAAAAGAACAGATAGAATACATAAAATAGAGAATTTTTAAGAAATTTTGTTAATTATTGAAGGATAAAATATTACCTGATTCATTTAATTCGTAAAATGACTCGATTTAATTCAACTCGTTACATGATCGGTATTAATGATCCGCTTATATGATTTGTGATTTTATAATTTTTTTTGTATAATTTAAAATATAAAAATAATCATTTTTATAGATTATACAATAGACATATTGAAAAGAAAGGCAAATCATATTTAAAAAAAAAATTGAAATATGCTAATTCTAATACAACTGGAATGATTTTAAGGTATATAAATATACAAGAGGTTAAGGTTATATAAAATAGAATTCATCGACTGACCATCAAATTAGTGGTTGTGGTAAAATT
Organism: Excoecaria agallocha; assembly: GCA_037975025.1. Taxonomy (NCBI): domain Eukaryota; kingdom Viridiplantae; phylum Streptophyta; class Magnoliopsida; order Malpighiales; family Euphorbiaceae; genus Excoecaria; species Excoecaria agallocha. The sequence continues at coordinate 6,232,077 of CM075816.1, forward strand.
CTCTCTCATGAATGTAAGCGTTTTTGGGTCTAATCACACTAAATTATTGTGTTATTTTGTCTATCTCTTATTTTCGTTGCATTTAATTTTAAAACTTCCTATTATTAAAATCCATTAAAAAAAAAGAGTAGATAGCCTATAAATTGCAGTGGGAATTTTTCTTGTTGAAAGTGTGATTCCAAGAGAAATAGCTGAGATGCTTGGAAGAATAGAAGTAGATTGATATGGATGTAACCCTAATCAGATTCAGGATGAAGATAAAGACCAACGGCAGCTGGACAAGCAACCACATTAATGTGGGCCCAAATATGTTCTAGAACATTTATTATAATAGCGATTTCATTTCTATCCAAAGCGCTTAATTGTTTCATTGGTCGAAATATTTCTTCTTATAGAGTTTTAATTTGGTGCATAGCCAGCGTTTTAAATATGGTACATACCGAGCGGTCATTCATGCTTAGCAGTGATAGACGTAAAAATAAAAGAAAAAGATATCAAAATATAATATAAAAAAATTAAGAATTTTAAAACTAAATACAAAATAAAAATTTAAGGAAGTTTTACAAAATTTTTGAGAACCTTGAACTCGCTACTGTATGCACTAAATTATCTCTCATTTTTATATAATTCTTCCGCAAAGTAAAATAAATAATAAAAAAAAAGAATTCAATACATTTGTAGTTGAAAAAAAAAAGTATTATAGTTATTTTTAATTAAAAAAATAAAATTTCAGCACGGGAATTTGGGGTATATTTTGTTGTGCGCGTCTATACAGTACGCATTCATACGTATTATCCGATCGCATGATAAATAAAAATTGATAATGAATAGTTGATGTTGGTGCACGTGCACCGTTCCACGCTCACACCAAAGCAGCACTCAAAATTGGAGTTCTCAATTTAAGCAGAAAGCCAAAAGGTGCAAAAAAAGCAAATCACATTTATAAAATTACAATTTCAATTTGTACAATACCAATCTTAATTTATTTTTATTAATTTATTTTGTTTCAGTTTAATTTTTTTAATTTAAAAAAATACATATTCGCTTCTATTTATTATTTAATGAACTTATAAATTTAATTTTAATCATGTAAAAATTAAATGATATACTTGTAATTAAAAAATAGTGAATTGGTCAATTATTAATATTTTTTTATAGCATAATAAGATTTTCCGATCATTTCTTTAATTTTCATATTAAAGTGAAAGCAAAAACTTAAAAATGGGATGGATGGAGTGATATGTTTTATTGTCACTTAATAGTTTTAAGGAGATGGATAATGTTACTCTTCCTTTTGCTTTAAAACTGAACTTGGCTTTTAAACCTCTGTGATAAAGCCTATCCACCAAACTCACACGCGGATTCGAAATGAAGAAATAGGTGAGTCAAAAATTATATATGGAGAAATCAAGAAATTTTTGAAAAAATCATTATTATTATTATTATTATTATGGATGCTGACCGAACTCCTAACAAAGCCGGATATAAATAAGTTTGAAATATAATACAAATAATTGAATAAGAAAAGAAATCAAAGAAAACTATCTTAAGCTACCTCAATTAACAATGAACCCCGTTGCAAAACATTCTATAATAAGTTGTCAATTTTATATATATATATAAAGAAATATCATTTTTAATGTTTATAAGCTCCTAATATTTAATTGGTTAAGTCTAACTCAATTGAGACAACTAAGTACAAGGCTGTCTTCAACTTTTAGTTAATTATTGAACTTTCCTTCATTATTAATTTGTTAACTGTAATTTGTGAAGTAGTTAGCTTTTCTTCTTTTAATTATCCGAATGCCTGTATAGTTGAACCATAGGATTTGATTTAGTGAACATTACTCAATTAAAGGTATGATAGAAAGCTTAGTTTTGAGGATTAATTACATTCAAAGTGTTAGAGTATTGTTATGGTATGTAATTCATGTTAGCTTAATGTGAAATATATTGGAGGTTGGATATTAAATTGTACTCTCCCGTTTGATACTTTTTACATAAATCATTGGTCACTTTTTACATAAATCATTGATATTAGAATAATCCCTGGTTTTGCTAATGTTTATGTACAATTATGTTAAATTAACTAAAAAAATAAATATTAATTAAAGTATCAAATGACAATATATGAGGGTATAGTTGAAAATCACGCATTAACTATTATTTTAGTTTCACCAAAATGACAATTTATGAGACAATTTTTTTTTTCAAAAAATGACAATTTGATGGGATCAAGTGAGTAAAATTTTTTAGTTTTAAAATCAAATTAAAAAGCGAGTAAAATTTTAGACGTAAATTTATAATTATTAATTTATTAAGGTATATATAAATTCAATAATTGTAAATAATCAATCCCAGTTTTAATTCCTACATGATGAATTGCTAACGTTGAGCGTGATGAGTGAGAGAATTCATCTCATCCTCAACTTACAATCCTCATAACTAGCGGGGATAACAAATATAATTTCCTAGCTATCAGAAAATAATTACTAAGCATGCGCTTGAAGAATTTTATAAAATTTATTTGTAATTTTAATTTTTAATACTTAAAATATATATAAAAAAAGAAATTGAATTTTATGAATTAAATTCCATAAAATTCATATGACTTTATGAAATTTCATCAAAATAGATAAAATTTATAAATAAATTTCATATTTTTTAAAAATAAAATTTTAAAAAACTATAATACCCTTATTGCAGTATATATACTAAATTGTTATTTTTAAAATTTATCATATATATATATATATTATGTTCATATATTTTTTTAAAATAACAATTCAGTGTTTATTTTTTTTAAATCTATTTTTATTAATTTTTAAAGATATAATTATTTTTTAATTTGATTTATTTTAAGTCATTATTATTAACATGGTTATAATAAATATCATCATCATCATCATCATCATTATTATTCAAAGAAATAAAAATTAAACAAAGTAATCCTGAAAAATAACAACAACAATAATAACTGATTATTAATTTTTTAATATAAAAATTTAAAACTTAATTTTTAACAAAAATAAATATTTAGTTAGTTCTAATAGAATTATGGATAAATTTATTTAATTGAAGTACTTTTAAAATATTAGAAGTTTAATATTGCTAAATTTTAAATTTATAAAATCTTGATGGTAAATTAACTTAAATGTCAAGAAGAATATTATTTTATTATAGTAGGTCACTTGTATATTATAAATATGATTCAATGCTAAAAGTGTCTGCACTTCATTACATAAATATAAAAGTAATTTGGTGGCATGTGAATTTTATCTAATTCTTTTGCTTATTATTGGAAGTTATTATTGAAAAATGCATCAAATTGGTATTGAGGATATTTTAAGAAATAAGATATAAATGAATTTTTTTATTCATTTATTTCAAACATAAAAATAAAAAATTTATTTACAGTTTTATATTTGAATAAGAGTTCATTTACAAATAAATTCTACATGGAATTCATTTATAAATGAATTCTACAATGTTAATTTTTTTATTCTAAGCAGACCCTAAATTTATCTACTATTTGCACCTTCATAAGCAATTGATCTTAATCTCAACTACAATTCCATCAATCTTACAAACCTTTGATTAATGGCGTAATGTATAAGAAGTCCATGTTACTTATTTTTTTTTCCTTTTTTCATTTAATTAGCTTTCTATATTCATTTTTTCCCTAATACCCCTCGCCATAATTTCCACATAATTCCACTTAATCCCTTTTATATTTTGTAGCAGCCAAATGCTAATTAAATCTGACATTTGATGTTTATCTACATGTCAATAATGGAGATAAAGGCGCATGTAAAATAGGGTCTATTCATCCCACTCAATTTGAGAAAAAAAATCCTTATTATTTTATTTTTTTTAAATGACTCCACTATAATATTTTAATGACTCATTGAAATACTTTGTTTCTATTATATTATAAAGTTATTCTCAGATTATAATGTTTTTTTTTATGATAATAATTTTTTGTCAGTCGAATATATATATATATATATATATATTTCTAATAGTCTTTATAATTTTTAACTCCACTTTTTCCTATGCCCCTAAATATAGGGCTAAGTGGAACTGAATTTTACTTTTAAGAGGCTATATAAATTGGCAAGTATATGTAAAGGCATTTAGGGGTTAATTTTATCCGTATTCATTAAAATTTGAAAATTATAATATTTATTATTATTATTATTATTATTATTATTATATTACGATTTGCAACGAAAAAATTACTTAATTTTTATTTTATAATAAAAAAATTACAAAAATCAAAAAATTAAGAATTCGATTACCGAAAAATCGATAATATGAAGATAAATATACATTTTATCTGTCGGACATCCAATAAATTTTGATATTATCAATGATTTTAAGGTCATAAAATAATATACTTTTTGCTGCTGTCAACAAATTTTACGGTTAATGATTTTGGTGGCCAAATTTTTTATTTTCTAGTTTTTTTATTTTTTGTTACAAAATAAAAGTTATATAATTTTTTTCATTACAAATCGTAATATAGTGAGTGTAATGTTACAACCCGTTATTTAGCCAATAATTTAGGGCTTACTTATATATCAAGCCTTAAATTTTTTTGACTAAATATATAAATTGACACTTAATTTTTCATTTAAATTCTTAAACTTATATAATAACCAATTCAACATCTCAAATATTTAAATTTAAAACTTTTAAACTATTGGCGGTGGTGTGGCAAAATTCGTGCGTCGCACTCAAAAAGAAACGCGTCAATATATAAGATTTTGGAAGGCAGCTTACTACAATTCCTTTATTAATCCATATTTTTCTCTCTCTCTCTCTCCATCTTCTTCTTTCCTCTTTTGCTATCGTATTTAGTCTTTTCCCTAAAATCCTAAAGCCTTTATATTAATCTGTGCATCTTAATTTGATCATTTATTTAGAAGATAGTAAGTCAGTATCTTGCTTAAAAAAAAATAAGAATGAAATATAAATGACTTTTTCAACCTTCCTTCCTGAGTCACTTTCAACTTTCATTGAAAAAAAAAATCCAATTTTTCCAACTTTTGAGTTGATTTTATAATTTAGAATTTTTAGTAAACCACAAAAGCTTCCTCTTGATTTTCTATTTCCTTTTCACGACAACATAATTAATGAATAATACTTTTCTACAAGACATTAAATACGTGATAGAGTGGAAATTTTGAACTAAATATTCCACACCATCTCGTGGTGTAAAGCTTTATCATAGCGTTAGTTTTTGGGCAAAATAAAGGAACAAATTAAGAACACACATATTCTTTTTCCTTTTACATTTCAATTTAATTGTCCAAATTTAATTTTTTGGTCAATTAAATTCATAACTATATCTTTATAGTCAAATCGCTCTATATTTTTAATAACTTTCTAATTTGACATGAAAATAAATAATTCAAAATTTATTGATTATAGTAAAAAAAAAAATCAGACAGCACAACATAAAAGTTAAAAAGGCTTTTTAATACTTTTTTCAAAAATAAATAAATTTGTGTCTTGCTATATAAAGTCCAAAAATTTGCTGATTATAGTGGAAATTAGTGGTTTATGATGGTGACGAATTTCAATTATTATAAAGTTAGGAGTTTCATAAAATTGATTGGGGATTTGTTAAAAAACTATACAATTTTGATGGTATATGTAATTTTTCAAAATCACATGGTATGACTTTAGAATGAATAGATGGAGCAAATTGAATACTAATGCTGATGGACCCACACAACAGTGGGCTATGGATGGTATATACAAATTGTGGAAATTGTCATAGTGCCTTAAAATATTCTTCAACTTTGCATGGACCACTCTCACTTAACATTATTAATTGATTTGTCATAGATCCTCACGGAAAATGACATCCTATTTTTCTAGAAGCATGTATAATTACATGCCAGGTCCTGATTATTTGATTTTTTTTGCATTACTTAAAAATTTAAGTTTTTATTATATTTTGAAATAAGTTTTGTCATTTTTTCTATCCGGTATCAAAAATTTACTGACTATAAATCGAATTCATGTTACACAGGTCCACAAATTGGTGTAAAATATTTTTTCTTAAATATATAAAAATATTACATATTTAGAATTTAATCTTTTAATGAGGTTTGAGGTGTGTAAGTTTTGTTATTGATCATATATAAAAATAAAAATAAAAATAAATAAATAAAAAAAAGGCAGACCTAATATATTTTATTTAGTTTTTAAGGAAAGAAGTAGTTGGCTGATATAATTGCTATTCAAGAAGGCATATGATTCTAGAACATCATTATAATTTGGGTATTAGGAATCACAACTAATTAGTTAATGATGTCCAATTCTCCATAATTTAAGATGTATACATTAATAATGCTGTCCTATTCAAACGCTTAATTTATTAAAAAGTTTCCACCTAGCAATGAAAAGAATATATATATATATATATATATATACATATATATATATATATATATGATACGGATCCAAGAAGACTATCATATGTCATTGAAGAGGGACAACCTTATGACTTTCAAATGGGTCTAAATGGAGTTCAAACACATAAATATATGATTCAAATGTCATTGGGGTGTGCTCCAATTTATAGGAGGCATATTTGGTGCTTTACCATCAATTTTGGATCATATATTTTTTTTTGATGAAAACAAATGATCTTTAAATAAAGAAAAGATCAAATACAAGGGGGAAATATATCCCAACCTAAGAAAGAATCAAACTGAATGGAAGCTCGGACAAGCAAATGAGCTTCACAATTATTAGTTCTACTAACCCAAGAAATGCTAACAAACGGCAAAATAGAAAGAAACGACTTACAGTCAGAAATAATTAAACCAAACTCCGAACAATCAGAAGCAAAATTATTTAAAGCAAAAGAAAGATCTTGAGCATCAGTAAAAATAATTCCTCCAGATGGAAGGTGATCTGCGACCCAAGCAAGCACTGAGCGCAAAGCCAATGCTTCTGCAACACGGGAGTTGAAAATTCCTGGCCAATGACCTGAAATCGCCTTGAAGATGTTACCATGAACATCCTTAAATACCGCTCCAAAACCACTTCTACCTAGTGAGGAGAAAACAGCTGCATCCACTTGATAAGACCACCCCTCCCTCAAGGTATCGACAGAACCCAAAACACCCATCAGGTCCCCATGATTCTGCTTTAAAACATTAAAAATAGATTTTGAGGCTTTCCATTCTTCAAGACAAGATAACGCTGTTTTAACAACAATGTGAGGGGCCATCAAGATATTATGCCACAAGAGCTTATTTCTGACATTCCAAATTTGCCATAAAATCATGCAAACTTCTTCAAATTTAACCTTGTCCAACGAACTATCCCAATTAGATAGCCAATCAAACATAGATGACACATTTTCTGGAACTCTTAACCCATAGTTATCCCACATGTCTCAGGCAAACTTACACTTTAAGAACACATGCACTTCATCTTCACAATTTTGACAGAGTAAATAGGAAGGATTCACCTCACAACCCCTTTGTAATAGCCTAATCATCAATGGAAGTATATTTCTCAAGACCCATAGATCCATTTGAAAGTCATAAGGTTTCCCCTCTTCAATAGCATATGATTAAAATAGACTCAAATGGGTCAAGATCTAATTTCGCTATTTTTAAATAATAATGGCTAACGTAGCAGCTATTGTAATTTAAAGAATAAGGGGGTAACTTGTGAAGCTTGAAGATGGTAACGATTTCAGAATATAGAGATATTGTTATCTTTCAATTTACATCAAAACAAGGACATAATTGAATGATATCTAGTGGAGGAGGGGTCTAAAAGTAAATGAAGGACCAAACTAAAACTTTATAAAAAAAAGTCGGTCATTCCCTTCTTCCTCTCTGGAATTTTCAATTCATCTTCGACATTCAACAATTGCCGCCATTTTGTTTGTCCATCGCCGGCGTCCATTTTTTCCCCTCCCTTTTTTTTCTTCCATTTCTTTGAACCCCAGTAGATTCGCGAGCCATTGCGCATTTGCGTTTTTCCATTTTTGTTCCCTCTTTCATCATTGTCCATCACGAGTTGCTGGTCCTTTCACAGCCACGAGCAGCAACTCTTAGAGATGAAGTTTCGACTGTCAAAATCGTGAAAAAAAGAAGAAAAGAGATGGAATTGTTTGTCTAATGATTGGTGGATGATGCCCAACGGTGATGATGCTTGGTATGGGATTTAGTGGCATGAAAGGCGTCGGGAAAGTAGCAGCTGGCACGACGACCAAGGGAGAGGAGAAGGTGGAGAAGCTGAGTTAATACCCAATGGGTCAAGATATTTGAATCTCGAAAGCACTCATTGGGTTAATACCCAATGGGTTGGAAAGTGAGATAGGTTAATTTTGGATTGATCCATTGGGTATTGGGTTGGGTTGAAAAATAAAATGAGTCAATTTTGGATTGATCCAATGGATATTTATGTGGATTGAGTTCGGTTTGTGTCAAATTTTTTTAGGTAAATTTGGATCGATCCATAGATTTGATTTAATTTTGTCAGGTCTATGTAGCACAAATCAAGACTGTTCTCTTTTTAATAAAAAAAGGAAAAACATGACTGTCTAATAATTTTTTTGTATTAATTATTTATTTTTAAATAATTACGGAAAATAAGTGACAAAATGATAAAGAAAAAAATTAAAGTGGGACGAAGATGAAATTCCAAACCGCTCTTACATATATGATGTACCAAATATATTCCAAACATATAAATATATATTACTGTCTTAAAAACAAAAATGGTGAAATTTGCTTTTGAAGTTTTGAAATTAGTATAGGTTTGTCTTTGAATCTTTTTAAAGTATGATTCGGATAAAATTTACTTTTAAAATATTAAAAATAATATATATTTGTTTATGAAATATGTTTTTGGGTTAAATTTATTCTCGATATTACGTAATTGGTTCAAATAATAAAACTCTAAGTAAGCAAACAAAAATATAGGTGATATACTAATTGAAGTCATATAAATTTGTTACATGTACATTTTAAATTGGCAAGCTTACATAACTTCAATTTACTTACTATGTATATTTGTGTCTACTTATTTGAGTTCCATTATTTTCGGTTGATTTTCAATGGTATCCAGCTATTATAATTCATAATAAACTAATAAAATTTGTAAAGGAAACAAGAAGTGCACTGGACCCATATTTTAGATGGGCTTACCTTTGGATGGTGCAGGCCTAGCTTTATACTTAGGCCTAGTTTTTCTTTCCAAACAAGACGAACACTTCATTAAGAGAGAATTAATTCCAGGTAATAAAATTAAATTATCTGGGAGAGATATGCGCGCTAAACAAGAAGAGATTAAAAATAAAATAGGCAGAAGAGAAACTGAAACCGGTCTTCTTTGATCAATAGATTGGATCAGTTGTAAGGATTGTATCTCAACTACAAAAGTGGTATCCAAATGACCATGACAAAAGAGAGGTGCATCCATCACAACCATGAGAAGATAAGGATATTACAACATCATAACTAATCTTGAAAAAACCTATTACCAAAGGTTGCCAGATTCAGCAGTGCGGTAATCTGATTTGACTTTGTATTGTCCAGAAGCCTTAACTTGGGATGTGATTAAAAAAAGTCTTGATCAAGTTTTATTTCCATGATTGAGATTGAGGATTGATTAAAGAAGAAACTTGTCCAGAGGGGCACAGTTCAGGTACAACAAAAACCAGTCAAAAAGGATGCGAACCAGGAATCCGCGAGTCGTTTATATTATAAAGTTCACCCGTGCTAAATGTTCCACCTGAGACCTTCAGATAATACTTATACTTTTCCATGCCGAAAGGTTATTAATAATGCGGCAGATAAGAAGTCACCATTGGGAAAATACCTCCCTTTTAAGAACTTTAGCTGATAAAGAATAAGAGTGGTTGATAATGCGGCTATCCTTGTTTAGCCAAGAGTGACAAATTAAAAGCTTTAGAATCTCCGATGCCCATGCCATCTTCCCACTTTCTTTGAATGAGTTTAGGGCACCCAATGTTGCTTATGCTTGCTATCATATTGTCCCCACCAAAAATTGATGATCATTCTTGAAAGGTCATCACAAAGTGATTGCCAACTAGAGAGCTTACCACACAGTGGCAATTATCATCTGTTAATACTTTTTAATCTACTACATATCTTATCTACCGAATCTGTACCCCAAACGCTATGCATATGTATTGTCCGTGAAAAAAAAAATAGAAAATATATATATAAACCCACTACTATTTTATTCATTAAGTTGGCTTTTCAATGTCTACTTACAAAAAATCTGAAAAATATTGCCTAAAGACAAGAGAGGGACATGAATTCTCGTAATTAGGAGCATAGCTAGAAATTAAATTCAGTGAGCTTAAAATTATTGCTGATAAAAAAAATTCATTCATATAAGAAAATAATAAAAAATAACATGTTAATATGATAATAATATATATTGCAATATTTGTAATATTACAATTGTATTTTACGAGTTTTCATATTTTGAAAGCATTAAATGATTATTTCATTGTCAATACTTTCAAATATATATATTTTTTTCAATATATGTAACTAAACAATTATTCAATAACTGATCTACCATTCGATTTTGTAGACGATTTTTCACTATATTTATAGCAGAAAATACTCTTTCAACAGTTGTCGTTGCGACTAATAATATCAAAGATAATTTGACAAGCAAATACTCTAAAGGATACACCAATTTTTTTCTTGTCTTAACTAACAATTGAGCAAGATAGTTGATTCCTTCTAACATCAAAACTCATCATTTGATAGCATGTCAGTAGTATAAGTTTCAAACTAATTGTCAAGTGAAAGAAGTTCTACCTGTGAAAAATCACAAGAATAAAATTGAGTAAGTCAAATCAAATTTTCTTTGTCAAAAGAGGAAAATGAATCGATCATTTGGACTTAAACAGATCACACATAAAAGTAATTCAGTATTCATCTCAGTAAAACGATCAGTAAGCTACTGAAGTTGCAAATTAATGATAGCATGAAACAAATCCACTTGAAAATTGTGTAAATATGTGACTTGTTAAATTCTATGTTGTGACTGCCCTTTCACTTAAAATATGTCACTCGTATTAGAAATAGAGTCATTATGTGTTTCACAAAAGAGGCAAATCTCATTTAACAAAAAATCCCAACCATCATACCCCATTTTTTGTAGCCTCTTTTTTTGATATTGCAACCAATTGCATAAAATTAACAATATCTTGATATTTTCTTTGCAAAACTTGTGATAACTCATTTGTGATTCCTAAAATCCCTTTCATTAAGTGCAAATTGAATGGAAAATCAAAACATTGTAATACTTCTAATAAAGCACAAACTTCAGCCCTTTGTTTAGAGTTAGTTCCATACTCCACAGTATTATCAAGTACCTCTACTATAGATGTAAACATAATTATTAAATTCAAGCTTATACCATAATGAGAACCCTAACATGTGTCACTTGCTCTTTTAAGACTACTTTCTTGATTTAATCCTCAACCACTTACCAATTTCTCAATGCTTTAGAAACTGTATTAGTTTGAATTTCTCTCAAAAGATCTCGATGTTTACATGATGCTCCAATAACATTCAGTAAAATAGCTAACAAATTAAAAATAGATGCAATATTGATACCATTTTTAGTAACTGCAACAAGTGTTAATTGGAGTGGATGAGCAAAACAATGAACATAATAAGCAGGTTCATTTTCTTTCATGATCAAACTCTTCAATACATAGAATTCTCTAATCATTTTATTGCCGCATTATAACTTGCCCTCATAATTGCGTAATGCAAGCACAACCAAGAAATATCAAATAAGAAATCAATTCAAGGATGCACTGGCATTACCAGATGGTTCAATAACAAGGTTAAGGGCTAAGAAGTTTAAGAAAGCACTACAAACATACTTGGACCGAACTGTGGAAGCTATGGAGAGCCAGGAGCTCCTTATGCCAAACAGCATCAAGACCAACTCAATAGGGCCAAATTGTAAAGATCAAATGTGCATGATAAATTTGACATGTGCAAGTCATGTGAAACTTGACATGTGCCGAGCATGTGACATGATAATGGTGATTTATATAGTATTTTAGTATGTTTTTAGGTGTTTAATTAGGTTAATTTTGTATTAATTAGGTTGAATTTGAGTTTAATTGGTTAATTTTATGTTTTTGGAGTTAATTGTAAAATTTGGTGTTTTTCAGGGTTAATTTGCAAGAAAAAGGACTTAATTGTAAAAAGGCAAGAAGATTTGGGCCAAAACTGTGAATTTGGAAATTTGATGCAAGCGTGAAGTCCAGAAGAGTTATGCGTGCCCACGTGAAATGAAAAAGGAAGGATCACATGGCCACGTGAGCGATTGAACAAAGCTACACGTGACCACGTGTGATTTATCAAAGGAAGATGAGTGGCCCCGTGAATTAAAGAAGAAAAGAACACATGGCCACGTGTGAAAATGAACTAAGAAACACATGGCCACGTGTGAGTCTCCCATGAAGCGAAGGATTTGCATTTTTTTCCAATTCAAGAAGGATTCTTTTCCTACTCCAATTTGGGAAGTTTAGAAGGCTTCTACAACATATTTTGCCTATAAATAGACAACTCTAACACCAAAGAAAGAAAATTAAAGGGAGGAATTAGAGGAATTAATTAGAAGAACTAGTAGAGTTCTTTAGTTTTAGTTTTACTTTGTTTTTCCAGTTTTTATGTTTTCATTGTTTTTCTTCAACTTTTTTTTAGTTTTTAATTATGTTTAGGAAGTAGTTTTTCTTCTTTTGCTAATATATTCTTGAAATCTTATATTTTCATTGTTATGACTTTATTTTGAGCTTAATTTCAATATCGGTTGATTATTTCTTGGTTTTAAGCATATTCTTATTTTTGATTGTATTGAGATTGATTGTTGGTTTATTGAATAAATAATTAAAAATTGATTTTGACATAGTTAATGATTTGCGTGTTCTTGGGTTTAACTTTTTAATGTTTATGCATGATTATTATCCGAAATATGAGATGATTATGCGTGAATTTTATTGGTCAATACTAAGAAAGGGTGAACTAAGAATGAATTGGAATTGAATCACTTGAAAAAGGTTTCAATGAATATTTAGGAAGTTAAAACTAGATTTTCATGCTAAGTATTAGATTTGTCTATGAGTTTAATACTAAGAATGATATACTTGAATAAAGATATCTTGCTTTATTACTTGTTTTTCCATAATCACTAGTATTTATATTGAATTTAAGTCATTACAATAAAAGTTAAGGTGGATAGTTTCTTTAGCAAGAGAATTTCAGTTTTTGTTTTGTTTTTAATTCATGTTTTAGCTTTTGTTTTGTTTAATTGTTTATTTTGTTTAATTTTTGCTTTTAAATCAAAAACATTTGGGAAACAATCTCGGATTAATTTAATTCATATATAGATATTATCCTTAGCAATCCATGTTCCCTTGGGTACGATATTTGGGGTCTTAATCTATATTTCCCTGTATTACTAGCCGATCTAGTACACTTACTAGACACTGGTCATGACACTTGACATGTAACCATGACATGTGCCTTGACATGTGATAGACATGTGCCATATGCATATGCACATTATGTAAGCTAAGGCATGTGTAATGCATATGCTAATTGTTGGATTAAGGGGTTGAATTGTTTGGGCTTTAGTTAGGACTTTTATTTATTATTTTGCATTATTTGTAATTAGTTAGGCCTTATTTTAAGATGGGTTTCATGCCAACTTTGGGCTGCCCATCCATTTGGTTTTGTTTTATTACTTTAAGTAGGAAAATGGGCTTAATTTCCAATCCTAATGGGCATCGAAATTTTGGCTTATTTGTTATTCTAATTAGGTTAAGGATTATTCTTTAAGTGGGTATAAATACCATATTAAACTTTTTTGTATTTAGATTTGATTAATTTGAGAATATTTCTTTGGCTTGGTCAAAATTCATCTTTGGGAGGATTGCTTGATTTATTCCATTGCATCAAGAACTTAAATTCTTATCAAGGTATTTGCTTTATGACGAATTCTGTTCTTGTATTTAAAATCAACCTAATTATTTGTGTTTCCTTTCATATATTGATTGGGGGTTTAATAGGGTTGGAGATTTAATTCTTGTTCATATTCATGCCCAATTGTGTGTTTTAGGGGTTTCCGGTTCTTTAACCTTAGGATTCTACATCATTTGGTATCAGAGTTTGGATTAGAATAAATTATTATTTGTCTTGCGTTAATTTACCATTTTATTTTTAATTTTCTTTAAAATTAAAATTTAAAAATTATCTTGTTCTTATCAATTTTGTGTTCTTCTTTGTTCCTGAATCTATTCTTTTGTGTTCTTCTTTATTCCTACATTAGATCTTATGTTTTTTGATGTTTTAAGTTAAAAAAAAGCGTTGGTATTATTCACAATACTGTTCATCCGAATTTAAAAAAAAAGAATTGTAAAGAAGTGTTTCAATTCGGAATTACCTCTAATTCGTGTGAATAAATAGGATTACAACTCTTTGGGTAGAACTTATCCTCATCTCATCTTGTCTTAATTTAGACATATCATTATCCTTGATTTAAGACAAGTGTGTCTTCATTTATCATCTTTGTCTTAACCTAGACAAGTGTGTCTTTATTTCTTACTTTTGTCTTAACCTAGACAATTGGATTTTTCTAATTAGATCAACATAGTGGATAAGTCATTTTGTCTTAGTCTTGACGTTTGGTTTCTTTATTTTGGTCTCATTAGGACATAGTTGGTTATTCTTTGTCTTAACTTAGACATTTATTTTAATTTCCTTATATTGGGTTAGTTTAGGCATTTTTTGATCTCTTTAACTTTTGTCTTAGTGTTTTAACATATCTTTGTATCAAGTTGAATTTTTCATTAGGGAAATTTCAATTTTTGCATTAGTTTTGTCATTTCTTTCATTCTATGTTGCTTTCTTTGGTGTCTTTATATCTTTTGCTTCCATTTACATTATAGTTAACAATTTGATTTTTGTTAATTGAAATTACATAATTTGGACAACATACATATCTTCATCTTGTATGCTTATTTCAATTTTCTTTATTTTGGTATTTTGCTTCTAGTATTGAGCTTGTCTTCTTTGTTAAGTATTTTTCATTGCATTCCTCATTTTTATTTGATGTTTATGAATTATTTTGACTTGAGTTTGAGTTCTAAAGTACAATTGAGGAAAACAAGCTTGAGTGGTAAAAGGCTTAAGTGTGTGAGCTTAACAAAGAGTAAAAACCAAATTTGAGTGAAACACGAGTGGAGTGTCATTTTTTCTTGAGTGTAAACATGCGAGGGAGTGTTGTGAGGCTATTTTATCTAACATCTTTTACAGGCTTACATCATGATTGAAAACACTAACATGAGGGAAATGTTCTAAGAGGAAGATGAAAATGTGCCTGATTTTGAAATATTTTATAAGGCTTTTGTTAGTGAGTTCAAGAAGTTGAATACTAGGATGGATGGGATGGAAGAGAAGTTAGAAGTGAGTGTATCTAATTTTAGAAGAATAGTTAGGAGAGGTTAATAGATTAATGAATAGGGTGATTTAAGTGATTGGGCTAATGATGAGGAAGTCCAATCTAGAAGGGGTAGAGTAAGAAGAGAAGAAAGAATGGAGAGGAGAGATAACAACCTTAGTACCATAAAGGTGAACATTCCATCTTTTAAAGGTAGAAATAATACTGAAGTGTATTTAGAATGGAAAAAAGGGGTAGACATGGTTTTTGATTGCCATAATTATGCTAAAGAGAAAAAGGTAAAATTAGCAGTATTGAAATTTTGTGATTATGTATTGGTTTGGTGGAACGAGTTAGTCAAGAGTAGAAGAAGGAATAGAGATCCACATATATCAACTTGGAAAGAAATGAAGAGAGTGATGAAAAGAAGGTTTGTGCCATCTTATTATTATAGAGAGTTACACCAGTAATTACATAGTCTCACCCAAGGAGCTAGCTCAGTAGAGGATTATTGCAAGGAGATGGAGATGCTATTAATTAAAGAAAACATAGAAAAGGAAGAAGAGGTGACTATAGCTCGATTTATAGGAGGTTTGAATAGGAAAATTGCTAATGTAGTGGAATTGCAACATTATGGAGAGATAAAGGACCTAGTGAATATTGTCATAAAGGTAAAGAGACAACAAAAACAAAAGAGGGTAACAAGGTTATTTTTGAATTCTAGCAACAAATGGAATTCAAAATGGAGTAAAAATGAAGAAAAGAAGGAGTACCATTCAATTTCCAAAGAGAAAGGCTTTGAAACAAACAAAGGCAAGGAAATAAGTACTTCATTCCAAAAAGGTACTACTGATCCTTCATCTAAACTTTCTAAACATAGGAATATTAAATGTTTTAAGTGTCAGGGGCTTGGTCGTTATACATCTGAATGTCCTAATAGGAAAACTATATTTATTAAAGGGGAAGAAATTATTTCTGAATATGATAATAGGAATGAGTTTGATGGTAATGAATTAAGTATGCTACCTTTAGAAAATTGTAATAATAATGATGAGTGTGTTGAATATGTTGTTAAGGGGGAAGTCTTAGTTACTAGGTGTGTTTTGAATGTGAATGTGAAGGAAGATCGCTTAGAACAAAGGGAACATATATTTCATAGGCCCTTTCTTTTATTAGGTAGGCCTTGGTAATTTGATAGGCTTGTTGTGCATAATGGATATAAGAATAGATATTCTTTTGTGCATGATGGGCATAAAGTTACTTTAACACCATTGTCACCTAAAGAAACATACTTTGAACAATTGAGAATTCAACAAACTTCAAGTGGAAATTCGGGTAGTGAGGTGAAAAAGAAAAAAAGAGAGAAAATAGGCCATAAGAGAAAAGAATAAGAATAAAGGCCCAATGGTGAGTGATTGCACAAATGAGAAAAATAAAGTAGGATGTGTAGGAGAGAAAAAGTTAGTGAGTGAAAAGAAAAAGAATGACAAGAAAAGTGAGCAAAAAGAACTTGAGAGGAGTGAAAAAGTTAAGAAACAATCATGTTTTTATGAAAAAGAAAGAGAAATAAAAAGTGTATACTTAAGCAAGAGAACTTTAGTCTTGATTCGATTCAAGAAAACTTTGTTTGCTGAAACTGATCTTAAACCCAAGTTGCCTAGTATTTTTATGACCTTATTGTAGGAATATAAAGATGTCTTTCCAGAAGATTTTCTACGCAGATTACTACCTTGAGAGGAATTGAGCATTAAATTGACTTTTTACCTGGATCTCAAATACCTAATCGACCAGCTTACTGAAGCAATTCAGAGGAAATAAAGGAACTACAAAAGCAAATGGATGAATTGGTTCAAAAATGTTATGTAAGAACAAGCATTAGTTCTTATACTGTACCAGTCTTATTGGTACCAAAGAAGAATGAGACATGAAATATGTGTGTGGATTGTAAGGTGGTCAACAAAATCATTGTATAGTATTGCCATCCTATTTATAAATTAGATGATCTGCTAGATGATTTGCATGGTGCATGTTTGTTCACTAAAATTGATTTAAAAAGTGGCTATTATCAAATTAAGATGAAAGAGGGAAAGGAGTGAAAAATTGCATTTAAGACTAAATATGGATTATATGAGTGGTTAGTAATGCCTTTTGGATTATCTAATACACCTAGTACTTTCATGCATTTAATGAACCATGTATTATGTGAGTTTTTTTTGGAAAATTTGTGGTTGTTTACTTTGATGACATTTTAGTTTACAGCAAGTGCTTAAATGAACATATTATGCATGTTAAAACTGTAATGGATCTGTTGAGGAAGGAAAAATTGTAATGACTATACTAGATAATCCTGATTACTATTACTAATTACATTCATGAATCCTATTAATGCTATGACTTATCTGTTAATGATGCATATATGAGCATACATACATTCATACTGTCATATGTTGATGATCATTCTTTACATAACTTTATAATTACACGCCTTTAAATACAAATACATTGGATGTAACCAAAAGAGATGCAAAAGTTATTTCATACATCAAAATGCTACTTCTAATATGATGTCGGCTTGGGAGATTGTTGGCTTTTTCCCTGAACAAAATTTCTACCCTACGAACCTACACGGATAAACACCCGTGCTAAGCTAAAAAGCTTAGTGGGGAACAACTAATAACATACTGATAATTACTTGCAGTAGTTATCAACAAGCATACAACAACAATAATATACAATGTATTATCTGGATTAATAAAGATATAACTGTATCCTTTAATCAGAACAGTAACAGATTTCATACTATATATGCATATCATTATTTGCATAAATGGCCTACGTACAATCCTATGGGTGTGGATAACGGGTGTAATGGATACTCGAAGGTATCAAAATAGAAGGATACCCAAAGGTATCTAAACAGAAGTCTCATGTAGAGACAAACAAAAGACTCATAAGAGTCAAATAGAAGCAGCTGCGATAGGAACCCTATAGGCATGCCTATCTATCCACATCCAAGTGCAGGCAGAAGTCAATCATCTTTCATATCCTATGAACTTGTTTTAACATATTCCATTATAGCATTAATAAATGCAAAGAACTGTAATATCATACATTGTTTTCTCATAGTAAAAGCAATCATATACTGTCATTGCAAGGAAGTAATTCATGCTTGTTCAATTTTAAGGTAATAAGACTTACCTTTCAATTATTAAGCAATTCTTGCAATTAAAGGGATTCCTTGCTGTATAACTTGCAATTTAGAAGATATATTTACTATATGACTGTAATCTAAGATGATTTATAAGCTTAGAAAGGGCTTAGACAAGTCTGTACCTCAAAAGAAATCAAAGAAAATACAGTTTTCAAAATACAGGGGAGGGTCACGGTTATTAACAATTCCTAGTAACCGTGAGCCCAGACTTGTGATAAGGGTCACGGTTACTACCAATTTCCTAGTAACCGTGAGCCATGATGCTCTTTGATTCTGGACTAAAACAATGGACTACCTCATGGTTACCAACAATTTCGCAGTAATCGTGAATTAGGGTGATGAACTCGGGTCACGGTTACTATGAATTCCTTAGTAACCGTGAGATAGCATGGGTTTTGTTTTTGGACCAAAAGTTCATTTCCTCACGATTACTAAGCCTAGGGTAGTAACCGTGAAGAAATGCTACGAGACTGGGTCACGGTTACTATGAAACCTTGGTAACCGTGATCCAGAAAATACTTTTGGTCTGGACTGAAAATTAGGCACCTCACGGTTACTATGAAATTCATGGTGACCGTGAGCCCTAAACCGCCTCGAGACCGATTTCCAGTCTCGACTTCTAAACCAAATTTTAACCTGAAAAACAACAATTTTTGGCAAAATGGCCTTCAACAAAGTTGTAGGCCTAAGTTTCTAGTTTTCAAAACACCAAAAATTATTTCAATAGGACCTGTAAAACTCTAGTTATTCAAGAAAACCACAGACTGTTCATGAAGGCAAAATCACAACCACAACCAGGTTTCAATACCGATTTTCACTATCATGTAGTGGAAATCAGATTTCGGTCTCTTCTAACAAAATCAAGACATAAAAGTCTAGTTTCTATATCAACTGGAATTTTATCATTTAGACAACTATAGCTCAAGATATGAGCAAAAGTGTACAGACTGGTCAAATGATCTTTAAAACAGATTTTCATATTTTCAACTAAAACTTGCATGCTTTTAACTCTAAACCCTTCTAAGCTTCAAAGCATCCATAAAACACATGAGAGAGGCACTTAAGATCTCTCTCATGACAAGTCAATATATATATACACATATAAAATCCTAAGTTTCCATACCTTACTAAGCTCCAAGCCTTCTTTAACCTTGGAGAGCCTCTTTCCCTTTTCTTTTGCTTGATCCTTCTTCTATAATACAAGACACTTTCATGAATATTTCTCAGTCTAGACAAATAACAACTCATATCAAAGAAGAAACAAATTATCTTACCACTAAACCCAAGCAAACCTTTCTTTTTTTTTTTGTCAAAAACCCAAAAATTCTAGAGAGAGAATTTGAGAGATAGAGTTTAAGGTAAGAGAGAGAGAGGTTGAAGATGAAGATTGAAGGATGAAGGCCAAGTGGTTGGCCGACCATCACTCCCTCAAGAATATCTCCCTCCTCTTCTTAATGATTGTCCCAAATGTCATGTTAAAGCCAAACTTGCCATTTAGTCCCTTAACTTTCCTTTATTTCTAGTAATACCCCACAACTTACCCTTAAACTTTTCAATTAAGTCCTTTTTCATACATTTATACTTAATTAGGCATAAACACTAATACTTAATTAGTGATAACTTTTCTAGGGTGTATTAAGGGGTATTACAAAAATTGTATGCAAACCTTTAGAAGTGTTCATTTGGCATGGATAAAGTTGTCTTTTCAGGTTTTATAATAAGTTCTAAAGGAGTGAAAGTTGATCATGAAAAGGTGAAGGCTATTCAAGAATGGCCAATGCCTAAAAATGTAAGTGAAGTAAGGAGTTTCCATGGCTTTGCTAGTTTCTGTAGGCGATTTGTAAGAGATTTCTTTACTATTGTTGCAACACTAAATGAAATTATTAAAAAGAATGTCGGCTTTAAATAGGAAAAAGAGCAAGAAAATGCATTTAGAAATTTAAAAGAGAAATTATGTACTACTCTTGTTTTGCATTTATTTGATTTTTCTAAAACCTTTAAAATTGAATGTGATGCTTCTGAGATTGGTATAGGTGCTATTTTGATAAAGGAAAAATTATCTAATAGCATATTTCAGTGAGAAATTGAGCAGGCTAGTGTTAAACTATTCCACCAATGACAAAGAGCTTTATATATTGGTGAGAGCTCTTGAGGTGTGGAAGCACGATTCGCTGCCTGAAGAATTCACGATACATAGTGATCACTAGTCTCTCAAGTATTTAAAGAGATATGGCAAATTAAACAAAAAGCATGCAGGTTAGATGAAATTTTTGGAGACATTTCCATATGTGATAAAATACAAGCAAGGTAAAGAAAATGTTGTGGCTGATGCACTATCTAAAAGGTATGCTTTAATTTCTATGCTTACTTTTAAGTTACTTGGATTTGAGCATTTGAAGGATTTGTATGTAGGTGATGTTGATTTTGCTACTGTGTATCATGCTTGTGAACATACTGATTTGAAAAGTACTATAGACATAAATGATATATTTTTAGGAGAAAACAACTTTGTATTCCTACATGTTCTATTACGAAGTTGCTTGTTAGGAAATCACATAAATGATGTCTTTTTAAGGGAAAAAAACTTTGTATTCCTACATGTCTTACATGTATTCGTACATGTTCTATTGGCCAAATATGAGAAGAGATGTGGAAATAATTTATGCCAAGTGCATTATATATAAACAAGCTAAGTCTAAATCTATGCCTCATGGACTGTATACACAATTACTTGTGCTTAGTGAACCTTGGACTGACATTTCCATGGATTTTATTTTGGGTTTACTTAGAACTAGGAAAGGCAGAGATAGCATATTTGTTGTAATGGATAAATTTAGTAAAATGGCTTATTTCATTGCTTGCCATAAAATAGATGATGCAACAAACATTGTTAATCTATTCTTTAGAGAGGTGGTTCGACTTCATGGAGTGCCAAAAACCATTGTGTCTGATAGGGATACTAAGTTCTAAGTCGTTTTTTGAGAGTTTTGTGGGGAAAGTTAGGTACTAAGCTTTTATTTTCTACTACATGTCATCCACAATTTCATGGGCAAACTAAAGTAGTAAATAGGACTTTAGGAACTATGTTGCGTGCTATTTTTAGAAAGAATTTAAGAACTTGGGAAAATTGTTTGCCATTCATTGAATTTGCATATAATGATGCTATACATTTTTCTACTGATTATTCTCCATTTGAAATGGTGTTTGGTTTTAATCCATTAACTGTTTTGGATTTGCTATTTTTACCTTTGAATAAGCTTGCTAGTTTAGATGGAAAATAGAAGGCAAATTTGGTTAAAACAATACATGAGAAAGCTCGTGAAAAAATTGAGAAAAATAATCACATATATGCGCAAAAGGCCAATAAAGGAAGAAAACAGGTTATTTTTGAACCAGGTGATTGGGTTTGGGTGCATATGCGAAAAGAAAGATTTCCACAACAAAGGAAGTCAAAACTTGATGCAAGGTGTGATGGACCATTTCAAGTGTTAAAATGCATCAATGACAATGCATATAAGATTGACTTGGCTGGTGAGTATAATGTTAGTACTACTTTTAATGTTTCAGATTTATCTCCTTTTGACCAGCGGGTCCAATAACAAGGTCAAGGGCTAAGAAATTCAAAGAAGCATTAAAAAAATACTTGGGCCGAATTGGGGAAGCTATAGAGAGTTAAGAGGGAGTTGGGCCAAATGGCATCAAAACCAACTCAATAGGGCTGAATTGTGAAGATCAAATGTGCATGATAAATTTGATATGTGCAAGTCATGTGACACTTGACATGTGCCGGACATGTGACCATGAAATGTGCCAAGTATATACCATGACATGTGCTAGACATGTGTCAAGTCATGTGCTATATACATGTTCACATCATGTGAGCTAAGGAATGTATAATGCATGTGCTAGTTGTTGGATTAAGGGGTTGAATTTTTTAGACTTTAGTTAGGACTCTTATTTATTATTTTGAATTATTTGTAATAAGTTAGGCCTCATTTTAAGAAGGGTTTCACGCCAACATTGGGCTGCCCATCCATTTGGTTTTGTTTTATTACTTTAAGTAAGAAAATGGGCTTAATTTCCAGTCTTAATAGGTATGAGAATTTTGGCCTACTTGTTATTCCAATTAGGTTAAGGATTATTTTCTAAGTGGGTATAAATACCATATTAAACTCTTTTTATTCAAATTTGATTAATTTGAGAATATTTATTTTTGTCTTGGACGAACTTCATCTTTGGGAGGATTGCTTGATTTCTTCCATTGCATCAAGAACTTTAATTGTTATCAAGATATTTACTTTGTGGTGAATTCTGTTCTTGTATTTGAAATCAATGTAATTATTTGTGTTTCCTTTCATATATTGATTGGGGGTTCAATATGGTTGAAAATTTAATTTTTATTCATGTTCATGCCATATTGTGTATTTTAGGAGTTTCAAATTCTTTAGCTTTAGGGTTCTGCATCATTACGACATACTTAAACCATACTTAGCAAATAACAACTTGATCAAAGCTTTAAAAAATTAAACATTAGTATCATGAACATGAAGAATATTAAGAAATCTTTCAGCCACATCCCCTTTATAATTAACATAATATAGAATAACAATCATTTGTTCTTTGAGGATATGTCATGAGATTCATCAACCAAAATTACAAATAGCACTACAAGAAAATTGCAAATTAGCAATGAAAATTATCAATTTTCCATTGCTAATCAAAAATAGCAAGAGAAATTAGCAATGAAAATTTCAGTTGCTAATTTAGCAGTTGCTATTTTTAACAACGAAAATTTCATTATGTTGCTACATTTAGCAATGAAAATGGAATTCCGTTGCTAAATTCAACAATGCAAGATTCGGTGAATTGGTCAATTTTAGCAACGGAATATAAATTTTCGTTGCTAAATTTATCAATGGATATTGATTTCCCTTGCTAAATTCTCCCATAAGTAAAAAAATTAACGACGGTCCTATTCGTCGCGAATTTGTCACTAAAAATTATGATAATTTTTTAATATCAAAAACCCATGATTGACAGGAAAGAAAGTTTGAGAGATTGCATGCATGGAAGAGCCATTAACTGCCAAAAATATATGATTACAAGATAATGTAATGTAAACCAAAAATTAGTGGTAAGACAAAATCAATGGCATGACATGCAAGCATATTTCAAGATAAATAATCAAAAATAAATTTAAATAAATAAATTAAATAAAAACATCAAGAATATTAACAATATGTCTTAAACACATATTCAGTCACGAGCCTTGTATACACTGCTATAAGTTTCTTGTCCAATTTGTATATCAATGAAGAAGTATATATGTCATGGCTTGAAAATACCTAAGAACACAAAGAATCATGTAGTATTTATTCAACATATGGATTTGACTAATATCCATAGAGTATAAAATCATTTTCTCATCTTTTAAACATAAGAAAAGGTATTACTGCAATAATAAGTTACTGCAAAGTCCGTGCAACAATCTTTGGTTATCTATTTAGTTATTTGTTTAAGGGCAAACTAAAACAGCTTGTTGTTTTAGTTATCTAACAATTCAATGACTAATTAATAACTAATTCAGTTACGTCTAATCTCTAATACGATAATTGAATATAGCAAATTATATTATAGTCATGTTTTTGCTGGAAAAGAATTAGTAAATAACATCGTTTATATTAAATTTGTTAATTGGCAAATAAAATGGGAAAAGGCAAATAAAAAAGAATAGAAGCTTCACTTTTTCTAGGCATTCATCTTCAGAAAGCAGCGCCAGCCATTCTGAAAAATTCTCATTTGCAAAAGCCTCACCAAAAGTTGTTACATCAACATTAATAACATGCTTGATCTCAAATGCACGAGACCTGAACTTGTATTGTTGTGTGCCATGGCCTCTTTTGCTTATCACTTGAGTTTTCATATTTACCCATATGATTGAAAATTCTTTGAACATCTTATCCAATACCTGAACATAATATGTTTAAGTATCAGAATATCACTCTTCCAAACCAAATTCACATCACTTTCAGCTATGGCAACAAATCACACCTTAAATGAAGTTTGATCAATCCTATGCGCATCAGCCACAAAGTGAGCAACATGGACAAGTATATTCAGATGAAGAGAAGTTTTGAGTTGCAAAACAGAAACCTATTATCATTTCAAGCACAAATAGGATTTTGTAAGAAAAAAGAAACGTAAGCTTGTACAATTCACAAGATTCAAATAGAAACAATTGCTAGAATCAAGAATGGAGCAACCGAAGGCTTACCCCTCTTTTAGTATCAACATCACTTAAAATGGAAACCAACTTTTCCAGGATATCTATTTCCTTCTCCTAAAAGTTTACAGGGGTAACTATATCATTAGAAGAAACCAGAGCAAGTGCATACGGCCTTGGGAATTTCATAAATGAACTAATTGATTCCTACAACATTTACCAAGTCAACCAGCAATAGATAACAGACAAAGGCTACAAATATAACAGTCAGTTAAATTAATTAGATGAAAAAAATAAGAAAAGAAAAGAAAAGAAACTTTTGAATGAAGTACCATGACTTGCTTCATATTATCAATTCCTGCATTAAGTAACTTTTTTTTCGATATGGCACTAAAAAGAATTAGTGACAGGCCCGATTTCATCTCATATACTGCAACTTGAAATGGTTGAGCTACATCAATGTATTCCTTGTGTTCATCTGATAATTGATTAATAAAATAATTTGCTGTTTCCTAAGGAATCAGATATCAAGAAAAGCACATAAGAAAAAAATTGAGTTCATTCTGATGCTATCCTCCATCAAGAACATACCTAACAAGCATAGAAAACATACCTGCCAATTGCAAATTTGCTCGAGCACTTACTTCAACTCCATGACTTGAATATTATTTGACAGATCCACCACCATCATAATAAGTTTCAGGAACTCCCTACATTCTCTCCTTAGTAAACTAAATTTTGAAGGGTAGCTGCGGAACACCATCTGAAGATAAAAGAATAGTATCTTATTGTCAAGAAGAAACAATATATGTTTGCTCCATTTACAAAAAATAACACAAAGGTCATATGATGTGATAAGGAAAAGTAGAAGCAGAAGGTCGATAGAATTGTCGAACAACTATTAAAATTGTAACTTCTATCTGCAAGATGTCATAACAAATTCCATAACCAATTCAAAGCTAGCAAGACAACTAGTCAATCATAACACAAAAATTCGACAAATATACTAAAATGAGGTCAAAATGCATCTTGAATTGTAATGGTTTAAGTTAATTTGCTATGGACTAAACAGAGTATTAGTTTCCAAACCTTTCTTGAAGTCATTTTTTCTCAGCTTCAAGCAATCGTAATGCTCCAACTCTCTTTTCATTAGCCTCTCTTAAAGAGAACCATCCTGCTAGATAGTCGCATTCTTGTCGCACCTACCAGGAGTTGCACATCATAAAAGTTATGATATCAGTGTAAGGCCAAGTTAATTCTGAATCCAGTACAAGTAGACACTAGTGCCACATATGTTATGCTCAAATTTTGCATTCAACTTAACTTAATTCACATCTTGATTCAACCAAAATTAGAAGACATTTGATTTCATAACCAAATTGACAACATGAAACATAAAATGAATAACAGGAAATCCATGCATGAAAAACTGAAAGAAACACAACAGCGATATAAAGTTCACAACCTTAGTTTCAACATCAAGTGATGAAATCTTTTCTTCTAGTTGCAAGTACTTCAAAGAGTACTTTAAAGTAGGATCTATATCATGACCACAAAGCAAGAGACTGAAGCGCAATCCCCTAATCCGCAACCATACATAACCAATCTTTGTATTGAAGTCAACACAAAGATAAAAAATGAGAAAGATGAAAGAAGTGAAGATATGATGCTAATAAGATTGATATAAATAAACTGTACAACTTATATGAATAAAGAACCAATCAACCATACTCACCAGTGGATGAGCAACAAAGACAAAGGTCTCCAAGTAGTGGCTCAAGCCACAAATTAAACAAGCAGTTCAAACTTTGATCACTTGACGATGCAATGATTGATCTCAACTTCTGCACCTCATCATGCTGCCACCAGAATAAATACGGAGAAGATATTATAATAGAAAAATTTACTGAACTAAAGCCACAAAGTTAGCCAGTTTACCATTGTTTATCTGATGTTCATCACCAAATAAAATAAATGGATATAAATAAACTATTTGAATGCATGCAAGTTATTCATCAGGAGAAACTCATCAAAAGGGTACTGTAATCAAGTTTTTCTGAAATTTACAGAAGACGAAATTGATTGCAGCAAATTTATCAGCATCAAACACACTTTTATGTGCACATATAATATGAAAATAACATAGTATCAAGCATGAAATCCCTAGAAACAAGAGAATATAAACATATATATATATATTGTAATTATGAATTCACTAAAAATCAGCCACCTGTTGGAAGAGTGAACAAACAGAAGACGACAGAAAACTGGCTAAATTTGTCAATGTTAGCTGTCAAAGATATTGATTTTATGAGACTGAGGTGGACGATTTGCATGAGTTGTTGACAGTTTGTTGTTTAAGTGCTAGACAATGTGGACAGTTGAAGCTGTTTTAGTGCAAAAACAGCTTGCTATTTGTATTTCATTTTTAGCCGTAATTCTCTTAGTAAATAGTAATTAATAGTTCTAATTAAGTACCATTAATTAGAGAGATATGTTTAACCTTTGTAATGACAATATATTAGCATAAAAACTAACAGTGCAAAAAATCCATGCCACAAAGTCATCAAGTTTGGAAGTTGTCATTAAAGGCATCAAGTTATAAAATGATTATTGCGATATTCCAATTTTGTATACCAATTTGCATATGTAGGTATATGAAAGTATACCAAATTAGAGTGTAATGAATAGGTATATGAAAGTACACCAAATTAGAGTGTATGAATTTATCATTACGTAATTTCATATACCAAAAGTAAATATTAAAATAACAAAATTGAATTATATTCTTTAATTATACTCGTGGATATACATAGATATATCACAAAATGGTGTACCAACTTGTAATCAATGATATAAATAATTAAAGTAGCAGCACAAGATGAGTTATAGCCTACAACAGGCTAGGATGAAATATTGAGTAGAGTAATTGTTGATTTGATATTATTGCAAGAAATACAACAGGGAAGAAAATCCATTGTCTTTTTAATTTACTATGAAAGATTAAAAGCTAAAAGAAATTGAAAAAATATAAACAATTCAGAAAAATATTTTAGTGTCATTTATATTTTTTCATCATAGGAAAGGTTCAATTAATTAAAAAATAAAAGTAGGCATCACTCGAAGAATTGTGCTCCGTTAAAGATGAAGCTCCCATTTTCGGATACTAACACCATATACCACTACAATAATATTTTTTTTTTAATTTTTGTAACCCATTTATTATCAAAAAATGAAAATTCAAACACTTAATTTATACTCATCAAAATCATACTATCATTTTATATGAAGTCGAAGAAATTGAACACTCATATACTAAAATAAGAGTATGTGAATAATATATACAGCCCCTATAATTTCCACATCTCTAAATCTACAATTCACATCAAAAACTGCAGACTAGAGCAGCCAAAAGAAAGTAACAAATCCGAAATCTAACAAGAACCATCAACAACAGAAAGTAATACATTTGAATACCAACAAGAACCAACAGCAAAGATGAAAGCGACAAGAAAAACACCTGCTAAAGCAAAAGAAAACAGGGCAAAACAGGGCATTTTTGAACTATACAAATTCCACTTAATTTCAAAGATAAGTGGAATATGTCATGATTTTTGAACTATACAAACTATCAAATTCCCTGCTGCTTTAGAGGACCATTAGATTAATGTTGTGCCATGAAAATAATTTATTTAAGTATTTTTTTTCAGATTCAACTCATTGTTTTTTTACTATTGAAAGAAATAATACAAGAATTATTATTATTTTTTTCTATCAAATAAGATAAGAACCAGCTACTCTATTTTTAGACAAGTAAAAAGAAATAAAATTTAAAATTATTTAAAAAAATATAAAAGAAATATAAATCAGTAAACTTAAAAAAACTTGCCTCGTTGTGTAGGGGTTTTGTTTTTTCTCCCTAGGGTTCTTGCTCCTTAATGTGGTTAGGGATTGCACTGCTACTCTTCCTTCTTCCTGTTCCGTTTTAATGGCTGATCTGGAAGATATGAACAAGGTCGTCACTGGTCAATCAGAATGCAAATGCCAATCAAAGAATCAAAATGTGAATCCAGTTCATGTTCCTTTAGAAATGGGTGATATAAACTGGAAAATTACAAAAGGACTGGGTTTAGTTCTTGGAGATTGTTTGGAGCTGAAGAAGAAGTTATCCAATTGCTCATGGTTCATCATCCTAGGAAACACCAACAAAGCAACTCATTGTTTGGAAAAAATCAAAGATGCAGAGAAAGTGAGAGCACAGGGAGAAGATCGGTAAGAATGAGAGAAATACCTTCAATAAACAAAAATTGATTGACAAAAAAATTAAAATCTAACCTTCGAAATAAGCTATGTAGGGAGGGAAGGTCGAAGGACCACCGGTAAGGGCAACGGCGGAGTGAAAATGGTGAGAGGCATAACCCAAGAAATAGTGAGAGAGAGAGTGTGTGTGTGTATAGAGGGCAAAAAGGCAAGACAGGAGAAGAAAAGAGCAGTATTTATACCTAGGGCAAAGTAAAAAAATTGCAACAGAATTCGTTTTTCGTTGCTATTTTAGCAACGAAATTAATTTCGGTTGCTATTTTCTCAACTGAAAATTTTAAAGGTTATTTAAATAGCAATCGAATTTAATTTCCATTACAATTTTAGCAACGAAATTAAATTTCGTTGCTATTTTAGTAACCTCAATGCGATTCAAGTTTGCTAAAATAGCAATGGAAATTAAATTTCGTTGCTATTTTAGCAACGAAAATTAAATTCCGTTACTAAAATAGATTTCAGTTGCTATTTTTACAAATGCAATTTAAGTTTGTAAAAATAGCAACAAAATAATTTTTTCATTGCTAATTTTCATCCCAAATTTTTTTCGCTATCAAGTGCCGCTATATTTAGCAACGAAAATTATTTTTCGTTGCTATATTTTGGCGTTAAAATCTCCCCCTCTTTTTAGCAACGGAATACAATCATTTTGTATTCCATTGCTAAATCTCTAAAACTTCAACCAATTTCAGTAACATAATTGATTTTTTGTTGCTAGATAGCAACGGGATTGGTATTCTGTTGTTATTTTTTCATTGCTATTTTGCTATTTTCTTGTAGTGTATGTCGTCACCTAAATCATTAGTGATGGCATCATTAGCATTAACAGCACCAATATTTATAATCTCGTGTTGAATAGTAGGAGATGTTAACTTGAGATTATTTAGAGCATTCTTGCGAACAATATCGTCAATACTTTTGTAAGAGGTATCCTTTCCTTCAGCCTTTATAATTTCCCTATTTGTTAGCGTCAAGTAGCCTAAATGTGAATTTATCCCATTATCAAGATATTTAGCTAAAGAAAATGCCATCAAAAGGAGCACAACTCGTTTTAGAATGCATCAAGTCTTGAAGTTGCAGCAGCATGAGGTAATTTTATGCGTTCTACAATGATATCATGGCTAAGTTATTTCAATGACTCAATTGATTCATTTTGTCAGGCTTGGTACATACTTTTTCTAGCAAAATTCATGCTTTATTAACACTGATGATACTTGCTTTAAATCGCTTTTGCATCCACTTTCTCAGTAATTTTCATTTTTGCTCATGCACAATGTCTTTTTAGATATTAGAGTTAAGCTAGTATGATCCTCTGGATATATTCTCTAATTCCAAAGAAAGGATATTATTTGGACAAAATAATAAATATTATCAATATAAAATTAATATAATGTTTAATAATGTTTCTTGTATATTTATCATTATAATTATAAAATATATACATTTGTTGTATATTGTGTACTTGGTGTATACACCGTGTATACGTACATAGTGTGTATTATATAATGTAATGATAATATAAAATTAATATAATACTTAAAAATGTTTCTTTGTATATTTATTATAATTGTAAAACATATACATTTGTTGTATATTGTGTACTTGGTGTATACATCGTGTGTACTTGGTGTATACACTATGTGTACTTGATGTACATAGTGTGTATACTTGATGTACACAGTATGTGTACTTGATGTACACAATGTGTATTATATTATGTAATGATAATATACAATTAATATAATACTTAACAATCGATTTAATTATGGGGCACCTTTTTATAAGGAGCATGGATGGTGTTGAAAATGTGGGTGTTGAGTTTCTGGGGATACAAAATGCTGAGCTTGCTATATCATTTCCCAAATTGACATTTTTGAAATTTAAAGACATGAAGAATTGGGAAGAGTGATTTGATGACGAAGATTCCCTCAAAATTTCAATAATGCCATGTCTAAGGGATTTAGAGCTTTTAAACTGCCACAAGCTAAAGACATTGCCATCTTACCTTCTCCAGAAAATGCCGTTGAGGATTTTAGAAATCAAATATTATCCTATTTTAGGAGAGTGATATGATTGGTCCAAAGTTTCCCACATTCCTGTTATATCTCAATTTCTTAGAACAACTTCTTCATTTATCCATTTCTCTTTCGTTCTGGAACAATTTTTTTTAATCAAGTTTGATAATTTCTTCTGTTTCTCTTTTCTGTATGTTATGCAGAAGTTTCTCATCTCCTGGTTGAGTTGTTTGCTTCTAGAACCAAGATTAAGGAGATGGCATCATCATCTATCTTCCAGCTGCAGTTGAAATGTTGTTGTCTCTAATTAATATTTATGGATTGAATTTAATCTCGGGGTTTTTAGTTTAATTAGTTGCTGTTTAAGTAGATGTTTAAGTTGGATTTGTTCCTATAATTTATTAATAAAATCATAAAGTAACATCTGTTTGGGGAAAGTGCTTTTTCTGGTTGAGAAAAAAGAAGCGAGCAGCAAGTGTAGATGCTAATGCACTGAAGATCGTTGCTAAAGAAAAAAAGAGGAAATCGTGAGAACTCATGCAGTTTGGTTAAGGAGAAAAGGTAGGAAAACGAAGATCCGAGAATAATCCATGTTAATATATATATGCAGGAATAGAAAATGCATAGTTATTATAACAATAATACTACTCGAATAAGTCGGGAACATCACTTTGATGTATATCAATATATCCATCCCCAAAATATATCCTAAATGAATTACTGACCAAATAAATGAATGCCAATTAATTATTAGATCAAACTTTCCGTATGCAGCATTCACATGTAACTTGCATGTGTTTGAAAGAGCATAATCCATAGCTTTGGCGACAAAATTTGGGAGTCATTAGCAAAATAAAACCGAAAAAAGAAATGAAAGTTTGAAAAATCAGGAAAGTTATTTTGGGAAAAAAAGTTGTATTTATGAAAACAAAAATTTTAAAAAGCGAGATTTATGAAAAAAAAGGGACAGGATTGTATTTTTTGAAAAAAGGGAAAAAAGTTGGCAACTGGGGTAATAAAAATAAAGAGAAATTTATACCAAATACCCACTTTTCTACCCTATTTTTTAAAAATGTAGCCATTCCTTTTTAGAGTTTAAAATTGCCTTTTTTTAATTTTTTATTTTTAAAATACCCCTTTTTGCTTTAAGCCCTAAATACCGTTTCCCATCTTCCAGTTCCTTTCTTCTTCTGCAAGTGCATTTTTATGCATGGCATCTCCCATTTCCTCTTTTTTTTTTTTTACAAGTATATCTCTGTGCATCGCATCTTCCATTTCCTATCTTTATCTGCAAGTATATCTCTGTGCATCGGTGTGATATCTCCAGCTAGATCTAAGTTTTTCTTTTGAAATTTATCTATTGCAAATTTATTTTCATATCAATTTACTCTGTTACTCACGCGTTGAGTTGTCGTCTATAAATTCCTCACACTATTTCTACCGAGCAATTCTCTTAAGGTGTGATTTTATTTTCTCATCTTTTTTTAATTGCTTATTTATTCTTCCTTTTTGTTATTTTTGTTTCTTGACGGATTTGTTGATGGATTTGTATTTTATATTCCTTGAATTTTTGGTGATGGTATACTACCCCTGAAACTGAAATAAATAGATATATAGAAATTCAACATAGAGTATAGTAATTCATTAATGGATGTCACTGCTGATGCTGATGTTAGGTAAGTAATATGTAAATTGTTTTATGACTCTGAATTAAAATGTCTGCTAAAGACTTTCGCTTATCAGAAAACTTGAAATTTTAAGTGCTTTATCCTATAAAAGCCAGACAACCATTACTAAAAAGAGTAGAGCACAAAATGGCGGAAGAAATGAAGTTATTTGGGATGTGGGCAAGTATTTTTAGTCGCAGAATAGAAGTAGCATTGAAACTAAAAGGGATTGAATATGAATACATAGAGGAAAACCTATCCAAGAAGAGTCACTACAAAAAAACTGCTGATTAGCGACGGAAAATTCCGTCGCTAATTAGCTGTTTTTCGTCGCTAATTAAAATTAGTGACGCCGCGACGAACAGTCGCTAATAGGCCAGTCGCTAATATATTAGCGACGGATTTTAAATTCAGTTGCTAATTTAGCGACGAAATATTTCGTCGCAAATATTTTTTTTCGTCGCTAATTTATATTCCTAATTAGTCGCCGAATTATAATAATAATATTTAGCGACTAAATTTTCCGTCGCTAAATAAAAATTTAGTGTAAAATTTAGCGACGAAAATTTGTCGCTAATTATTTCCGAAATTATATTTATTACATATTAGCGACAGTTTTCTGTCGCATATCCGTCGCTAAATTATTGCATAATTTAATTTTTTTCTTTTGCTGTGTTTGAATTATAGCATAATGAAATTTTTTTTTGTTGTATTTATTAATTTTTCAACCTGTATACAATAATGACAGTACACGTACACACACACACACACACACACACACACACATATATATATATATATATATTTATTCCAAAGCATAATATGTTCCAAAACACACATATATATATATATATAAGTAATTGAAATCGTACATAATTTTATCAATCTCTCTTAAGAGTACAAAAAATACTAATAATATCATCCTAAATAACACCAACAATGTCATCTAAATAAAATAATAAATCCGAATAAGAAATTCATCTAAATAAAATAATGGCATGAAAGGCCTTTAGGATCTAAATCCAAAAGCATTAGGTCGCCTTCCTTGATATTGCTTCATTCCAGTTATGCTGGTTCGCTGGGCAGAGACCTAATGAAAAAAATGATCCATCACCAGCCATACAGGAAATTTCAAAGAGCATATAGCGCCAATAAGAACAAATGAAAATACGTTTAACTGATAAAGATTCCTAAACAGGACTTTGGTTTACTAATTTTTCATTTATATTTCAACTCTGGGTTGAAACATTTGTCCAGACATTCACAAACTGTGACAGCACTCAGGAAGTGGTGGCCACAACACTTCCCCAACCTATTAGCTGATAAAAACCACTATAGTAGTTCAAAAAAATACCTAGGAAGTGGTGGCCACAACACTTCTCTAACCCTTAAAGAAGTTGCATTTTAGTGAATAATGCAAATAAGTATGTAATAACTTATGGATATAGACCCTAGACATCTTATACCCATAAACAAGTCGAGGATTTTGTAAAGTGGAAGAAATTTTCACTTTTATGTTTGCAGATTTTCACTTCCAACTAATAAATGACAAACCCAAACAATCCAAGAATGCAAAAATTTAACTAATGCTGCCAATATTAGGAAACATTACCCTAATGCTCTAACAGTAGTTACCCAACTGCCTTCACTTGACGGAAGAAGACCGAGGCTTCTGGTGTTCTTTGTTTAGGTGGCACAGTTGATAGCTGACCAATCTGCATAAAAACAATGTCCAAAATAACTAGAAGCCCTCAGTGTATATAATTCTCTACATTGATAAATGATTTGTGTGTAACATTTATTAAAACACCTGAATCTCGATTATACGAGAAGAAGAAGTGTATTTGCGAGCTTCAGTGTCATCATAGAAAATCTCAGGTGGTGCTAACAATTCAGGCTGACTTGACATCTCTGAGCTTAACAACTAAGACCAAGAGAACAAGTTTCGATGAAGAAGACAAATGTGGCGGCTGGACAATTTCCCATGTCTCATAGTGTAACCCAACATTCTTGAACAATGAAGAAATTAGTCAATAGTGGAAATATTTTTTGAACTATTGTCCTCTAGATAAGTTTAAGTCATTAGCATTGTGATTGAGGAATTAGAAGGGAACTAACCAGTATTTGTTCCAGCACGTAAATTGATCGGTCTTGTAAAGGTGAATTGCCTGTTCTCTCTGGTTCCAAAGGCCGATCCTGTAATTATAAAGCAGAATTGCTGAATTTAACTTGTTTAATATAAAAAAGAAAACATATCTAACTAGTGACAATTATCAAAATTTCAAGTGTTATTTGGGATAAAAGATTTATTGAGTTGTTAATTATTCCTGGTCTTTGGCATTTTATCAGGTTGATTTGGCAATTTCCCATCTTTTTGCTTCATGATTCTATGAATAATCAACTAACTCCCTGTCAAATATGCAACTTCTGTAAATAACAATTTATACATGGAAAGAAAAGAACTAAATCACATATATATATATAGTAATAGTGAAGATTTATATTTACATCAAGTCCAAGCTATTTTACATGCTTGGAGAGGCAACGAATGCCAATTTCCTCTTGTTAAAATTTAGAAAAAAAATGTTGGATAACAGCAAATGCCAGTTTGGCCGGACTCACCATCTAAGTTGGTAGCAGGTCCTTCCCTAAACTGGATAACAGCGATGCAAATCCCATTTACCACCGTGAATAGATATTACACCGTGAAATCAAATTAAGATGAACTTTCTATAACACCAATTCCAACTTCTAATTAACAAATAATCTGGAAATAAAAAGCACAATGCATATTATATAGTTTAGGTCTTCAATACATTCAATTATTCACAAATATTCAGCATATGGTACCTTCACACTAAAAGAAACCAAAAAAGAAAAAGAAACAAAGCAAGAACTAAGCATAAGTTATCTGAAGATCAAGAGACGCACACCACACACACACACACACCAGCAACATTAACAATAGATATATACAAATTATAGATGTCAATTAATAAAGCACTAAGCACACCAAAATCCAGAATAAAAATACAATCTAAACTATCCGCACAAGCGCTTAATGTGTTATAACGAAAATTAAATTCCCAAAATATATGCATAGATTTCTGAATTTAGAAAAATGATGGACCTCCAATACTATGAAAGTTGAAAATAAAGCACTTAATCAATCTAAAAGAGAAGTTAATTTAACCAAACTAAATAGTACTTAACATTACTTAAAAGCTGAACCCCTTTTAACAAAATAAATAAATATATATCTATACCCATAATCAAAACATTAAACTATTCCCTGATTCTCACAATTAATGAAGAATTTTATAGTAATCCAAATTTCAGCCTCTAATTTCCTTAACTAAGCTAAAGCTAAACAGCAACAGATCTTAAACACGGTAAAACAGCAATTAATAATGAGCATTCAGGGAAATAAAAATGCAAACTTTGACAGTAAATGGTTAGTGTTGTGGAAGATGGAAGTTAATTTTAAAGTTTTCTTTTATACTTGATCTTGGACATCAATGTGATATATATAGTGATTTCTTTCCACTTATAATTCCTTTGAACAGCTAGACAATCACATTTGAATACCAAAAAAATCCCATGCAACCACAATTCAACAGCCATTTTCATTGTTTAACAACATAAAGACGTGACCATACCTTAGCTAAATCAGCTCCAAGAATGTAAATCAAACCTTGATCTATAAGCAGCAGTAGAAAGAACAAAACAAAATAAAGCAGAAACATAGCTAAATGAGATAATTACCTATATATCTTATCCTAAACATTGCCACATGATTTGAGTACAGAGGACAAATCAGCGAAGGCAGCATCCAGAAGATCGTCGGAAATGATCTGACCGGTCATCGGAGATTCGTCGGAGAATCACCGGAGATGATCTGACACTACATCCTCGAAAATCGAGATCGCCAGGTTTCGTTTCAGGTCATCACGCACTCAAGCGCTGCCATGGTTGGTCGGAATCTAACGAAAACAGTCGGAGACTTTCTTTCTCCGATCTGTCAATCGCCGGCGAGTGAGGAGTGACGGAGGGCACTGAAAGATACACCTTGCCACTAGAAGTCGTCCGGTGGTGGTCGTGTAGTCATCTGCCGCCGTGACTCACCGAAAAAAAAGGAATAAATGTCGGTTTAAGGAGGAGAACGGCAGAGGGGAGACAGCCATGCCTCTGACGACCGTAATGATGACGAAGCCAACCCCGAGCGGCGGCAAACGACAGTCAATGGTGGACCGAGGTTGGCTGACGCCGGCACCGGTGGCTCGTTTCCACCATTTCCCGACATTCCTCCCTCCTCCCTCCTCCCTCTTGTTCTCTTCTTTTTATTTTTTCTTTCCTACCTCATATCATCATATCATTTTATCACTTATGGCCGGTTTCTCTTTTTTTAAATCATTATTATTATTAGTATTATTTAAATGATTATTATATATTAATTAATTTATTTATTTATTTGGTAAACATATAAATTAAATTTCTAATAATTAATATTTGATCAAAATTTTAACAAAATTAAAATAAATTATTAAATTTTTTAGAATTATTTTAAATGAGATAATAAATTTTATATTATTATTTTACAAATCTTTATTTTTATCAATATGCATAATGTAATTATAAAATAAATATAACAATTAATTTATTATTATTATTAAAAATGTAAATTTTCTAAATAAATAAGTTAAGATTTTGGGATAATTGACAAAAAATTATTAAAAATGTAAATTTTTTAAATAAATAAGTTCAAAAAACAGATCAAGTATTCACATATTGAACTCACTTCAAATCTCTCTTGTTTCTGCTCTACTGAAAAATACATCACTGGTATAATAATCCATGTTTTAGATTAACAAAAATTATAGAAAACTAAAGCTTCTATAAAGTATAGGAATATATAGAAACGTCTTTACTTATACTCCAAATAAAAATAAAATTTACCCAAAAAGATTCAACAACCTCTTTTTTGCAACAAAAACTTAACTTACAGATCTTAAAAATTAATTTTCACCGTTCAAAATTAACAACAAGGAGTTTTGAATGTACTCACCAAAAATAAGGCCAATCTAACGGCAAATGATTTTCTGATCGTCTTCGTATACAAAACTGGTCATTACATATTATGCCAGAAAATAACCTCTTTTTTGCAACAAAAACCGAACTCACAGACCTTAAAACCTAATCTTCACCATTCAAAATTAACAAAAAGGAGTTTCGAATGTACTCACCAAAATTCAGGCCAATCTAACGGTAAATAATTTTTCGATTGTTTTCGTATATAAAACTTATCATTACTTAAAAAATTCAGAAAACAGCCTCTTTTTTGCAATAAAAACTGAACTTACATATCTTAAAAATTAATCTTCACCGTTCAAATTTAACAACAAGGAGTTTTGAACGTACTCACCAAAAATTAAGCCAATCTAACGGCAAATAATTTTCCAATCATTTTCGTATACAAAACTGGTCATTACTTAAAAAATCCAGAAAACAGCCTCTTTTTTGCAATAAAAACTGAACTTACAGATCTTAAAAACTAATCTTCACCGTCCAAAATTAACAACAAGGAGTTTCAAATGTACTCACCAAAAATCAGGCCAATCTAACGGTAAATGATTTTCCGATCGTCTTCGTATATAAAACTTATTATTACGTAAAAAATCCAGAAAACAGCCTCTTTGTTGCAATAAAAACTAAACTTACATATCGTAAAAATTAATCTTCACCGTTCAAAATTAACAACAAAGAGTTTCAAACGTACTCACCAAATATCAGGCCGATCTAACGTCAAATACTTAACCGTTGAATCTTTATTTACACGATTTCGCATAAAAGCTGTTCAATTTGTCTTTGAAGATCCAACCAAACCGTAAACATGCAGATTCAAATAGACTATATATTTGGATTTATCAGATAATATCTTAACTTATTTATTAATCTGGCCATGTTTAGAATTTCAAAGCCATTTCTCCATTTTCAAATCAGTAAGTTTTTTCAGTCTTCCATACCACTCAATTAGGTAACCGCGGTAGTGAAGTTAAATGGTAAGGATGAGTTTAGATGGAGCTTTGAATATTTTGAAAAATAATAGAAATAAAATTGAAAAGTGTGTGTGTGTGTGTGTATTAGAAAATTTATTCATTTTAACTTGTATGAGTTTAAGTCTTTGATTGAACTCTATTGTCTTATTCAACTAAATAATAAATTAAGCTTAAAATCATATACGCATTAAATTAAAACGGTGGAGAGATATGAGGGAAGAGAAAATGTTATTTTTATATGTAGGATAAATTTTTGAAATTACTAAAATGCCCCTATCAAATTTCATCATTTTATCCTTGTATTCAAGGATAATTTTATAAATATATATTTTAAATTTTTTAATAATTTAAAATTTGCTCAAAATTTTAACAAAATAAAAATAAATTATAAATTTTTCATAATCATTTTAAATGAAATAATAAACTTTATATTATTATTATATAAATATTTATATTTATTATTTTTCATAATATGACTATATAATACTTATAACAATTACTTTATTATTATTATTAAAATGTAATTTTTTTAAATAAATAAGTTTATATTTGGGGATAATTGATAAAGAAATCAATAGAATTTCTAATAATTTAATATTTGATTTAAATTTTATAAAATAAAAATTAATTATAAATTTTTTTATTATTATTTTGAATGAAATAATAAATTTTATATTACTATTTTATAAATATTTATTTTTTTAATCTTGAAGAAGCAAATATATAATAATCGTAACAATTAGTTTATTATTATTATTAAAAATATAAGTTTTCTAAATAAATAACTTTAGATTTTGGTATAATTGATAAAAAATTATTATCAACTTATAAAATAATTTCTAATTTTTTGTTACAAAATAAAATATTTATTTCATATGATCTATATTAAGGTGACTTAAAACTATACATAAATCATGTGAGTGAAATTAAAAAAAATATTTCTTAATTTATTTGCGACGGATTAGCGACTAAATATTCCGTCGCTATTTGTATTACTGTAACAAATTACTATTAGCGACAGAAAATTTCCGTCGCTAAACCATCGCAAAAAAGGCGCTATATTTTCCCTCCAAAATTAGCGACTAAAATTTCCGTCGCTAAATCTTCTGGAACTAATTTATGATTAAAAAATTATAAAATTTATATCCGTCGCAAAAAATGGCGCGTATACTTTTCGCCAATAATTAGCAACTGTTTATTCATTCCGTCACTATTTCGTCGCAAAAAAATAGAAAATATCCTTCTCACGACGGATTTATAAAACAGTCGCTAATCCGTCGCAAAATTAGCGACGAAAACTGTGCCGTCGCTAATTTTAGTTGCTAATTGGCAGTTTTTTTGTTGTGAGTGATTTGCTACCGAAGTATAACCCAATTCATAAAAAGGTTCCTGTGCTCATTCACAATGGAAAACCAATTACAGAATTATTCATTATCCTTGAGTACATTGATCAGACCTAGAAACACAATCCTTTACTCCTTCAACATCCTTACCAGAGAGCCATTGCTCGTTTCTAGGCTAAATTCATCGATGAAAAGGTAATAATCAGACCCAAGATCTCTTGCAATTTTCTGTTTACCAAACAAACTACTCTTAATGGTTTACTAAAAATTGTGTCACGTGCAGATGGTGCCAACTGCTGTTAAGGCTGGCACAACCAATGATGATGAGAAAGAGTAGATCCTCGAAGAAATCAAGCAACAGCTGGACTTTCTTGAGAAGGAGTTGAGAGGAAAGGAATTCTTTGGAGGCGAAAAAATTGGATTCTTAGACATTATTGCAATCTTTATAGCTGATTGGCTAAAAAAGGGTTTAGAAATCATGTAAATTGAGTTGCTGACTGAAGATAAATTTCCAGTTTTATGCAAATGGATGGGAAGAGTTCGTGAAATAGATGTGGTGAAAGGTTCTTTGCCTCCAACTGCTCAGCATTATGCTCATCTCAGAGCTCGAATTGAGAAAGCAAAATCTGCCTCCAAATAAACATAATTTATTTTGTTATGGTTCTTAATTTTAATTGGAGTGCTTATCTTTACATCATTAATAATAATCATAAATAATAATATATGCTTGTAGACTCATGACAAATAAATGTATGAATTATACATATTAAATACAATGAAAAGTAAGGCCATTCTCATAGATTTTCCATGCTTTTCTCTTCAATTGCACTTTTATATAAAGTATGATCAAGTATATGCTTAACAAATAAAACAAAAAAAATTAATTTAATATCAAATACGAGCAAAATTAATTATGAGTATCGAACATCTTTAAATACTTAGAATTAAAGGTTTATTAAAAAAAGTTTCAACTAATACCAAATAAAGACAATTGCAATTCTGATTTTTGGTATACCAGGTGGTATACCAAGTATACAGTCTGGTATACCAAAATTCAGAAGACAATTTCAATTCTGAATTTTGGTATATCAAATGGTATACTCAGTATACCAAAATTCAGAAGACCAATTGAATTCTGGATTTTAGTATACCACCTGGTATACCAACTTTAAAAATGTAAAATATATTATGGATTATCAAAATATTAAATTGAATATTAATAGATATTTTTTAACTATTATTTAAAAAGAAAAAGAGAGAGGATAGAAATTTAAGGTAGATAAATAGATATTTTTTGAAATTGTATGTAAGTTAATTTCAAATATGAAATTGATTGTAATTCGTAAGGTAAAATTTATCTTTCAATTGCAATTATCTTGTTGAGGATGGTTGTAAAAATTGTGGCTTTTGTCCAATTCAAACATGAGTATTGGAGTATAAATTAGTGGTTTAAAGTATTTTTATTTTAAATATTGTTAAATGCATAATATATTTTACATTTTTTGAAATTGGCATACCATCGATATACCAAAATCCAGAAGACAATTGCAATTCTAGATTTTGATATACTAGGTATACCATCTGGTATACCAAAATTTAGAAAACAAGTATAGAAATGTCCCATTTTCCTCCTGTTTGAATATCAACAACAAAACTAGGATTTGTAACCTTTAACATATACAAATAGTTGGGTAGTAGAGCATAAAACTCTTTAGGGTTTCCCCTAAGCATTTCAAAAGCTTTTGCTTTTGATCTCCAAGCTTTTCCATAGTTTATTTTAATCCCAAAATCAACTTTCATCTCACGAATGATATCATGTGGAGTGTATACCAATTTCACAATTAGGAACTTCGTCTTGATGATTTCTCCAATCATATTCAACGTAGCCTATCGTTGATTGCCTAATCTCGTTTGTAAAGGGCAAGTATGAATGTTAATGAACTTTCTAATTTTGAATATACATATCTCTTGACACATGATTTGTGAACTTTGTATTGGAAGTTGTTCTTTAATGCAAAGAAATTTAATGCCTTTGTAAGGGTCTCCTTATCATTGTAAAGTCATCCCATCTCTACATTAGGATATCTTGGGTTACTTATGATAATAAATTCTGTTGTTCCCGTATCTTGTTCTTCTTTCTCAGTCTTGTCCTTTGTGTTCTCGGTAGTATCTTTGCTCAATATGGTCACATAATCCATCATTTGAATTTTATTGGTATAATATCTGATCAATTGAAAATTAATACAGAAATAACTAATTTCAATATAAAGTATTTTGTCAAAGATTTCCCATTAGAAGTAGATGATGACAATAGTATGAAATTTTAATTGGAATTAAAGAAGAGTGACTCTAATCTCACAGTATATCCCTTATGTCTTACACTGATTGAGAAATGTTAGAAACAACAAATTTAATTAAATTTATGGCTTATGCATTTCATTTCAAAAATCTGTTTTTTGGTATACCAGTTGGTATACCCGGTATACCATTTGGTATACCCAAAAATATAACATGTGTACACTATAAAATTTGGTATATCGACTGGTATACGAGGTCTACCATCCGGTATATCAAAAAATAGAATATGTTTGTACTCTATTTTTTGGTATACCCGGTATACCAAAAAATAAAATATATTTACACTATAGAATTTAATATACTGGCTGGTATATCTAGTAGACCGTCCGGTATACCAAAAAACATAACATAATTTTCTTTCTTAAATCTGAATTTTATTATATTTTTTTTAATATTTAAGCTCTAATAGTATGGTATAAATGTAGATTCAATAATTGAAATGCAATCATCAACAACAATTTCGTTATCATTACAAGACCAACCACTTTTACAATTGGACGAAAATATTTCTGAAATGATAGATTATGTGAGCATATTGATAGCTACAAGAATTTGGTATTAATACTCTTTTAACTTCAAATCCTTTAAATTTGTTCTCACTGGTCCATTCTCTTTTATATTTAATCAAAACTGAAGTATTATCCATCTCTGCATTAAAAAATTATCAAAATACAAGATAAATAAAATAATATTTAGAAATTAACTGTCCTGTAGAACATTTTTTAAAATATCAAAAAGTTTATATTGACATTTTGTCAAACACTTTGTATACAACAATTAAGATACAAGTTTTAACATATTATTAGCCATTTTGTAAATTCTCAGATATTAAATAAGCAATTTATCATAATCAAGTGCTGATTGTTGGTAAATTCGATCAAAAATTTACATAACCATATTCAAAAAACAGAATTATCAAAAGGAAAAAAAATTAATAGCA
This sequence comes from Excoecaria agallocha, assembly GCA_037975025.1. Classification (NCBI taxonomy): domain Eukaryota; kingdom Viridiplantae; phylum Streptophyta; class Magnoliopsida; order Malpighiales; family Euphorbiaceae; genus Excoecaria; species Excoecaria agallocha. Next base: position 6,275,693 of record CM075816.1, read on the forward strand.
GAATTTGTATTCAATGAAATAAAGTAAACAAAATTAAACAAAGTAAGTGCAGGTATTCAAATAACAAGATTAAACAAACAAATCGCATGGAAGAGGTAGACTGACCAAGGAGAAGAAGAGAGAAAAATGCAGGGAGACGAAATCGCATCTTCAATATCTCCAACAATAAAATTGCAGGGAGATGAAATCGTTGAATGAAGAAGGAATAAGAAGAATGAAATAAGAAGATGGAAAAAATGACGAAGAAGAAGGAAAGAGAGACAGAGAGTTTGTGTTTGATTGAAAAAGGGGTATTTTTAAAATTGAAAGTTTAAAAAAATATATTTTTAAAAGGGAAAAAAAGAAGGCTGTATTTTTAAAAAGAACTTTATTTTTTTTGGGTATTTTTATGAAACTCCCAAAAATAAACCGATAAAATTTGTAAATCAAACGAGAACTGCACTGGACCCATATTTTAGATAGGCTTGGGTTTGGGTGGGGCAAGCCTTGCCCTGTATATAGGTATTATGTGATTTGGGCCCATTAATTTTTGGACATTCGGCCCACTGTTTGTAATATGTTTGTGTTATGTTTTTGCCTTGAGCAACGTTTTAAATTTTGTCGAGTCAGATTATTGTTCTTTTGAAGCAACAAACCAATACCCATCTCAAGCATAGTAGGAAGGCCCAATACATGTTACTCATGATTCATCAGTCATAAGATTAAAAAGAAAGCCCATATATATATATATATATATATATATTACAAGAAGTTCAACTCGTTTGATAAAGAAAAAGAATTTAAAATTCAAGACTTTGCTGTCCTTGTTTTAAAAAACTAAAAAAATGTGAGAACTTGCATTTAAAATTTTTCAAGATATTAAAATTAAAATATTTCATTAGGATGTCACATTCAATCTATCAATTTACAGTCCGATTGATAGACAAGTAAAGCAATTAAGCTATTAAAACTTGTTATAAATTACTCTTTACCAAGATTTTTCTATCATATCATTTATGTGGAAAATATTAGTACGAGAACAAATTAAAGCCCGAACCTTTCATGAACTAAAATTCTAATATACACTCTAAAACAAAGTTAATTTAATATATAAACAGACTTTCATTAATATTCTTTAAAAATGTCATTACTCTAAAAGTGAAATAAAATTTAATATTAAAATTTTATTTAAAAAAAAGAAATAAAAATAAAATAAATATCGTGATATTATATTATATATAATATCTTTCATGATATGACTATTAAAAAATGAAAAATATTAGATGAAAAAAAGACCATGACCTTTCCCTAACATTATACATAGTTTGGCCGAAATATGTCCCATCTTATATATAATAATTACTAATACCTTTAGGTTACGAATTATTCACTATACTGTATTAATCTGTATATTATTAATCTATATAATATTAATCTATACAATATTAATCTGTATTATATTATATAATATTTGATATAAAATTATATTAGTCTACACTATTTTATACTGTATTTGATATATAATATCGTACTGTATTATTTCTTAAAAATAAAAAATTATGTAAAATTAAATCATTTTTAATGTTACCAATTAAGACAAAAGTATTAATTATAAATTATAAATTATAAATTATAAATTATAAATTAGGGGGAAATCCGTCAAGGTGGTGGCTGCTGCAAAGGGTAAAGAGGCCCTTCGGGACGAGTTCGCTCGGAGCATCACTGCGAGAATTGCCGAAAGGCGTGCTACATCGCTGGAAGAAGTTCTAAAAGGTCAATTTGGCGATGGTTGGTCCATTAAAAATGGGATGGTATCGAGCTTTTTGTGCCGAGGCATGCTCCAAGAGGGTGACTTTAAGGTAATGAGAGATCTCGACATACTGTCCCTAGAATGCAGCCTTTTTCAACAGCAAAGTTTGGAGGTATTTTCAAGAACGTTTACTCTTAAACAAACTTTCGTCTTATAATCCGTTATCTTCTTGATTACTCAACTTTTCTTCTTCTTATTCTCATTTGACATTTCAGTTGATAAAAAGGGGTTTACGCTTGCATGGTGTGGGTAATCTTTGTAGAAAGAAGTGGAAAGATTTCAATCGGGTTAGGATTGAAACGGAGGCCAAATATGATTCTCCGAGGAATGAGTCTCTGCTTTCCCGATCGAAAATTGAAAAGCTGAAAAAGGAGTCCGCTCATCTTTCTCAGGAGCTGAAAACTCGACAGAAGGAGGTCGACCACCTCAAAGGGGATGTATCCCATCTATCTGTTGAATGCTCCAAGGCTAAATTCGAGCGTGATCTTCTATGTGGGGAGCGGGATTCATTGAAGGCCGCCCTGGAAAAAGAGATGGTGCAGAGAAAAAAAAGCTTGAGGAAGAACTTTCTGCCTAGAAGGAAGATATCATGGATCAACTAGGAGAGGCTCAGGAAAAGTTGTTGTCCTGGTTAAGTTATGAGGCCGGCAAGCATTTTCCTAAGGCCGATCTCAGTCGGATGTATGACCAGGGTATTTTTCCCAATCCTCCTTCTAGTAATGACGATCATGGAGTCCCTCAAGACCCTACATCGTCTCGACCAAATGCCGGTGCAGAGATCAGTTCTGAGGCTATAACTTTCTTGCTGACAGAGAATGCTTTCGGGGAAACAGTGAAATCTCTTGAGTCTCCTATTAAAGCTACTGTAGGGCCTTATTGTAGAGATAGTAAACATAGAAGTGTAGCATTTTGGCTGTGATGATTTTGTCCTTGCTTTGTAAGAATTATTTATATATAATATTGGATCTTCCTCTTAGTTGTGTCTGTAGACTGCAATTCTTATTTCAAGCAATACTCATCATTAGATCAGCTAAGAAGAAAATACTAAATTGACTGGGGAGAATCGTGTAAATTACCCATAGAGAATGTATGAAATCGGCTAAGGAAAAATACTCCTTGAACTTTAATATGCTTTTCAAGCATTGTAGTATACAACTCTATCAACAGTTACTTAGTTCGATCGAATCGTACAAAATAAACTGTTTAGTGAAGAATTGTGACTTAGATTTATTATATCAGGTGCAGCAGATGACATTTCAGTCTTTAGCATTGTACTGATCAGATATTTGTTCGAGAGAGTAAGTTGACTCAGCTGTCGACTTTTGCATCTTGGAATCATGATAGGAATTGAGTCTAGCAAATTAATTGATGGAGACTAACAGATAAGTTGTGCCAACAAGGAATTTTGACCCTAAAAGGTCAAGGAAGTTATCCGTTTGCAAGGAGTTACCTATTTGGATCGAGATTTTTTGTCCGACCGAAATTAAGATGGAGATGCCAATCATAATTGTAGATTTTGCATTTTAAGTTCAGGATAGACGCTAAACTTGGCGAACAAGTCAATGGAGATCGAATGAAGGTGTCTTGCATTTTGGGTTTAAGAACAATATCGAACCTAGCAGACGAACTTACGATAAGGGGGAGCTTTCATATTTTGCGCTAGGGATGGACATCGAGCCTAGTGATGGAGTTGTACCGTGCGAGAATTTTTATGAAATTTCGACCTTTCAGAATGACTTCTGATAGGTATCATCTTCAATCAAGAGTGGTTACTTATTTTAATTGTTCGGGGGGGGTTTATAGGCACTAGGGCCTTCATCCCACTCTCTCATTGATAGGAAAAATAATTTTCGCTCCACTTTGAGGCGATTGAAAAATATTAGCCTATCGAAGTGAGGTATGTGGACCTTTGAGACCTTCATCTCGAGCTCCCGATGGCAAAATAACCCGATTCGAAAATCGGTTTGATGGAGAGTTAATAAGTTTGCTTAAATGACAAGTATTAAATTCGTGATTTTTGGACACGTACCTATTTTTTAAGTTATTTTGATGGAATATGACATGGTATGATGGTGATGATAACACAGCGGAAAAACAAAAATTTTATCATACATACCATACAATTCCAAAGCAAGAAACAAAACATGCAATTTTAGGGTTGTAAAACTTACAACTTTAGATGCACTTTAATATTTGGTTTTGGTGATGACCAGCAATCAAGAGTGATTTATCAACCGTTGATCTTCTTTGTCAATGCCAAAAGAACAGCCTTTATGCCACTCTTCTCTATGTTCACACACACAATTGCAAAGACGGCTTAAAATCGAGATTGCTAGCTCTTTGTTTAAGTATCGTGTAATGACAATTGATTAAAGCTACAAAATTTGATTTTTCACTTCTCTAAGGTTGCTATTACTACCCAAGATCACAAGAGAATGAGGAACAATCCTTTCTCCTTGTGAAAAATTGGCCAAAATAAAATTGTGAGAGAGAGTTACTATTCACGAGTTACTATTCACGCCACACACAAAATTGGGTTTTTTTTTCTCATCCAATATATATATTATCTTATTTATTAAGTGATAAATCTCAAATATACTACCTTAGGATAATTAATATTAGCTAAAGATAATTAATATTTGCCTTTATCACTTAATTAAAATAAGTAATATTTATTGATAAAAACTCTTTTAATTTATCCAAGATAAAAACAAAAGACATATTAATCAAATTAACCACTTAATTAAATAGAAATATACAAGACATATTAATCAAATAAAATACTTAATTAATATAAAGGATATGCCGAAATTCCTTGATTTCTCTCTAGGAATTTCGGCCAATAGTATTCCTATTTAAGTGATTTGTTTGATCATAATTCTTTAATCTTTAAAACTCAATTAATTAAATTAATACAAGACATTTAATTAATTGAAATTAAACCTTGTGGGCTGAATTTCTCTCTCTCATGGGCCAAGGTCCAATAGCAATCTAATAATCCATTACACACATTAATTTGACTTTAATTAAAAGCCTAAATTAATGCCCAATACTTAATTTAAATATTTTAAGTTCAATACTTTATGTGCGATTCTATAGGTCCATTTAATGTTGGCAATGAATTAATAAATTAATTCAAAGGCTATAAATATTCTCTAGCAAGATATTATAGCATTCCAAATTAAATGAAAATGCATATGGCATTTTGTGACCTAATGCAATTTTGCATAGTCCCTTACCCAAAAATATCAAAATTAATATAAGGCATGGAACTAGTCACCCTTATATAAATTAATTCCTTTCTTGATATTCCAGTGACACTGAACTCTCAGATAAATAATGATTATTCATTATTTCATCTCGGTATGGCCATACACTTCTTAGTTCACTGATCAAGTGGCCGATGATATTTTCTCTCTTATTGAGAGGGGTAATCCCTTCACTTTTCCCGTGCTCTCTAACATGAATCAATGTATACCCAAGTATACCCATACTTGTCACTCTGTTACGAGCACGTTAGGTGTATGTCAAAGTATACAGTAATACATAAAGAGTTTCATAGAGATTTTAGGTCTAAGAACTCCAATGCAAAACTTGCATATGAGAAACACTTATGACTTATACCATGTAGTGTTCTCATAAATGGATTGAATCTAGATACCATGTTCTAAACTTGTATCTATGATCTCTGATTGACACTCTTGTCCTTATGATCAGTAAGACAGAACTCAACTTATCAGAGAGAGCATACTAGTCTTAATTCATTGTTATTCCCATAATAATGATTGACTAGGGATATTTAGAATGATGTCTCTTTTGTTTCAAGGTCTTACAACCACGTGCCTCACACATGATAACTTAAACTGAAACAACATTCTTAGATAGTTCTATCAATTGATATGCACAGGAATACAAAAGATAAAACAAATGCCTCATTTATTAACTCAAATTTTTTATTACAATCTATTGGGGCTAGGGCTTACACTAACAATTTTTACTTTATGGAGACACTTATTTTATGCGCGTCATGGTGTTGGAATTTTTAATAGCTTTTCACATGTATCTTTTTTATTATTGTCTCTTGAAAATAGATCTTTAAATAGCAAAATAAGTAATATTAAGATAGACTAGTATTTTGGCGCTTATTATAGGGGAATGAGAGAAAATTTAAATTCAGTACATATGCCTTTTTAAGAACTCAAATTGTAACACTTGCACCTGATTTTGCTGTTATTTGCTGATCTTTTTCAGTTTGTCCGTGTCAATCTGGTTTTTCGTGCTGATAGTTTTTGTTTGAACCAGTCACCTCCTTTCCATCATTGGATAACTTACAAGAGCTTTCTCATTCATTGGCTCGAGCATCCGACTTCATGATATAGCTCACGACTTTTGTCGCGGCTTCCACTATTTCTCCTCCTGTTTGGCCGTTTTGGGTCATTTAGTTTTCCCATATTTTTTCTTGGTGCCCATTGGCATTTGGGAGGAACCGACACTGAGGGGAGTGGAGGTCCCAGCCAACCAATCATTGCGGTGATTAGGTTTACTCTGTTCGTCCTTATTTCCCCTCTTCATAATCCTCGAGAAGACCGACCGTTTAAGCTTCCCTTCTGCTAATCGAATGTAGAGGTTCTACTGAATGGCCGATTGTCTGGATATCGAAGTCTGTCCATTACATTAGTTTTTCCAATCCTATTGGATCTGAGAGCGTAATCTAACTGGACGCGCCGCCTGACCCTATCCATTAGGTCAGGAAAACTACTTGGTGGCCTAGCTGTCAGTGATTCGGCGAATGGATGATCTGTGATGCCTTTTGCCAGGGCATTTGATGCTAGTTCCATGCTTAGATCCCCTATTTTCGGCATTGCAGCTTGGAAACCAATGATGTAGTCTTTGAGGCTTTCATCAATTCTTTGGTAAAGGTTGCACAGGCCACTAACCGACTTTGATGCGCATGTTTGCACATAGAATCGTATCATGAACAAATCTTTGAGTTGCCTAAAGGAGGTGATTAATGCATGAGGGAGTCCAAGGAACCATTTCAAAGCGTCCCCTCCTAAGGTAGTTGGGAAAACTCTAAAGGCAATCCTTTCATCGAAGGTGTAGACCTGCACTTTAGTTAAAAATTCCGCAAGGTGAATGGCAGGATTAGTTTTACTTGTATATTTGTCCATCACCACATCTCCCCATCTCGAAGGCGGCTCAGACTCTGTGATTTTCCTGCAAAAAGGGGAGGCACTGTTGCAAACGTTCCCGTCAGATATCCTTTTCATTGGTTTCGCCAATCCAAACCTTTCAAGTTTTCGTTTAAACCATTCATCCTCCCTGCTCATCATTGCATGAGTGAACTCTTCTTTTGTCTTTTGGAAGCAATTGTGATTGGGCATACGTCCTCCCTGTTCACCAAAGGATGAGGCGCATGACCTACTGGGAATATGAGGAGCATATCTGCTCGAGAACATTATTTCCTTCCCCCTATCGTATCAGTTTGTGATTCTAGCGCCTGCGCTTCTTCCATCATGAGCGCTTGGCTCTCTAAGGGAAATCCCTCTATTCCTCCAACTTTCGAAGTCTTCGGCCATTAAAATCATTTTTTGACCACTTTCAGAAGTTCTGGGCATTCTCCCCATCTCTAAGGCTTGGACCATGCTCTCAGTGAGGTGACCAAGTACAGCACGCATGTCTCCTACAGTAATAGGGGCATTCTCCTGCTGTCGCGCAACCACATCATCGAGATTTAGAAGGGGGTCACCTCCGAATGGTGATTTGAAAGATCTCTCTCTTAGCCTTGCGGGTTTAGATTTATCCTGGCTGTTGCGATTATGCTCTCCATAAGCTACACAATCGTAGGATCTTGAATCTATCATGACTCTCAACGAGAGCACCAAATGGAAAAGTGAATTTTGGATTTACCTGTAAGAAGGAGAGCTGGCAGTTGAAGATCCGATCGGATGGAAGGACCTGCAAAATTGAGTGTCCGGTCGGACTTGGGTGTTAGTACTCCGAAGCTTAAGTTAGTAACTTTTAGAGAAAGAGTGCTTAGAGAGAGAGTCTCAAATATTTAATACCTGGAGTCATCATGTTTTAGACTATTTATAGGAGTTCTTTGGAGGGGTACTTAAGTACCTTGAGGGTAATAACCGACAGTCAGAGTAGGTGAGCGGCGATGTGATAGGAAGTAGGTGGAGAGTATGGGCATTAGCTTATGTCAGTGGACTGACAGAACATGTTGTCTTATCAATCCGATCGGACATCATACTTTCCTGTGTTGTCTTTCAGCTCATGCTTTATCTTTATGCTATTGGGCTTGGAACCTATTAAATGTTATTGGGTCACACCGATTATATATTTGGAAATGTATTTTTCATAGTTATCACTGATGAAGAAAGTGTAATGTCATTTTTCCATTTTTTGCTAGGAATTGGAGGCTTCTGCATGTTCAGTTTCCTATTATTATTTCTCTTCTGAATTTTGTTTTTGAGGGCAATTTTACGTATAAAAACACTGAATATGGTCCCCTGAAAAGATTTCATATGTTTCCTTGTCACTTCAGTTTTTGATAACTTATCTCTTCATAGCACTAAAATGCCGCGCCCCTTTCCCATCCAATATAATCCAACAAAATAAAATTACCAGGGAAAGGAAATAAGTAATATTGTGGAATTTTTTTTTTAACTAACTCAATTTTAAAAATTAATTTATCAAAAAGAAATTGTTCAATCTTTTATATTAAATATTATATTTTTATAATTAATCAATGTATGAGGATAGAAACGGTATCGTTTGTAAGAGAGAAACTTCATCAATTGACAATGGCAGTTGTTTCAACAATGATGGAACAATGATGGAGCTGGAGAGAGAAAGAGAGATTTGGGACAACCCCGGAGACACTGGTGACTGTGCTGATCATTTTTCCAAATAGGAGAAATGGGAAAAAAATTGACGAGTGATGGTAAGGAAGAAAACGACAGGATTTGGATGACTTTTTTTTAAGGGAAAAGGGGTAAAATTGCCATCCAAGTTTATCAATTAGTTCAAATATGCCATCCAAATATTTTTTTCTCATAAAAATGCCATTGATATTATACAATTGGTTTTATTTTGCCATTTTAATCTACATCAGCAAAAAAGAAAAAGAGCTGGCAATACTTTAATTAACAGATCAGCAATAAATCAACATGTGGCATTAAACCAGATCTAATTAAACCAACCCCAATTAAAATCACAAACCAAGTTAAACTAACCAAACCCACCCTAATCTACTGCTTATCCCTTGTCTATCTAACCCATTCTCACTTTCGTCGTCTCCCACTCTCCCACTAACGACTTAATTTCGATCTCTGTTTAGCTAAAATTTCGATCTCTTCTCATATTTTATTTCTTGATTGTTCTCATATCCATTTAAATACGGGGAGCTTGGAGATTTGATCTCACAGTGCAAGGAATTGTTTCCATTTGTGGCGGAATCGGTGAGTAGCCTCGTTTAATTTTTTGTTTTTTTTGTTTTCATCTGATACCGTTTGCAGCTTCTTTTTTTCTTTTGCATTTTATAGAAAAGTTAGCCTACTTATACCATAGATCCATTTTTTTATTGATTTTTGATGTTTGTTGGTCAATTAAAATTAGTAGAATGGAACAAATTTTTGTATTTATTTGTTTATTTAAATAAGAGGTATTTTTCTCTTACTGGGCTATTTTCCCAAGCTTGCTTGGCTGGAAAAGTGGATTGAAGGGATATACATTCTTCTTTTAATTTTGGGGTTTTATTCTGCTACAAGTAAAATGAGGTGAATAGATCAAATTGCAAGGCAATTTCTAGGTTGGAAGTATATATCCATTTTTCAATTGCTCAAGTTACATTTTATCATATTTAAAGAGATAGCAGCAATGATGTTGTTTTAAAATAATTTTTCATTTATCTCTGCCGTATATGTCTATAATAAGTTTGACTTTGATTTTAAAGATTTGCATTGTCTGAAATTGGTCTTTGATTTTAAAGATTTGCTTCACTACCCATACAATCAGTCCCTTCTCTTACCCCGTCCACAGTTGTGCCAGCAATAATGTGCAGCCCTTTCTATTTTTTCCTTGGATAAGATATCTTAGTTAATTGAAATGATTATCAATAGTTATGCTAAAATCAACAGATAATTGAAAATTGATTGTGTCCTAATAATGCTTTAGACTTTGTGTTACCTACTGCGAATTTCGTTATATATACTTGAAACTGATACTACTTTTGGCTTGAATATAATGTGCTTAATTTTTTATTATCTGTCTCGGTTTCTATACTTCCACCTACACACACTTCAAAGAGATGCTTCAATTTTATCACACTACATCAACTGTCCACCCCCTGCCATAAGGAGCATGTCAAGCACGGGCAAACATAACTAGAGTCCGTTATACAATTATTATATTCTAACTGATAGAATATAGCGTTTGATAGAACACAATTGTGATTTTATAACTGGTCAGCTGTGCTGCTACTAATCCTTTTAGTTTGATTCAGTAGTTCAGTTAGACTATAATATTTATGCAGTTGTTCTATTCTAACGGTTTTAGTCAGCTGTTTTGTTCTAACCATTCTAGTTTAATTGATTAAAATTTTCCTGTTTAATTTTTTATTTTTTTTTGTTGTCATTTGTTTGCAACTTATTTTTTTCTTTTGCATTTTAAAGAAAAGTTAGCCTACTTATACCATAGATCCATTTTTTATTGATTTTTGATGTTTGTTTGTTGGTCAATTATCTAAAATAGGTATAATATCTAATAACTTTTTTTTTGTCTCATCTTTTCTCATGTTATTGACATTGTTTGTGTTTAAAAATAATTATTTATCTATTGATTTATCTATTTATACTTTTTGTAGTGCTAAAGATAATAAGTTTTTATGTGGATCTTGCATTTAATTATGGGGGTGAATGGATAAAATCACATGAAGTTCAGTATGTGACAAACAAAGTAAAGATATGGGAGAAGTATGATGCAGATTTGTTGTCCTATTTGGACATTACAGCCGAATTTAAAAAGTCATTAGGGTTTAGTGAAGTTAATCAAGTCTTAGTAGCTTTAACTGATTGGAGAAAAAATAAGAGGTATTACTTGGTTGAAGGAGATGAAGATATTAGAGTATTGCAGAGCTTGATTTGTAAGGAATTAAATTATATTGATGTGTTTGCAGTAGATGAGTGTGATGCTATAATTAATGCCCCAAAATTACGTGATAGGAATATAGAGAATTTATCTACACTAGATGTTAGTGTAGATAGATCAGACGATAGAATTATTGATGGCGAGGAAATAAATGATGTAGGAATAACAGTTATAAGTGATTGTGGAGTTCAAGTTGAGGTTGCAACTGATTGTGAATCTGATTTAGAAAGTATATCTGAGGTAGATGCCAATGGATCTGACAATGAACAAGAACACCAAGATGCCTATAGATTTGGAAAAAATAGAGTGATGACTGACAATTTACGACATTTCAAGACTTTAAAAAAAGGGATGACTTTTGCTGACATAAAAGAAGCTAGACAAGTTGTAAACTTTTATGCACTAGCTAATGGTTATGGGGTGAAAGTGCAAAAAAGTGATAAAAAGAGAGCCAGATATGTATGTGATGTTGGCTGCCCATTTATATGCCACATTTCCAAAGATGGAGATAATCCAGGGTTCAAGATCAAGACATTAAACCCAAATCATAATTACAACACAGCTTATGATAATCCAAGAGCTAATGCAAATGACTCTTGCTCATTACTTCAAAAATAGAGTCCAAAATGACCCACAATACAAGGCCAAAGTGATGAGGAAGGATCTTAAAAGTGGATTGCAGTTGAATGTAAGTTACTCCAAAGTAAAAAGAGCAAAGCGGATGATACTTAATAATCTTGAGGGGTCATTCATTGATGATTACAATAAACTTATTGCATATGCACATGAACTAAAAGAAAGCAATCCGAAAACTGATGTGATTGTAAATATATCTAGAGATGCTTTAAATGAAGGAAGGAGAAGGTTTTTAAGAATGTATATTTGCTTTAATGCATTGAAGATGGGATGGAAACATGGTTTGAGACCATTTATTGGTATGGATGGCACATTTCTAAATGGAAAAGTAAAAGGGCAGTTGCTTGTAGCTATTGGCCAAGATTTTATGAGACATTTTTATCCCTTAGCTTGGGCTGTTGTTGATAAAGAGACAAAAAGAACTTGGACTTGGTTTGTGCAATTATTAAAAAATTCTTTGGATCTAAATGAAGGTGAAGGAATTACTTTTATTTCTGATATGCAAAAGGTAAAAAAATATGTAATTATTTTTTTTTATGAATTAAGTTTTACATGTCTTAATTTTTTTAATTGTTGTAGGGACTATTGGAGTCAGTCAAAGAAGTGGTGCCTCATGCATATCATAGATATTGTATGAGACATATAGAGTCCAATTGGTGTAGTAAATAGAGAGGAGGTCAATTAAAAAAATTGATGTGGTGGTGTGCATGGAGTTGCTATAAGGAAGAATTTAAGGATATGTTAAAAGAATTAGGAAAACTTTCTGAAGATGCAGCTAAAGATTTATTGCATTATCCCCTACAAAATTGGTGTAGAGCATATTTTGACACAGTGTGCAAAAATGGAATGGTTGATAATAACTTTGTGGAGTCTTTTAATTCTTGGATTTTGGAAGCTAGGCAGAAAGCAATAATTGGTATGTTGGAAGATATTAGAATTAAAGTCATGAATAGGATACAAGAAAATGAACATAAAATTAATTCTTGGAGATGTAATTTTAGTCCTGATTGCATGCTTCTTTATAATGATTTTAAAGATATTGCTCATGGGTGCAATGTGGAATTTAATGGTGATACGGGTTATGAAGTTACAGAAGGAGAAGACAGGCATACTGTTTGTCTGTTGAGTAAGAAGTGCACTTGCAGGGCTTGGGATTTGTTTGGCATCCCATGTCCTCATGCAATCAAAGCTCTTCAACACAAGAAAGAAGATCCGGTGAAGGAGATTTCATGGTATTACAGCAAAGAGGCTTATCTTACTACATACAACTATAAACTAAAACCAGTTAGGGGAAGAAATTTTTGGAAAGTTGAAGACTCTCATGCAATGGAGCTGCCACCAATTACAAAGATGCCAGGAAGACCAAAGGTGAAAAGGGTGAGAGGAAAAAATGAGGTAACTAGGAGAATAGGTGAGTGGAGAGTATCAAGGCAAGGATCTAAGGGAAGATGCAGTCGATGTGGAGAACTAAACCATAATATTAGAACATGTTCTGAGGTAAGTTATTTGTTTTAGTTTAAAATTTATAAATTCTTGAAGTATAGTATGTTTTGAAAAGTAAATTTATCTTTTGTTGTTGGAATGTAAGTTTGTAGAAAATGCAAGCGTTGATTATACCATGAGAGGGAGAACAAAGAAAACCAATGTTGAAGCAAATGCCGAAACATCTCATATAGGGATCCAGAGACAGGAAAGCCAGATTAGAGTATCACAAAATCAAAAAAGAAAAAAGGATACATTTGACAAGTCTCATGGAAAAAGACCACTTGTGTTAGATGTGAGGTTATCTAACTCTCTAAATGATTATACTTTATATTGCTCATATTTTAATTTTTAATTAAATTATATATACAGCAAAGTCAAGGTTTTGATTTTGTTTATGAGAGTTCAATGGCTGATTTGCTTGTTGAAGACTCCATTATGCAAGATACAAATCATCCAATTAAACATCCTATACCCAATGAAAGAGAATCAAGGCTGGAAATTCAAAAAAAAACTGCAAAAGAGCACTGGTACCCGGGTGATAGGATTTGTTGGAGATGCAAGTGGAGCCTTTATGCCTAAAGACTTGCCTTTTTCACCTAAAAAATTGACCACAAAAGGAAGGCCTGCGGTTGGTAGTAGTCAGTTAGAAGCTGAAAGGGAGAAGAGGATTGGGAAACTCAAAATGAAGAAGGCAATTGATTTTACACAAGAATAACCAATAACGTGTTGCTTGATATTGTTTTCAAGATTATGTCAATTTTGATAAGTCTGCAGTATAGCTACTTTTTAGCTTTTAAGTTATTATTTTGTTCGTTACTTTCAGTTTCATATATTTATTTATTTATTTGTTTTTTGCAAGCCTATATAAGGCAAGTGAATTGAATAAATTATCCAACCATTCTTTTGCAGAAAGCATAAGTTCTTCTTCCAATTATTAACTTTAATTATTGAACTTGTTGTTTTAGTTTTTGCAACATATTATCCTTGTGATGTCTTGAACATACATCTTGAATAATGAAACAACAAATAACCAATTGGTGTATTTTTATTCATGGTCCATTTTTATTTCATTCAGAATTTCATGACAGTAAATCTAATAGCAGAATAATACAATCAGCATTTTGTTCGTATTTAATTTCGAAATTAACGGCTTAAGATATTGTATATTTGGTTTCTCTGGCAACTACCACATGGAATAGAGTTTGAGATAATACGTCTGCACTATAAGCACAACCTGCTCCTCGAACTCATTGCAGATTGTCAAAAATAGCTGCTCAAGCCTCTAATCATATTCCCTCCTAATTCGTTCTTAAGTAGCAGATCAAGAAACTGATATGAAAGGGTAGCAGTGGCTTGCCAAGTATCCAAGCCTGTATATACGTCTTCCTTGTATCCCGCTTATCGCATTCAAGTATAGACAGTTCTCATCCACATTTTCACCTTCAACTTGAGCTTTCTCCTCTCTAGGGGTCACAATCTTTTCCTGAAACAAAATTATATACAAGTGAACAAACTGCAATTAAACTAGATAAATTATACAATAGAAACTAATGATGTTTTTTCATGAAAGACTAGAATTCCTTGTATATTACCAATCAAACACATTATACTCAAGCCAGAAGTAGTATCAGTTTCAAGTATATATAACGCAGTAGGTAACACAAAGTCTAAAGCATTATTAGGACACAATCAATTTTCAATTATCTGTTGATTTTAGCATAACTATTGATAATCATTTCAATTAACTAAGATATCTTATCCAAGAAAAAAATAGAAAGGGCTGCACATTATTGCTGGCACAACTGTGGACGGGGTAAGAGAAGGGACTGATTGTATGGGTAGTGAAGCAAATCTTTAAAATCAAAGACCAATTTCAGACAATGCAAATCTTTAAAATCAAAGTCAAACTTATTATAGACATATACGGCAGAGATAAATGAAAAATTATTTTAAAACAACATCATTGCTGCTATCTCTTTAAATATGATAAAATGTAACTTGAGCAATTGAAAAATAGATATATACTTCCAACCTAGAAATTGCCTTGCAATTTGATCTATTGACCTCATTTTACTTGTAGCAGAATAAAAACCCAAAATTAAAAGAAGAAGGTCTATCCCTTCAATCCACTTTTCCAGCCAAGCAAGCTCGGGAAAATAGCCCAGTAAGAGAAAAATACCTCTTATTTAAATAAACAAATAAATACAAAAATTTGTTCCATTCTACTGATTTTAATTGACCAGTAAACATAAAAAATCAATAAAAAAAATGGATCTATGGTATAAGTAGTCTAACTTTTTTATAAAATGCAAAAGAAAAAAGAAGCTGCAAACGGTATCAGATGAAAACAAAAAAAACAAAAAATTAAACGAGGTTACTCATCGGCTCCGCCACAAATGGAAACAATTCCTTGCACTGTGAGATCAAATCTCCAAGCTCCAACCACCAAGCACCCCGCAATCCCCGTATTTAAATGGATATGAGAACAATCAAGAAATAAAATATGAGAAGAGATCAAAATTTTAGCTAAACAGAGATCGGAATTGAGTCGTTAGTGAGAGAGTGGGAGACGGCGAAAGTGAGAATGGGTTAGAGAGACAAGGGATAAGCAGTAGATTAGGGTGGGTTTGGTTAGTTTAACTTGATTTGTGATTTTAATTGGGGTTGGTTTAATTAGATCTGGTTCAATGCCACATGTTGATTTATTGCTGATCTGTTAATTAAAGTATTGCCAGCTCTTTTTCTTTTTTGCTGATGTAGATTAAAATGGCAAAATAAAACCAATTGTATAATATCAATGGCATTTTTATGAGAAAAAAATATTTGGATGGCATATTTGAACTAATTGATAAACTTAGATGGCAATTTTGCCCCTTTTCCCTTTTTTAACCAATCACTTGACATGCATGCGCGCTATTTAATAGTTGCTTCACATGTGTCATATATATTACTCAAAAATTTAAGAATTTACGAGAAAGGGTCATATTATCATACATTGTTGGATGCATTAAAACTCAATTTCACCTAAAACGTTTTAGTAATTAGTAATTTAGTATTAATTTGCTATTTTTTTGTAACATCATTTGAGAGAAATAATGGCACTCACATAGGGTATAAACGGATGAAGTATCAGTTCAACTCAGCATTCACATCATTAATATGCTCCAACCCTTCGGCAATACTGATGTTTAGATAGTAAGCTCGCTAACTTTTTTAAATAGCTAATTTGTTTTTAATATTTTTAAAAATAGCTATTTTGCTTTTTAATTTTTGTTCATGTCTATATAAAATTCGGAAGAAAATATTCAAATATAAAAAAAGTTATAAATTTCTGTATTTTAAAAGGTTTGTGAAAAAAAACTATTATTTTAGCCCTTGATTCAGTGTAAAATTATTATTTTAGCTAATCCTTTTATGAGAAATTATTATTTTAGCCCTTGATTCAGTGTAAAATCGTTATTTTAGCTAACTCTTTTATGAGAAATTATTATTTTAGCCCTTGATTCAGTGTAAACTTACTATTCTGCCCCATAAAGCTGGTAAGCATCCTAACTCCTAAGCATTTCGAGCCGCTAGAAATCATCCCTCAATAATTTTAAGTCTTGATTCTCTCATTGGGTAATCGAGATCAAGCAAACAAAAGCCGCTGCTAACAAAGTTCCTGTAGTTAGGAGATGTATGTTGACGAAGCATCTAAGAAGGTTAGCACAGGACCTAGGGTAATTATTCATGAACCGATTAGAATTCATTTATAACACACACTCTAGTTGAAGTTCAAAGCTTCGAATAACATGGCAGAATATGAGGCCCTGATTATAGGACTAAAAATCATCAAGAAAATAAAACCTGACAAGCTCATCAAAAGTGATTTCCACCTCTATTAAACCATTTTTTTCATTTTAGTAAAATGATTCATCTTTGCTTTCACAATTATGAACATGTACAAATATGAGTTAGTTAGATAACAATATGGGAAACTATAAGTGAAGAAAAATAAGTGATAACTACGGAAAAAATATCTCCAAGGCTCAATCAGGTCGGTCCAACAACGCTCAGCAGGAGCCAAAATCCATCAACAAAAAGGACAATGTATGAGCTGGAAGATAAGACATAAAGGCATGGTGTCTGATCGGACTGATGAGACGTCCTGTCCTGTCTAGTCCACTGACACAAGCAAGCGTCCATACCTTCCACCTATTCCCTGTCACATCATCTCACACTTACTCCACTGCCAGTTATCATGACCTAAGGTACTCAAGTACCCCTCCCAAAGAACTCCTATAATAGCCTAAAATACAATGGCTCCGGGTATTGAATATCTGAGACTCTCTCTCTAAATACTCTCACTCTAAAAGCTACTAACTTAAGATTCGGAGTGCTAACGCTTGGGTCTGACCGGACACTCCATCTTGTAGGTTCTATCATCCGATTGGATCTTCTAGCCATCGGCTCTCTTTATCTTAGATAAAGACAAATCGTACTTTATCACTTGGTGCTTTATTGAGAGAAAATGGCAGGTTCAAGATCCAATGAACACGCAGCTTTTGAAGAGTATAATCACAACAGTCAGGAAATATCTAGGCCCTCAGAAAGAAGAGAGAGGTCTCCTAGATCCCTTACTAGGGGTAACCTCCTCCCAAATTTCAACGACGTAGCCATGCGACAATTAGAAGATACCCCTATTACTATTAGGGACATGCATGCCATTCTTAGTGACTACACTAAGAGCATAGTCCAAACTCTGAAAAAGGAAAAAATGCCCAGGACTTCTGAAAGAGGCCATGAAATGGACTTCATGGCCGAAGACTTCGAAAGAAAAAGGAACAAGGGGATTTTCATCAACAATCCAAGAGCTCATGATAATAGGAGGGTGGGGGCTAGAACCCCAGGTAGATATGACAAGGGGAAGGGGACAATATCCTCAAGCAGAGATTCTCTATACATCCCCAATAGATCGTCCACCTCGTCCATTGGGGACGATTTATCTTTTATGTGCACACCAAATCGCAGCCGCAAGAAGGGGCGAAGAGATAAATTTACCTCAATAGCCATGAGCAGGGATGATATATGGTTCAAGCAGAAGCTCAAGTAGTTTGGCTTGACAGGTTCCAAAAAAGGCATGTTCGAGGGAAACATCTGCGACAATACGACCTTTCCGTTTTGTAAGAAAATCACGAAGTCAGAGCTACCTCCTAGGTGGAGAGATGTGATAATGGATAGGTATATAGGTAAGACTGATCCTGCCACTCATCTTGCAGAATATCTAACAAAAGTGCAGGTGTACACCTACGACGAAAGGATTACCTGCAGGATATTCCCTACCACATTGGGAGGAGATTCCCCTACGTGGTTCCACGAACTCCCGTAGGGGTCAATCACCTATTTTCGACAACTAAAGGAGATATTCATTATACGGTTCATTGTACAGACACGAGCACCAAAATTTATGAGCGATATGTGCAATCTCTATCAGAGGACCGATGAAAGTCTTCAAGACTACATCAACAGATTTCAAGCCATAATGTCGGAGGTGAGGAATGTAAGCGTAGAGATGGCATCCACTGCTTTAGCCAACGACACTGTTGATAGGCCGTTATTTGAGTCAATTACAATAAGGCCGCCAATCAGTTTTTTTGATCTAATGGAAAGAGCTAGGAAATACATTCAATTGGATGACACCTTGAGGTCCAGCCGAGGCGGAAGGAGCAACGTTATGGACAGGCTCCAGCACCCAGACGGAAGGTTGTTAAACTGCGCTCCAATATCCGAATGGATTGCAAAGAGTCTCGAGAAAGCCTCCACTTCAAGAAATTTGGGAAAAAGAAAGGGGGTTGAATGATTCAGGTTCGATCGGAGTATTGGTCAACAGGCTCGAACTTTTACTCTACTCAACATCAATCCCGCATAAGTGTTGATGTGGATCAAGAAAAATTACCAAAAGGTGAATTGGCCCAAGAAAATGGACGAAAAGAGTATAAGGATCCAAAACCATAATAAGTACTGCAAGTTGCACAAGGATGTCGGTCACACAACTGATGAATGTCACCAGCTAAAAGAAGAAATTGAGTGAATCTTACAAAGAGAGTACCTCAAGAGATTTGTAGGTTCGACTAGAGGGGCAAGTCCCTATAAACAGTCGGACCTTAAGAAAGATGATTCTGACGATGAAGATGACGACGAGCAAAGAAAACCAAAGGATGCGAATCCATGTCGATCGTATGCTAGTGTCATTAACATCATCACTGGTGGATCGTCCTACGGAGAGGATCTTTCTAGAAAAAGAAAGGGGAAGGGTGTTTATGTCTCCCAGACATCCGAACGGCCAACCCCAGTCACCATATCCAGTGAGGATGCACGAGATGTAATGTTCCATCACGAAGATGCCCTTGTCGTCAGGGTACATGTAATGACCGTACTAGATAATCCTGATTACTGTTACTAATTACATATATTAATCCTGTAAGCCCTCTGTTATCGATGCATATAGGTATACACATACATACATGCTGTGCCAATCATACAAGATTAAGTTTAAACTTTAATATGCTGTTGGTTAATACTTACATAACTTAATAATTACAAGACTTAAATACAAAATATATAACATTATCTAACCAAAAAGATAAAAAATTAATCTCATACATCAAGATAATCTTCCTAATTTGATGTTGGCTTTGGAGATTGTTGGCTTTGTCCCTGGACAAAAGGTTTATCCTGCGAACCTACACGGATAAACACTTGTGCTAAGCTATAAAGCTTAGTGGGGAGCAAACTAATATTTTGATTACCACTCACAGTGGTTATCACCAAACTTGCAATAATAATATAAAATAAAGTGCATACGTTTTGTAAAAAAAATAAAATAACAATAAGTCAATAAATTGCAATATTGGAAGGAATAACTATCTCATTAAATTAAAAAATAAAAGATGGTAAACTGTACATGTATATTATTCATCTTATAAATTTGCCTATTTGAGTTCCTGTGGGTGTGGATAACGGGTGCTATGGATACCTTAAGGTATCAAATCTGTAAATACTCGAAGGTATTAAATCTGTAGACCCATTTGGGTCAGAACTGTGGTCTTATTTAGAGACAAACTGTGGACTCATAAGAGTCAGACTATAACAGCTGCGACTATATCCCTATAGGCATGCCTATCTATCCACAACCAACTTTTAGTCCAGACATTATTCAATTCATATATCATTGTATCGATTCTGAGGTTTAGTTATCATATTTATCATCTAGAAAGACCACTCATATAAATATGCATTATAATCAGGATAATATACTTTAATTCAATAGCATATTACTTCGCTGATGTGAATATATATATATATATATACATAAACATAAGCACTATTCATAGAAAAGCAAGTGTATGTATCAACAATTGTAATACAATAGCATACCAGTTCAATCTTTAAAGTAACACATTCAGGCATAGCTTATTATAATGGAAAAAGAGAGAAATGTAAATAAAAAAATAGGAAACAAATGCTTATTGTCGCGCTCGCGACACTTGTCACATCCGCGATATTAATAGCACTCGCAACAGTAAGCAATTGCCTAAAAGAATATTCTTTGATGTTGCGCTTGAGATATAAGTTGCGCTCGCGACACAACGCGACGGTTCAAAAGCTTCAACCCTCATTACTCAAAATCCTGTAAGTTCATTACAAAACTCAAGTTGCACCTTAATTCCAACATACCAGACGACTTTTTCTGAAAACACTATCTTCTACAAAGTTTTAGGCCTATGTTTCTAGTTTCAAAAACACCAAAAATCATCTCAATATGACCTATAAATCTTCAGATATACAAGAAAAACCACAGACTAATCATATGAACCGAGTAACAACTATAACCAGATTTCAACACAGATTTTCACTATCATGCATTGAAAATCATATCTCGGTTTCTTCTAATAAAATCAAGATATACATGTCTAGTTTCTACATAAATTGGAATTTCCTCATTTGGATACCTATAACTCAAGATATGAGCAAAAGAGTACAGACTGGTCATTTGATCCCTAAAACATATTTTTACATATCTTGCAACAAAGCTTGTATTTTTCATCTCTAAGCCACTCCCAAGCTTAAAGTCAACCATCAAACATATGAGAGAAGTATTCAAGATCTCTCCCATGACAAAGCATCAAACATACACACATAAAAACCTGAGTTTCCATACCTTGTTTAAGCTCTAACTCCCTTCAACCTTGGAGAGTCTCCTTTCCCTTCTTCTTGCTTGTTTCTCCTTCTATAAAATAAGACACTTCTATGAAACCCATCAAGCTATTCAATGAATACAACACAATAAAGAAGAAACAAGGTTACCTTATCACAAAACCTAGTAAATCTTTCTTCCTTTTTGCCCAAAACTTAAGAATTCTAGAGAGAGGATTTAAGAGAGAGAATTTAGAGGTTAAGAGAAGATGAAGATGGAGAATGAAGACCCTTGTTTGGCCGGCCATCCTTCACCAAAATATCTCCCTCTCTTTTTCATTTAATTGGCCCAAATGTCACATAAATGTAAATATTGCTAGTTGGTCCCTTAATTTCTTCTATTTCTACTAATACCCCAAAACTTACTCTTTAACTTTACAATTAAGTCCTTCTCTATGCTTTTACACTTAATTTAACATAAATTCTAATAATTAATTAGTGTAAATTCTCCTAGGGTATAATGAGGGGCATTACAGTACTGATCAATAATTTCGATGTAAAGAGGATACTGGTGGATAATGAAAGTACCGTGAATGTGATTACCTTACAAGCCTATAAAGCAATGGGGTTGCCGATCGAAGAGCTCAAGCCGAACGCCATACCACTGATCGGACTAGGCAATGCCACAGTGCCAGTGGTAGGATCTATTGATTTGTTCGTCGAGCTCGGCCAGGAAGCCCTCACCCACGCCTGCAAGGTAACATTCAGTATTATTGATATGGTTTTTGCTTATAACGCCATTTTTGGCAAGCCTCTACTCTTTCAAATTGAAGCTGTCACCAGCATCCGTTACATGTTAATAAAAATTCCGACCAGGGGAGGTGTCGCCATCCTAAGAGGTGACCAAAAGGCACCAAGAGAGGTATATATTACCATGATCAAGTACCATAAAGAGGCCATAATGGTAGAACAAGGGCTAAAGTGATTTGAGTAGGCGGAGGATCAGAGAATGGATACTGCAGAGGAAGTCAAGACAAGGACACTTACAAAAGGCGAGGCCGTTCAAATTGGCACCAGTAAGAATACGGAGGTCGAGGAGGCCGTCGTGCAAGTCTTGATGATCAACCAGGCTTCCTTCGCCTGAAAGCCGAAGGACATCACCAAAATTGACCCAACGTGATCACCCACAAACATAATATGGATCCAGCTTACAAGCCGATCAGGCAGAAGTTGCGAAGGCATGCTCCTAATCGGAGAAAATTTATCTCTGAAGAGGTATACAGATTATTAAAAGCGGGTACAATCTAAGAGGTTGACTATCCCGAATGGCTCACCAATATTGTTCCGGTAAAGAAGAAGTCAGGGATGTCACACCCTTCACGGAATAGTCCTTTCCGAAGCAAAGATAGCAAAAACGGTAATTTTTTTCTTCCATCACCGATCAATTTCGATACACTTTAAATACCTTTACATCAAATTCCTAATCAATCGACAACCTTATAAACAATTAAAACATACACTAAATAAATTCAAGCCAAAAACTTACACCAAACACTTACCCATCAATAATTATAATAACATTCAAAATACAACTAAATCTTTTACCTTAATTGTCTAAGTATATACATGCTAAAATACAACTCGATTTAGCACTAATTCTTCTTTTTCTATCTGGCTCCACTATGTACTATGCTCCCACAACACTTCATAACCTGCATGCAGTAAACACTACGTGCTGAGCACTAGATATGCTCAGTGGTGACTACTAATCCTAGAATTTCCCAAAATAAAGCATAATTATATAGATTATGCTACCCTTATTCTTATTTCATTAAACATTTACTATTACTTCTGTTAACACTAGTTTTATTATTAACTCATTTTTGGTAATGATTTTTCTTTGATTTTCAATCTTTTAACGTTACTTTACACTACTTTCTTAACTGAATCGATTTCAAGTTAACTTTTACTTTTACGTTTGTCCTTTACTATAGCCTTTACTTTTTCTTAACTTTTGTTTTATATTTTAGTCACAGCGATATAATTATCTTTTCATTTAATGGTGTATATTGGTACTTATATCTTTACTGATACTAAATTTATAGACTATTTTATTCCTCGATTTATTGTTCATGTATCCAATATATGCTATAATTATAATTTTTGCTATTTATTCTTTTATTTTACTTTAACCTTTAAACTAATAAACACATTACTATTAAAAGGCTTTTAAGTTTTATTATAAAGTGATACAATTATTCTGGGACACTTTGCATTCAAATCTTTATTTTTTTATACATTTATCCATGTTCAAATACTTATGTAGGACTTATATCTTTTGTTTTTCCCAATTGAACAATTATATGTCTTTTTATCGTTTTACTTTTCATTTGACTTTTCTTTCAGAAATACATTACTTAAACATAAGATTTTACTTAATGACATTGTCATCACTTTTTGACTTTAAGTAGGAAATTAATATTATTTTCTAAACTTGTTACTTTTCAAAATAATAATTGGTACATGAAATACCAACTAATTTAATTTATCTTTTTCATGTAAAAATACATTTTAAATCATTTTTCTTTATAAAAGCTTAACTTATTTTATTCTTATAAAACATTTCTTTTTCTTTTTTCTTATTAATCACATTTTTTGGGAAACCTTACAGTTTTATCCCAACTTTTTATTTTCTTTCAAACAAATCATTTTTCGTTTATAACTTTTTATATTGAATTCATTTAAACAATACTGATTTATTCATTACAATACGCCCGTAGTGCAATATAACAGGATTTTCAAAAAGGATACGCGGGACTGGACCCAAAGGTCCCACTGAGAGAGAAGTGATCCCCAAGGGACCATTTCTCGAAAAACATTTCACTTTCATTTGCACTGAAAATACTAAAGCTATGGAGATCAAAGATCCTACCCATAGCAAAGCAAGTCGCCATGACTTGTACCGTGGTATAGGGTGTCCCTATGGCTAGCCAATTATATCCTAAATAAGAATATCATTATATACTTATTGTTAAGGGCAAAACAATCAATTATATTTGAGTTATTTTTTAAACATGTAAAAATTTTTACTTTCTTCCTTTTATTTCTTAATATAATATATTTTTATCAATCGTACTCTTTTAGTGTTTTTGACTATTCAGTGACTTTTTCCTTTCTTTTCTTTTCTTTCACTTTATCTTTTTAGGTCACTTTCGTGAATTATTCTTTAATAATTCACTCGAACACTTGAGACTTTTCAGTCTTTTATACACTTTATGAATTATATCATTATAATTCACAATTCCTTTTATTCTTTTTATGTAATCTTCTGTACATTATCTCTTAATAATTCAGTAATTAACTTTCTGACAATTTTTTTTCTGTCCGAAATATTTGTCATTCGGATATGCCAACTATTACTGAATTATTTTATAATAATTCACTATTTTAATACTTTTTATTAACTAATTTATTTGATAAATTAGTCAAACATTTATTTTACAACTTTTTAAACAATTATGAACTATATTGATATAATTCATTATTTTATTTTTCGAAAATGCATAAATTGACTTTTTCATTTCTTTTTACTGAAGTAATTTACTTCACATTAGTTTATCATCATATACTTATTTATTGAATTATTTCTTAATAATTCAATATTTTTAATTAAACATAATCAATATTTTATTTCAAAAATATTCTAGTAAAGCATATAAATTTCACGAAAATTCATATATACATTATTTTACAATTTTCATCATTTTCACTAATTTTATGAATTATTTACCAATAATTCATCATTCATATTACTTTCATCGCTTAATAACTATTCTGAAAAATTTATCAGTTGACTTTTTATTTCTTTTTCGTTAACTGTGAATTAATTTCATATTAATTCACTTTTCTTCACATTTTTATTCAATTATTCATTACTGCTTCAATATTTTCTTTTATACATATTCACATTTATTCTTTAATAAAATTCTAATAATTTCAATAAATTTCAATAAAATTTATTTATGCATTACTTATTATTTACTATCATTTTTCACTTAAATAATCAATTATTTCACAATATTTCATAATTTATACTATAAACATACATGTTACATATTCTCTAAAATTCCAAAATAAATTTCAATTATTCAATAACAATTCATAAACACCAATTATCATTTCTATAATTAATTTAGGCTAACATATATTAATTTCATGCAAAATTTCCATCATTTTTTCTTAGTAAGTGTTTTGGCCACCACAGTAAACCCTCCTAAAAATTTTATTTCTTTCATTTAAGCTTTCATTTCATCTTCTCTGATGTTCAATTTCATTTACCTAAATAAATTTCATCAATTAACAACTTTAACAATTTTTTACCTAGTTACATAAATGGAATTAATTCACAATAAAAGAGAAATCAACGGATTTTGTAGTCACTTACAATTTTTTCTTACTTAAGTGTGCCTAAAGTCTCATTTTCCTTGCTCCTCCACTTACAAACTTTTCTTTCTTTTTCTCACCATCCATGGCCGGCCAAACAAGCTCTCCTAACCTCAATTTTTTGTCCTCATATGCAAAATTTAAACTCATAATTAGCTTCTACTCCTCAAAATCTATAAGAAAATACTAAAGAATCAATTAAAATTAATTAATTTCTTAAGTTTTATCTTACCTCTTTTTTTTCTCAACTTGATTCCTTGCCTTCCTTTACTCAAATAATTTGATTGAGGTTACTAGGGTGACCTAGAGAGATAGAACTTCATCTTTTTATGTTGGAGTTTATGAGAGATTTGAAATGAAAAACGAAGAAATCAAAGAGAGAATGTAGAGAGAGCATAGTTCAGCCAACACAAGGAGAGGGAGAGAAAACCAGCAAAATCTAAAAAATTCTCCAGATTTTCTCCCTATAAATATCTCTCATTTGGGCCTAAATTGGGCTTAATCAATGGGCTTAGCCCAATCACAAATTAAAGCCAATTTTAGGCTATTTAAGGTCCAAATCAATTTGTCTATCTTTCTCACTTCAATTTACTTCAAAAATAATTTCATCAATTTTATCGCATAAAAAATAGCTAGCACGCAAAATTTTGACTCAATCGGAGTTCGTTATTGGTTTGATTCAAATTTATCGGTCCTATTCGATAACTGCCGGTGTCACTGAAAAATTCAATTCTCATTACCAAGATATTCTACATAAAAATTCATGTAGGCATGCAAAATCTGATAATATTTGGAGTTCGTTTACTATTTTTAATTATTTATACAAAATTATGTCCTATTTTCTGTCAGAGAAATTGACTCGCTACCTTTTTTGTATTTTTGACATTTGAAGGCTCATTTGATCTCAATTTCACTTTAAATTTCAACCCCGAACTCACCATGACCATTACTTTCTAATGGTCCAATAAAATATTTTTGACTTTCAGGTGTCTTTTCAGGCCCGAAAACCACTATTCACTATCGAAAAGTACTATTCACGACTGACCCGGTGTTGAGGCCATTACATTTCTCCCTACTAAAAGAAATTTCGTCCTTGAAATTTACTTACATCAAAGAGTAGAGGATACTATACAGTAGTCTTATCGACATCTCTTTCACATTCAATAGTTCCAAAGCATCTTTGTTAATGGAACCTACTTACCTTAAGCTAACCAATCTTTATCGGTCTCTCTTTTTTTTTTTGTTTTAGATCATATCATCCTGAACGCAGATTCCTTTCATGTTTTTAAATCAAATCAAGACTTACTGACTTTTTTGCACTCCATTAAATCCAACATAAAGAATTCGACATTTTATTTCTAATAATGTCTCGACAAGAATCAGATTCTATTATAGATAAACACTTTTCACAGCCATTATTACAATCTCATACACTTTATTATAACTGTTTTTTCAATATCTGAATTATTCACTTTGACTGACCATCAGTCCAAGGGTGGATCACTATACTAATATTGAGATTATTACCAATCTCTTATATCGCATCTTTCCTCTTTGACGCTCAAACAATCCGATAACAAATTCTCTAATCACATTGTTCCATTTTCCAAACAAATATGATTATAAGTCGAAGCAATCCCTGAAGGAATCTAATGCTTCCATCTGGAGTCAACTTAAACCGACATTCATGGCTTAAAGAATCGAAAACCTTATCATTAATCATTTATACAAATTCTTCTAAAATACATATTTAAGTACGTTCACATTACCCAAATACTCATCATACTTTTTCAATGTCTCAAAACATATCTAATGGTGACTACTTAAATCCTCTAATATGGATCTAAGTAAAGGTGAATGATCCTTTCCATCGATTCATCAAGGGAGTCGGTGTGCTAACAAATCTAATTGACATAACCAATAACTCACAATGGCCACATCAAATATGAAAAACAATCTTAAGCACACTATTTCTTGTCTCATTCTTAGGTTGTCTCTATACTCATCATATCCCCTATCAGTTTCATCCTATCAAGTAAGGCCTATACAAATGGTATAATGCATATCAGATGCTGTCAAACAATATGAAATGCTATTGAATGAATGTATGATTTCATGTATGCAGGTAGAATACTGTCACGTATCCTCATATGATGTAGATATCATAACCCATCCCAATACTATGAAATGTACAATCAAATCCCCACGCCTATAAAGGAATCACCGACAGGTATATAGAGCATCTTAAATAACCTTAACTTATAACAATTTGCTCACTAACATTCTTAAATCATGACAATCCAATTAAGGTATCTCTTCATCCTGCGAAATTTATCCGTACTCAATATACAATTCCTTTTTAAACTCCCGACACACTCTTTATTTTGTTCTTTTTTAGACTATTTCTCATCCATATAGACACTGAAACTCTCACATTTACACTCAATTTTAGCCAACTCTTCTTTTCCCTGCTTTGATCTCCATGAGATTTCAAGCAACAATACTTCTATTCTCACTCACTACCATCTTTACTGTACAGAATCAATCCATTCACACTTGATAATCTCAGTCAAATATCAACCTTTCACTTTAAAATAGATAGGAGAGCATGTACACGTCAAACTACTTATCATTTATCCACTCATAATTGGCATGTATATACGGACAAACCTATCGATTAACCTTATCCCACTCCGATCTTAAAACCATTTAAACCTTTGCTCTGATAGCACTAAATGTCACACCCTTCATGAAACAGTCCTTTTCGAAGCAAAGATAGCAAAAATGGTAATTTTTTTCTTCCATCACTGATCAATTTCGATTCACTTTAAATACCTTTACATCAAATTTCTAATCAATTGATAACCTTATAAACAATTAAAACATACACTAAATAAATTCATGCCAAAAAATTACACCAAACACTCACCCATCAATAATCATAATAACAATCAAAATACAATTAAATATTTTACCTTAATTGTCTAAGTATATACATGCCAAAATACAACTCGATTTAGCACTAATTCTTCTTTTCTGATCTGGCTCCACTGTGTACTATGCTCCCGCAATACTTCATAACCTGCACGCAGTAAACACTACGTGCTGAGCACTAGATATGCTCAGTGATGACTACTAATCCTAAAATTTTTCAAAATAAAGCATAATTACATAGATTATGCTACCCTTATTCTTATTTCATTAAACATTTACTGTTACTTCTGTTAACACTAGTTTTATTATTAACTCATATTTTGATAATGATTTTTCTTTGATTT
The DNA here is from genome assembly GCA_037975025.1 of Excoecaria agallocha. NCBI lineage: Eukaryota > Viridiplantae > Streptophyta > Magnoliopsida > Malpighiales > Euphorbiaceae > Excoecaria > Excoecaria agallocha. The sequence goes on from CM075816.1 coordinate 6,304,652, forward strand.
TCAATCTTTTAACGTTACTTTACACTACTTTCTTAAGTGAATCGATTTTAAATTAACTTTTACTTTTACGTTTGTCCTTTACTATAGCCTTTACTTTTACTTAACTTTTATTTTATATTTTAGTCACAGTGATATAATTATCTTTTCATTTAACGGTGTATATTGGTACTTTTATCTTTAATGGTACTAAATTTATAGACTATTTTATTCCTCGATTTATTGTTCAGGTATCCAATATATGCTATAATTACAATTCTTGCTATTTATTCTTTTATTTTACTTTAGCCTTTAAACTAATAAACGCATTACTATTAAAAGGTTTTTAAGCTTTATTATAAAGTGATACAGTTATTCTGGAACACTTTGCATTCAAATCTTTATTTTCTTCTTTATACATTTATCCACGTTCAAATACTTATTTAGGACTTATATCTTTTATTTTTTCCAATTGAATAATTATGTGCCTTTTTATCGTTTTACTTTTCATTTGTCTTTTCTTTCAGAAATACATTACTTAAGCGTAATATTTTACTTAATGACATTGTTATCACTTTTTGACTTTAAGTAAAAAATTAATATTATTTTCTAAACTTGTTACTTTTCAAAATAATAATTGATACATGAAATACCAACTAATTTAATTTTTCTTTTTCATGTAAAAATATATTTTAAATCCTTTTTTCTTTATAAAAGTTTAACTTAATCTTCATTTATCATTTTATTCTTATAAAATATTTTTTTTCTTTTTTCTTATTAATCACACTTTTTGAAAAACCTTACAGTTTTATCTCAACTTTTTATTTTCTTCCAAACAAATCATTTTTCGTTTATAACTTTTTATATTCAATTCATTTAAATAATACTGATTTATTCATTACAATACGCTCCTAGTGCAATATAGCAGGATTCTAAAAAAGGATACGCGGGACTGAACCTAAAGGTCCCACTGAGAGAAAAGTGATCCCCAATGGACCATTTCTCGAAAAAATATTTTACTTTCATTTTCACTGAAAATACTAAAGCTATGGATATCAAAGATCATACCCATAGCAAAGCAAGTTGTCATGACTTACACTGCGGTATAGAGTGTCACTGTGGCTAGCCAATTATATCCTAAACAAGAATATCATTACCCATTTATTGCTAAGGGTAAAACGAATTATATTTCCTTTTTAGGTCACTTTTGTTAATTATTCTTTAATAATTCACTCGGACACTTGAGACTTTTCAGTCTTTTATACATTTTATGAATTATAGCATTATAATTAATAATTTCTTTTATTCTTTTTATGTAATCTTCTGTACATTATCTCTTAATAATTCAGTGATTAACTTTTTGAAGATTTTTCTTTTTCTGTCTGAAATATTTGTCATTCGAATATGTCAACTATTACTGAATTATTCTATAATAATTCACAATTTTAATAATTTTTATTAACTAATTTATTTTGATAAATTAGTCAAACATTTATTTTACAACTTTTTAAATAATTATGAATTATATTGATATAATTTATTATTTTATTTTTCGAAAATGTATAAATTGACTTTTTCATTTCTTTTTACTGAAGTAATTTACTTCACATTAGTTTATCATCATATACTTATTTATTGAATTATTTCTTAATAATTCAATATTTTTAATTAAACATAATCAATATTTTATTTCAAAAATATTCTAGCAAAGCATATAAATTTCAAGAAAATTCATATACACATTATTTTACAGTTTTCATCATTTTCACTCATTTTATGAATTATTTACCAATAATTCATTATTCTTATTACTTTCATCTCTTAATAACTATTCCGAAAAATTAATCAGTTGACTTTTTATTTCTTTTTCATTAACTGTGAATTAATTTCATATTAATTCACTTTCCTTCACATTTTTATGCAATTATTCATTACTACTTCAATATTTTCTTTTATACATATTCACATTTATTCTTCAATAAAATTCTAATAATTTCAATAAATTTTAATAAAATTTATTTATGTATTACTTATTATTTACTATCATTTTTCACTTAAATAATCAATTATTTCACAATATTTCATAATTTATACTATAAACATACATGTTACATATTCTCTAAAATTTCAAAATAAATTTCAATTATTCAATAAAAATTCATAAACACCAATTATCATTTCTATAATTAATTTAGGATAATATATATTAATTTCATACAAAATTTTCATCATTTTCCCTTACTAAGTGTTTTGGCCACCACACTAAACCCTCCTAAAAATTTTCTTTTTTCCATTTAAGATTTCATTTCATCTTCTCTAGTGTTCAGTTTCATTTATCCTAAATAAATTTCATCAATTAACAACTTTAACAATTTTTGACCTAGTTACATAAATGGAATTAATTCACAATAAAAGGAAAATCAAAGGATTTTCTAGTCACTTACAATTTTTCCTTGCTTAAGGGTGCCTAAAGTCTCCTTTCCCTTGCTCCTCCACTTACAAACTTTTCTTTCTTTTCCTTACCATCCATGGCCGGCCAAATAAGCTCTCCTAACCTCAATTTTTTGTCCTCATATGCAAAATTTAAACTCATAATTAGCTTCTACACCTCAAAATCTATAAGAAAACACTAAAAAACTAATTAAAATCAATTAATTTCTTAAGTTCTATCTTACCTCTTTTTCTTTCTCAACTTGATTCCTTGCCTTTATTTGCTCAAATTATTTGATTGAGGCTACTAGGGTGACTTGGAAAGATAGAACTTCATCTTTTATGTTGTAGTTTATGAGAGATTTGAAATAAAAGAAGAAGAAATCAAAGAGAGAATGTAGAGAGAGCATAGTTCGGCCAACACAAGGAGAGGGAGAGGAAGCCAGCAAAATCTGGAAAATTTTGCAGATTTTCTCCCTATAAATATCTCTCATTTGGGCCTAAATGTGAGCTTAATCAATGGGCTCAGCCCAATCACAAATTAAAGCCCATTTTAGGCTATTTAAGGCTCAAACCAATTTCTCTATCTTCCTCACTTCAATTCACTTTAAAAATAATTCCATCAATTTTATCGCATAAAAAATAGCTAGCACATAAATTTTTGGCTCAATCGGAGTCCATTATCAGTTCGATTCAAACTTATTGGTCCGATTCGATAACTGCCGGTGTCACTGAAAAATTCAATTCTCATTACCAAAATATTCTACATAAAAATTCATATAGGCATGCAAAATCTAACGATTTTTGGAGTTCTTTTACTATTTTTAATTATTTATGCAAAATCATGTCTCTTTCTCTACTAGAAAAATTGACTAGCTACCTTTTTTGTATTTTTGATATTTGGAGGTCCATTTGATCTCAATTTTACTTCAAATTTTAACCCCTAGCTCACCATGACCATTACTTTTCAATGGTCTAATAAAATATTTTTGACTTTCGGGTGTCCTTTCTGGCCTAGGAACCATTATTCACTATCGGAAAGTACTGTTTACGGCTGACCCGATACTGAGGCCTTTACAAGAAAAGCTGCGAATGTGTGTCGACTTCACAAATCTTAACAAAACGTGTCCGAAAGACAGCTAACCCTTGCCAAATATAGACCAACTGGTGGATGCCACTGCTGGTCATGCCATCTACTCCCTCCTCGATGCGTATGTTGGATACCACAAAATCATGATGTGGTTGTTAGATCAAGAAAAGACTAGCTTCATCATGGATGATGGCACCTTTTGCTACAAGGCCATACCATTCAGATTGAAAAACGCAAGTGCCACATATCAGCGTTTGATGAATAGGATTTTTAAAGATCAGATCAGGCAGAATGTGGAAGTTTACGTGGATGATATGATCGTCAAAAGCAAAAACCCTGAAGAACATCCTGCCGATTTAGCAAAGATCTTCAACACGCTGAATAAATTTCGGATGAAACTCAATCCTGAGAAGTGCATTTTCAGGGTGTCTTCAGAAAAATTTTTGGGCTTTATGGTCTCCCAAAGGGGCATTGAAGCCAACCTTGATAAAATAAAGGCAATCTTGGAGATACAACCACCGAGCAATGTGAAGGACATTCAGAAGCTGAATGGCAGAATAACAACCCTTGGAAGGTTCATCTCCTCTTCAGCCAAATGATGTACTCCCTTCTTCAAGAAATTAAGGAAGAATGAAGCTTTCAATTGGGATGCCGACTGTCAGCAAGCTTTCGATGAATTAAAGAAATTCCTCACCAACCCACCGTTACTCAGCCGACCGTTTCCAGGTGAAAGTTTGTATTTATACTTGTCAACTTCTGATGAAGCTGTTGCAGGTGTTCTAGTCAGGGAAGAAGAAATCCAGTAGCTGCCCATCTATTATGTGAGCCAAGTGCTTAGAGGCCTAGAATTGAAGAAAGGTCCGATTGAAAAATTCATCATTGCCCTCATGATGTGCACAAGGAAGCTAAGATAATATTTCAAAGCACACATGATAGTGGTCCAATCGAGTTAAGCAATCAGAAAAATTCTCCAAACCCAGGACTTGGAGGAAAAAATGGTGGGATGGACAATCAAGCTCCAATCATGGGACGTGAGGTACAAACCCAAAAAAGCAATCAAGACTCAAGCTTTGGCGAACTTCATCATTGAATTTGCTGGTGAAGAAGTAACCAGTCAGCCCCCACCAGTAAAATGAAAAATGATCGTGGATGGAGCTGCAAATGACAACCAAAGAGGCACAGGTATTGTAATAATGGGCCCCTTAGGCATTGTCATAAGGTATGCAATAAAACTCAGTTTTAAAATTTTAAATAATATGGCAGAGTACAAGGCACTTCTGCAAGGGCTGAGACTGCTCAATGTCATCCGATCGGAGTCAGTCATCATCAAAAGTGACTCCCATCTTGTGATGAACCAAGTCTTAGGCACATTCGAGGCCAGAGAAGCCAACATGATACAATATCTAGCAAAGGTCAAGGCAGCACTCATGATGCTGAAAGAATGTGGATCCGAATAGATCCTACAAAAGGTGCCAAGAGATCAAACTTTAGCCGCCGATCGGCTCACTAAAATATTTGCTTCCAAACAAAGGATGGTAGAAGAAAATATAACCATCATTGAGCAACTGACCTCCTCCTTAGACGAACCAGAAATGATGGAAATTGAGCCAGCTTAAGAAACATGGATGAGCTCCATCAAGCGGTACCTGCAAACAAGGCAATTACCTGAAGATAAAGCAAAAGCCCGAAAGGTATCTCAAAAATCCCTGAATTACTCTATTATTAATGATGGATTGTTCAAAAATGCTTTCAGTCACCCCTAGCTCAAATATGTGACGGAGGAGGAAGGAGACTATATCCTAAAGGAAATCCATGAAGGCATTTGAGGAGCACACGAGGCTAGTAGGGCCATGGCAAGGAAAGTACTCCAAACTGGATACTTCTGGCCAAGCATTTTCAAAGATGCTCAAGAAAAAGTAAGAAGGTGCCAGCAATGCCAAATCTATGGGAGAGTCATCAGACAACTGGTAGTAGACCAGCAGCCAATCGATGTTTCTTGGCCGTTCAATTAATGGGGTCTGGACATCCTAGGACCCTTTCCCCAAGGGAAAAGGCAAATGAAGTTCCTTCTTGTCGCCGTCAATCACTTGTCCAAATGGATTGAGGTAGAGCCTCTAGTTACAATCACAGCGGAGAGGGTCAAAAATTTTGCATGGAAGGACATCATTTCCAGGTATAGCTTACCCAATATTTTTATTACAGATAATGACAACCAGTTCAACAGCTCAATCTTCATAAACTTTTGCCAAAATCTCAATATCAGCCTTAAGTTCACCTCCGTCACCCATCCCTAGAGCAATGGGATGATCGAGATCTCCAATCGAACACTCTTGAAAGGCCTAAAGAAATGACTGGTCATGACAAAAGGCAACTGGACTGAAGAACTGCAAAGCATCTTATAGTCCTACAGGACCTCTCCGAGAGCTAGCACTGATCAAATGCCATTCTCTATTGTCTATGGCTCCAAGGCAATGATACCTATAGAAATCGGTCTCTCATCCTATCGATTAGCATTCTACTCCGATCAGATGAATATCCTGGATAGATGCCAAGATTTGGACCTGGTTGAAGAAAGGAGAGAAGACGCCTATGCCAAAATCGCTGCCTACAAACAAAGAGTCGCTAGATGCTACAACACAAAAGTAAGGGCAAAAACCTTCAATGTAGGTGATCTGGTGCTCAGAAAGGCAGTTATAAGCTCGAGAAATTACGGAGTTGGGAAGCTAATGCCAAATTGGGAAGGCCCCTATGAAATCTCCAAGGTTCTAAGCTCCAGTACTTGTAGGTTCAAAACCCTCGAAGGGTCGGATATTTCCAGAAGCTGAAATGTCGAAGTACTTAAGAAGTACCATGTATAATCATGTATAAAATTCACATTCAATAAAGAAAATTTTCTCCATTTTTCTCCATCTTTGAAAAAAGGTGTGTTTTCATTTATTTGTTTGTTAGTTTTGATGTTTGTTTGCAGGTCATTTGTTTTACTCCATTCTACAAAATATATTGATTGCTGGTTGTAGTTCGTCCGATTAGAATTGAGGGATGATTATTCGCTAGGCTCGATGCTCGTCCCGAGCCCAAAATGCTAAAATTTTTCTCCATTATAATTCCAGCTCCCTCGCTAGCTCGATGTTTATCCCGAGCCCAAAATGCGAAAGCTTTTCCCTATCATAAGTTAGTCTGCTAGGTTCGACGTTATTCCCGAACCAAAGATGCGAGATGCCTCCATTTAATCTCCACCAACTCATTCGCTAGGCTCGACGTCTATCCTGAACCCAAAGTGTGAAGGACGGCAACTGAGTCAGTTATATCTCCTCAATACTTAATGTACGAAATAGCCAAATCCTCAAAATAATGTATGATTCTCCAACGAATAATATCCGATCAGATAATACTTCGATCAAATCAAAAATTGAAAAGTCACCTATTACACTTGACGCGATAAATCTGTCACAACTCATGCCTAAATGAAAGGTTTATCTTTTAAATCCGATCGGATCAAGCGATCATTGATTCTAAAGAGTTGTGTACTACAATGCTTGAAAAGCATCTTATGATTCAGGAAGTATTCTACTTAGTCAATTTTCCATATTCTCCATGTTTGATTTTATATACTCTCCTTGGCTGATTTTGTACATTCTCCATGAAGGTTTCTATTTATTCCACTTGTTAAATTTTATAACAAATCTTACTTAAAATAAGAATTGCAATGCCAAGGCACAATTGGAAGGCAAACTAAATTTCATATATATATGAGGAATCTTTACAAGTTACAAGGAAAGGAGAAAGCTATTACAAAGAAAAAATTGCAAGAAAATAAAAAGCCTAAGCCTATATATCTACAATCTCTACTGTTACAGCGTTCGGCTCAGCAACTGGCTCTACAGCAGTCTCAGTAAAAAGTTGGGCATTTTCAGGATCCGCTGGCAGAGAGAAGATAGCTTCAGGCTCCGCTGGCAAAGGGGCAATGATATCAGGCTCTGTTGGCAGAGAAGGAATGACTTCAGACTCAGTCGGCAAACTGATGCTTGCCTGTGATGCTAAAGACACTTCCTCTTTCGTTCCTTCAGTCTCTCCGATCGGAGAAGCCTCCTCCTCATCATCGCTCGAGGGAGGATCAGGAAGAACCCCTAGGTCCTCCATCCAGTCAAGATCAGCTTCAGAGAAGTGCTACCTGGCTGCATGAATCAACCGAGTTAGCAGCCTCCCTTGGGTCTCGCCTAACTGATCAAGGACCTCCTCCTTCTGAGCATCCAACTCTTTCGCCAATTTTTTGTGCCAAGATGCCTCCTTCTCCGACAAAGCTATCTCCAGAGAATTTCTTTCTGCCCGAAGGAGATCGTGTTTGGACAGAGCCTTATCATTATCTGCGTTGGCCTTGTCTCTATCTATATTAGCTTTAAGATAGTCAGTTGTAAGTTGTGAACATTTGCCCTTCAACCTGCCCACCTCCTCCTTGTACTTCTTGCACAAAGCACTATCAGTAGCAAGGCGTGCCACATCTCTCTTTAAGTGGTCCACCTCACTCTGTCGAGCCTTGAGGTCTTGGGCTAATCGAGCTTTCTCCCTCTTCAGCTCCTCTACCTCAGACCTTAAGAGAGCAGCATCATTTTTTGCTACATCACTAACGGCTTCAGCTTTCCTCCTCTGCCAAATGGCATCCTCCCACTTTGATCGTGCATAGGCCGCCATGCCATGTATGCGAAGCCCTCTTTTGATTAGCTATGAAAAAGAAAAATATCGTTAAAAAAAGAAGGAGAAAAGAGAAGGATGCAAGTATTACCTCCAGTTTTTGCTGTTGAAACAATCCGAACTCTCGGGATAGAAGGTTGAGCTCTGTCATTGCTTTGAAGTCACTCTCTTGAGCGAGACCCTGGCAAAAGAAGGATGGCATGCTCCTATTGGTTACCGACCAATCTTTACAAAACTGCTCCTTTAGAATGACATCAAAGGAAGGGCCTCACTTTTCTTGAGCTCTCTTTGGAGGCCATCGGGTTGGCTCGCCTTGAGCTATTTCTTTTCCTCTTGCTGCGATTCGGGCATCCATAGCAGCTATAGCTTTAACAAAATTATTTTTTGCTGCCTCTTTGATCCTTTTCTAAGCCATCTCGTCTATCGGAGAACCTTTTTCTGCATAGAAAACCAAGAGGCCAGGGACGGTTATGGTTCCTCCTCTTCAAATTCGTCTCTCAGTTGTAGTCGCCTGAGTGGATGCTGTCCCACCACAATTACAGGAGGCACTGTCGGTCCAGAAATAGTTAAGAGAGGACGAGCGGTGGGAACAACCGCAGCAGTAGGAGCTGAAGATACTGTAACAACAGGAGGTGCAGGAATACTTGCTGCACTCTTCGAAGCCTGAACCTCAGAGGCAGGCAAGATTTTGCTCTTCTTGGATCTTTTTTTCTCCCTGTCCAAATGATTGGCCTCCTTCTTGGCTTTGGCCTGCTCGATGAGTTGCTTCGCAGCTTCTTCTCCTCTCTCCATCTCGTTTGCAACTGCATCACAAAATCAAACAAGATGAGCATCTCTTTCAAAATAATTTCACATGCAACGCATGAATTGTTAAACATGCATCCTCCCCCTCACTCCAACTATAGTGCTCACATTCTGCACTTTCGATAGCTTTGGAGCTAGAAGACCCATACAGTGTACTAAAGAGATAGCTGGAGTTACGAAAGAGCAATGGTCGGTTCGGTTCAATAATTGAACCAAATCGAAATAATTAAAAATCGAAGTTTCATTATTTTTATCAACCGAATCGAAGTTTTAGAATAATTGAATTTAAATCGAACCAAAATTTTCAATCAGTTTGGTTCGATTAACCAAAAAACCAAAATTTAAAATTATTTTTTAAAAAAATAAAAAATATTATGTCTAAAAATAATAAAAAATTATAAATCATAATATACTAAAGTAAAAACATCTAAATTGTACAAATAAAAGTTCAAATTAAAGAAATAATCCCAAAATATATAATAAATAATACAACAAAACCATTAAATAAATTTTTTTATTTAATCGATTTTCAATTTAATTATTAATAATTTTACATTATCACCTAAAAAATAGATATTAATAATTGATAAATGTACTCATATAATTTACAACTAAAAATAAAATAATTTACATGTATAAAATAATTATTCTATAAAAAAATTAAAAAAATATATATAATTTTATAAATTTTAGTTTAGTTCGGTTTCTATGCGGTTTTTTCCTTTAAAAATCGAACCAAAAAATCGAAGTTTCTGAAAACTGAAAACCGAACCAAAAAATCAAAAAATCGAACCAAATTAAAAAAATTGGCCGATTTGGTTTGATTTTTGCTCACCCCTAGCTGAAGTCGTAGGGTCTTCCATGCTTCGCCACTGTGGCCATCAGTTTTTTTATATCATTTTCGTAAATGGACTGACAGGCAGCCTGATCCCTCAAAATGGTTGCTCTTTTCGACCTGCTCAGCGATACTCTAAACCCACCAGCCATCCCCACTAAAAAATACATCTCCCTGAAGCCCTTTATTGAGGAAGGAACTGTGAAGAGCTTTCGATACTGTCGGTTGGTGAGAAAATGCTCCGACCCATCACTTCGACCGGATATGTAAAAGAAATGAGTGAACAGATCCAGAGTTGGAGCCACCGCTTCTATCTTATACAGAATTTTGAAGCAGGCCACAGTCCTTCATCCTTTCGAATGCAATTGATTAGGGGCAATTTCATAACCCCTAAGAATCGCCACTTCAAATGCACCGAAGGAAAGCCTCATCCCTACATCCAAACTCCATAAATGGCAGATGAATCACTCTTTCTTTTCATTACTAAAAGGCTCCTTTGTCACTGCCATGGAATTCGGGCAGGCCATCACTGACACTTCTGTAGGAAAATGATACCGAGAAGGAATTCTCTCCACTTCCTCTTCTGTTAATCGCAAAGGATGAGCGAGAGGCTCTCGATTCTTGTAATCCTCAAGGAAACTTTTATCTATTGGCTGACTACTGCTTGAAGCCATTTTTGGTGGAGGAAAATAAGTAAAAAGTATATGCGATGAATGAAAAAGAAAATTAAAGGCAGGGATTGTTTACTTACTTGGTTAATCTCGCAGACACTCTGAGAATCTCCAAAATTTGAAGGGTTTTCCTCATGAAGTTTTTGACAAAGGTTTCCAAATAGCAAGTTCACAAAGAAATTTTAGCAAAGTTTTGCTACGGATCGGAAAAGTGAAGGAAAATCGTCTCAAACTTGCCTATTTATAGTCAAAAAGCTTCTAGAATACTCCAACTGCTTCCCTGTTGGTGAACGCCATGTGTTCTCGATCTATTATTGCGGTTACGAAGAGCGAAGTGCCATTCTAGAAACACGTACAACATTAAATATAAAACAGCTATATGAAATGAAAGGACACGTCTCTTCAAATGGGCACCTCTCGAAAATTTAAAAACCCAGTCAAAAGGCTTAAATCGCCCGATCGGACCCTTTGAAGGGGGGATAAGTGATAACTACGAAAAAAATATCTCCAAGACCCAGTTAGGTTGACCCAACATCACTTAGCATGGCCCAAAGTCCATCAACAAAAAGGACAAAGCATAAGTTGGAATACAAGACATAAATGCATGGTGTCCGATCAGACTGATAGGATGTCCTGTCCTGTTTAGTCCACTGACACAAACAAGTGTCCATACCTTCCACTTGCTCCTTGTCACATCGCCGCATACTTACTCCAATGCCAATTATCACGCCCCAAGGTACTGAAGTATCCCTCCCAAAGAACTCCTGTAAATAGCGTAAAACACAATGGTTACAGGTATTGAATATCTGAGACTCTCTCTAAAAGTTACTATCTTAAGATTCGGAGTGCTAACGTCTGGGTTCGATCGAGCACTTCATCTTGCAGGTTCTGTCATCAGATCGGATCTTTCAGCTACCAGTTCTTTTTATCTCAGATAAAGATAAATCGTGTATTATCAATAAGATATATTTTTTTAAAAAAATAAAGATAAACATCCGTTATTTTACATAGCTTTTTTTTAGAGGAAGCGTTATTTTACATGGTTAAAGAACAAATTTAACCATTTTTCCCAATAATATGTGTATTTTTCTCCAATTTCAATTTCATAAGGTACCCCTTCGTTTATATGAAATGCTATCCCCCACAAACATCCATACGTAATTAAGTTCATGAATATATATATATATATATATATATATATATATATATATATATATATATATATATATATATATATATGTATATGTATATATATATATATATGTATATGTATATGAGTGAAATAAGAAGATACCCTAGCTAGCTGTGTACCTGTATAAATAGGACATTTCTTTGTCTCTCTTTATTTTAGCCTTTCAAAGCGTTGATTCGCCACTATTGATTAATATCTTTACTGTAGAGAATAATTTTTTTTCTTTCTTCTATAATCAAATTAATGTAAGTTCCCATATTCTGATAAATCAAAATTAAATCAAATCGGTACATTAAAAATATAAAAATCTTTTAATATTGTTTTTTTTATTTACTAAATTTGGATAAAAAATTTATTTTAAGAGAAATAATTTGGAAATACTTGAAAATTTTAAAATTCTTAAAGATAAAAAGAAATATTAGAAAATCAACTTTGGATTGTGGTAGGTGCTTCTTAAATTGGTTACGAACTTCATTTTTTTTTCTATATATTAATATTCATTAATGTAATTATCATTCATTTGTGACTATCAACAAAACAAAACATACTATACCAGAAAGAAACAAAGGAATAAAAAGCAAAATAAAAAATCCCACGAGTTTAATACAAAGGAGTCAAACTGACAAGTGATATAACAGTTGACAAACTTGACAACGACATTCAATACTCCATTAGAAAAAAGCATTTGATCTTTTTCATGGCCATATATGGGCTGCTTCCACGAAAGACTTACCCTTTCACATCAACCCAAAACGGTACGACGTCCATATTATACATGTTTTACATATCTTTTCCCATATTATTATAATAATCTACAACAACGTTGCATAGGTGCACGTAAGGGTATCCGTACTCGTAAAAATACAGATGCAAAATACAGTAATTCTTAAAGAAATAGAGGATGGACATATAATTATATATAATTAGTAATTATATTAAAAAATATACATAATTCAAAAAAGCATGTTAAACCATCAATAATATATATGTATATAGGATCCCAGTATCCAAAACTGAAAACTAAAAAATAAAAATAAAAATACATATGTAAATTTTTCGATATATTGTCCTAATTACTTGCACACTCCAATTTGAAAAAATTGCACTCATCGTCACCATCCTATATAGACAAAAACAAATTATAGCAGGCATTTCATGCTTGAAATCTCTTCTCAAAATTACATCTCTTTTATCTTCTTTCATGGTCAAATATATATCAAGCTTAAGCTTACAATTGGTTTCACGCATCTCCGATTGTGGCCATATTGTATAGATTAAACCTTTTCAGTCTGAGACGAAAGGATAATATATTCTTCATTATGATTGGAAGATTTGAAGTGTTGGCGTTAAATCCACTATTAAGTTTCTTTTTCAGAGCCAACCTTTTTTATTTATTTTTTTGAAAGTACTAAGCCTACTTTTTTTTTTTTTTACTTTGAAAACTACTAATCCTGCCTTTTCGGGAGGTCATTTGGTACATTTTGCGCTTAAGCGTGCATATATCTGATCCATCCGATCGTTATAACAGTAAAATTAAACGGTTTAAATATACGTGTACCATATACATATATGTACCGGTTTTGTACTCTAACTTTTACTCTAAAAGAAAATTGAAGATAAAATTATTAATGGGTTGTTAAATTATTATGTGATGACCCTATTGCTCAAATTTTGATATTTTTTGGCATATTTAATTCTTGACTATTAATTTACGTATAGAAAACCAAAGATCCTCTCTGTGGCTGTTTCCTCTATGTTGCTACTCTTAAGAAATTCAACAAGTACACAAAACCGATTCAATAACTTCACAATCCTTGTGAAAATGAACATTTTAATTAAATAAATAATTTGTCCTCACCACGTTTCGTACAAATTGTGTTAATGCCAGTTATTTTCTTTGGGAAATTTCTGAGCCTATTGATTAAATCACTTTTTCTAAAATTTGGTTGGCGAAACCAATCAATACATGCATATTTTTGCTACCCGTTTTTCTTTTAATTACTTAAAATTCATTTAAAAATGTTCCATTTAAATAATCGTGAAAAAATATGCTTACACTTAATTTAATTTTGAAAACTAACTTATTATGTAATAATTATTCAAACCATTTTCAGGAGTACAAATGCAGAAAATCCAAAGCATATAATAGTTTGCAGAGCTGAATATCTCCAGATGGTCTAACATCGATAATTGGGGACTTCGATACATATGAAAAAATAAATTTGAACTTAATTATAAAATTTAGTTTAGTTTGTGAAGTGAAAATTGTCCAAATTATTATAAGAAGTACACATACAGAAAATCTAAAGCGTGTAGTTTGCAAAATTGGACATTTACGATGGCCCAACATCTATAACCGGTGGCTTTGATGCATGTGAAAAAAATCTGATATTATTTAATTTTAAAAATTAGTTTTTAAAGTGAAAATTATCCAAATTATTATAAGAGGCACACATATAGAAAACTTGGAGCATGTAGTTTGCCGAATTGGATATCTGTACAAGGTTCAATATCATTAACCGGTGGCTCTAATAAATTTGAGACTAATTCAATTTCAAAAATTAACTTGTTTAATAAATGAGAATTGTTCAACTTTTTACTATATTTTTATGCGACGTGGCTTGAAGCATGGATCATTCATGGAGAATTTGCAGGTTTGCGAATGTGGAGTTTTTGCGGAATTTGGCGACTCTTCGACCTCTATGAACCTAAGAAAGAGATTTCTTAGATGTCAAAAATATGGGGTTGGTAGTAGTTTGTGTTAATGGCATATATAAGATACATTTTTATTTTTGTTTAACAAATTTTGCTAAAAGGAGCTGGTTTTGTGCATGTTTGATTACTCGTAATGTTTTTTATGTTAAGATTGATCCACCAATTCTGATCATTTCAAAAAGAGATAGGCTTCAAATTTATTTTAAAATTCCCAATTTTCATAAAAAGGATATAACTTACAAATTTATTCTAAAACTTTTTTATTTTTTTTAACCATTGTCTTTAAAAAAGTGAGATATATATGCACTTTTTCCAATCGCATGCTGCTTCAACTATGGTGTTATTGGAAAAAATTGGTCATGGTATGCTATAATTTAGCATAGTATGGTATAGAATTGTAATTAGTGTAACATATTTGAAAAAATGGTATGATATGATATTGTTTTCAAATTTAATTTTTAATAAAAGAAAGTCAAAAAAAGCAAAAAAATGTAACAAGAAAAAAAAATTAACAATAATTATGAAAAATTTACGCTCACGAGAGTCTTTCCCTATTGCAAGTGCGTTTTGTCTTGCCCTGTTGCGAGTGTGTTTTGTCTTTTTCATAAGTTTCTGTGCCATCACGATGTCGTCTTTCTCATAAACATCATGCAACAAAATATCGAGGGCTTGAATGCCTAGTGTGCGGAGCTGAAAGTTAGCGAAGAAGATCCAGAAGGACTAATTATCGAACACGATATCTCTGAAAACCAAACGATTGAGCTGAGATGGAGTCTAGTGGGAAGGTTCTTGACCAAGAACGTGGTGAATGTTTAAGCCGTGAAGCAAACTTTAGTAGCGCTACGGAGACCGAGCATAGGGGTATACATAAAGGATCTAAGTCCAAACCTTTTTATATTCCAGTTCTTCCACGAACTAGATGTACAAAGAGTGATTGAAAACGGACATTTGATAACCAAGTTCTAATAGTGAGCCAGATCAAGGAGGGTGAACATCCGGAACAAATCCCGTTGAATATGATGCAGATTTGGGTCCAAGTTTATAAACTACCGATAGGCTTTATGTCCGCAAAAGTGGCAAGAAGTATTGGGGCTTATATTGGGGAGTTTGTGGAAGCTGATCCAAAGAACTTCACTGGTATATGGCGGAACTTTATGAGAATCATAGTGGCAGTTAATGTCAACAAACCTCTAAAGAGTGAAATGAAGATTAAAAAACCAGGAGGGGAATGGCATAGCGTCGAGTTTCGCTACGAGAGACTGCCAACTGTGTGCTTCATATGTGCTATGCTTGGGCAAAATGAAAAGCAATGTCCCTTTGCTCTACTATACAATAGGAAATGATTTGCCCAAGAAACTTGATGAATCCATTAGAGTTAGCAATAGAAGACAACCTCTAGCTATTGGTACCCAATGGATACGGGAAGCGCCTTCATCGATTCAGCAAAAACTGGCCTCACAGGACCTTACTGGAAAAAATATAGTAGTGGAGCATAGAGGAGGTGACATAGGCGAGATTCAAGGAGATATTGAAGGCGTTAATAAAGGGATAAGGCACAAGATAATGCAGGTGCATCTTCAGGGAAGTTCAAAGGGGAAAGAAGTAGTTAGAGAAGATCAAGAGGATGAGGATGCTGACATGGCGCCACAACCTCAGACAGGGATAATTATACTGGACCCTAAACGAATAAGAAAGGAAGCTGAATTGATGGAAGACTCATATGGGCCCGAGTCCAGCCCAATAGCTCATACCACAATGGACTCAACAAATGCAGAAATGTGGGTTTTAGGGGCCAGGCTCGCTAAGCACCATGAGTTGTATAAGTTGGAATTGTTGTGGGATGGGCAACCCATAGGCAATTCGGGTCCTTAAGGAGCTTGTTTCCATCAAAAAGCCAAACTTTGTGTTCCTAATGGAAACTCTTTGTGGAAAGGATAAGTTAGATAGATTAAAGGTTGCTTTGGGATATGGTGGATTGTTTTGTGTAAACCTTATGGGCTGTAATGGTGGGCTTGCACTCCTTTGGAAGGGAAAGAATGAGGCTAAGCTCATAAGCTTTTCTAGATTTCACATTGACATAGAAGTAAATGTTTCAAACATGGGAAAGTGGAGGCTAACAGGTTACTATGGAGAGCCGAACATAAATGACAAAGCTTCCTCTTGGAATCTCATCAAACGTCTTGTAGGTAAATCAAATCTTCCTTCGTGTATGCTCGGGGATTTCAACGATCTCCTAGACTGGAGTGAGAAGTGTGGTGGGCTCCCTCACCCAGGTTGACTTATAGAAGGCTTCTGAATTGCTTTAGAAGAAGCAAGATTGATAGACCTGGGAATGGATGGGTATCGCTTCACTTGGGCAAGAGGAGATGGTCGCCGGTGGCTTTATTGAAGAAAGGCTTGATAGAGCAGTGGCCAAACTTGATTGGATCTCTCTGTTTCCTTACTTCAAGGTGAGCAATCTAAATTTAACCTCTTCTGATCACATGCCAATTTTCCTCTACCCCTATCCCTCAGCCTCTATAGTTAAAAAAAAAAAAGAAATTTAGGTTTGAAAATGCTTGGCTTGAAAGTAACCAGCTGATTGAGACAGTCCGCAATACTTGGTAATCCTCTTCTTTCTGTGACTGAAAAAATTAATAATTATGGTAAGAGGTTGGTCATGTGGGGAGAAAAAATCACGGGTAACTTTAAATAGAAAATAATTGACCTTTGAAAGCAATTGAGGAATGCTAGAAACGCCCTTTCTCCGAACAGTCAACTGAATTACAAGAAGATCCTGAGCAGGTACTTAGACACCCTTAGGCAGCAGGAAGTATTCTAGAGACAATGAGTTAAACTAATATGGTTAAAGGATGGAGACTCCAATTCTAAATACTTTCATACGATTGCGTCAAAGAAGAGAAGGAAAATCAGCTTACTCAACTAAAAAACGCTGAAGGCCGAGTCTGTGGCTGGAATGATGGACTAGAACACACCATTACCACTTATTTTCAGGACATCTTCTCAGCTACCCATACGAGTACGGGCTTGATATCTTGTAAAATGTCTACCTTTTAGTATGTGTTTTTCTCTTATTTATGTAGTTAAGTATGTAATATTATATGTATTTTTATATGTTTATGTCCAATTTATGTGTTTATGTTTGTTTTTAGGAAAAGTTGGTGAAGTGTGAAGAAAATGAAGAATCTGGTGAAGTTTCAAAGAAGAAGATCACGAGTCGTGAAAGGGATCACGACTCGGACAAAAGACGGAAGGCAGCTCACGAGTAAAGCAGAGAAGAAGGGCTCACGACTCGACAACAAAATCACGAGTTGTGAAAAGCTTCACTAGTCGGATGGAGGTTCACGAGTCTAGAAGAATAGAAGGGGCTCACGACTCGTGAGGGTGTTCACGAGTCGGATAAGGCATCTGTTTCCAAAATGTTGTGTCTTTTGCACCTGATCTTTCAGCCATACATCATGTCCTTTCAGAGCAACCTTCCGTGACTTATTAAGGGACATATTTGTAGAGTCAAGCTCTATAGATATGGGAGAAAAAACTCTAAAAAAGAAAAGAGGAAAAAATTAAAGAATTCTTTTACTATTTTCTTAAGAACATTTTGAGTTGTTTTGGATATTTTTCATTTTACTTAGTTTTAGAGGATGACAAAAGAGCAAAGCCAAAAGAATAAGAGATTTATCAGAAGGTCAAAATAGAAAGTAAACCCTGGGGAGTGATGTTTTCTTGTCTCTTATCTCATTCTTATTGTAATTTTGTTTATGGCTAAGTTCTTTTGGTACATTATAACTATTTAATTTAAGTTGTTAGTCATCTACTTATTTTTGTCTAGTGAATGTTTATTCTCCTTATGTATGAAGTATGATTTAAGTTTATTTGAGTGCTTTGATTTGCTTATTATGCTTGATCACCATAATTAGCATGTTAGTCATTTAATTCACAATGAGAATTGAAATTCTCTGATGGAAAGACAAATGAATTTACTTAAAGCATTGAATTCACTTAGAGATAAGAAATTCACTTTGAGGGGTTAAAGAATTGGCATAGAACTTCATAGTTTTTATTTATCTCTATAATGACATGAGAATGCTTATAGACTCTAAGTAAGAACATCTTTATTGACAATGAGAATTGCTTTAAAGAATCTTGGCTAAATTCTCCATTCATACAATTGTTAATTAATTCAAAGATGAATTAGTTTATTTGGTTATAATGTATGTTCTCCCATCTTTTAAGTAATCTATTCCAAAATTAACTTAATATATTTTAAGTAGTTTAGTATTTACATTAATTGCATGATTTTAATTGAAATTGTTACTTATCCATTTACTTGTTGTTACATCAATATAAAATTTACCCCGTTCCCTTTGGAACGATACCCTACTCATCCTATATGCAGTCTAGTGAGACTAAGGGTTCAAATAAATTCCCATCAGATTTTGGCGCCGTTGCCGGGGAACGGTTCACAATGAATTTTTATTGATTGATAGAAAAGAGTAGATGTTTTAGGATTGTATGATATATATTAGTTATTTTGATATATGAATTGTGTTTTGTGTTTTGTTTGTTATAGTATTAAAATTTTAGTAATAATATTAGACTAAACGTATTCTTAATTCTTGTAAGGAACTTAAAAGGAAGCAACAAGAGGAACTTAGATTGCAAGTAGAAGGAGAACAAAGTGCTAAATTGGAGGAAGGTCATAATTTTCCAATTATGGTGGGCGAAGAAAGGAGAACGCTTGGTGATTTTGCGATGCCAAATATTTCGGAGAGTTTTGGAGGAATAGTGGCACCGGCTATTGCTAATAACAATTTCGAGATCAAGTCGGCGGTCATTCAAATGGTGCAAAATAATCAATTTGGAGGTTTGCAAGGGGAAGATCCTTATGCTCGTATCCTTGCTTTTCTTAATGTGTGTGCTACATTTAAAATTAATGGAGTGAGTAATGATGCAATTAGACTTAGGTTATTTTCATTTTCTTTGAAAGAAAAGGCTCAAATTTGGCTTGCTAGCATACCTGGTGAGACAATTACTACTTGGGACCAATTAAAACAAGCTTTTCTTCATAAGTATTTTCCACCTCATAAAACAACAAAATTTAGGAATCAAATCTCTACTTTTAAGCAAATGCCTAATGAAACCATTTATACCTCTTGGAAAAGGTTTAAGGAACTCCAACGGCAATGTCCTCACCATGGCTTGCCGGATTGGATGATTCCTCAAATTTTCTACAATGGATTAATGGAGGAAAATAGAAATATTGTTAATGCTGCTTCAGGTGGAAAATGGTTGGAGAAAACTGCTAAGGAAGCTGAAACTTTATTGGAAGAACTAGCCTCACAAGGATACATGGGAGAAGAACCCACTATAGCGAAGGCTAAGGTGTTTTTGGAATTGGATTCCATTAATCTCTTGAAGGCTAAGGTAGAGGCTTTGACAAAAATGATAAGTAATTCTCATTCCAATATTGAAAATGTTAGTCAAGTATGTGAGAAATGTGGTGGACCTCATATGTATGCTAATTGTAGTGAGGGGTCTAGTGAGGATGTAAGTTTTGTTCAAGGAAACTATAATCAAAGGATGGGTCAAAATTCTAATTATTACAACCCACAATGGAGAAACCATCTTGATTTTTCTTGGTCTAACCAAAATGCCCAATTGAACCCTCCTAATAATAACAATCATATGAGCAAATTATCTAACCCTTCACCTTTTCCAAATAAACCACCTTTTAACCCCCAACCTAAATCCCATTTAGAGAATTTGATGGAGCAATTTGTTAATCATCAAATGACTACTAACAAGCAAAATGAGGAACAATTTAGGCAAATTAACACTAAAATTGATCAACTTGTCACTCATAATAAGATGCTTGAAACCCAATTGGCTCAACAAGCCACTTCTAGTGCTAAACCTTTAGGCAAGCTCCCAAGTCAACCTGAATTTTTGCCTCATGAATCGGTTCAATCCATTATGTTAAGGAGTGGAAAAAAGATTGAGAGTAATATTAATGGTAATGAGGATCTTATTGTGAATGATGATCATGTTTCGGATGCAAGTAAAAATAATGATGTAATGAATAAGCCTAATGAACCTAAGGAAAAGATAACCTTATCTAGGGAAGATGACCCTAAAGTTAATTTAAATGTTTTGCCATTTCCTCAAAGACTTATTAGAAGAAATCTTGATAAGCAATTTGGCAAGTTTTTAAACTATTTGAAGGAACTTACTATAACTATACCCTTTGTGGATGCAATTAAGGATATCCCTTTATGGGCAAAATTTATGAGTCACAAGGGTAAACTTGAAGAATATGGTTATGTTTCTTTGGTAGAAGAGTCTAAGGCTATGTATTCTAAATACCCACCTAAGCTAAAGGATCCGGGTTGTTTCACGGTTCCTTATGTTATAGGTGGTACATATTTTGATAAGGCTCTATGTGATATGGGTGCTAGTGTTAGCCTTATGCCTTATTCCATTTATAAAAAGCTTGATTTAGGTGAATTAAAGCCTACTAATATGTGCTTATCAATGGCAAATAAATCTATTTCACACCCTATAGGTATATTAGAAAATATTCCTACCATAGTGGGTAAATTTATGATTCTTGCTGATTTTGTTGTGCTAGAAATGGATGAAGATCCTGGAATTCCCATTTTGTTTGGTAGGCCTTTCTTAATTACTGCTGGGGCTGTTTTTGATATGAAGAATGGTAAAATATCTCTTGAAGTTAATGGTGAAACAATTAAGTTTAATGTTTTTGGCATGGTTAAATCTTCACCAATAGAGGTGGTAAATAGAATTGATTCTTATGATATTCTTGATGAGTGTATTAATAGTGTTGTGAATGATTGTTTGAGTCAAAACCCTATTGCACCTTATTGTTTAAATGAAAGTTGTGATGAGGCTTTTCAAGTTGCCTCATATCCTTTCTAAGGAAGATTCTCAAAGTTTGAGTCTTTGAGAAAGGATGAGGATAATGTCATCAAAGACATCTAAGGAGGAAGTCAAGCTTGAACTCAAGCCACTACCAACAAGCTTAAGGTACGAATTTCTAGATGCAAATTCTCAATTACCTTTTTTTGTTAATTCATCAATTGCTAAGCATAATGTGGATGCTTTACGTGGTATTTTACTTGCTCATCGAAATGCTATGGGATATTCAATTAGTGATTTAAAAGGGATTGTACCTAAAGTTTGCATGCATAGGATTTTGTTAGAGGAAGATTCTAAGCCTTCAATTGAAGGTCAAAGGAGGCTTAATCCAACTCTTAAAGAGGTTGTGAGGAAGGAAATAATTAAATTGCTTGATAATGGTATAATTTATTCCATAAGTGATAGCAAGTGGGTGAGTCCAATTCAAGTTGTCCCTAAGAAAGGTGGTTTGACTGTAATTCGTAATGATAATAATGATTTAATTCCTACTAGGACTGTCACGGGTTGGCGTATGTGTGTGGACTATAGGAAGTTAAATAAGGCTACAAGAAAAGACCATTTCCCTTTGCCTTTTATTGATCAAGTTATTAAAAGATTGGCTAATTTTACTTATTTTTGCTACTTAGATGGGTTGAGTGGTTCTATCAAATACCTATACATCCACATGACCAATCTAAGACAACTTTTACATGTCCATATGGAACTTTTGCATTTAGGCGAATGCCTTTTGATTTGTGTAATGCACCAGCTACATTTCAAAGATGCATGTTTTCTATCTTTAGTGATCTTATTGATCAATGTGTGAAAGTTTTCATGGATGACTTTAGTGTGTATGGCATTACTTATGAGAATTGTTTATCTAATCTTTCTAAGGTACTTGATAGATGCATGGAACATAGTTTGGTTTTAAATTGGGAGAAGTGTCATTTTATGGCTCAAGAGGGGATTGTTTTAGGACATTTAGTTTCTAATAGGGGGATTGAAGTTGATAGAGCTAAAATTGAAATAATTGCTAATTTGCCTCCTCTTAAAAATGTTAGAGATGTTAGAAGTTTTCTAGGTCATGCTGGTTTTTATAGAAGGTTCATAAAAGATTTTTCTAAAATAGCTAAACCTTTGTGCACATTACTAGGTAAGGATGTTGATTTTCATTTTGATGAGGCATGTCTTAAATCTTTTGAAACTCTTAAACATGCTCTTGTCACTTCACCGGTTTTGCAACCACCAAATTGGGAGCAACCTTTTGAATTGATGTGTGATGCTGTAATTATACGGTTGGGGCTGTTTTAGGACAAAGAATTAATGGGAAGCCTTCTGTTATTTATTATGCTAGCAAGTTACTAGATGATGCCCAAATTAATTACTCTACAACTGAAAAAGAACTCTTGGCTATTGTGTATGCTTTTGATAAATTTAGGGCTTATCTTGTAGGGCAAAAAGTCATTGTTTATTCTAATCATGCTGCTCTTAAGTATCTCTTAAGTAAGAAAGATGCTAAGCCTAGGTTGTTAAGATGGATTTTAATGTTACAAGAGTTTGATTGGGAAATAAGGGATAAAAAGGGAAAGGAGAATTTAGTTGCTGACCATTTATCTAGGTTAACCCAATGTGTTTTGCAAGATAATGATGATGGGGTACCTATTGATGAAACTTTTCATGGAGAACATCTTTTTAGTGTGGTTTCTAAGAAGTTTTATGGTTTGCCGATATAGCAAACTATTTAGTAAGTGGTATGCTTCCTTATGGTTTAGATTATAGGCAAAGGAAGAAATTCCTTCGTGATGTGAAGTTTTACTATTGGGAAGAGCCTTTATTATATAGGAGATGTGCTGATGGATTGATTAGGAGGTGTCTTCCTCATGAAGAAGTTGGTGAAGTATTAGCTCATTGTCATTCTTATGCTATAGGTGGTCACTTTGGGGTTTCTAAGACAGCTTCTAAGGTTTTGCAAGGTGGTTTTTGGTGGCCTGCATTATTTAAAGATGTTAAGGACTTTGTACTTAGTTGTGATAAGTGCCAAAGAATGGGAAATTTGTCTAGGAGGAATGAAATGCCTTTACATGGTATTTTGGAAGTTGAATTGTTTGATGTTTGGGGTATGGACTTTATGGAACCATTTCCTAGTTCCTTAGGTAATAGGTATATTTTAGTTATGGTGGATTATGTATCTAAGTGGATGAAAGCAATTCCAACCTTTACAAATGATGCCAATGTGGTTAAGAAAATGCTTAAGAAAGTTATATTTCCTAGATTTGGAACACCTAGGGCCATTATTAGTGATGGTGGGTCTTATTTTTGCAATAAAGTTATAGAGCAATTATTGAGAAAATATAATGTGACTCATAAAATTACTACATCTTATCACCCTCAAACTAATGGACAAGTTGAGATTAGCAATAGAGAACTTAAGTGGATTTTAGAGAAAACTGTCTCTAGGTCAAGAAAAGATTGGGCACTTAAGTTAGATGATACTCTTTGGGCATATAGAATAGCTTTTAAAACTCCTATAGGTCTTACACCTTATCAATTGGTTTATGGTAAGTCTTGTCATTTGCCGGTTGAGATTGAACATAAGGCTTATTGGGCAACTAGAGTGTTAAATTTTGATATGCAACAAGTTGGTAGAAAGAGATTGCTTCAATTACAAGAATTAGAGGAACTTCGTATGAATGCTTATGAAAATGCTAAGTTATATAAGGAAAGAACTAAATCATGGCATGATAATCATGTACTAAAGAAAGAATTTCAAGTTGGTGACCTGGTTTTGTTGTATAATTCTCGATTGAAGTTATTTCCTGGAAAATTAAAGTCTAGATGGTTGGGACCTTTCAAAGTTGTTCAAGTTTTTTCTTATGGGGCTGTTGATATTGCTAATGACAAAGGGGAGATTTTCAAGGTTAATGGACATAGATTAAAGCCTTATTTCATTGGTGATGCATTGGTTCTTACTCACAAAGTTTCTTTGTTAAATTCTTCTTTTGCATAATCATAATATTTTTGTATATAATTAGTTCTTTTAGTTTGGATTTCTTTATTTTATGGTTTGATTTTAGAATACATTATATGTTTTTTTATATAGTTTTTATGTTACTTGATTTCTTTTTCTTTATTATTTTAATTTTTGGATCAAGTTGTTAAGATTTTGCAGAGAAATATTATAGCATTACATCATGTTCACGAGTGCATCACGACTCGTGAACATCTTCATGAGTATTCCAGCGGATTCAGTCATTCAGTCGTGAGCAGAATCACTAGTCGTGAAGCGTATCACTTGTCACACAGAAGAGAAAGGCTCACGTGTCGTGAATGTAATACCGACTCGTGACCATGTACATTTCTTATCTCTCTATTTTTCTTCACGAGTTGTGATAAATATGCCAACTCGTGAATATTTCTTCCTGTGCACAACATGCCTTGTACTTCATGAATCGTGAGGTACATACCGACTCGTGAAGCACTGTTCCAAAGTTACGAGTCTTGATTTTTACCTTCTGTTTTTATCTTTAATTCATTTTTATTTCTTCATTTCACTTTTATTTCTTTTAATTAGGAGTATTAGCGGTTTTAATTTAGCTTAACTACCCTTTATTAACTTAACTCTAAAGAGGGGGAACAGTTATAACTTATATTTAGGGTTTCTAAACGTCATATCTTTTCATTTTTCCCTCCTTCTTCTATAAATAATGTCGTTAGTTTCATTTTCATTTTTTTTTCAATTCTCTTTTCTTTTACTCTTCTCGTACACTTCTTTCTCTTTCACTCTAACTTCCATTCCTATTTGTCTACTTGTTTTTCTTTCTCTGCAACATCTTCTTCTCATTTCTTTTCTTTCCATTCACATTGCACATTGCTTTCTCTGTTTCATTTGTCTTTTACAACTATGGTTAGAACTAAGAACGTTTCAGCATCAAGGGGTCAGCAAGGAGGAGATGATGCCCAACTTCGGAGTTTACAGACAGACTTTGGTTCACCATTCCCTCTTTCTTCCATCCATGAAGGTAACAGGTTCCTTGTTCTTAAGGATAGAGCAAAATCTCAATATAAGTATTTTCCTAGCTCTTTGCTTGAACAAGTGGGTGTTCTTGATGAAGTCAATGAGATGTTATCTCAATGTGGTCTCTTGCGGTTTGTTAATATGCATGAGCAGTTCTACACTGATTTAGTTTTGGAATTTGACACAAATTTCAAAGAAGATGCCGATAATCCTAGGCTTGTAGACTTTCTCTTGAATGGTGTTGATCATACTCTTACTTATTTCATAATGCATCGTATTTTTGGTTTTAAACCAAGTGGATTATGTACTCCTCCTAAGAGTTATAGACCAAATGATTTTTGGAACTTTCTTACTGGATTAACTACACCTTATAGGGCTAGAGAGGCTAAATCCATGTTCATTTCAAATTTAAAATACTGAATTTTGCATAAGATTCTTGCCTCCATTATTTTCAACAAGTCTGAATTTAATAGAGTTTCTAGTCATGAACTGTTTTTGATGTGGTGTGTGCATAATCGTAAGTCTATATGTTGGTCTTATTGGATTTTCAAACAATTATTGAATTGTGTTAGTCGCCCGGAGTCCCCTATCACCCATGGTCATGTCATAGCTGCTATTGCTAGGGTAATTGATATTGACTTACGTACTTATGATGATGTACTTCCATGCTTATATTTTTCTAAGCGTTTGTTTGTACGGGGAGAAGTCATTAACCATTCATTTCAATACATACCACCTATTTACCGTTCTTGTTGGAAGGAACTACCAAGTACTTTTACTCCACAAGTGGCTGCTGTGGAAACCACTTCGAAAGAGTCAAGACCAATGGAGCAAGGGCCTAGTGATAATCCTATGGAGGATACACCTAGTCATTCACCTGTTTTCACACCAACTACTAGATCTTCTTTAAATATCACCACTTCCATGTTCAATCAATTGCTACATAATCAATCCGCCATCCAAAGTCAATTAGCTTCCTTGGAGCAATCTACAAGTCAATTGGTTCATCGTCAACACCGCCTTGAGCACACGGTGGACGCTTTCATTGCCCAAGCGGGCTATGAGGTCCTATCACCTCCACCTTCACCATGAATTTGAGGGGAGTTTTCTTTCCTCTATGCTTTTGTTTATTTTTAATTTTCTTTTTGTTTGTGTGTTTGTTTTGTTTCTCCACATTGCGGACAATGTGTGTTCTAAGTGTGGGGGAGCACTTGTGTGTGTTGTTGTTTGTTTATCTTTTTCTTTATTTAGACTAACTTTTATAGTGAGTTTTATTATAAATATTGCTCATATTGTTTGAAATATAGGTTGTTATGAAGATTCATTTACCTTTTATACTCATTTGATTAGTTATTCAAGATTTTTGGCATGTGTTTTATGTTTTTAAGTTATTTCTTTTTACTTCTTTCAACAATTTAGATTGTTTAGTCTCTCTACTAACTATGCTTTAAGGTTAGAGTTTGCTCATTTAGTTTAAGATTTTAGGATGATAGTTGTCTCATGGAAACTATAGCCATAAAACTTACCTTTAGGCCTTTCAATAATGGATGAGGACTAGTGAAAAAAAATTGCAAGATGAAAATAAAGCAAGATGCATATCCAAAAATTTTAATAAAGTATGTGATGGAGCGTAAAACGCACCCAATACTACATTCTCTTGCTATTCATGGGATAAAGTCTACGAGTATACCCATGCTATAAAGAAAAAGAGAAAGAAAAAGATGAAAAATATAGTCTAAAAATGCCATGAGATAGGTTTAAAGGTATGTGTGCTTGCAAATTGTCCTAAAAGGCAACTATGGTCTTAAACTTTTAAGCTTTATGATCATTATTCTCTCTTGAGCATGGTTAGTTTTGAGATTTTACTATCTTGATGTTGGAATTAGTAAATTAGGTGACTTGATAATCTAAGATGCATGTTTTAAATCTTGATGTACTAATATTTTGAGTGTTAAGGTATTTGATTTCATCTCAATCTTATCTTAAGTGAAAATTGAGCAATGCTTTATAATTTAATTTACTTAGTTTGACTTGATATTAAATTTTCTCACTTTTCTCTTGCTTGGGGACAAGCAAGGTTTAAGTGTGGGGGAATTTGATATCATGTAAAATGTCTACCTTTTAGTATGTGTTTTTCTCTTATTTATGTAGTTAAGTATGTAATATTATATGTATTTTTATATGTTTATGTCCAATTTATGTGTTTATGTTTGTTTTTAGGAAAAGTTGGTGAAGTGTGAAGAAAATGAAGAATCTGGTGAAGTTTCAAAGAAGAAGATCACGAGTTGTGAAAGGGATCACGACTCGGACAAGAGACGGAAGGCAGCTCACGAGTAAAGCAGAGAAGAAGGGCTCACAACTCGACAACAAAATCACGAGTCGTGAAAAGCTTCACTAGTCGGATGGAGGTTCACGAGTCTAGAAGAATAGAAAGGGCTCACGACTCGTGAGGGTGTTCATGAGTCGGACAAGGCATCTGTTTCCAAAACGTTGTGTCTTTTGCACCTAATCTTTCAGCCATACATCATGTCCTTTCAGAGCAACCTCCCATGACTTATTAAAGGACATATTTGTAGAGTCAAGCTTTATAGATATGGGAGAAAAAACTCTAAAAAAAAGAGGAAAAAATTAAAGAATTCTTTTACTATTTTCTTAAGAACATTTTGAGTTGTTTTGGATATTTTTCATTTTACTTAATTTTAGAGGATGACAAAAGAGTAAAGTCAAAGGAATAAGAGATTTATCAGAAGGTCAAAATAGAAAGTAAACCCTGGGGAGTGATGTTTTCTTGTCTCTTATTTCATTCTTATTGTAATTTTGTTTATGGCTAAGTTCTTTTGGTACATTATAACTATTTAATTTAAGTTGTTAGTCATCTACTTATTTTTTGTCTAGTGAATGTTTATTCTCCTTATGTATGAAGTATGATTTAAGTTTATTTGAGTGCTTTGATTTGCTTATTATGCTTGATCACCATAATTAGCATGTTAGTCATTTCATTCACAATGAGAATTGGAATTCTTTGATGGAAAGACAAATGAATTTACTTAAAGCATTGAATTCACTTAGAAATAAGAAATTCGCTTTGAGGGGTTAAAGAATTGGCATAGAACTTCATAATTTTTATTTATCTCTATAATGACATGAGAATGCTTATAGACTCTAAGTAAGAACATCTTTATTGACAATGAGAATTGCTTTAAAGAATCTTGGCTAAATTCTCCATTCATACCATTCATACAATTGTTAATTAATTCAAAGATGAATTAGTTTATTTGGTTATAATGTATGTTCATCCCATCTTTTAAGTAATCTATTATCCAAACTTAACTTAATATATTTTAAGTAGTTTAGTATTTACATTAATTGCATGATTTTAATTGAAATTGTTACCTATCCATTTACTTGTTGTTACATCAATATAAAATTTATCCCGTTCCCTTTGGAACGATACCCTACTCATCCTATACGCAGTCTAGTGAGACTAAGGGTTCAAATAAATTCCCATCAGGGCTTCTCTATAGCTGGGCTCGATCAAAAAGGTCATTAGTGCTAACAACGAGTTTCTACTCCAGGAATTCAACAATGAAGATGTTAAAGCTGCTTTATTCAGTATCAACCTAGACAAGGCCCTTGGGTTAGATGGGATGAATGCGGCATTTTTTCAGAAGTGCTGGGATGTAGTGGGTGATGATGTTGCTATTGAATGCCTTCATATTATCAATAACTATAGCATGCCGAGTGGAATGAATGACACAGCAATCGTGTTAATATCAAAGAAATAGATGGTAGAAATGATGGCAGACCTGCAGCCTATAGCTCTCTGCAATGTTGTGTACAAAATTATTACTAAGATGCTGAGTGCCCAATTGAAAACCGTTTTACCCTCTCTCATTTCTCCCAACCAAAGCGTGTTTGTACCAAATTGCCTCATTTCAGATAACTTTCTAGTTGCTTTTGAAGTAATGCACCATATCAAACATAAATCACAAAGGAAAAAGGCATAGCAGCGCTAAAACTAGATATGAGCAAAGCATACGATAGGATTGAATGGCATTTCCTAAGAGAAACAATGATCCGAATGGGCTTCGACATCAAATGGGTGAACTTAATTATGATGTGCATCCATATAGTTAGATATTTCATCTCTTGCTTTAATAATTTAATGGGCCCTATTTGCCCTGGAAGAGGATTACGTCAAGGAGACCCTCTGTCGTCGTATCTATTCATCTTGTATGCAGAAGGCTTATCAAGCCTCCTCAGGAGTTATGAAATGAAAGGCTTAATTAGTGGATGCAAAGTAGCGAGAAGAGCTCCTGCTATCACACACTTACTTTTTGCAGATGATAGCTTTGTATTCTTCGAAGCAAATAGAGAGGAAGTTAGTGCCATCAAGGAAATCCTG
Organism: Excoecaria agallocha; assembly: GCA_037975025.1. NCBI lineage: Eukaryota > Viridiplantae > Streptophyta > Magnoliopsida > Malpighiales > Euphorbiaceae > Excoecaria > Excoecaria agallocha. The sequence continues at coordinate 6,334,389 of CM075816.1, forward strand.
GAAATCTATGCACTAGATTCGGGACAAATTATCAACTTCAACAAATCCTTCCTAAAATTCAGCCTAAATACAGATGCTCAAACAAAAAATTGGTTTATGCAACTCTATCTATCAACTCTCTTATCTCACATGATACCTACCTTGGTCTGCCCTCTATGATTGGTAGGGATAAATGTGAGATCTTTTCGTTCATCGAGTGAAAAATCTGGAAGCGAAGTAGTGGTTGGAATTGTACACTATTGTCCAGAGTAAGAAAGGAGATCTTAATCAAGTCAGTGGCTCAATCTCTCCCAACATACTTGATGAGTGTGTTTTTTATCCCTTTAAGGCTATGCTCTAAGCTTGAAAGGATGTTAAACTCTTACTGATGGGGTACAAATAATAGAACAGGGAGTGGTATCATTTGGATGGCTTAGAGCAAATTGTGTAAGCCAAAGAAATATGGAGGTATGGGATTTCGATCCCTTTACGAATTCAACCTTGCTTTACCCAGCAAACAAGTTTGGAGACTGGTGACCAATGAATCTTCTCTAATGCCTAAGATTCTAAAAGCTAGGTGCTTCCCTCAAAGTGACTTCTAGAATGACAGTATTGGAGACAATCTGAGTTACACATGGAGGAGTATTCTCCAAGCTCGAAACACAATCAAAGAAAAATTCAAATGGAGAGTAGGTGATGGTATGAAAATCAAGGTCTGGTTTGACCTTTGGCTCCCTTCATGGGATAACCCATTTGTTTCCTCCCAACAACCCCAGTCTTTCCCAGATTTAAAGGTGAAGGATCTAATCCTAAGAGATTCCAGTAGCTGGAACTTAGATCTTTGTAATGCTATCTTTAATAAAAGGGATAAAAGGTTAATCATGAGCATTCCCTTAAGCTTGTAGAGCAGAGAGGACATTCTCCAATGGCAACCAGAAGATAATGGAATCTATTTGGTTAAAAGTGCCTACAAGGATATTGCTTTCGGTGTCTCAAATTTATCATTTGTACTCTCGCCTTCTCACTGGAAGAAATTGTGGGATTTGCTCCTTCCTCCAAAGATGAAACATTTCTTTTGGAGAGCCCTTTATTCTTGCATTCTAGTCTATACCATCTTATCTCAGAAAGGAGTTGATGTGAGCCCTCTTTGTCCACTATGCGGTGCTGCATATGAGACCATTCTCCACCTCTTCCTGGACTGTGTTTTCTCTAGAGACGTTTGGGTAAGAAGTTTGGTGGGCTTTGTTAGAGGTAACGCTATAAACCTCCTGGTTTTCTTTGATTGTGAATTGCATGAGCATGAATCACTGTAGTGATGCGGTGGCTATTTACTGGACAATTTGGAAAATATGCAATGATTTGGTATGGAAAGGTCTTCGTAGCACGGCTGGAGTAATGGTTCTTCTAGCTACTCAGATGGTTAGGGGTTAGAGATTATCTAGGTGTACTAATGTGGGAAATCCTAGGGACTCTCATCAAGTAACCCAAAAATGGAGCCCTCCCCCAAGGGGTTTCCTGAAAGTCAACACGGATGCAACATTGTTCTCCCATTTGAAGAAAGCTAGTGCAACATTTGTAGTGAGGAACTCGGAAGGATCTTTTGTGGGGGCAGGCTGCAGATGCTTTCCTGGAATTATTAATCCTCTGCTGGCTGAAGCACTGGAAGTGAGAGAAGCCTTGAGCTAGATTAAGAACAAGAATTTGTCTTCAATTATGTTGGAGTCCGACTCTCAAATCATCATTCAAGCTCTCAATAACCGCCATTTTAACCATTCTAATACTAGCTTATTACTCTTGGATTACTTAGACTTATGCGACTCCTTGTTTAATATCCAATTTGGTTTTACTAAAAGCTCTACGAATAAGGCTGCTCACTACCTTGGTCGAGAAGCTTATTCTATGCCAGACCTTAGTCTTTGGGACTTGGTTCCCATGAACTATATTGTCTCAGCCTTAGTTGCTGACTCTTCTTAATGAAGACACTTTCCTTTTCAAAAAAAAAAGAAAAATATATAGAAAATCAAGTAAAATTACCAATTTAGTGGTTTAAATATTTTGGAAAAATTAAACTATTGAATAATTGTACCAGGAAATCTTACCAAACTATTGCTCGATCAATATCGTACTATATTATATTACTAACAATGATCCAAATATGAACTAAGGGATTTCTAATTAAGCTCCACGTATTTATATGGTCCAAATTTTCCTAAATTTCCTAAAAAAATGTTATTTATTTGTAAATTTTGTTATTTTAATTAAATACGAGGGACTTTTTTAAAAATGAATTGTTTTAAAAATTTATTTGGACCGATGGTGTGTGTGAGAGAATTTGAAAAAATGGGGTGGACACACCTATTCCCGTAATGACAAACTGCGAGAATAGCAGGCACGGTGGATGACAAGAGGCAGCGATGGAATGTGGATCGAGGCGGTCAGATGACTACCTATTCCTGTAACAGTCCACTGCAGAAATAGGCAGTTTCCTACCACCCATCATGCATGTTGAACAGTGAAATTTGCATGATAATCGATATTTATTTGGTCCTTGTGATGCCTTTAACTTATCATTTATTTTGAAAGAATTTCTGTGCTTCCTGTAACGGCCTCAACACTGGATTAGTCGTGAACAATATTTTTCGACAGTAAATAGTATTTTTTCAGGCCGAAAAGTGCATTTGAAAGTTAAAAATATTTTATTGGACTATTGAAAATTATGGGTCATGATGAGTCCGGGATTGAAATTTGAAGTGAAACCGAGGTCAAATAGACCTCGAAAAGTTAAAAATATGAAAAAACTAGAGAGTCAATTTCCCTGATAGGAAAAATGATTTGATTAGTATAATTTTTAAAAATAGTAAATGGATTCTGAATATTTTCAAATTTTGCAAATCTACCTTAAATTTTGTGCATAATATTTTGGTGATAAAGATTGAATTTTTCGGTGACACCGATAGTTATCGAATCAGACTGATAAATTTAAATCGGACCGATAACGGACTTCGATTGAGCCAAAAATTTGTGTCCCGCTTATATTTGATATGATAAAAATTATGAAATCGATTTTAACGTGAATAAGAGCTTTGAAAGTAATAGCAAAAGTTTTAGGGAGTAAAATAGTAAAATTTTGGATAAATATATATATATATAAATAAATATATATGTAAAAAAAAGTCGTCAATTGATTGTGGCCGATGGCCATAATCTTACAAAACAAAGGAAATAAAGAAATAAATGACGAGAAAACAAAAGAATAGAAAAAAAAGAAAAGAAATGAAATGGGAAGCAGTGGTCGCTGAACACTAAGAAGAGAAAGAAAGAAAAAGAGAAAGAGAAAGAAGAGAGAAAGGGAGGGTTACTGGCCGCCCCTCACGCCGACCACCACCGCGACGGCGACGAGCGGCGTGCCATCTCCCTCTTACCGGCGTCCGACCTTCGTTATGGTGGTCCGATCATCGAGTTTTTCTATTTTTGTTTTAAATGATTTTTTCTTCATTCTGGCGAATCAAGGAGGCGGACGGGGATACCACCACCACCGATCAACTCTCGACGATGAGAAGAGTCTTTCGGTGTATTCCATCGCTCCTCAAATGCCGGCAACCGATAGATCAAAAATGGGTTTGACGGGTTATTCAAGTGAAGATTTCGGACAACTAAGGAAGAATTTAGGCGCGTGACCATCGAAAAATGAATGAGGGAATCTCGAGCTACAAGGTGGCAGTGACGGATTGTCACAGGCAAGCCTCTAGTGATTGGTCCGGTGAGCAAGAAATTATCCAAATCGAAGCAAAATTGACCGTTAAGGTATATGACTACGGAATCGTTTAATTTTTCCTAAATTTAATGAATTTTTCCTTTAAAATTGTTAAGGGAAAACAAATTGAATTATTGTATAAATTTTGAAATTGATGTTAAAATTGTTTAATTAGACTTTTATTGAGTATATTAGAATGTAGAAATTAAATTAAGGAAATTTAAATGAAAAAATTTGTACATGAGCTAAAGAAATTTCCTTGTAAATGAAATAAATTAAATGTTATGTAATTTTATGAAATTGAGCTTAAATTTGATAGGGATCATGAAATAATGCATCCTTAAATCATATTAGAATTTATTGGAATTAATTGAATATTTGTGTAATATTTATTAAATGATAAAATTAATAAAAATCATGAATTGTTGTTAATTTTGCCTTAAAATGGTAATAGGCCTAAAGTTATTGTCCATGAATTTTTAAATAAAATATGAAAATTATTAGAGAAATTTGTAAATTTAATATTGGTGTGTATACTAAGTTTGAATGAAAAATTGTTACAAAATAATACATAATAGAAGTGAAAATAATAGGAATTATACAAAAATATGCATATAAATTTTTAAGAAATTTATATGAATTATTAGAATATTTTGAAATATAGTATGGAATATGTTTAATTAAAAATATTGAATTATTGAGAAACAATTCAATAAATAAGTAAGCAATGACAAATTAATGTGATTTAAGTTACTTCCGTATAAAAAGAAAAGAAAAAGCTAATTACTACAATTCCAAAGAAAAAAAAATGATGATAGTGAATTATAATAATATAATTCATAATTGTTCAAAAATTTGTAAAACAAATGATGGACTAATTTATCAAAATAAATTAGTCTATAAAAAATATATATTAAATGCCGAATAAAGGATGACATATCCGAATAACTAAATTTTCGGATTGAAAAAGAGTGAAAATTGTTAAAAAGTCAATTATCGAATTATTGAAAAAAATTCACAAAGTGTTAATATATATATATATATATATATAAAATAAGTAATAGAGAGTTCTAACAATATAATTAACCAAGTGTATAAAAGTATTAAAAGAATATTCAGCTACAAGTAAGTGATTTGAAAAGTTATATGTTCAAAACACATAAAATATTCCGATTGAATTATTGTAAAATAATTTATAAAAAGTGATAAAAAATACAAAGAAATTGAAAAGAGAAAATAAACGGAAAGAAAAAGTTACAGTATAATCAATAGCACTAAAAGAGTGCGATTGACAAAAATATAAAGTTTTAAGCAAAAGAAAAAAATGTAAATGATTATTGTTACCCTTAGAAATAGTCAGGCAGTATAAACTAGTTAGGATATAATTGGCTAGCCATAGGGACATTACTGCCGCGATGCAAGTCATGGCGACTTGCTTTGTTATAGTTGGGATCATTGATCTCTATAGCTACAGTGTTTTCAGTAAAAATGAAATAAAAATGTTTTCTATGAAATGGTTCATTGGGAATCATTTCTTTTTAGTCGTGGGCCAACGTGGTTCACGTTCCATGTATCCGGTCTGAAGTTTTCTGCCGGATCTATACTAGGGGTATAAAAAGTTAATAACATTGATTTAATGCTTAAAAGTATGAAAGAAAATGAAAAGTGACAAATGAAAGTGGAAAAGGACCTAAATGAAAGAAAATAAAAGTTTATGAATTAAATAATAATTTCCCTAAAAAGTATAAATAAAAAGTATATGAATAAGAAATTGACTATAATAAGTAAAATAGTCAAAATTATGACTAAATTGTTCATAAATGAGGATTTTATTAAATAAGGACTTAAATGAAATTTTTCATAAGCATGATAAAATAAATGTAAAAGTTATAAATGAAAAAAAAAGAAATTGATTCAAAGGAAATGAAAACTTTGGGATAAAACTGAAATTTTTGCCAAAGGTTTATAATTAAAGAAGCAAAAATGAAAAGAAAATATTTTATAAGAATAATATGATAATTAGTATTTATCCGATATAAAAATAAATCTTTGTAAAGAAAAATAATTGAAATGAAAAGTTATATGAAAAGATTCATGAAAAATAATTGGTATGTTATGTACCAGTTATTATTTCAGAAAATGAGAAATTCGAAAAATAGTACTAATTAGTAGTTAAAGTTCAAAAATGATAATACTATAATTAAGTATAAAAATATGTCCAAGTAATAAAATTTCGAAGGTAAAAACTAAATAAAAAGTAAAATGATCTGTATGCAAAGTGTTTTCAAGTATCCATATCATGTTGCATTAAAAGTTAAAAGCCTTGAAAATTGTAATACGTTAATTAGTCAAAAAGTCAATATGAAAGCATTCACAATGAAATTAGAGTAAAGTAAATTGAAAAGTATAAGATCAAAGTAGAACGATTACAAAAAATATTGGTAAATAATGAAAATAGTACTTTAAGAATTAAAAGTAATTGCTTATAAGATATAAATAAATGCATGCATAATATACTTAATCATGCTTTAATTGAAAAATTTTAGGATTAATAGTCACCACTGAGCATTTCTAGTGCTCAGTACGTAGTGTTTACTGCGTGCAGATTCTGAGGAATTGTGGTAGTTCGGTACACGAAGAAGCAAGATTTGAGGATGAAGAAAAGTTAGTCGTAGTTTTATTTTTAGTATTTGTGGCATGTATATACTTAGATATTGAGAGTCATATCTGAACTGTATTTTAGTAAATGTGTGTATGAATGACAAATATGGTTATGTCTGTATAATGACATTAAGTGATTTGTAATTGACTGTCATTGATTTGTAATTGATTGGTTTAAAGTATATTACTATTTGATATGACTTGTTGTGCCTCTGAGAGACTGTGTGAATTGTTTGGATTTTTTTTCAGGAGGCTAGTAAATTCTAGCTGTTGTGCTGCCGAAATTTTATAAACTGAATAATAATTTAAATAGTTATAAATTTAAGAGTGAACAAATTAATGGTATAAAAATTGTTTTGGCAGTTATTGAAGTTTGGAAAAAAAATTTACTGGTTACCGCTAAGTTTCACATAAGAAAAAACTGTTCTGATAAGGGTGTTACACTCCCAATTCTTCTTCTCCTTCTCCTTCTGCTTCTTCTTCTTTACTCTTAGCAAGGTAAAATATTTAGTAAGTAAAAATTAGTTGTAATTATTTATATGTAAATATAAATTATATATATATATATATATATATATTGTATTTATTTAATTATTTAGAAAGTGTTAATGTCAAATTTATTGTAAAATTATGAAAAATAGTATGTTGATATATTGATTTATTATATTGATTTTGAAATATAGATTTAATTTATTATAAGTTTCATTGACTTGCTACTGATTATAGGAATATTTAAAATAATTTAATGTATATTGAATATTTATCATAGATATAAAAAATGATAATAGAAAATAATAGAAAATATTAATATTCACAACTAAATTTAGTAACATTTAAAATAATCATAAAGTAAGAATTGTTAATTCAAAAATTTTATGTTTTTACATTTATATTTTGTTTGTTAGGAAGAAAAAATAAGAATAGCATGTAGTAAGAATTGTATATAAAGTAGTTATATATAGTTAATTGTTATTATAAAATTAAAGTTAATTAAATATTTTAATAATATATGTAATTAAAATTTTAATAATATATTATCATTTTTAATGTACAATGGAATTTAAAAGAAATTTTATATAGTTAAAATTATGTTAGCATATTTATAATTTATAATTTTATGTTAGTTACATTTTACTTTGATATATTATGCCGTTAAAAATATTGTTAATGTAATATAATTATTTAAATATTAAATGAAGTTATATTGAATGTCAGTTTGTTGATATTTTGTAATTAAAATTTAATTTTATGTGATATTTATTTAGTTACATATTTATTAATTTTTTTGTTGTTATATTTAAATGCAGGATAAATAAAAATATAGAGCAGTTACAAAATCAATATTTTTTAAATCCAGAACCCCACATAGATGATCTATTAAAATTAAAAGAAAAACATCGCACTAATGCAGTTTGGAATAACGATGTAATATTCTTGTTCTACTAATTATTTAACTGCATATTAGTTTATATATATTTGTTACGTTTAATTTATATGCATCAGGTAGCACGTAATGTATTATTTGCTCGGAGAGCTAGTGTAGAGTCCCATTATATGAATATTGACCCAAGAATTATACCGTATTTGAGAATGATTGAATTTTATAGAGTGTCTCAGATTGGGGTAATGCAGGTAGATGTGAATTTAATGACTGTCCTTATGGAAAGGTGGAGACCGGAGACTCACACTTTTCACCTCGCAGTTGGTGAAACCACCATCACTTTGCAAGATATTGAAATACTAGCTGGTTTACCAATTGAATGGCGTTCGGTGACAGACAGTCTAGTATTTGATTGGCAAGCTGTCTGTAGCCAGTTTTTCGGACAAATCCCACCCAATGATGTTATAAAAGGAAGATCTGTTAAAATGACTTGGTTGTCGATAACTTTTGATTTTCTTCCACCCGATACTACTGATTATCAAATTCAATGCTATGTACGTGTATGGCTATTACGTTGCATTGGTGGGTTGTTGTTTTTATGTCAATCTAACAATTTTATACATTTGATGTGGCTTCCCCTGTTAGAGGATTTAGATGAGGTGGGCAATTATAATTGGGGTTCAGTTTGTTTAGCATGGCTGTATAAGGAGTTGTGTCATGGTACACGGCCATATGCTCATGGGATTGGTGGATATCAACAATTATTGCAGATGTGGGCATAGGAAAGATTGCCCCAATTTCATCCCCTATTTAGACATAAAGTTATGCTGGATCAGATGATGCCATATGGTTATAAGTAAATTTAATATCTTGTATAATTTAAATAAATTAATTAATTTTAAAATGAATATACATATATATATATATATATATATTAAATTCCATTTAATATTATGTTGAAGCAATGAATTATTTCATTTTAGGTGGCGATATCCTATTGATCTAACCAATAATAATAGAAAAGATATGCATAGATTCTAAGTAAAGTTAGACACTCAGCGTGCAGATCAGGTAATAATATGATTTTTTTAAATGTAATTATAATAAATAATGTGTATTTAAATTGATTAAACCATTTTTACTTATTATTTATATTTCTTTAGTTTGATTGGGAACCATACGAGCATGTTATACATCTTTTGCCATCATATTGTACAAATGGACAATAAATTTGGAGATTAATTGTGCCTTTGATATGTTTTAATATCATCGAGTGGCACCATCCATATCGCTGTCTTTGTCAATTTGGCATGGATCAATACATACCCAGTCCACCATTAATTAATGATAGCTTACATTTAATTGAATTGAGAGGAATTCAAGAACATAATTGGGATATGAAATTTTCTAATTTCATATTCAAATGGAATAATTGATTGCAAAAGGTTATTAGTGGTCCTATCCTCAAGGCTCCATTGCATATAAGATTACAATACATGCAATGGTACATACTAAGAACAAGACGGTGGATAACCCCTGAAGGAGCATCCTATGGAGTAGCAGTATGTGAGGCCAATTGAATTTTTAACTAATTTTATGATTATTTAGACTAAATGATTATATATTGATAATAATTTTTTTATTGTATGTAGGCTGATGGAACTGAACATCTTTATCATAGTGACATGGCATCATTGTTAATGCAGAGTGGTGATTTTCGATTGACATCAGGAGCGATTTTGGGAGCAGTTGGAGCTTTTTAGAGAACAACTCATGATTATCCACGTTAGCCTGTACCAGATCCAATACAAATTCGTCCTATGTCTGTACCATTTGTAGATTTTTGACTATCAAGAAGGAGCAGAAGAGGTATGACAGAAAGATGGAGGCCGATGCCCTCAATTTCGCCTTCATTAGGGGTCAGTCAGGTCCCTCAGCCCATGTCATGGCTATATAATCATCAGGGAGTTCCACTTCACTTGGTATGCATGACTTTAGTCAACATTCATTTTATGATACAGAAGCAGAACCTTCAAGATTTAATGTTGATTTAAATGTTAGTGTATCCGAACAAGATCCTATAGGATATGCAGAAGTACTTCAGCCATACAATATACATGGAGGAATGGAAACTAATGTTAGGCGGGATGAATTTTTGGACCAACTCTTGGCCGATCCTAATGTCATGGAAAGTCAGGTTTTTTTTATTAACCGGTATTTGACAGCGATTTCGATAATTCACAGTCAGATCCTACTGTGCAAGACCCTTATAGTCATTTTTGATAGTTTTCTAGTATGGTATTGTATTAATTATGAACTTTTATTATAAATAAATAAACCATTTCATTTCATAATTAGTAATTTAATATTTATATCAATTACATTACTTTTACTCGATATGAGGTACATATAATAATGAAAGTACTCATTTAATAATTATAACTTCTAGTGTCTTCATTTGATGATCTAGCTCGATTAGGACATGTCTTTTTATTGTGTCCCGCATTATTGCAAATGCTACAATGTGCAATGTGTCGAGATTCTCTTCTATCCATCACATTCCTAATTCTTGTTGTTTTAGGTCGGCCCTTCTTTCTCTGTAAAGCCATATCAGGTATAATTTTTGGACCATAATATTTAGGCCAAGTTGCCCTGTGACCCATAGGATGGAATCTTCATTCATAGCATTTTAGGACCTCGATAATGCTATAACACGAATCAACAAATATGTACATATCGATATATTTTTGCATGCATGTTGCAATTGCGTGAGAATATGGTATTTTTGTACCTTGAAATTTACCACACTCCTATTCGCGCTTGTTAAGGCTCAATATATAAGTGTCAATTTTTGTATTATCCGTATGTGTTCGCCCAGCTATGACTCGAAATAATTTGTACCGACTATCATAATCAACCATCATATGTTCTCGTGCCTTAAAAGCGCGCTTGTTCATAATTTCAACGCATTCCTTGACCCATTTTTGTCATGTACAAACCCCTTCTTTGGTCATGAAATTTTACCAATCGACCAAAAATGTGTTCGACTATAGCAGTGATGGGCATCATATGAACACCTTTCAAGGCACTATTGACACTCTTAGCTATATTTACTGTGGTATGTCCATATCGATAACTCCCATATTCTGCTAAAGTCCATCGCTCCAAAGGTACCCTCATTGCCCAGTTGTATGAGTCCTCATCCATCTGTTTTATCTCATCCATTTGCTTGTTGAATTTATGCTTCTCATACTTATTACCTGACAATGGAGTTAATTCACAATTACAAACAAATCACTGTATCGAACTATATAAACCAATGAGTAACAAATAACGTATTATAATAAATAATACGTACCAGCCTTGTAGAGCAAATTTTTAATTGTGGGCTTTTTATGATGTGTGTTGTAATTGCTTACAAAGTGACATAGACATATCTTGTGAAATGCAAGAGATTCCTTCCAACTACTTCGTTCATCACGGAATACTGCCATGATTCCAACATGTCGATCTGATATAACAGTTATACCAATACGTTAGGTGACATATTTTCGAATTAAATTCATGAACTACGCCCAACTGGACTTATTCTCAGACTCAATGACAGCAAATGCAATCGGGAATAACATGTTGTTCCCATCAACAGAGCTTGCTACTAGCAGTGTCTGCTGAAATTTTCCAGTAAAAAATATTCCATCGATCAACAAAATAGGCTTGCAGTAGTTCAAACCATCGATTGCAGGTTTAAAGCTCCAAATCCTTTTAAATTGCTTCACATGAGGAATATGGGTGTCTTCAAGCACAAACTCATAAACTGATCCGGGATTGTAAAATTGTAAGGCATATAAAAATCTGGTAATTTCTCAAACGATTCAACATAATTTCCAAATATAGCCTCAAGTGCACACGTCTTCGTATACCAAGCCTTGTAGTACGAAACCTCATAATGAAATTGTTCCTTAATAGCAGCAATAATCACATCAATAGGAAGGCTTGGATTTTTACTTACTATCCCCATAATGCTGTTGCGAATAATATGTGATCCCAATTGCCTGTGATCTTTTGAGAGGTTACCAGTCGAAAGGTAAAAATGTGGGCCCTTATACTTTATTATTGTCCAAAATGGACATTTGTCTATTGTCGTTGTTTGTAACCTCCATTGGCATCCAATATCAGCATTTGCACACTTAACAACCCAGAATTTTATTTTAGCTTCAACGACTCTAAAATCAACATTTTGCGAGATTAAGTATCTTTTGACGCAAGACTTCACCTCATCTTGCTGTTGAATACCAAACCTTTTAATAACTATGATGTACCATCCCACGTACCAAATTGTCCACCATGATCCAATTCAAGTTGTGTTGCATCAAAATTAATAGCTGTATAGTGCTCCGACGAAAAGTTAAAGCTAGCATTGTTTGCCTCTCTGCTAACTTGAACTGATGCTCGCGGACTGACATATTGCGTACCCGAAGATTCATTACCAACATCGAAATCAGAGTCATCACTTTCGACACTGAGGTTTGCTGTAATAGCATCATCATCATCATTAGGTGAGACATAATTATTATTAACTGAACTATCACGATAATAGTCATCGTTTGCCAAATCAATTGATATTTCATTTCTGATATCTGGATCATCTTGTCGTCTTACTGATTGTCTGCTCTGACTAGGACCAACTGATTGTCGCTGATAGTGTTGTCCTGCAATTTGACCTCGTGATTTTCTACCAAATATGGATTTGCTAAAAAAATACCAACCCTTCGACTGAATGACCGTCTAGGTTGACTAATCATTGCATCAGGGAACTCGCTCATTGATCTCCTTGGCTGATTCATACAAACATCAAGCTGCTGTGTAACTGACCTCCTTGGCTGACTCATCCTAGCATCAGGAACATGGCTATATGATCGGCGTAAATGACCTTGACCTAAGCTGTCATCTACATCTCTTACAAGCAAGTCACCATTGCAACGACTTACTGATTACCTTAGCCGATTAGGATAAGCTACTCCTTGGTGGCTAATCAATCGTCGTTGTTCACTTTGATCTACATTTCGTACTTCATCACCAATAAACTCACAGTAATTGGATTGAGAAAAAATATCAATATCATGGCCACTAACCGGTTGTGTTGGTTGACTGAGGCTACCATCATTTTCAAAGCATTGTTGCGTAGCCTCGACTGTTGCATTGCACAAGTTCTCATTTCTAACCGGATCAGCCATTCCATACGTTGATATATAACCTCCTGTATCCATCTCTGTCACTTCAATACATAATTTCACTACATTATAATCATCGTATTCCCTTAATTTTTCATAAATCATGTCTACGTCATCATCATCAAACATATCCACTTACGTCCAACATAACAATCCTCGGTTGTACAACAGACTCTTGTATATAATTCTTGAAATAACATGATTTACACCTAAACCCAACTTAACATGAATTTTATATTTCAATTCAGGAAGAGTTGGCTTATTTTTAAGCCTCAATCTTTTTGTAATTGCATTTGGGTCCGAGATGTCATATTGATAGTCTGCAACTCCATAACTTATTTGTCCACCTGTGTGCAAATAAAAGTCTGTATATGCTGACATTTTTAAATTATCTGTAATTGAAATAAATACAACATTTTGTCAAAAATCTAAGATTTAAATTTAAATTTAATTAGTTGCATTATTATTCAAACTTAAATGTCTAAAATAAAATCCTTTCTTAATTTATATAACAATTTATGCTATTATAATTATTTTTTTAAAAATATTTATATAACAATTTATGGTATTATAAAAAATTAACGAACTTATCTAACACAATTTATTTTTTAAATTTTTCTTTGCAAATTCATAATTTCATAACATTTCTCTTTTCTTAAATTACACTTTATTATATTATATTATTTTTTTATTATATTATGAAAAATTAATTTATTTTTTTATAAAATTATAAAAAATATCTAATAAGAAATAACAAATACATAAATACATTAAAATTGAAATAAAATCATTTTAAAACTAACGTATTTATTTAAAATTATAATATTATTAATTTTAGAATAGTCAACTATTAATTTTTTTATTATTTTTCATTTATATATAATAATGAGAATCTGATAGGATTTGTTCAACAAAAGTTAGATCTTAATGGATCATAATTTTATTTATTATTCTTACTTATTTTTAATTATATTATGACAAATTAATTTCTTTTCAAAAAAATTATAATAAGTGTCTATTAAGAAATAAGAAATACATAATTACATTTAAATTTAAAAAAATACCTTTTCAAAAATCTTTTATTCATATGCATTATATTCCTTCTATACTTTGATATTTGAATTAATATTTGCAAAAATAAAATAAATATAATTAATATTAACAAAAAAATATATTTAATTCAATAATATTATAAATATTAAACAATATTTTCTTACCAAATATTTTTCGACATCCTCTCTCTTAAAACATTATTTTCGCAAACTTCATTCATTTGAAACCGTCATCTCATAATTTTTTTTTGACATTCTATCTCTTAAGATATTATTTTCGTGCTTCATTCTTCTGTCAGAGAGGTTTATATAGTCAATGGCAAAATTTTTTTTCAACGCAGTTATCACGCGGGGTATGCATTATTCTCCTAATATCGTAGCCTGTTATTGCGGTAATAGGCTGACAGATATTCTTTTATTCCTGCAATGACAGGCTACAGGATTAAAAAGTGGATCCCACAAAACGAAATTTGATGTTGTCTCGTTCTCTGCTATTTTCATCTACCGTGCCATCTTATTCTCGCAGCCTGTCATTGAGGGAATAGGTGTGTCCACCCTATTTTATCAAATTCTTTCACACACACCATATGTCCAAATAAATTTTTAAAACAATTCATTTTTAAAAAAGTCCCTAAATATGAGAAGTGAGTTAGAGTCCATTAGATAATTTAGCATTATGTTATAAATAAGGGTATATATATATAGTTACTTTCTGAACAACTGGTTAATTTTAAAAAAAATAATAATAAAAAAAAATTGAGACTTTTAAAAAAAAGGTAAGAATGAATGAGATGGAGCCGGAATCCTTTGTGTGGGTAAACCATAACCGTGAAGTTCCCAGTTCATTTCACACAATGATTTTGTGCTATTAATTAATTTCTATGTAAGTAAGTAAATAAATAAATAAAATATTTAAGACAAAAGTATTAATTTTGTATGCACATGTAATACATACGTATCTAAATTGTTGGATCGTATGCGTAAAAGCAATAATTTGACCACCAAAATTGAAGAAGAAAGAGAACAAATGAAGATCACACAAGACGGCCGTTGTTTCATGGTACAGAAATTATATTATTCCCCAATTTGGACCATCTATATAAATTAAATATATTATATAGATTTCCCAACTCGATCGATGCTGGTCCAATCTGAGTAGGGTTTTATTTTTATTTTTATTTTTATTTTTATGGAATTGACCATCAACCCACGTCTGGATTGGTGCCTGCCACCATTTCAGCACTTTATAAATATATTATTCTTTTTTATGAACTTTAAGTAGTTTTATTTTATGTGGCTTCTAAAATCTCAAGAATATATACCAATTGCTTTCATAATATTATTCTTGATCAAAATGCTTTCATAATATATGCAACCATCTATTTTGGACTAAATTTACCTAATTTATCAAATATCTTGTTTATTTTTTTGACGTAATATTGTTTTTTTATATGTAAAGTAAGGATTCCAACTTTGGTGGTTTAAAAAGTAGTTCGTCTATTTTAAAATAGATGACGTTTAAAAAAAATTATTTCATAATACATGATATTTTAATATAATCAAAACACATTAATTAATTTTTACCAAATATATCCTTAATTAATTTTAAAAAAAGACAAAATTTTATTAGTGAATGCAATTAATATAATAAGGGTAACAAAATCTTTTAATAGTGAAGTAATTGCATTTCTTAATTATTGTACATTATTCTCAAATATCATCTATTTTGAAACAGAGGGAGTAAGAAATATTCCAATATTTTTAACCATTTTAGCAACACTTGATCTCCCTTTTTTTTTATAAATTGAAATAAAATGGAAAAATGCATTATATATTTTGCCAACCGATGTTTGTCGAGTTTTATTTGCTTTTTAAATTTGTTTTGGACGAAAAGTATTTTTAAAACGGTTAAAAATAGTAATTTCTCAATCCACTTTAAGCAATTATTTTTTTGTAATTTTACTTTATTTCACTTTTAAATATTTTTTTTGAAATCTGAATTTTTTCTTATATATTTACCTCCATTTATTAGATATTTTATTAAATATTTATCTTTTTATCTTTTTTTTTTATTTTTAACTAAAATTAAAAGAAGTACTTGAAAATAAAAATTGATATTTTTATTAGGAATGAGCATGGACCGGTTAACCAGTCCATTAACAATTTTTTTAAAACAGTCCATTACTATCGGTTATCCGCTACATCAGTTTTGATTTTTAATTCGGTTTTTTGGATCGATTTATCAGTTAATCATTAAAAAATTTTAATATATAAATTTAATAAATTATACAATTTTTAATACTATTTTTAATAGTTAAAAATGCTTTAAAATGAAAAAAATACAAATTAAATATAATACCCATTAAAATAATCAAAATAAAAATAAAATTTACATAATTAATTATAAAAATTAAAAATATTCAATATAAAACTAACAACAGAACGCTAATTATGCACATAATTTTAATGTTTATTTACTAAAAATATATATTTAACAAAATTATATATCATAATATTTATAAATTACATAAAAATTGAAAAATATAAGTGTAAAGTTTAAAATATAATTCATATATATATATATATATATATATATATATATATATATATATATATATATATATATATATATATATATATATATATATTTGGTTTCAATTTCGGATCAGTTAACCACCGATTTTTAAAATAAAAATCATAAACCTAAAATTTAGGTTCGGTTAACCTAAAAATCGGTTCGATTTTGAATCGATTTTTCGATTAACTTAAACTTCGGTTAACCATGCTCATTCCTAATTTTTATCAATTGTTATAGATATTTATTTTTGTGAAATTAAAATATTTCAATTATTTTTTTTTATTTTTATAAAAAAATTATATTTTAAAATGAGACAAATAAAGTAATGAAAAAAATGCTCTTACAATTTAAAAGTGTGCAAATGCTTCTATTTATTATTGAAAAGAATGCTAAAATATAAAATTCTATTTATTACATTTTTTTAGCAGATGTAAGAGCATTTTATCTTCAAAAAATAAATCAGTAAGTAAAATAAAGCTCGAGACAAATATAGGGGCAAAAATAATATCTTTTCTCAAACCAAATTAGTGGCTCGGAAATTATTGAGGGATTTGGGAGTGCATTCGGCATTCTTGTTATTTTCAGATATATATATATATATATATATATATATATATATATATATATATATATATATATATATATATATATATATATATATATATATATAAGGAAAAAATAAAGGTAAACTTGTTATGAAAATAATTTTCATTTTTATTTTAAAAAATAGAAAAAAGAAAACGCTTCAATCCCAAATTAAGAGTCCGCAAATTATTGATTTTGAGGGTTTTAAGCTTTTAATTATTAAAACACATAAACCATGATTAAGAGCCAAATGTTCAGAGTTGACATCCATCTCTTTTGTTTCCCCCTTGCTTCTTCTTCTTCCTCTTGTTTTCATTAAACACGTTAATTCCCAACATGCACTCCATCATAGCCGTTGTCGTCCTTATCAGGACCATCTTACCATTATGCTGCCATTTAGGCATCTCAATTACAACCATTTAAGCCACGACAGGCATGCAAAGGATATACAAATAATTTTTTTAATTATTGAATTATTTAGATCAAATCAGGTTGGCATACTAAATAAACATTTTTCAACAATAATTTTTATCATTCGAATTTAAAATTTTACTTAAAGAAAATAAATATCAAATCACTTATGATAACAGCTCGGCACAAATTGGACTGCTCCTAGAAGGTCGCTCCTAGTTGTTACTCTAGAAGATCTGTAAAGAAAAATACCCTGACAGGGTCCGGCGAGAGGACACTTCGACGGTCAAGTCAGTTGGTGACGTACGATATTTAGTAAAGTGGTCAAAAGATGAAGAAGAGGGACATACATGGTGATCATGGCTTATTTATAAGGGTGAGAGTCCTATCTCTAGTAAGAATCCTTGTGACTATGGGAGTCCTTTCTGATGAGGATTCTCGCATAGGTAGGAGTCCTTCCCTAAGTAGGAAGTTAGTCCTAAATCCCTGTCCCGGTTGGACTTGTGAAAGGTGATGCCGCTGGATCATGCATGAGATCTTGAACGATTGGGAGCCTGGATTAAAGGCCCAGTCCGATTATCATAGGTCCCCCCCCCCGAGGTGTGAGACATTCATGTCGATGATATTCTGAGCACTAGCGAGATTTGAATTGTCCTTCGAACTAACCAGCTACTCCGGTTTTGAAGATCGAGGTGACGCTTTGGTTTCCATGTTAGCAATAATTATAGCTCCTTCGATTATTATGATGATAGAAAACCATGATTGCGTCTCCTCGACTCCAATACCTAGTTGTTGGCACAGTTAATTTCATGTCCTTCGGTGAGATCTACACCGCCCATTCCTTTTTGATCCAATGGCTTACCTCAACTATATATACCCTTCGAATTGCTTCATTTTTACCCTTTTTGCTATCATTTCTATGATTTCCTCTCTCTTTTCTAGGCATTACATACTTCATTCTTCTCCAGATTTTCACTTTCAAATTTCAGGTCAGTTTCTCTATTATCTCCTTTCTATATTTCCTTTTAGCTTTCACCTTCGTTCTTGCTTCAATTTTAACCACATTGCGAGATGAGTGAAACCTCAGATTCTAGTGAGATAAGGATCTCTGACAACTTATTAGAGGATAGTACTCCGAGCACTTTGGTTCGTAGCTCATCCACCAATAGCATGCCTATAGAACTCCCTGAGTTCCAAACAATTCCTCCAAACCCAAAATCGATTCCCAAAACTACTACAACAACTCTTCCTGGCGTAGAGATGCCAGCAACCAACAATCCTAGACCACGAAGGCCACCGAAGTCCAATCCTTGCATAGCTGACATACGTTTGTCTGTGACTGCGATCGAGTTACCTATCCTGCAGACCAATTTAGGGATAGCCCCATGATACAAACTTCTGGCTGCCAGTATTCATATTCCAGCAAACCACAATTTCAATGATACGAAAAAACTTATCCTCTACGAGGTAGCATCTGGCTTGGGGTTACCATTACTCTAACTCATTTTGAAACCTCCCTCTTAAAATACTACGACCTCACTGTTAGCCAATTACATCCCAATGCCTGGCTCACACTTACCGGTCTCTAAATTTGGACAATGGAGAAAGGGATCGACCTTACTGTTCATCTATTCAAGGCAACTCATATGGTTGGCCTTAGGAATATGATCGAGGACTATTGTTACGTATAAGCTAGACTAGGGTATGGTATATTTTTGGGGAAATCGAACTCTCTTAAGAATTGAAAACACCGATTTTTCGTCGTAGAAAGTGATGAGGAGTTCTCCTTCCGGACTTCCTGGGGATAGTTCATGAATAGGAATGAGCCATGGGTAACACTTACCCAAGATAAAGAGAATATTTTGGCTTGATGGAGAGAACTCTGTCATCAAAAGATTGATGTTTATGAATTTTTGGACCCTATGTCCTCCCCCGAGTGATATATGAGTTATATTTACTGATTTATGTACGAGTGCTGAATCTAATTTTTCTCATTGTATTATTTTTTTGCAGTTATGAAGAGGGTTGGCAAATAATCCTTTGGCGAAAAGGTCAAGGCCAAGAGGGCTAATCTTGGGGAGGGATCCCATCCTATCGATACCGAGCATGTTCAGACAAGGAGCATGACCTCTGCTCCTTCCTTCATTCCTTCTGTTCCCTTAACTAATGCGATGGTGGGCTCAGTTTTTGCTCCTATAACCTAGACTCAAAATCTGCCTACCACAAGCTCGCCTCCCAACAGGCCATCAAATGTCATAACCATTTCAGACACTTCTCTGACCTCTCCTGTCAATCCTTTGCTGAACGTGGATTGACCATCAGTCCTTCTTCCTGTCCCATCTTTTTCTTGAGCCTCAGAGAAAAGGTCGATGCCTTTTCCACCAAAGTAGAATGAGTGGGTCAATAAGCTAATAGAGGAGGTTTGGGATTTTTGGCTTTCCAACCCTTCTGCCTACAGTTCCACGAATCCCGGGTTCGACAACTTCTGCTCCTTACTAACTTGCATTTTGGTTGAAGTGTCCTTATTCATGAATTAAAGGGTGGACTATTTATCTTCTATAATGAGGTGACATTAGGTCGAGGTATGTCATTCCGAGCTTATCTCTATTTGTGTGCTCTTTTCTTTCTTCTATGGAAAAGTGCAATCCTTTTTCAATGTTGTGGCCGATAAAATGAGCCGGCTTTTGGGCCTTATAAGGGAGGAAAAAAGGATTACCTCTGAACTTAAAGAGAAATTGAAAGAGGCCGAGCAAATGACTACCGACTAGAAAGATCAAGCGACTGCCTTTGAAACCAAAGTGAAAGAGGCAGAGGAGGTTGCCCGTAAAGGAGTCGATGAAGCCAATCGTAAGTTATCCGAGACCAAGGCTTCTGCTGCCAAGTCACAAGAGGATTGTCGAACTGCGAAGGCCGAGCTAGAGAGGTGTCAGGTGGAGAGTACTGGACTAGAAAGGAAGTTAGCCTCACTCGAGAAAAGGCTCTCAGAGGTGGAGGAAAAAATGGACGATCTAGCTACAGATAAGGTTGTAGCATATGGCAATAAGATCGTCTAGGCTATGAAGGGCAAGTTTCCTCAGGAGGATTTTGCTTGGGTTGATGACATCGACCCTGATAAAGAATAGTTATTTTTGCTTTCTGTAGCCTCCGAGGCTTTTTCCTTTGTACTTGATATGTTTATAATGAGAACGTCCTTTTTGCTTTATCATTGGTTTGCTTTTCATTTTTTCGTACTGCTTAGCCAAATGCTTTTTTAGTTTTCCAAACTACTTAGTCGAATTTTCACACTGCTTAAATTGAATGCTTTTATTGGCTTTTCGTTTTTAATATGAACTCTGCCATTCCAAACTATCCTTTTTATCTGAGCCTTTTGCAAGTAGTCTAAGTGGAACATATTCTTATAGAGAAATCCTAACATGAACAACTAAGCATTGAGAAATGCTTTCGGCTTAAGTTGCTGAGCTAAGCTTTCTTTATTATTGATGTGCATGCTTCTGGCTTATGTTGCCGAGCTAAGTTTTTACATATAATCGTGCTTGTGGAACTTCTTAAGAAGAATACAAGGCTTTGGTCAAAAATACAAAAATGAATTGGATGCGAAGTATACTCTTGGCGAATCATGCCTAACTGAGCTTAACTTTATGTTCCCTTTGGTGAACATGCCAATTGGGATTAGATTACAATATGCTTCTAGCGAATTTGCCTATGAATTTTGCCGAATTGCTCCTGGCGTACATGCCTGTTTGAGCTTATAAGCTCCCGGCGAACATGCCTATAAGCTTTTTCGCATTGCTCCCGGCGAACATGCCTGTTTAAGTTATGACGCACTTTGCCTACAGTGAACATGCCTATTTGGGCAGAGTTATTAGTAATATTTCTTTAAGTTGCTAACATTCCATGAGTGTGCCAACACTTTTCCTTCCCTATCCTTGATTCTATATGCGCCGAAATTGATCACCTCATGCACTTCAAATGGACCTATCTAATTAAGACTTAGTTTGTTGACCCCCGTAGCTGTCTATGCCTCTATAGATTTCTTTAGGACAAGTTTGCCTGCTTGAAAAGTTTGAGCCTTTATTTTCTTATTATGATAGGATGCCATTCACTGTTTATAGGCGGCTGCTTGAATATGGGCTTGTTCTCTTTTTCCTTTGAGTACATCCAGGCAATACAACAATGACTCCTCATTTGCTCTATGATCACGTTGCTCAGTTCTCAGGTTTGGCATTCCTATCTCGTAAGGAATGACCACTTTCATGCCCTACGTTAGAGAAAAAGGGATAGCATTTGTCGCTGACTTGGGTAAAGTTTGGTATGCCCACAGGACACTATTTAGCTTATCTACCTACAAGTCCTTAGCTTCATCCAGCCACAGGATAGCATTTGTCGCTGACTTGGGTAAATTGACGTGAATCTGAGCTGGATATGTAGTTCTTCACAAAAATATCTAAAAGATTGACAATCAAACTGTTTTCCATTGTCAGTTATAAAAGTATTTGAAATTCCAAACCTGGTTAATATTGAATATCAAATGAATTTAATAATGTTCACCGAGGTAATTGTTGCCAGTGGCTCAGCCTTGACCATTTAGTAAAGTGATCCACTGCTACCACTAAAAACTTTCTCTATCCGACCGCCGATGGGAATGATCCCAATATGTCTATTTTCCATTGTGCGAAGGGCTAATGACTGTATATCGGGGTCTGACGTACTGACTGTTTATGGATTATCTTACCGAACTGTTGACATTTATCACACTTTTTCACAAGCTCCTTAGCATTTGTTTCCATACTTGGCCAATAATATCCTTGTAGAAGGGCTTTTCTGAGCTATTATCTGAGTTCCTTCATACTCCCCGTAAATCCCTTCGTGCATTTCTTAGAGCGCATAGTTGCCTTCATCTGTACTCAGGCATAATGACCAGGGATGGGAATATGATCTACGGTATAGCTTTTCATCCAAGATAGAATATAGACTGGATTGCCGAACCACTCTTTCTGCTTTCACTTAATCTTTTGGGAGGACACCTGTATCCAAGAATTAGTAAATCGGCAACTGCCATCCATCTATTTGCTCGTTCATTTGAACTGAAGAGTTTTCGTAAGAGGGTTGAGTGAGAACAACCCATACCACATCTTCCGACCTCACTGCATTGTTCAAAGATGCTTGTTTAGCCAATGAGTCAACCTCCCCATTTTCTTCATGAGTTATTTGTTCGATTGTCTTTGAGCTCCCACCCTTTTCTAGTCGAGCTAGTAGGGCTGACACCAAGTCTCGATATTTCATCATTATTTGCTCTTTAGCTTCAAACTTTCCTATCAATTGACTAACAACCAACTATGAGGTAGAGTGAATAAGTAAGGAGTCAGGCTTTACCTCGAGGGCGAGCTCAAGCCCAATGTATAGTGCCTCATATTCTGTAATATTATTTGATGCTGGGAAAGATATTATATCTAAGCCCTTTATGACTATTCTTCCTAGGCTGTATAGTACAGCTCTGACACCCGCCCCTTTGGATGATGCTGCCCCATCAACATATAACTTCCAAGCTACTTTGTCTGGATCGGTTGGAGTGGCATAAAGCTCTATTACAAAATTTGCCAGTATTTAGGCTTTCATTGCCGAACGAAGCTCATACCAGACATCAAATTCTCCTAGGCAAGCCGCCCATTCAGTTATCCTGCATGATGTCTCTAGTTTTTACATTACCTTTTTGAGAAAAGTATTGGTTCTAACCACTATTGTGTATGCTTGAAAATAAGGGCAGAATTTCACTGCGAAATTGATAAGTGCTAAGGCTAATTGTTCAAGGATTGGGTACCTTGGCTTGGCTTCTCGGAGAACTTTGTTTGTGTAATATATGGGAAACTGCTGGGTGTTTTTTTCCCTGACCAGGACTGATCTTACAACCCCTTCTGAAATCGATAAGTACATAAATAGGTTTTTGTCTTATTGCAGTCTACTAAGCAGTGGAGGGGAACTTAAAAAAACTCTTGAGCTCTTCAAAAGTGGATAGGCATTTTGAACTCCACTCGAAATTTTTTAGGTTCTTTAAGGACTTATAGAATGGGAGGCATTGCCTTGCCGAATAGGACATGAACCTTTCGAGTCTTGTAATCTTTCTAATCAATATCTGCACATCCCTGATGGACCTCAGTGGATCCATTTTTATGATGGCTTTAATTTTTGTTGGGTTGGCCTCTATTCCTCTTTTTGAGATCACAAAACCAAGGAACTTACTTGACCAAACTCCAGACACACACTTTTCTGAATTTAATTTGAGGCTGAAATTCCTGAGGGTGGAAAACATCTCTTTGAGTTATCTGGGTAAGTCACCTAAGGTTCTACTCTTAACTATCATGTTGTCTATATAAACTTCTATATTTCGACCTATCTGCCCAGCAAACAGCTTGTTCATCAATCTCTGGTATGTGGCTCTTACATTATTTAGTCTGAAGGGCATCACAGTGTAACAATATATTGCTTTGTAGGTAATGAATGCTTTCTTCTCTTCATCTTCAAGGTTCATTAGGATTTGGTGATATCCTACCACGGTGTCCAAGAAGGCATACTCTTTGAATCCAGCTGTCGAGTCCACCAATATATCTATGTTCGGCAATGGATAACTGTCTTTGGGCCATGCCTTATTCAGATCGATAAAGTTTACACACATTCTCCATTTCCCATTAGCCTTTTTTACTAGGACCACATTGGATAACCAGTCCGAATACAACATTTCTTTTATGAACCATTCTTTAGCAAAGTGTGTTTTTCTTCGTTTATCGCTATCTGTCTTTCTAGTGTATGGTTATGCCTCTTCTACTTGATTGGCTTGCAACCTGGTTGTATGTTTAACGAATTAGAGATAACTTCTGGCGAGATGCCGGGGATGTCTGATGGTTACAAGGCAAACACATCTGTATACGTCTCCAAAACTGTTAGCAAGGATTTTACTTTCGAGCTGGACTTTTTCGAGGCCATCTTTACTGTCTTCCTTGGTAATAACTCTATTTCTTGCAACAGATCAACTGGTTCGGCCTTTCGAGAATCAACTGGGACATTGAGAGTATCCACTAGGAAGGCCTACTTTGCTTCTTTTAGCATAGTGACATAGGTCTCTCTGGCTACATTTTGGTTTCCTCAAAGTACGGCTATCCCTTTTGGTGTTGGTATCTTCAAGATCAACTTTTACATAGAAATGTAAGCATCTACTACAGCCAACAGAGGTCGGCTAAAAATTACATTATAAGATAGAGGCATATTCACTACCATAAAACATGAGATACAGGACTTGATTGTAAAGTCGTCTCCTATGTAACGTCCCAAAAATTCGATTGGTCCGAAAATATTTTTAATATGCGAATAATATTTTTGGATATTGAGTTGCAAGAATTGATTTATTTAGGATGCAATATAAATGACTATAATTGTTATTTTGTTTCTTCTTGTAGATTTTCAAATTTATAGCTTTAATTAAAGTATATGTTAGTAACAAATAAATGAATAAATTGATGTTATTAAGAGAAAATAATAATAATAATAATAATAATAATACTATTGAGAAAAGCCACATTTTTGGGAAGGCCTTGGGAATTTTTTAAAAAAAGAGAGAAATGAAGGATCGGGAGGGAGAGAAGCGGAGGGGTTGGCACCATCATTCTGCCATCGCTGCTCACAACGCCGGTGAGAAGATTCAGACTGCCGCTGCCACAGTTCTCCTCCGATCTTTCTTCCGCTAGCATCGTCGCCCTTGTGGTGGTTCCATTCTTCTCGATTTTTTCCATAACCACCGTAGCTCCCTCCCTCCTTTTCAGCGATCTCGATGGTGATCGTGGAGGCTAACAGCACCGGTGAGTCACCAAAGAAGAGGTGATCGGGGCAACAGACAGATCGGGGCAAAGTGGCAGTCTACATTTCGAGTAAGATTTCGGCCGAATTAGGCTACCGTTGAGCACGTGATCAACCACCATGGAATCCCAGGGTCGGGATCTTCGAGCAGACACCGTCGATGTATCTCTGGCGAGCCTCTGCCGAAGCTTCGATGAGCATAGTAACTGGAAAAATTAAGGAAAAATACAAAATTTCGACCATAAGTACGTGACTACCAAAATTTACTTCCATTTAGCTTATTTAAAATTTATTTTGAATTTCTCTATTGAAATGTTTATGTTTTTTTTAATATAGCAACTAGCTCTTGTATGTTACTGCGTGTAGTATCATTATTGACCATAAAGTTGTTTCAATTGTTTCTTAAACATTGATTTGTGATGGCTAAGTATACTGTTAGATCTTATTGGTTGCATTGTAGCAAGAATTGAATTTTCTACCTTGTGTAAATAATTAAAATATGCTTATGTGTGTGAGACTGAATTGTACTAAGTCTAGTTTTACTGTTCAGGGTTGTATGCATTGAAGATTTGATTAAATTCTGACCCTAGAAGCAGTAACACAAAGAATTTGATCTTTGATTTGAATAGGTCGATCACAAATTCTACCGTTGTTCCTTATTGATAATTGGGATATTGAATAGGCTATTGGGTTCATAGAATTTACATTTAAAGGATAGTGAGGCATAGTAGAAATGGTAAGTAGTAAATTATTGGACTTCTTTAAGTTAGCTGTTATACCTGAAGTTGAGAATTTGGACAGAATTGTAATTTGAGACAATTAGAGTTATAATAATAATTTAGGTGTCGAATGAAACATCAAAGGTACATACATTGTGTGTACACTACATATAACTTAAACTTTAATTGGTGATGAAAATATTGGACTTTTGCTTTGTAATTTCCTTGTTGTCAAGTTAGCTGTAATAGACCAAAGGGTGAATTTCTTACTTGGATGTGTATATTAATTTGGCATTAATATATTTGATATATTTTGGACAAGTGAGGAGCTAATCGGAATACATAGCCATGAATATATTTATATGAATAATTAGAATTAAGAAATACCTTGCATAATTTGATTAGAGAACATAGCAAAATTGATCATATGTATTTGATAACTGGGTCAACATGTGTATTGGTTTAGGGAAATAGATTAACTTAATTCTTCTTATTAACTAATAGACCATAAGGCTTAATTACTTGCATTTCGTGCGGTGGGTCATAAGCATATGCGATCCATACATGAGCATATGTATTAGTTATTGAACTATAAAAATTTATGGAACTCATGTCTTAAAGGTTTGAAACATAGACAAATAGGACAGTAGGATATGAACTCATGTCTTGCATGAACTAGAGATTAAAAACGACTATCTACTATTAATATAATTTGTCTTGAGAAGGCATGCTTGAACATAGATTGGTCTAACATTTATATGTCTCAACTTATGACTCCTTGAAGGTATGTAACCTCCAACCTCTCTCAATCGTGATGTGAAGATTATGTGCCTATTGTGTATACCAACTTTGGATTTGTTTCAATGATCCATCTTAATTGTTAAATAACCATGAAATATATTATATATGCATTAAAGGCATGATACAATACATATACGTACAAAGGTTTAGTTTAGTAAATTAAATGCAAAGATGATGAGATTTTACATGTTTGGGAGAATTTTGAAATACAGGAGAGACCTTTGCCCTTAGTAAACTAGTGGGTAATTCAGGATCTAGGATATAATGGCTAGCCATAGGGATCCATATACCGCGGTGAAATCATACAGTAAGTTGCTATCGAGGGTAGGCTACCTTTAGGTGGTCTCCTCTCTCATATAGTATACACATACAGCTTTGAGGACTCACATATAGTTAGACAACACATTCAAACAGTCATTCAGTCCTCGTCTCATATATCTAGTTCGAGGATTTTCACTAGTAGTTACTGAGGGCATAATTAATTAAAATAAGGGGTATATCTAGAAGTAAATAAAACTTTACGTGTACATGTATTAAGTTGTTTTTTTTGTATAATAAGTTATTGTATTGAAATATTACGAATTGTAAATGGAGTAGTAATTTGGCCTATGTAATGTTAGCACCTCGATATTTGTAAATAATAATAGTTACATGACATAGATTTATGGTTGTTTATTGAATGTCTTATAACGCATAAAATAATAATTACTTGAATACAATATAACTATATATATATATATATATATATATATATATATATAAGTGATTAGGAGCTTGGTATTTTATGAATGTTGAAACATCAATAGGAAGATGCTATATCAATTGTGGATGATAAACTGACTTGTTTCTTATATGATATATATATATATATATATATATATATATATATATATATGATTATTGCATATGAAGTTATAATATCGATGGTTGATGTGATAGTAACAATACACTTGGAACAATCATTTACAGAATGAATATACATGCTCAACCCGGTTTACTTATTTAAAGTACTGTATTGAACTTTGGGATGGAAGAACTACGTGATTCTGATTTCCCAAGTGGGATACGTAGGAAGCTTGAGAATCGATATCTCAAGTCCGAACCAAATTATATTCATATGATTATACACGTTTTAATAAGTATACTAAACTCTGGTGATGCAATTCTTATTTATATAATAGTGCATATGAGTAAATGGTTATAATTATAGTGAACTAAGTTTCAATGTTGAAGCCAATTATATAATTGGTGACTGATTAATTGAGTTTCTGAAAGTAGTTATATGAAATATTTTTAACCTTAAGAAATATTTTTATATTCTTTTCCACAGGAAGTTGCCAATAATAAGGGGAGACTTTGTCAAAATTTTTATAGAATAAATAATACGTTAACCTAGCTTTTTAAATTTAGTCAAACCTTACAGTTGACCCTCTTAAGGTTAAATTTTTGGTTTATTTCTTTGAAGTGAACGTTGTTGCTGCTTGATTTAGTTAGGAATAATATATTTACTGATTTAGTTTTACTTATTTAAGATTTAATTGGGTTATAATATATTTATCATAAATTAAAACTAATGTGTAAAGGAGAATATAACGTAGAAAGCAAATAACAATATACATGATAATATAGATTGAATATGTTAGGGCTTAAAGGTATTTTGGGTTGTATAGTCCATGTCACAAATATTGCATAAATAAGACTAAGAATTTATGTGTTAAATTGTTTGACTAAACTTAGAAATAAATTAGTTATTCACCTTTATTATATTCTATTTTGAAGGGGCATGCTTGGCTCTAATATTTTTATGTATAAACTTATGATTACTTGAAAGGTATATAATCCTTCGAATATTTTATGGAGTTTATGTGCCTATTTTTATATATATGACCTTAACTTTGTTTTTAAAAGGTTCATATTAACTGTTAATTTGAAATGAATAAATCAAAACTAGAATTAAAAGCCCAGGATGTACAAATATACAATACATTTATCTGAGAAGTATGTTGTGTAAAGTAAATAATCTCTTGGGATGACTGCATGAATTCTATTAAATGGTATAATCCAAGCTGTGATGAATGCATAAGTATGACTACAATATTTCTGTGTATATTTTGAATGTGTTGAGTTGAAATTATAGCAGTGATGGGTTATTGATTGAAGTTCTAAAGTTAGAGGAATAATATTAGAAGTGAAATTAAGTATTTGCAGGTTTGGATAGCATGAATTTTAAGCTGTTATATTGCCGAAATTTCATTTAATTGAATAACAAATTGTGCTTGAAATGGTACTACTATAAGATGAACTTAGGATATATATATATATATATATATATATATATATATATATATATATATATATATAGGGTGTTACACCCTAACTGTAAGCTTAGGTTAATCGAGCCTTCGACTTTTACAGGCCATCTCGAAATGCCAATGAATGGGACTATGACCTCTTCCATAGGGCTCAACATTCCCAGGGCCTTGTAGGCTTGCAGGGTGATTTGGTTTGCTGCACTGCCAATATCCATCAAGTTCCTTTGCACTCGATAGTCTTCGATTATTGCTTTAACTACTAGTGCATCATTATGTGGTTGTCGAACATGTCTCCCATCCTTCTCAAAAAACTGAATGTCTGCTGGAGTAGGCGGACTGGAGCTAAGCGAGAAAACCTCTTTTGCCTTCCTCTTTTTTGAATCATTGAACACATTGTAATGTTTCCCTCCTGCAATCACTTGGATCACTCATGCTGGGGCTTTCTTGCTACTACTGCCCTCTCTTCTGCTGGGTTTCCTAGGGGGGATCGCCTCTCCTTCGCTTTACTTCTTTTAATGATTTGCTTGAGTTTGCCTTTCTTGATGTGGTATTCGATTTCCCGTCTGAGGTGTCTACAATCGTTGGTCTCATGGCCTTTATCTCTATGAAAAGCGCAGTACAAGGTTTGATCTATGCTCGAGCCCTCTCTCATGGGCTTTGGCCATTGAACCTCCATGTTCTTCTTCATATATGATAGAACTTGAGTTGGAGAGGCATTCAGTTTGGTAAACTACTCATCTCTTCAATTATCCGAACATGGCTTTGAAACTACGTATGCCTTGTTCGCCCCCCTCATGGCTCGAAAATTGTTTTTTTGCAGGTTCCTCTTATCTTGCCTTGTTCCTCTGAAAGTGTCGCTGTCCTTTTCCTGCTCGCTATATTTCAACCATTTGGCCTCATCCATTCGAATGTATTTGTGAGCTCTAGTCATGAGCTTGATGAAATCAAAAGGGGGTTTCTTGCTCCAAGAATCATTGAAGTCTTACTACCTGGTGTTTTGACTGAGGGAATTGATCGTGACCTTTAAGTTTAAGTTCTAAATATCCATTGTGACCATGTTAAATCTGTCTACAAAGCTACACAAGGGTTTGCCTCTTTCCTAAACTACCTCGTATAGGTTCGTCGAGACCCTTGTTGGCCGAATGGCAACTATAAATTTTGCTTCCAACATTACTGTAAACTGCCTGAAGCTATTTATTGAGTGCTCGAGCAAGTTTTCAAACCAAACTTGGGTGAACTCCATCAATATTTGTGAAAAAATCTTGTTGAGGGTGGCGTCTTTAGTAGTGTAAATTAACATGGAATGGCAAAACTGGTCTACATGTACTCGGAGGTCTATGCTTCCATTGTATCTGGGTAAGTTTGATGGTCTTATGTTTGGGAAGGGAGCAAAAAGTATGGCTCTAGAAAGTGGGGATCGAAAGTCCTTGTTTTAAATCACACTACGACTTTACTTCTACTGCAACCTTTCTTCAAGGAGCCTCTCGAGCTTAACTCATGTCAAAGTTATTCAAGACCCTTCGTATTCTCTCCGGAGTGTGAAGTTTGGGTTTTTCGAGAGTCGGAGTAATATTGGTCTCAATGGTTTATGGAATTGACTGGGGCAATAGCTGGGCTACTATGCGTGAAAGGGTTGTGAAAAGGGCTTGGGCGAGCTGAGGGGTTAGACTGGGTATAGAGATTCCCAGTGTCTCAACATTCGGTTTTGTGGGGGGAGGGTGGATGGAAGTATCCTGGGGGGTAGGCTCTAAGAGTTGAAAAACTGATAGGTGGGGGCCTAGAGTTGTGTTACTCCTGTCATTCACTGTCTGGCTGTTCTCATCATCGAAACTCATGGCCTTTATGGGGATGAAATTCCATACTCACCACACCAAATGATAATAGCTCGACAAAAATTAGATTGCTCCTGGAAGGTCGCTCCTAGCTATTACTCTCAAAGATATGCAAAGAAAAATACCTCGGTTCGACGAAGGGACTCTCCGACAATCAAGTCAGTTGGTGACGTACGATATTTAGTAGAGTGTTCAAAAGATAAAGAAGAGGGACATACCTGGTGATCATGGCTTATTTATAGGGGTGAAGTCCTATCTCTAGTAGGAATCCTTATGACTATGGGAGTCTTTTCTTATGAGGATTCTCGCGTAGGTAGGAGTCCTTCCCTAAGTAGGAAGTTAGTTCTAAATTCATGTCCTGGTTGGACTTGTGAAAGGTGATGTCGCTAGATCGTGCATGAGATCTCGAACAATTGGAGGCTTGGGTTCTGGGTCTAGACTAAAGGCCCAGTGCGGTTATCAACTTGTATTAAACAATATTGGTCAAGTGTGTATGTATATAAGTATATACAATCCAATATTAATAAGTAAATCTATTCATGGATTCGAGTGACCATCTAGCCTGCAAAATTTTTAAACTTGGATAACTATATTGTATGCAAGCCTAGCCTAGCCCAAGCTCAAGGATAGCCCACTTCTTTTAAGTCCGAGCTTGGACTTTGCATACAAATTGCAGACTTACCTCGATCAACTCAACTATATATTATTTCTATATTTTTCTCGATAATTATACAATTTAAAACATATAAAAATGTACTCAAAAAATAAACTTTTTAAGGTTAACATATTGAATTTTTTTTATAATATATTTTTATAATTTTATATAATATAATATAACAATTTATATATTAAAATTAATTTTTTTTATTTTTTTATCGAGTTAGTCTGGCTTGAGCCCAACTTGCGTCAGACCTACATTTCAAGAGGGCTTGGGTTGAGCTTGGATAAGGGAAAAAAATGCCAAACTCGGTTAGACTCTGCTTAAACCTGAAAACGAAACAGGTCTATTAATGAATAATAAATTAATGTTACATTATTTTTTTATTGTGTTGTAGAGTGTTTATAAGATTTTTTTTTTATATTGTATTAAATTTTAATGACTTGGTATTTTTAATTCACTTATCCAAAATTGAGAATTAAACAAATTAAATACATATTGAGCACATATTTGTATGCATAATAATTGCAGGGGTGTACACGGGGTCTAGATCTTCCTATACTGAGCCAAAATACTAAAAAAAATTCAGAAACGAACTATACCATTGATTTTTGACTAGTACAGAATCGAATTATACCATTGACTTTATTTAGAATGGATCTGAATATTTTATTTAGAATCGGACCAAAAATCGTATTAAATTGTACCGAACTATTTTAGTACCAAATTGTACCGAAAAAACAGATATTTATTAGTTAGTTGACAAATTAATCTGAATATTTTAATTGTTAATTATAGAAATTTAATTATTATAATATTTATTATATCTATATGAATATGAATATGTAACTAAAATAATTTATGTTTAATGATCAACTACTAGTTAATTTTTTTTTTTATAAATATCTATATAGATATGTAAGTTAAGCAATTTATGACATAAATACTTTATTAATTAATTTTATTTATTTTTAATACTAATAAACTAGTATTCATCTATTTTTGACATAATAACAATATGAGTATATAAATTAAAAATGTAATTATATACAGTTATTATTTATAATGAAATATTATCAATTAATATAAATATGAGTATATAATCATCTTATCAATAATTTTATTTACTTTTAGCGTTACTCAACCAGTAGTACTCATATATTTTTAGCATTATAGCTATAAGAGTAATCGAATATGTAAATTAATAATATAATTATATACAATTATTATTTATAATGAAATTTTATCAATTAATATAATTATATAAGTATATAATTATCTTACCAATTAATTTCATTTACTCTTAGTATCACTTAACTAATACTCATCTATTTTTAGTACAATAGCTGAGATTCTAATTTGTTGCTAAACTGGTTGAGATTACCTACACTTTTAGTTTCAGAGGCATCAACCGAAGAATTTGAAAAGTTTGAATTCGCATAAATTTTTAAATTTTATATTTAATGTTTATATTTTTTTTGTGATCTAATTATTTAAAATTTGTGTTATTTTTTTTAGATATTAGTCAAGATTCTGAAATTAGTATCAACATAATGTAGATAAATGCTGTTGAATGTTAATTTTTAAGCAATATACCTTGACTTAAACTTTAATTATACTTATTGAGATATTTTAATTGTATTTGTATTTATTATTGTGTGAATTTATTTCGTAAAATTTTAAAAATATTAAATTATCCAAAATACTGTATTGTTTAGTACCGAAAAAAATCAAAGGACGGTATCGAATTATCTCGAATTTTTAAAATAATAATAATACTTAATTTTAAAATATTTAAAATTTAAAGATAATATAAAAATTATATAAATTTATAAATTTTTGAATTATACTATACTGTATACACTCTTTATAATGGATATGCATGGAATATGAATATGTTATCCAAAACGACGTAATTGTGCTTTCTTGTCGCTTTTGCTATGTTTATTTATTAATTTAGTTTGTGTTTAGTTTAACTTTTTAAGTGAAGTAATAGTTGTTTTAATCCTAGGTGACTCTTAAGTGTTTGGTTAACTTTTTGAGACGGGTTGGTAGTTATTTACCATTCAAATAGCTGCCACATTTTAAAATTTTTTTCATGTGGTATTATTAATTTATTTAATATAAAGAGAAAGTTACTCATTTTTATTGGTAAAATATATTTGTAAATTAATATGTTTTCAATGACTATTAATATTTATTCTTTGCAATTTTTTTATATTATTGATTAAAATTAATATTAGCATATAATAATTGTTTTCATTAATTTATGAAAATATTTATATTTTTAATTTCCTTGTTTACATTAAATTCTTCGTTTGAGCAACTCATAAATTTTTATATTACATTGTTATTTGTTTATTTATTAATAATGTATAAAAAAAATACAATTACATTAAAAAATGATACTCATATCGATAATTATACAACATGTCTTGTAAAAATTCCATAAAAATTCACCAAATACTTAATATTAATCACTCATCAATTACTAGTTGTGTTGATTACTTAAACCAAATAGGAACTCAGTCTTGGTTTCTTGGTGGTTCAAGTTTGGATTAATTTTACCATAGTTACTGGATATCATACTAATGGTCTGGTTATAAAAAAAATTGTTTCATAAAAATACCTCAACTTATGAAATATTACCACTAAATTTAATTTGACTCAAAAATTATGAATTCGGTTCCAAAATGTTGATATAGCGAGCTAGGTTAGCTTAAAATATTACAAAAAACTACCACATGAAATTTTTCATCAGAACATGCCATATGGATGTTTAAAGCAAACCACATCAACATTCCAATACCAAATTTGTGATTTTTCAGCCAAAGTGGTTTTAGTGATGATATTTCAATAATTGAGTTATTTTTATTAAACAAAAATTTCTTTTACTACCGAGTTGTTATTATAGTACACTACAAGAAAAATTCTTATTCCCGACGGAAAAATACCGACGGAGCATTTTTCGTCGCTAATTACCGACGGAAAAAATTTGTTCCGTAGGGAAAATTCTAGACAAAATGCGTATTGCGACGGAATAAATAATCCGTCGTACATAAAGGAGGGAAATTGTCCGGCCAAAATCTACCGACGGAATTAAACAAATCCGTCGTTAAATTGGCGCCAATTTTCGCGCCTGAAATCTGCCACGAAATTTACCGACGGAATATTATTTCCGTAGGTAATTTACCGAAGGAATATTAATTCCGTAGGTAATTTACCGACGGAATAATTTTCCGTCGGCAAATTTACTTACGGAATAATAATTCCGTCGGTAAATTACCTACGGAAATATTTTTCCGTCGGTATTTACCTACGGAAATAATATTCCGTCGGTATTTACCTACGGATATATAATTTCGTCGGTAAATTACCTACGGAAATATTTTTCCGTCTGTATTTACCTACGAAAATAATATTCCGTCGGTATTTACCTACGGATATATAATTTCGTCGGTAAATTACCTACGGAAATACAGTTTCGTAGGCAAATTACCTACGGAAATATAATTCCGTCGGTATTTACCTACGAAAATATGATTCCGTAGGTAATTTTCTAATTTTCATAAAAGTTAATTATTGTTATATTTTTTTCTTTTAAAAATTTTATTTTTTTAAAAAATAATATATAAATTTTTATTATTTCATAATATGATTAATTACATGTAATTTAGTTTATTTTAGAAGATATCTTTTTATATCTGCATTTTATTTATTCGTGGTTAGACCTATGCAATGGAACAACATTGAACCCAAAGATATTTAATGATTTCGTAACATTTGTACAAAAAATGTAATTATTTATGGCGTTCATCAATTTATTAATACAAATGAAAATTACTAAACTAACTAAATTTGAGGTTTAAAAAAACAGACTTCTCCATCGTAAAGTTTCAAGAAGTGAAGATTTTTCTTATTATTATCATTTTAAGCTCTTGAGGTATGTCAATGTTCTTGACATGATTTTAGGTCGAAGACATTAGAGGTTATATCTTATCCTCAGGAAAATCTAATTTGTACTTAATTATCTTCAACTTGCTAGGATAGGACTATATTATAATTTATTTTTTGTAGTATAAAGAAAATAAAGTATGTAATTAGTTTATGTTGATTCTTTAGGGCCTTTTTTGACATTAGAGGTTGTGTTGCTTATTCTAAATTATATCCCTCGGGCCGTGGTCAATGTATTTGCAGCTTATTTTCAAAATTCAATGAAAATTTTCAAAATCAAAATTGATTGTATTTATGTCAAACACGTAAGGTATACCCTTGTAAGGAAACAAAAAAACAAGTGCAACTGATATTTTTTAAGAGTTTTGGTTCATGTATGCCCAAACTTCAGATGGGCTTAGATTTATATCCGAAGCCTTATCAACTGGTATCAATCAAATAAAAGTTATGTTTTTAGATTTAATTATTTATAATTTATATAATTAAAAATTTAATTATTTTTTCGGGTGTGTGTTTCTGTATATACTTATCTCGTAATTCTTAAACAAATCAATGTGTTGCATGCTTAGTTGTCTCTAAGGAAATACATAAGCTGAATAATAGCTTTTATGAAATTTTGGTTATATATATTTATCTATTTTTGTACAATATTTATATAAGTAATTGAGTATTTAATTAATAAATGTAATTGTATATAATTATTTTATAAAATAAATGAAGAAACAAACAAATGTCATTGTTTATGAAAAACAATATATTTCACAAGGACAACAACGAATATACATGAATATAATAAGAATTGTCCAGACAAAATATTAAGGCCTTAAATTGTCTAAGAAAATGACAACTAAAGAAAAAGGAAAGAGAATGGAAATCGGGAAGGAGAGGTAGAGAACGTAGGAGGGCCTCTCACCGATCAATGGCACCATCGCCGGTGGTTTTCACTCTGTCGCTGTCTTTGATCGCTAGGCACAGGTGCGTTATCCCTCCACCTCCCGCCGTCAACGACGCCAGTTCCTTTCTCTCCTCGTTTCCTTTCCCCCTGCCGTAGCTTTCACCTCCACTTTTCGGCGAACCGCAGTTGCCACCAACGACGCCATATATACCGGCGAGCTCCTAGAAATTAGGTGAGTCCAGCGACACCCTCCATCTGCCCCCAATCGCCGGCAACGAGTAGATCAGGGAGGGAGAAGGCGACTGTTCTTGAGCAGATCCCGATCAAACGACGGTGCTTTAGAGCGCGTGACTAGTGCTGTGGGACTCCTCTCGATGTTGGTTACCTTCCAGTGTCCTTGGCTCATACCGGCGAAGCTCCGGTGACTGCCAACTTTTGCTTTTGTATTTATTATTCGTTTCTTGATTGGATCTTTATGTTATTAAACTTTTGATCTCATATATATATATATATATTTTTTTTTTCTTTTTTGTGCAGTGCCATATATTTTAACCTTTTGATCTCATATATCCATATGATAGCCATTTATACGTAGGTGTTATTTTCTTTCTGTTTTTATGTTATTACACATAAAGCACCAGAGTTTTTCTTGATTACATCTTTTTCTTTTTTGAATCAGGCCATTCCTAGAAAGTTTGTGAGAAGATATGGAAAGGATTTGTTAAGTAAGCTTGATGAAGAATTTCACGAGCCTCAGACTAATAAAGAAACTGAAAGTGATGATGTCTCTGTGGAAACCTCGGGTAGCTAAATTGAAAGTTGTAATCTTTAGAGGCACGAAAATTTATATTTTAATTTCTGTTTATTGGCTCTTTCTAGCAATGGTAAATTTATTTTGATCGATAACCTGGTAAAGCATTTATTTAATATTATATATCTAATTTTCCACGGTGGATACAAGAAAAGAAAATGAAAGTATTAACATTTTTGTTTTGATGCAGTATTTGCTAAGGACCCTTCATACAAATAATAATATAATATACTCATTTCTTATTCATTTATTTCTTTTTTTTGTGATGTTACTTTTGCTTCAACTTGGATGCTGCAAAAAGTCCGGCAGCAGTCAACTCTGATGTTGAGGTAAACATTGCGTCACATGCTATTATCTTTTCCTAATTAAAAGTTAATTAAAGTTTCATTCGATTGTGATATTAACATAGAATGAATGAAATTTTGTTTGCTTTTGCTTGTCTTATTGCTGTCATTGAATAACTTCTAATACGTGAAACTTGCCTCTCCTATATTCTATAATTGCATAGTTTAAGTTTCGTATGAATGTTACTGTTGGTGTCCAATAATGAGAAAAATATCTCAACACTTTTGATTAAGTGAATATTTGATTATTTTCATTTCTTTTATGATTTTTTTGTTGGTGTGAACTCGTTCTACTTATTAATTAATTGTTTTTTATTTATCATATGCGCTTACAAATTATAAGGAACTGAAAATGTAGTTTTTTCAAAGATAGGAAACTGCATGACAATTACTGTGACCTCCCGTTATGGATTAATTAATTTTTCCCATTGGGAATAGAGTGATGCATGATAATTCATAAGATTTTTATTTACATCCCAACATAGACTTCCATGATATCTATTTACAGATATAATACAACAATGACTGTTGTATAATACCTGAAACAAACTTGATTGCCTGGTTAATTTAAACCTTTAGGATTAGAAGCATGATAATTTATATGATATATGTCCATTTTATAAATAGTAAAAACAATATGTTTCAATTTACTGTCATGTAAGGAATGGATAAAATAAAATAAAAAGTATTTAATACTTTTTAATTTTAATATTAATTCAAAAAATAGAGTTATAAAAAGACAATTAAAGGATTTGATATAGATTCCGTTAACAATTATAAGATTTATGAATGAAAAAATATGTGAAGTTTGCTAATTTTGATTCGATATCCACCCTACATTCTGTTTTTGGGTTGAGCTGTTGAACTTTCATATTTTAATTAACGAAAATTGTAAAGTGCATGATTAGTTAGGTATGTTGATTCGGACAAGTGGAAATCCTTTTTTATTATTTGACTAGCTTCAATTGAACATTCAGTATTTTATTAATTTAAGTTGTTCCTATGTTTATTATTTGGAACTAACCATAGTTTTATTTGTTTCTTTGTTGCTGAATTTGTGGTATGGATTTAACTAATCTAATAGAATATTGTAGTTTTATTAATTTTTGGTTGAATTGTAGAGCTGGTATCAGTTGCTATTTTTTTTCTGTTGTTTTGAATTCATAGTAGCTTACCAGTATCATCACCAGACACAGGCACTGTCATAATATAGAGTCAATTATTAAAAATATTTAATTCTTTTAGTGACGGAATTGTGACGAACAATTCCGTCGCCAATTTTTTCAGCGGGAAACTTTACCGACGGAATTATACTTTCCGTCGCTAAATTTACTACGGAACACATTATTCCGTAGGAAATTTGCCTACGGAATAATTATTTCCGTCGGTAAATATGGCAAATGATGACAGGTTTTTGGTCTGCACCTCCCGACGGAATTAGCGACGGAAATATTTTCCGTCAATAAATTTACCGACGGAAAAATTCCGTCGGCAAAAGTACCTACAACCGGATCTCCTACACCATTTTCCGTCGCTAAATTCCGTCGGCAATTTTGTTTCTCTACGGAAATTCACTCAATTTCGTCGGGAATTTTCGTCGGGAAAATGAATTTTTCTTGTAGTGGTATAAGTTTAATAATTGTAGATGAAATTAATCTTTCAAGGTCTGGCTATACAAGTATATATTTATTCTCTGTTCCTAACCACCTTAATCTTATGTAAATTCATAAATATTTCTAAAGGAAAAACTAAAATATGAAAATTGTTACACATAAGCATTTTG
Organism: Excoecaria agallocha; assembly: GCA_037975025.1. Taxonomy (NCBI): domain Eukaryota; kingdom Viridiplantae; phylum Streptophyta; class Magnoliopsida; order Malpighiales; family Euphorbiaceae; genus Excoecaria; species Excoecaria agallocha. The sequence goes on from CM075816.1 coordinate 6,373,975, forward strand.
AACCAATTTTAACTTTTTAAATATCACATGTATTTTAGTACTTTTATTTTTAGTACAAAAAAGTGAGTCAATCTCACAAAAAACTACCTAAGATAACAAACACCAACAATATCGTGATTAATCTAAGTTAAAACACCTAAGGAGGAATGAGAAGCTCATGAAAACTAGTTTTCAATTGAGCTATAGCACACCATGCATCGTCACTTTATTGAGCCATAAGTTAGTAGAAACCCAATCACCCAAGCTATCAAAAAACCAATCCCAACCATTGTCACTAAGAATATAGATCTAGAAATTGCAAGCTAGAAGACAATTGTGAAGCATGTGGAAACTCGTTGCCACAGCAGAAGAGCAGACACTACAAACATTGGAATAACCAAAATTCCTATGAACTCTTTCCTCATTCATTAAAATCCCTCCATTAAGAATTTACCAAAAAAACAATTTAATTTTATGACAAACATACCATTTCTATAAAAGCTTTCAAGGAAACTCTAAAACAAAATCATTCTCGCCAATTGAAAATTGATAAGTCGATTTTATAGAAAAACCACCTAAGGACAAAAAGCCTCCGAAAGACTAGGCCACTCTCATATTAGAAGGAGGGTATAAAAGCACCATATAGGAGAGATAAAGGTCAAAGAGAGATTAGATTTACTTGCTCGCAGCATCCACCAAAAAACTAGTAGATTTATTGACAACAAATTCATCAATAGGCATAATGGCATAAGTAAATAAATTACCCACCAAACTAAGAACCCAAAAATTGAACCAAAATCTGTAGACTTCCTTTACAAATAATCTTGTCCCAATTTGCACAAATACTACACCAGATAGAGGTACAAATGCTAGGAACAATATGCATATAATTAAAACTAATAAATTTATCCTTGGAATTCAAAATCAAAATCAAAACCAAAGACTGCTAGAATAAATGAAAACCTCCCAAAAAACCTTCATGGCAAAAGGTTAGTTAACCAAAGATAAATCATGTAAGCCTAGAGCCTTAGAATTTTTAGGCTTCTGAATCTTACTCTAACTGACAAAAGAAATCATGTTCTTCTCACTCAAGCTACCCAAAATAAAGCTACGAAAAAACTTCTCCCTATCTCAACACAAATAAGTGGGAAGTGTAGTTGTTTGCATAATGTAATTAGACAAAAAAAAGCAAGACTGATTGTGATAAAGTCACTCTACTAGCTAAGGAAAGTTTAAAAGTGTTCCACGCAAAAAGTTTGACTTTAATCTTATTTAAAAGATAATTACAAGTATGTTTGGTCACACGTGAGTGCCATAAAGGCACGCCAATATACCATCCCAAATCAGTTGTCTCTTAGAAACCTAATTGAGAACTCAAAGATAGCAAAGTTGAGGCTTCACATTCTTAAACAAATTAACCACGGCCTTTTACGAGCTAAAATTTTGACTCGAACTATCCTAAAAGTTTTTAAGAACATAATTAATAGTAACCATCTTGCTAGACTTTGCCTTAGCAAAAAGAACAAGATTATTGACAAAAAAAAAAAGATAAGGTGGAAGCAGACCAATATGATTAAGCATAATAAGGGTGCCGAGATCCAATTCCAATACCCTGTTGGAAACTATGAACCAATCTTTCTATACATAAAATGAAAAGATAAAAGGAGATAGGATAATCTTGTCTTAAGGTGAAAAAGGAGTAAAACCATTAGTATGATCTCCATTGCACAAGACTTGCATTTGATTAGAAAAGACACAATGCATACTCACCTGAATAAAAAGGTAGGAAATCCAACATATATTAGCATATCATAGAGACAATCCCAGCTAATGCAGCCATAACCCTTCTCTAAATCAATTTCAATAGCCATAAAAACTTGCTTGCTGGTTTTCCTCCTCATAGTGTGAATATCTTCTAGGACAATGATGATATTCTTAGTAATATGATGACTTAGGGTGAAACCTGTTTGAGTAGGACCAACAACAATGTGCATGATGCTTTTAAGTCTATTAGCTATAATTTTAACTTATCATGTATTTTAATAAGTTTGAAGGATCAAAAGAAGAAGGAAAAAACACTCAAACTTGATATATATATATATATATATATATATATATATATATATATATATATATATATATATATATATATATATATATATATATATATATATATATATATATATATATATATATATATATATATATTGAAATCAATATGAAAGGTTCATTAATTAGAAATATCTGAATGCAAAATAGTTTCTACCTCACTAGGTACAACAAGAGCAATATAGCTGTAAAGATAAAATTTTATAGCAAAATTGGAAAGAGCATGAGCAGCTCTATTTGCATCCTTAAAAACATGAACAAAAATAAAAATACTTATATATTCACACCTATCCAAAATGTCTTATATGAGAGATTATATATGTAGAATCTGAGAAAACAACGAGTTCCATAAGCTATAATTTGTTTACAATTAGATTCAAAGATAACATGAGATAAATTTTTGTTATGAGCACAAAAAATAGCCTCCCTTAATGCTTCTACTTTAGCAAGAATCACCTTCTTGGACTGATAATGTCCCACATTCCATTCCAAGTACATATCATTATTAACTCTAGCAATGAAACTCCAACAAGCATATATATATATATATTGAAATCAATATGAAAGGTTCATTAATTAGAAATATCTGAATGCAAAATAGTTTCTACCTCACTAGGTACAACAAGAGCAATATAGCTATAAAGATAAAATTTTCTAGCAAAATTGGCAAGAGCATGAGCAACTCTATTTGCATCCTTAAAAACATGAACAAAAATAAAATTACTTATATATTCACACCTATCCAAAATGTCTTATATAAGGATTATATATGTAGAATCTGAGAAAACAACGAGTTTAATAAGCTATAATATTTTTACAATTAGATTCAAAGATAACATGAGATAAGTTTTTGTTATGAGCCCAAAAAATAGCCTCCCTTAATGCTTCTACTTTTGCAAGAATCACCTTCTTAGACTGATAATGTGTCACATTCCATTCCAAGTACATATCATTACTGTCTCTAGCAATGAAACTCCGACAAGCATAATGACTCCTTTTAGCTCTAAATGCGTTTGCATTAATCTTAATCCAGCTTAAAAGAGGTGAATGCCGTGTATTATACAATTATATGATAATGCACATTTGTTGTCTTATTCTTGTTGTTGAATTATGCTTTTGAAATTTACTATATGCTTGTTTTGCCATCTTTGCCGTTAACATAAGATCTCAATATATATTATCAAACAAATGTGTTTCTTTGCTTCTAAATATTCCAAAACATAAAAGCTACCAGCTCAAGCAACTTTGGAAAAAACACTTAGAGATTTATCAGATAAAAGCAACAACTTACAAAATCTGACTTAACAGGTATATAATTTAAACTATTAGCAAACCAACACAAGATAAAAAGTGCTCTAAAGATTCGTCCTCTACCTAGCAAATGAAACAAGTATAATTAATTTGCATACCTCTTTTCTTTACATAATTTCTGATACCTAAATTACCATTTGTAACCTTCCACAAAAACACCTTTGTATTTAAAGGAACCTTAAGGTTCCATATTGAACGATTTTTAAAAAATTTTATTTACAATATGCTCTCTATCCCCAACAAAATGCAAAAATTGCATAAGATCATAACAAGATTTCATTGAAAACAAACCATGTCATAGTGGAACAACTTATTAAATTTAACAAGATCCCATTTTTTTTTCCAATGAGCACTTACAATTCTACAGCGAAATACTAGATTGTTTCCCTTCAAAATGAATTATGATTTGCTAAGAATCTAAGCCTGCTACCATTAAAGTAGTGTGACCATTATTAATACGCCTTGCGAAACCTTTATCTACCACCTTCCTTTTTAATAAAAAACTTTGCAAGCCTTATGAGCTTTGAGCCCTAGCTTTAGATTTAGGAAAGAGTCATGTGATAAACTTTACTTTTAGAACCTTAAACAACATAGAAGTTTGGTCTTTCATTAAACCCCAACACTGCTTAACTAATAAAGCCTAATTAAAAAACCTAAATAAATATCTAAAGCCACACCCTTTCCATAACTTTGACACAATAATCTTTTCCCACTTAATACAGTGAATACCAACTATATTTGCACTTTGTTCCCATCAAAGCTTATTCATTAGATTGTGCACTTTATCAATTAAACCTTTTGGAATTTTAAAATGCATTATCCTATATATATACAGGTATAACTATTAAAATAAATTTAATAAGCATACCCCCCCCCCCATATATATATATATATAAACTTAGTACCCCAACTATTAAGATAAGAATGAAAATGATCTAGTAAAAATTGAATATATCTTTCTTAGATTTAGCCCAATAGCAGGTAACCCTAAATATTTATCATTCCCCACTATAGGCTGCATGCTTAAAATGCAAGTAGTGGCATCCACATCAACAAAATTATAATTTCTATTGAGAGCAAAAAATATTGAAACACTTTTTTAAATTGATTGCTTATCTTTAAGTTGGTTCTCCAATAGTTAAAGTATCATCCGTAAAAAAGGAAATTTAAAACCGATGTCGTTTTATTAATCTTACATCTATTTAAAATATACTTTCAATAGCGTGCAATAAGATAGATGATAAACAATTCAAAACCAACCTTGCCTAAGTCCATGAGAAGGTCTAAACCAATTAGTATGATTACCATTAATCAAAATAACATATTGAATAGAGGACACATAAGATATAATTCTACTAATCCACCAACTAGAAAAGTCCATTTTTTCCATGACCAATCTTAAAATATCCCATTCTATATAATTATACACATTTTCCATACCCAATTTCAAACCCACAAAAGCTTTTTTTTCCTTTACCAGTCTTAAAAGAATGAAAAATTTCATAAGACAACATAACATTTTGTTGAATATGTCTACTTGGTACAAAAGCATTTTGTGAAAGGTGTATGATTTGAGACAAAAAAAAGTTTTTAATCGGTTAACAAGAATCTTTCTAATAATCTTACAACAAAAATTACAAAGACTAATAAGCCTAAATTAATTTAAAGATTTTGGTGAAGGGAATTTTGGAATAAGAGCAATATAAGTATGATTTAATAGAAGGTTCAAGATAGCCACAAGAAAATAGCTTAGTTATAAACTTAATGAGATCGGATTTAATGATAAGCAATAAGATTGATAAATATATATATTTATACTCGTATACTTAAAAAAAAAATCCCTTTTATACACCTTAGTTTTTAGGTATGGGTCACCAATAACCCATCTGAATTTTATTAATGAAAATAATTTACTACCCTTTTAAAATTTGACGAAAGCGTATCCATTTACATGTGGCAATAAGTAACAATATTGATGGCAAATCTTTTTTAATTAATTTAAGAGATAATAGATATATTTTTTTTGTTAAATTTAAAATGTAATTGATGACAATGAAAATTTTGGGTTGTTGGTCAACAAGAGTTGCTTGAAAGCACAAAATTTCGGTAGAATTTTGATAAAAGAGACTTCGACGATCAAATTAAAAAACTGTGAAGAAAATGGTAAAAGTCTAATAAAAAAAAAAAGACAATACCTTACTTTTTTATATAAGCCAGAGTTGGAACGTGTTTATAAGTCACATGTAAGAAGGAACTCTTTCTTTTTAAATTGGAGGACTGGATAAGGAAAGTTGATTTTCCTATTTTGTCGGAGTTAGAATTCTGAAAGAATTCTGTCACTATTTAAAGCAACGAAGACGTTTTCATACCTCCGAACTCATAACCGAACTGCTTTAATTAGACTGTTTGTCCTCAGTAAAAGTAGTCAAATCTTTCCGAACTACTTAACACAATTTGTTATCAATAATTTATGGACTTTTGCTAAATACATATGGATAATATATTTTTTTAAAGAATTTAAGTGCTTCATGGATTATGAGAAAAGAGTTTTTATTTTTATTTGTTTTTTTTTTGCTAAATATAGATATGTAAATATATTTTATCCCAAACTAAAAATCTTTAAGTAGCATATTACTTTTGAGATTATGAATTAGAACCTATGTTTAGAGCGAACAAATAATTAGGAATAGAAAGAAAGCTGAATTTGCATCAACTATGTCTTAAAATAAATGTTTAGTTTAACTTACATGCAATTTTTAATTTTTAGTTCTTTTATTCAAATGTATCCAATAATGATATACTTTCATTTTTTTTCAAAATTCTTATCTGAAATAAAATTTTAATCCTAGTTTATGACTGATTGTGTGTAATTAAATAGAAAAAATAAAATAATTATGATAAATGAAATGGAATAGGTGGCTTCAAAAGAGAAATTTACCTAGTAATTGGACTTGAAAATTATTGAATAAATCTAGTATAATAACTCATAAGGGAAAAGAAAAGAAAAAGTAATCCTTGATTAGGAAATAAAAAAGCACAAGACTCAAAAGATTGGGTTTTTCTTTTAGCATTTAAGGATAAAAAGCATAATATATTTTGGTCCAAAAATATTTAAATTAGAATAATATTTTCTTAGAAGAAACATCAAACCTAAATCATTAAGCTTGAATAGAGTTTACATCATTAGAGATTAAAAAGGAAACATGCGAAGGAAATTCTTTAATCCAAACAACAGTAGATGGGATATTTTTGCAACTCTTAGGAAGACCGGGTGCTACTTTGTTACAAGATCTACGAGTGAAAGACCAGCTGCAATTTTTGAAGACCGTGCTTAAGATTCAACAGTCCCCAAGAATTCCACCAAAACCATTTCTAATCTTCGCCCTATCCACCAAGCAGTCAATGACCTGCTTACTATCCGATTCAGCGACAATTTATAAGAATCCCATATCCTTTGCCAGGGAGAGACAAAACAACAATGCCATTGCCTTAGAGGTGAGAGGATTCTAGGACCCTATTAGTGTTTATTGCCCACATGCGAGCACTAGACCTTGGGCATCCCTGAAGACCACCCCAAAACCCACCAAATCAGTCCCAATTATCCTAGCGTCTGCATTTAATTTAACAGTATTTGATAGTGGTGGAATCCACACTAACCTGTTCTTGATCGAAGGACCCCTGTAACCATCAGATAAGACAAACACAGACAAAAAATCGTCCCTAAAATAAAACTCCTAGCTGAAAATAGGATCTGAGAGCTACCAAGCTTTATTTTTTCATGGACAAATTTATTTCTGGCAATCCATAGCTGATAACAAATGAGTACAAATAAGGTAATCTCCTCAAAAGTAAAAAGATCCAAGACTTGTGTCAGCCACCACTTAAAGCTCGAAACGCAAATTCTTTGAATATGAGAGAAACTAACACTCTCTCAAACTTGTTTCACAAAATGGTAATCTTTTAGCACATGCAAAACTGACTCTGGGTAACTACATCTCCGACAGCTAGATGAGATAGCAGTGATATGAGCATGAAAAACTTTTGTAACTGGCAACACATTCAAAGACGCATGCCATAGAAAACTACCAATTAATACTCTAAAGATGCTTTTAGAACATCAAATGCTGGTTATCTGAACTTGAGATAACACTATGATCTCTTTTCATATTCAGAGCATATCGATATACACTCTTGACAATATACTGACCTTAGTGATTATAGAACCAAACTAACCTATCCGAATTCCTTACCAGTCCTACTAGTATCATTTTTATCCGGTCCACATCAACCGGTAGCAGAAGGTTATTTATTATATTCCATCTCCAAAACCCCCTGATGATCAATGAGGGAAGCTAAACATGCAGAAGCATGGGCTGGATTACAAGGCGTAATAACTTTAAAAAAGTAGGGTTCTGGAATCCATCTGTCCCTCTATATGTTCAGAATCTGCCCATTCCCCATCTACCAATAAGAACCTGATTACAATATATCCCAACTTATAAGGATACTTCTCCATGTATAACTAGGATTGGAACCATTGTCAGCTTCGAAGAAATTACATTTTGGATAATAGCGAGATTTTCACACTCTAAACAAGAAGGATTCTGGATTTGTAGCCAATCTCCAACTTTGTTTTGCCAATAAAGCCAAGTTGAAACATTCAAAATCTCTGAAACCCAGCCCTCCTTCTGCCTTTGGTTTACACATCTGACTCCAGCTATATAAATGCATTTTCCTTTCACTTTTCTTTTGTCCCCATAAAAAATAGCGTACCAATGCCTGAAGATCTTGACAAAACCCAGATGGAAGGAGAAAGCATTGCATTATATATATGTTGGGATAGCTTGCACCACTGCTTTAATTAGGATCTCTTTGCCTGACCAGGATAATAGTTTTTCCTTCCAACCTTTCAAATGCTACCATAATTCATCTTTAATTCTATTAAACATAACTCTCTTTAACCACCCCACCATAGTTGGAAGACCCAAATATAATTCATAACGATCCACCATCTTGACTCCTAAATGTTGTGTAAGAGTCGCCTTAAGTTCAGTCTTTACACTTGAACTAAAGGAAACTTCAGATTTATCGAGATTAAATTCTTGTCCTGAAAGAAATTCATACCTTTTTAGTACAGATAAGATTGCAGCTACATCTGTAATTGAAGCCCGATAAAAAAGTAGACTATCATCAGCAAATAACAAATGGAAAATTACAGGAACCCCATTACAAATCTGCAACCCATTGAAAGCTCCCGAACTGATGGCCAAATTTAACAAACCAGTAAGGCCTTCCATACAAATGAGAAAAAGATAAGGTGATAGGGGGTCCCATTGTCAAAGACCACGTGAAGGAGTTATACATCCTACCGGATTACCATTTATTAGAACTAAATAGGTGGTCGATGTCACCAATCTCATAACTCTGTCAATCTATTTCGTCGAAAAACCCATTTTCTCCATAATTCCTGATAAGAACGACCACTCTACCCAATCATAGGCCTTAACCATATCTAACATGAGAGACATAAATTTGCTCCTGCCTTTCCCCCCACTTTTCATATGGTGAAAGGCTTCACATGCAATTAAGGCATTACTTGTAATCAATCTACCTGGAATAAAAGCATTATGTGCCACATCTATAATGTCTCCTAAAATCATTTTTAATCTATTGACCTAGACCTTTGTAGCAATCTTACATACCACATTACAAAGACTAATGGGTCTATACCCCAAAATGAATTTCGGTCCCTTTACTTTCGGTATAAGGCAAATAAAAGTATGATTGAATTGATCAGGTATAACTCCTCCTTCTAACACCTCCAACACCACTTTTACCACATCATCTCTAATTATACTCCAATATTTTTGATAAAACATTAGCGGGAAGCCATCAGGGCCTAGTGCCTTGAGAGGATGCATTATTTGGACAGCTTGATACACCTCATCTGTATTGAACGACTGATCTAGAGTGTTGTTCATGTCCACCGTAATCGTTGGATGTAGAAAATGAAGGTCCTTAGGTTTAATCCACTGCCCATTAGAAGAAAATAAATCAGTGTAAAAACTAATTATATGCTCTTCTAGTTCTCGACCCACCAAAGCTAAATTGTCCCCTTTAAGCAGGCTGTTAATCCTATTGATTTACTTTCGCTTCGAGGTTGTAGCATGGAAAAACTTGGCATTTCGGTCTCCTTCCTTTAGCTATTACAATATAGACCGCAGTTGCCATTTCATCTCCTCCCTTAGAGACACTTCTACCATCTCTTTCTTTAGAGCTGCTCTTAGTTGTATCGTGGCATCATCTACTCTTGAACCCAGTTTTTTTAATTGAGACTCAGCCCGATTTCTCTTCTTTTTTAATGCTCCAAAAGAATTTTTACTCCAGTTTTGTAACATGGACCTGCATCTGCTCATATTTTCATCCCATAAACCTCCTTTATTCCATGCTGAAGTAATAGTATGACTGCACATAGGATCCCTACTCCACATGCTCTCAAATTTAAATCGGTTAGGCGAGGGGCAAGTAGTAAGAGTAGCTTTAAATTTAACAGGAATAGGTAGATGATCTGATCTTGCATATAGTAAATGCATGACTCTTGCTTTATCAAACTTTTGAATCCAGGATAAAGAAGTAACACACCTATCAAGCCTTTCTTTAATAAAATTTTCACATCTTCTACCATTATCCCATGTGAATGGATATCCTATATAACCCAAATCTAATAATCCACAATCAACTAGAACTTTCTAAAAAGAGCAAATAGTTTTGTCTTGTCTAGGAACAACTCCTGCTTTCTCGGATTGAACAAAAATTTCATTAAAGTCCTCTACGACCAACCAATCCACTCAAGTTGGGCAGTTCAACTATCTAATTAAATCCCATGATTTATATCTAAGGTGTCTCTCAGGCCACCTATAGAAATAGGTAAGATACCAGGAGGAATGATCATGTAAAGTGACTTTAAAATCCATATGATGAATTGAGAATGACAACAGGTCCATATTCACCTTATCCATCCACATACATGCTAACCCACCTCCTCCATTATTTTTCCGAACATTAAAACCCTTATTAAAACCCAAACTAAATCTTATAAAATTCATTCTGTCCTCTGATATCCTTATCTCCATTACAAAGAGGATAGAGGGAGTTTGCAATTTAACCAATCGCCGTAAATTAAAAACTGCCACGGTACTCCCTAAACCGTAACAATTGTAATTGAGGATACTCATTGCGATAGTCAACCAGAGTGGCAATCCTTGGTCGCCTTTATATCTTCATGTATAAGTTGTCGATTTATCGATCTTCAGCTTCTTAGCTGAAAATCCCATATCCTCGCACTCTATTTCCTAACCGAATGAACATTCTAACCCACCACGATTAATCTTCCTATTTTCATTCTCACATATACCCCCTCCTTGAATATTTTACTCCTAGCCAATCTGTTCCATAACCCTTATTTGCTACTAATATTCTTTTTTACACCTACTTCTGTTCCCTTTGCTAAAAAACCATCCTCACCGTACCCCTTCATTTTACCATCACCATTAGTTGTTACTGTTGGCATATTAATATCACCCAAGTCCACACCCACACTTTAGCTAAGATACCACTATCTTGATTTTCATTCAACAAATCATTGCCCATAGGCAATAGAAAATTATCAGAGTTAATTGGTACCTGATTTGAAGTGAGAGGGATATCAACGTCAGCTGTTGCCACACTCGAGCAGGGAACATACTAAGGAAAAATATCATATTCTGTCGCAGGTAGCGCTTCTTTGTCACTACTGAAATCAAATAACTCAGTCCCTTCAACAGTTTTAAAGTTAAGTTTTGCAAGTATATCCTTTAAAGACCTGGCGCATTTTGGTTTCGCTTCTGTTGTACCACAAGTAGGACTCACTGCATTTAATTGAGCCAATAACTTGTCTTTATTTTTCCACCGGATTACAAAGTTTAAAACCTTTGCGTGGAGATGCACGAAGCCAATCACCATACTCTAAGTTAGTAATCTCCTCTATGCATTCTTGAACTCGATGTCCTAAGCAGCCACAGTTATAGCAAAAAACAAGGAGACGTTCGTATTTAAAATCTACTCAGACTACCTTTTCTCCCAGTTCGAGTAAAACCCCTCTCCGTAACTTTTTAATTATAGAAATAGTGACTCTGAACTTGATGTATGGAGCCCATCCCTAGTTTTCACTTCCATCGAAATCCACAAACATCCCTATCATATTGGCCATTATCACTGCAGTCTCCTTTAAATGCCATAGAAAGGGAACTTTATATGCTCTAACCCATGTTGTAGTATCTTCAATCTCAGGTGTACTCCCAATATTGGTTTCTTTCATTGTCCTTAATAATAACAATTGATCGTCGAAGCACCAGGGACCATGATCCAAAACTCATTGCTTATCCGACTCAAGAAAAAATTGGAAGATGAAAGCATTGTTTCCTAGGTCCCATAAATTGAAGCCCTTTTGCAGTCTCCACCTATTCATCATTGTGGTACGAAAGGCATTGACGTTTATTCCTTTAATATTCAATAGCTTTCCCACTAGACACAATAAGATCCGAAGTCTTTGTTTCTTATCAGTACGATCATCCAGACAAACTTTTCCTACCTGGTTCTCCTCGTCTGTTAAGTGCAACGAAGAGAGTAACGTATCTATAGATTCTTGGGTAGCCATTGTTACAGTCTAAGTTCATCAAGGTGTAATTACCTTAGCAAGACTAAGGAGATAAATCCTCGGGTTTAGAGAAAACCCTGTGGGAGAAAAACTTCTATGGTTGAGAGGAGATTAGAGTTACATTAGAATAATATTTTTTATATTTTCTTTTTTTAAAAGGAAAAAGAGTATAAATTTCGAATTTAAAATCTTATAATATGGTAGTACTAATACTAATGAGAAAAAGGATTTTTTTTTATTTTTAAAATTGATATTCTTTTATCGTAATTTATTAAAATAAATAGTCACTTCATTCACAAATGAATATCCATTTTATTTTTATGCTAAAATCGATAAATTTATTAATTACTCTAAATTTTACTAACTCGCCTTTAAAAAATCATAGAATTAATACCATAGACAAATTGGTCGCAGAAAATAATTTTAAATTTTAATCATATTCTGGAAATTGAATAACTATCCTCTTTTTTATTTTTTTTTTTGTGGTGAAGGCACAATTTTAAGTTTGACGTACAAAAGAGTACAAAATTATCATATAAATACTTTAAATAATTTAAAAATAAAAATCGATAATGATAAATTAAAAACAAAATCGTTTTATTGCCGGTAATTATCTAAGAATGCAAATGAACATACGCCTGGAATTTATAAATTATACAAGAGGGAGAAAGAAAAGATTATAAACGCGTTTGACCTTGTAAAACCCGTCCACCATGTCAGCAGACTCTTCTACTTGTACTTCTTTATTCTACAAAATCAAAGTCTGCTTTTCTCAAATTCCCATCTATTTTTACTCCAAAAACCTTCTCAATTTCCCAATTTCCCATTTCAATCTCTTAGAATACATACGCCATTCCAGGTATTTCCAGCTCATCTCTCCCCCACCTTTACTTTCTCTCTCTATCATCTCCTCCAATCAACCTCTTTTCTTCCTCTATTCTTCTTTTTCTTGATCTGATCTTCGTTATCGCACGCTTTTCTTCAAGATTTGAGTCAATACTCTTCTGGGTTCTTTTTTTTTTTAAGAGAATATTTTTGGGTTTTTTCGGTCCGCCTTGTGTTTAAATCCATGGCGGACTTGGTGAAGCAAATCTTAGCCAAGCCTATTCAATTAGCAGACCAAGTAATTAAATCAGCAGACGAAGCCAGCTCTTTCAAGCAAGAATGCCTTGAGCTGAAATCCAAGACCGAAAAGCTCGTAGCTTTACTCCGGCAAGCCGCTCGAGCTAGCTCCGACCTCTATGAGCGACCCACTCGCCGGATCATCGACGATACAGAGCAAGTCCTTGATAAAGCACTCAATCTTGTTCAAAAATGCCGAGCCAACGGCCTTATGAAGCGCGTTTTGACTATTATTCCCGCAGCGGCGTTTCGCAAAATGTATTCCCAGTTGGAGAATTCGATCGGCGATGTCTCGTGGCTGTTACGGGTATCGGCGTCGGCTGATGAACGCGACGATGAGTATCTAGGGTTACCGCCGATTGCGGCGAATGAGCCAATTTTGTGTTTAATTTGGGAACAAATTGCGATTCTCTACACTGGGTCTTTAGATGATAGATCTGATGCCGCAGCTTCTCTGGTTTCGCTGGCCAGAGACAATGATCGGTACGGGAAGTTAATAATCGAAGAAGGCGGAGTTCAGCCACTGTTGAAATTGGTGAAAGAAGGGAAAATGGAAGGTCAAGATAACGCAGCCAGAGCAATTGGGTTACTGGGTCGTGATCCAGAAAGTGTGGAGTACATGATTCAAGTTGGTGTTTGCATAGTGTTTGCGAAAATCCTCAAAGAAGGTCCTATGAAAGTTCAGGCTGTTGTGGCTTGGGCTGTGTCCGAACTTGCTGCTAATTATCCCAAATGTCAAGATCTTTTTGCCCAGCATAATATAATCCGATTGCTAGTTGGTCACCTTGCATTCGAAACAGTTCAAGAACATAGCAAATATGCCATTACTAGCCATAAAGCCACTTCGATCCATGCTGTTGTAATGGCGAGCAATAGTTCCACTGCTGCTATTAGTACTAACAACAACAACAATAATAATAATAATGATTTGAGGACGATGGTAACAGTTGATGATGACCCATGTCGAATTCCTCATCCTATGGGGAATCAGACTCCGAATCAGCTGCACAATGTGGTGACCAATACTATGGCTATGAATGCAGCCTCAAAGCCTCCACAGCAGCGAACAAATGGGGGAAATCAAACAACAAATGCTGTGAAGAACCATGGCTTTGCGAGCAATGGTTTGAAGCAGAATTATCAGTCTAATCATCAGCAGAGTCATTCGCTTGCTGGGGTTAGCTCAAAAGGCAGAGAACTTGAAGATCCTGCCACAAAGGCCAACATGAAAGCAATGGCAGCTAGAGCACTTTGGCATCTCGCCAAGGGAAATTCCCCAATTTGTCGCAATATAACTGAGTCGAGAGCACTCTTGTGCTTCGCTGTTTTGTTAGAGAAAGGACCAGAAGATGTTCAATTCTATTCGGCTATGGCATTGATGGAGATCACAGCAGTAGCAGAGAAAGATGCTGACTTGAGAAGATCAGCATTCAAGCCTAATTCCCCTGCTTGCAAATCTGTGATTGACCAATTGCTGAAAATCATCGAAAAGGCTGATTCGGACCTCCTCATTCCTTGCATTAAAGCTACTGGAAATCTTGCTAGAACATTTCGAGCTACAGAGACAAGGATGATCGCCCCATTGGTTAAACTTCTGGACGAAAGGGAAGCTGAAATATCAAGAGAGGCTGCACTTGCTCTCACAAAGTTTGCCTGCACCGAAAACTATCTCCACCTTGATCATTCAAAGGCAATTATAGAAGCAGGAGGGGCAAAGCACCTAATCCAGCTCGTATATTTCGGGGAACAAATCGTTCAGCTGGCAGCATTGCTTCTTCTATGCTACATTGCTCTGCATGTCCCTGACAGGGAAGAGCTAGCCCATGCCCAGGTGCTTCCTGTGCTGGAATGGGCGCATAAGCAATCATTTGTGGCTCAAGATGACGTGTTTGAGGCATTGCTACCTGAAGCCAAGAGTAAATTGGAGCTTTACCAGTCAAGAGGTTCAAGGGGATTCTATTGATTTTCTATAAAATGTTGAGCAATAGTACTGTTGATGCATATATTTCTAGTTCTTGTGAATTTATTTAAATGCTCATTCTCATTTGAGTGCACATACAATTAGTTTTCTTCCATAATTGTTCAGCCCTTTTTTGAATGGATGCAGATTCATAGAATTTTAAGAAATGCATTTGCTTTATTTATTTATTTAGCTCATCAAACTAGTCTTGAAGGTAGTTTGATGCGTTGCACCGCATTTAAGCCGTCGGTTATCCATGGTTATTTTCATGTTTTTTCTTTTATAAATAGTAAACATTTTATTTAGGCTTCTTTTCTAAAGCCTTATGGCAAAGCAATATTATCATCAGAAATCAATTTGTACATTTTCCAAAGAGACGACTGTTTGGAGTTAACCCGGAGGGAATCGAAAATAGCCCTATGTAATTTTATAAAACATCTTATCAAATATGAAAATGTCAAGAAAATTGCAATAAAATTACAAAGTTAGTTTGGTTTGGTCAGTTGATGTTGTGCAGTTTCCAATTATTTTAGTGGTTGTTCAATAAAGATTTTTGGCGTATGATTTGCTAGCCAACATCGAAGAAATTTTTAATCTTGTGACTAAATTTGAAAATGTCAAGAAAATTACTATAAAATTACAAAGTTTGTTTGCTTCTATAGTTAGTTTGTTTGCTTTTGTCACTTGTTTTGTGCAATTTCCAATTCCTGCATTGGATGATTCTTTCATATGCTATCGGCCAATAAAGAGTTGCTACCAATGTTATTAAAATCGGATTGAATAAAGAACCGGCAAGACGGGGGTTCGTGGTTTGACCGGTTCAATTAGGTTTAATCGGATTTTTTTCTATTTTTAAAATATTATAATTATTATAATTTTTTAAATACTATTGTATAAAAATTAAAAAATATTCATCAAACATTAAATATATATCACAAATATTCTAATAATAAGTTACAAAATATAATTTTAATTTTATTATTCTAAATGGTTAATTATGAATTTTTGAATATCATATGTTAGAAATATAAAAACACAATCATATCATGAAAATAATTTCATATTTAGATAGAATACTAATGAAGTAAACACAAAAAATATTAACATTACATATATGAGTATAATTATATTTAATTATAATAAATTTAAATAGATAATTAGTATATTAAATTATTAAGTGACATTTTTAGAATTTAAAATTCTAATTTTTGAAATAAATAAATAATAAAAATTTAATATATATATATATATATGTATGTATGTATGTATATTTTAAATTTTCATTATTTATTTGTTTGGAAAAAATAGTATTTTAAATTTTAAAGATATTATTTAATAATTTAATATACTATTACAATAATCCAAATAGATAATAAGTATATTAAATTATTAAGTGACATACTTAAAATTTAAAATACTAATTGTTTCAAATAAATAAATAATGAATATATATATATATATATATATGAGTGGGAGAAAATATACAAAAAATAATGATTTTTTACACTTTTTAGCAAAAAACCTGATTTTGTCCTGTTCTCCGGTTTTTCGATTCAACCTGATTTTTTTCGGTTCAATTCGATTTTTTACCAATCTGGTTTTCTGCAATTAAACCAACCGGATGGCCAATCGATTCGCAGTTAAATTAGTTCAACCGATCGATTCGGTTCGATTTTAATAACTATGGTTGCTATAAGGATTCATCCTTGGAAGTTGGTTGCCATAAATGGAGAACCTCTGTAACAGAAGCTTTTAACTACTATTCTTGCTTTTGTATCTCTCTATCGAGCCATCTTCTATACTCATTAATTGAATATATATATATATATATATATATATATATATATATATATATATATATATATATATATATATATATATATATATATATATATATATATATATATATATAACACAATACATGTCAAAAGAGTTGAGTCTTTCTTAGCATATTCAATGCACATGCATCATATAAATATAGAAAGAAACTCATTAGAAAGGTATCTCATACATCTTTTTTCTCTATATTTTCTCTTTAAACTTCCACTCTAACTTAAGTATTATTAGAGTGCTAATTCCCTGCAAGTTAGGGGTTAGTCGTCATTTATTTTGCAGATCGACTCACTGCTTGTTAAGGATCGGCCCAGCCTATTTCACATTCCATTTGTGTCGTTTTAGTTCTGACATTTTGGGACTTACCATTTGGTATTTTTATTCAAAGCGAAAATGTCTTGAATACCTTGGTGTCCATATGGGACAATCAGAAGGGAACAATTATAAAGCCTGTGTTAATCTCGAGTTTCGATAGGCCATGCTTTAAAAAGAAACAAATTATGGATATTAAGGTGGATAATGGAAAGCCTTGGTATTATGACGTCCAAGATTACCTAGAAAAGTTAGTGTTCCCTGAGGAAGTAACTGAAAAGGACCAGAGAATGATTTGTAAGCTTTTAACTCAGTTTATTACTATAGGAGGAGTGCTTTACAAGAGACAACCCGATGGAATCCAACTGAGATATTTGGATGAAAAGGAATCGAAGAAAGTAATGAAGGAAGTACATACAAGAGTATGTGGAGCCCATATGAATGGATTAGCCTTGGCAAAGAAGATTATGAGGTAGGACTTCTTTTGGCTTACAATGGACGTTGATTGTTCTAAGTATGTCAAAGAGTGCCAATTGTGCCAATAGTATGCAGATTTGAGACATTTACCTATATCTGAGTTGTGTAACCTCATGTCGCCATGGCCATTTGCTGCATTAGGAATTATGGGAATGATCCATCCGCCTACCTAAAATGGACATAGATTCATCTTTTAAAAAGAAAGATGCATGGGATATGGCCAAATTTATCGATAAAAATTAGATATGCAGATATGACTTGCCTCATCATATGGTCTCGAGTAATGGGTTAAAATTTTTTTGTAAAACCAGATAAATGCTTTTTAGTTATAGGGTTCAACATCACAAGTCTTCTCCTTACAGACCTCAAGCAAATAGAGCAGTTGAAGCAGCCAATAAGAATGTAAAAAGAATTCTGGCCAAAATGGTGTGGACTTACAAGAATTGGGCCAATAAGCTACCCTTTGCACTATAGGGTTATAAGACCATAGCCAAGACTTTAACAGGAGCAACTCCATTCTCTCTGGTCTATGAAACATAAGTAGTATTGCAGGTAGAAATTGAGCATCAGTCTTTGAGAGTAGTTATGGAGGCTAAAATACCAAAAATAAAGTGGTCTAAGCAGAGACTATCACAACTTAATTTACTTGATAGGGATAGAATGAGGGTATATTATCACAATCAAGTTTATCAGAAGAGGCTGACCCATTCATTTGGGAAGAAAGTTAGGAAACGCCCTTTGAAAGAAGGAGACCTAGTGTTCAAACAGATGAGGCCAAGGATTCCAGTTATCCAAGGCAAATTCAGGCTATACTTAAAAAGTTGTTAACCAAAGGGACTGCTATTTTATCATACAGTGATGGTAATGAGTTTCGAGAAACTGTAAATATCGACATATTGAAAATGTTCCATGGCTAAAGACGAAAAGAGAAAAAGAAGAGAATGAATGCCCCATGGGTTGAAAACCAAAAAAATAGTGGCCTTGCTAAAATTGGGTGCCTCACCAGGGTGAAAACCAAAAAAAGGCATCCTGGGCAAAAATTAGAGGCCAAGAGAAAATAATCAATCAAGAAAATCCAAAAGGGCTAATTGATGACAAGAGTTATGATGCTTGTAAATTTTCATTTCAAGATTGAATGATATGTGTCATTGAGATAAGGTCAAATACTGATCATGTGTGCCGAAATCAGAAGTGAAATGTCATGCATGTATTCATAAATGTCATCTAAGTATCTAAAAATAATAGTTTTCTATCATATGTTCAATAAAAATAGAAAAATCATTTACAAAAATGTCTTATCTAATCTATCAGTATCATATCTCTCTCTCCATCCAGGTGCCTCAGGAGAGAAAGTCTGTTGTCAACAACTGTACTAGCAACCCACTACTTATATGAGTCTGAGGTAGTGAAATCACAAGTACCCATGTCAAAGATAGTAGTCCTTACCAGAAATTGAGTCTAAATCATTTGATAATATTTCGTCACAAAGTGAGCAGTAAAAATGCCTCCACAAAAACCCAGGGGACACCTAACAATATCTTGCCTACCCCCAAACTGACAAACACAACGGGCAAAAACATAAAAGGTGGCTCGATGAAGTCCACAAAGAGGAATGCATCTCGATTCTTCATCCCTGACCACAGAGGTAAAAAGCAACTAGAGACACCTGAACCTGATATCAGCATCTATTGAATGACCGAGCCAATTAAATACATCCTGAACTGATTAAAACTCATGCTAAAGATGCCTAGTTGTGATGAGCCTTATGGAGTAGGTCCATGTAGCTCTAACTCAAGGAGGAAGCTTAGATAATATCTGTAACTTCTCACAAAGCCATGCTTGAAAAAAAACCGTTGGGGTGAGTTGGGCTTATCTCAAGCAAAAATAAGGTATACAAATGCTTGAAAATCTAAAAGTACGCGTATTTCAATAAGAAAAGCTAGTATGAAAACCCACAAAAGGCTTACTATTTTCAAAATTTAGGACGTACTTGAAGGAGCATAGGACTTCCTATAAAGAAGGATGGAGAGCCACGCTGAGCAGGAGACCTAAGATGAAAGTCATCCAAGCCGATGATAGTCTCTACCATAATCAGAGGAAATGGATTGTGCCCCCAACGTATGCCATCAACAACACTAAATAACCTATAATCTACAGTCATAGGATTACCAGCATATACCAATAGACAGCAAGCAAGGAAATAAAGCATATCCACTCCAGAACGAAAAGTGGGAATGTCATCAATATCGGTTAAGACATCTATTAGCCACTCTAGCAAAAATGTCTCTTCGTGAGGTACTAAACCCCGAGCCTTAGAAGGAAGAACACCCAAAGCATGAACCACCTCTTTGGGATAATTGACCACAGGAGAGGGCAAGTATGGTCGAGCATTGAGGTCAAATTTGACATCCACCATGGTAGTAAACTCTTCAAGTAAAGGACACAACTCCTGATGAGTGAACCAGGACACGTGCAATCATGGGTCCCAAAAATGAAGGGTAGCAGTTAGAAGGTGTTTATTTGGAGAAGTTCTTATCGGGAATTTTGAACTCGAATGAGGAGCCAAAATAAGGTCCTTCTAGATTTTTGAGTCATCTAGTAATCGGTATAATTTTATAAGCCAAGTAGTCATGGTTTTAGGATTTCTAAGCAGTCTAAAGTGAGAGAATGATAAAAAAAAAGTAAATGACTGAAAGAAAAGAAGATAGAAAAAAGAGAAAAGAAAGGAAAAGAATAGAGAGAAGAATACCTGATAGAAGCTTTCTAGAAGATAGAAAGTCAAAGGCAGGGATTACAAGAAAATCAAGCACTATTTATAGAAAAGTGATGAGGGACAGTCGTCCCTTATAAGGAGCGAGCCACAGATTTCCCATCCCTCACCTCTAGAAGGTCAAAAGTCACACATTCATATGTCCTATATATTGCACATACATATTACTGCATTTGCCTTTATTTGCATTTTACAGGTGATTTAAAAGACCTAATGATATGAATATCTAAGCCTGTAAGATCTAGAATGTTTGGAACATAAAAATCAATATTCCATAGAGAAATGACTAATTTCAGGGGGTATTTCAGACACCTGTATGTAGTAAAATATAATTAAAACCTGTAAATATTATAAAAATAATATTGTACCTCCTAAAATAAATGTTAACAATATTGTAAATTAATTTTAGATGGATAGAGAATGAAAAATCGATTAAAACAATCAAAAAATCAAAGAAAACGGAGTTAAAATGCAGAAAATAGGAGAAAATTAAAAATGAGGGGCATTTTGGTCATTTTGGCCTAAGGGACGAGACACCTTTTCTATCCCGTTTGTCTCTCTGTGAAGGATGGGCTTCCCATCCCTCGCTCAATTCTGGCAATATGAAGGGCCTCCTTCTTCAGTTTCGGCCAAACCTCCATTTTTTCGATGTTTGAGCTTCAGTTCCAGTTTTTCAAGTAATTTTCTCTCATCTGACGTTTGATTCGTGAGCCATTTGTGCCTATGGACTCCTAGATATGAGGCGCACTTCAGGAAACATAGCTTTTCTACCATTTCTGCTTTTTTTCTTTTTGTCTTCTCCAAGTAAGTTTATTTTAACTCTTTTTATTATTTTTCTTTTTTTTCTACTTTTCTCTTAAGTTATAACATAATCTAGGCTAAAGATATTTAGCTTTAGGCATGATAGATGCGAGCACTTACTATTCTATCCATGTTTATTGTATTTATTGCTTTTAGTTTAGAAACCAAGAATGCCTTGTAATTTAATTAATGAAGTGTAATTATCAAACCTTCTTTGCATGACACTGTGTACAATAAAATGCCTTATGTATGAGCACATAAATCTATAACATTCATTCTTATATAGCAATGTATGTGACCTATGAATTTTTTTGGAGCATTTTTTTGCACTAAGTATGAAATATTGATAATTGTGCTGTTTGGCGGCCTTAATGACCTATGGCTTGTTGTTTGGTTTCGAATGTATTTCTTATATAGAGGGTAGCATCATTCCTAGCCGAAATGCGGCCAAATTTGTCTTATATTATCATTCTCGTAGGGTATAAAATATTGATAATTGTGTTGCTTGGCGACCCAGAGGGCCTGTGTTGTGTTGCGGTTATTTTGTTGCAGTTATTTTGAATATGTCTTTTGTGTATGAGGCTATCACATTCCTAGCTGGAATGTTGCCAAAATTTTGTCAAAATTTCTTGAAAAGTGTGAAATATAGTATTGATGGCTATGACAACCTGTGTGTTGTTTAAATATATCTTTTGTGCATAGGACAGTCTCATTCCTAGCCAGAATATTGTCAAAATTTAATTTCTCATAAAGTGTGTAATGTGTGTTTTTGCCTTATTTTTTGTGCATGATTGTTAGAATTACATGTGTGGCAAACACTCTTTGTTTAAATTAGTTGTAAATATTTAGTTCAAATGATATCGAGATTCTCATAAATTTTGACATTCTGAACATGAACATGTAATATTTTCGCAGAATGCCTCGCAGGATAATGCGTCCCTAACCTTCTAATCTAGTGCCAGCATATATAACGCTCGAGCAGGCTATAAGATACAAAGCTCTGGGCTAATTCTAGTATAGGACAAGCCGGTATATGTCCAGACGGTTCCTCGAGGACTTTGGTTTATTAGAGGAGGTTGACAGGCTTTTGGCCAATGCCGGTTACACCGATTCCTTTGCCCCAGCTTATAGGACATATACAGATGTGACTAGAGAGGTTTTGGCTACCCTATGGTGAGGATGGTATCAGTGGTCAGACACTTGAGAGGGGGTAGTATGATTTAGAGCATTGGGGATACCATATAGCATTACCAGGTGTAGATTTGCAGAGGCCATAGGGCTTTCTAGTGGGCCAGGTACAGTTACACTGCCCAAATTAATGGACAGGGACAGATAGAGGGATGTGACATTGCTCGGAGTGGGTTATGACTCGAATAAGGTGAAGAGCATAATGTTAGCCCTTCAAATCTATAGATATTTATAGAGAGTCTTATTTGCCTCTTACCTCGGATGCACTAGGAGTCCATGTAACGTTAATTTAGCAAATATTACCAATTTATAGGGGATGAAGGAGGGTCATCATATAGACATCACCCACAAGATCATCATAACCTTGACTGGGGTGAGAACTACACCAGGGATGCAAATATGTATGGGAGGAGTTATCACCAGACCACTGCTATCCCTTGAGGGTTGGACGAGAGTCGTTTTAGAGAGCCTGTCCTAAAGAGTATGCACATAGACCTGCAGACAACCATTACTATGAGCATGGTGGAACCTATAGATGGGCAGGAGGGTTGGTATAGATTGCTTATAGTGCTCGAGACTCGAGAGAGATACAGCTTTGATCCTATAGTGCCAGACATGGCGGTAGAGCAGGATAACCGAGATCAAGCAGCAGATGAGGCACCAGTAGAGCCTCAAGTGCCACTAGAGCAGCCGTCTCAATAGGATGACCGGACAGATGAGCCTCGTAAGGCAGAAGAGGCCCAGGGAGCAGGGTTGGATTTTGATTATGCTTTTGATATGCAGATTGACCTGCATGACCTTTTAGGTGGGTCACCCCAAACACCAGCACGCTTCAGATCTCCTATCAAATAGCAGAGGTCACTGGCTATGAGATTTTCCCTTTGCAGATGTCCAAGAGCATCATTTTCTCTCACTCTTCCACCTTATGGGCATCCGAGGACATCTACCTTGACTGCACCTCCACCATATGTTCTACCGTCTCCAGTACAGACACCTTTAGTCTCTTTTTCAGATGACATCTCTAGGTGGTTGGCAACATTAGAAGACACACAAAGGACCATACTCATAGCTGTGTAGTCCTTGTAGGCACTACCAACAGCTATCCAGACATTACAGACAGAAGTACAAACCCTTAAAGCAAACATACAGGCTGCATGGCATAGGTTTGATGAGTCCTTACAGGTGGTTGATGCCTCCCTCACTCAGTTTAGAGATCAGGGCACTCGTATTGAGATAGAGGTCTCTAGAGCCAGACAGATAGTGATTGAGGAGGTATATCAGGTACCAGAGGGGGATTTGATTAAATACTTGGAGAGCCATTCTCAGGTAGTCCTCCAGGCATGGCAGGGATTAGAGAGGCTAGTAGATGTGATAGCATAAATCCTATAGCCTTTGACATATGTGTTGCCAGGCTTCAAGTTTGTATTTGAGCAGGCAGGCAAGTAGCCACGTTCAGCACCTCAGGCCATGGCTCCAGCCTGACCTCCCAGGCCGCCAGCATTCAGACCACCATCAAGGACAGCTTACCGCCGAGCATTAAGGCCAGGGTCCTCACAGTGATTGATTATTTTTATATTCAGGGAGTTTACTTTATCAAAATTTTTAATGTATATATATACAAAAATGGAGTTGTATATAATTTTTTTTATCATTGTATGTCTCATATTATTTATGCTTTCTTTGTTTAGAAAATAAATGGATGTGAATACCATCTAATTAGCAAGGTAACTTGTAAATAACCATGCTATGAAGAAACAAAGATAATGATAATAACATGACTAAATAATAGTAATAAGAAACAAAAAAAGAAGCCAAATTCAATAAGTAGTACATTAAGCTGAAGTCATTTGAGAAGTACAATATCCTGACTGGCTTGCAAATGTAGTGTTGGTAAAAAAGAAGAATGGCAAGCTGAAAACGTGTGTAGATTTCACAAATTTGAATCAGGTATGCCCCAAAGATAGCTATCTTTTGCCCAACATTGATCAGCTTGTCGATACAACAACCTATCATGAGATTTATTCTCTTCTTGATACTTACGCAGGATACCACCAAATAATAATGTGGCTTTTGGACCAAAAAAAGACAAGCTTTAACACCAATAAAAGGCACGTTCTGTTACAATGTAATGCCTTTCGACTTGAAAAATACGAGTGCAACGTACCAACGAATGATGAATAAAATCTTTAAAGATAAGATTGGCCAGAATGTTGAAGTCTATATGAACGACATGATCATTAAAAGCAAGAGCCAATTAGATCATGCATCAGACTTAGCTAAGGTATTTACTACTCTAAATCAGTATAAAATAAAGCTCAATCCTGAGAAATGTACATTTGGGGTATCCTCAAGAAAGTTTCTTAGCTTGAGGTATGCAGTGAGGAATTGAGGCAAACCATGAGAAGATCCAAGCAATATTGGATATGCAATTGCTAAAGAATGTTCAAAAAGTCTACTAGTTAAATGAAAAGCTCACTGCCCAAGGCAGATTATCTCTTCTTCGGCCAAGCTTTGCTTTCCATTCCTTAAGTAGTTGAGGATGGGTGAAAATTTTGATTAGGGAGAGGAGAGCTAAAAGTCTTTTGAAGAATTAAAGAAATTTCTATTTGAACCTCCTCTTTCAAGTGGACTTGTACTAGGTGAGAAGCTATACCTGTCAACTTCTAGAAAGGCGGTAGCTACTTTTCTAGATAAGGAGAAAGAAAATTAGTAAAAACCTATTTACCATGTTAGTCAGGTTTTAAGAGGATCAGAATTGAAGAAGACTCTAGCCAAGCAACTAATTATAGCTTTGATGCTCTGCACTGAAAAACTCACGTGATATTTTGAGGCTCACACCATCATAGTTAGATCGGATCAGCCATTAAAAAAGCTGCTCTAGAGACCAGATCTTGATGGAAAACTCATCGAATGGGCTTTAAAGGTGTAATCATTTAACATCATATAGGAGCCTAGATTAGCTATTAAAGCTCACGTGTTGGTAGACTTTGTGGCTGAATTCACTAGTGAAGTACAACAGAGCTCGAGGTATGAGGAGTTCGCCTAGGAGATGATTGTAAATGGTGCCTTGAATGAGCATAAAGGAGGAGTAGGAATCCTCCTACATGGTCCCCTCAACATCAGGGTGCAGTGTGCAATAAGGATTAATTTTCGAGCCTCTAACAATATTGCTAAGTACGAGGCATTTTTGTAGGGCTTGAGATTGGTTAAGTCCATTTGACTAGAAAATTTTAAGGTTAAGCATGATTCTCAACTAGTGACTAGCCAAGTCTTGGCAAATTTAAAGCAAAAGAGCTTACGATGAGATATTATTTGGCTAAGGTTAGAGTCTGTCAGGACAAAAGTCGATCTTCTAGTAAAAACAGCTTCAACTGATCAAATTTTTGAAAATGAGGATGTCATGGTCAAAGAGTTATCTCTCTTGAGCATTGAAGAAGAAAAAATAATAAAGATAGATGAGGTAGAGCCTTGGATGACACCCATCATTAAATGATTACACGGTTTGTTGATTGACGGTTTCCTTTATAAAAAAGGCCTTTAGCCACCCTTGGTTAAGGTGTGTAGCTAAAGAAGAAAGGAACTATATACTTAAAGAGATACACGAAGGATTTTACATTGTGCACGAAACACCCAGAGCCATGTGCAGGAAGGTATTTCAAATAGGTTATTTCTAGCCTTCTATCTTTAAGAATTCATAAGTAATGGCAAAGTGTTGTCGCAATGTCAGATTTACGAGAGAATTGTAAGGAAGCCGACCAGTGTACAACAGCTAATCGGGATATCGTAGCCTTTCAATCAGTAGGGACTAGATATCCTAGGACCTTTTTTACTAGGAAAATGATGAATGAAATTCCTTGTCATCAGGATTGATCATTTTTCAAAATGGATCAAGGCTGAACCTGTGTTGAACATCACTGCCACAAAAATCAAAAGCTTTATATAGAAAGAAATTATCTACACATTTGGCTTAACAAGGGTTTTCATCACTAACACTGGCAAATAGTTTGATAGCGCTATATTCAGAGACTTCTGTTCTGACTTGAAGATTAATTTGAGATACTTTAGTGCGCACCCCCAGACCAATGGAATGATGAAAGTCTCCAACAAAACTATACTGAAAGGATTAAAAAAGAGACTAGGTGCCAAACCCCCTTTTCACTAGTTTATGGGTCGAAAACCGTCATTCTTGTAGAGATAGGTATGCATACACTTATAACTGATTCTTTCATTGAAGATTGGAATCCCAACGAAAGAAAAATAGAGCTTGATTTGATAGAAGAGAAGTGTGATGATGCCAACGCTAAACTTGTAGCATATAAGCAAAAGTTTTCTTAATACCACAACACTAGAGTTAAGCTCAAAGCTTTCAAAATTAAAGATTTAGTACTGTAGAAGGCAGCTATAGGCAAATGAAACTTTGGTGTGGGTAAGCTAATGCCTAACTGGGAAGGTCCTTTCAAAGATGTGAAGATCATTGGTCCTAGCACTTATAAGTTGCAGAACTTGGATGGGCAAGTTATCCTAAGGATTTGGAACTTATAGCATTATTCCTACTAGTCTGCTCAGATAGTGAATTTTCTTTGATCAGCAATTGTTTTGCTCATTAACTTCATTAATGAAAATGGCTCTCTTTGATTGAGGTTCAAAATCTTACAAAGACATTATCTTTATAAGTTTTTATCCTAATTTATGAGTTTTTTAACTCACAAATTACTTGACTTACAAATCATCTAAAATGGTCGATCGATTATGGTTGTGTGCTTACAATTTACAAAAGTTTGTTGCAAATACACAATTCTTTACAAATTATACAAACCTCAATCAGAAATGGTATCTCTCTTAACACATCATAATATGAAATAAAAAGTATTCATAAATACAAAAATTGCAAATATTCATTGAGATGATAAGTTTACATGAAAAGATAATGTTTTCAAAGTTGATTAATTACATAAGAAGGAAAGACAAGTCCTTAAATATATTTTATTCGAGTCAAGCTAACAAGTGTCTTGTGTTTTCGTTGTTGGAACTTCTTCAAGAACGTCAACTCTACCTAGAAGAATATATCTTTAAGTTGAATTCAAGAATGAAAACTCTACCCAAAAGAACATATCTTTAAGTCAAATTTTAAAATGCAAATGCTGTTCGAGAGTTAAGAGTGGATAAGCAATATAATCCTCAAGCATGGTTGATTATACCATGGATATCCATAAGAATCCAATCTTTTTTAGGGTTGGCTCGGTTAGGTTGTTCGTCCCTAGACTCTTGATCTTCAGTAATGCCTTCTTGAGGACCTCCTTTGGTGTGGCCACTGGGATCAGGTATGGCATTCACCTATTCCTTCTCCTCTTCATCATCATTATCCTCAGAAAGCTTTAGTAGAGCCTCAGGATCAATCAAGAATGATAGATTGGACCCCGGAAATCTTTCTTCACAGGCCATCCGAATTCGCTCAATCATCCTATCCTCAACACTGCCCAACTCTTCTAGTAGCTGGCTTTTCTCATCCTTGAGTTGCTTCAAATGCTAAAAGTGTAGCCACCTTTGCTCCTTCTAGAGTTCAACCTGAGTCGATTCCAGAGAAGTGATCTTCGCAGGAATATCGATCTGAGTTAACTCTAAAGAGCTAACTTTCTTCTCAAGATCGGCCTTCACAAGCTCTAGTTCCACTTTTCTGGACTTCAACCTAACTTTTTTGAGCTTGAGCTCTATGACCTACGACTCTTTGCCCCTCAGCCTTTCATTCTTTAGCTTCAGCTTATCGATTTCAATTATATTTTTATTTTTATACTTTCATTTTTTATATTTTTTTTAATAAAATTCATATAATCCTTTAAACTATATTTAAATTATATTATTCTTTTTAATTATATAAAATAATATTTATGTAGAGTAATTTAATAACTTTTATATATATTATTTTTTGTCATAATATATTAGTGTCCATATTTTACTTAATAGCATTTAATTATATTTTTTATATATTTTAGAATATATTTTTTAACATCTAATATTATCCAATTTTTTTACTTAGAATAAAGCATGCTAATTTTCAACAAAATTCATTAGCTTAAGTTGTTGAACATGAATTTTGACTAATATATTATATTCATTTTTTATTTTTATTTTAAATTACTTTGCATATTTTATATTTAATTAAACTTTACCTTTTTTTATAATTAACAATTGTATTTTATAAATTTTAATGGTTAACAAAAAATATTGATTAATTAAATCGAAAAAATTGAAAATGATGGACTGATTAATCAAATATAATAAATTGATCAATAGTTAATAATTTTGAAAAATTGATATTGATAAATTAATTTTTTTATTTATTGACCAGTTAACCGGTTCATACTAGCTCCTAAATAGAATTGAGTTTTGCTTTTCATAAAAATTGGATTGAATCTAAGAATTGAAAAGTAAAAATAAAATTTATTAAAAAACTGATTATACGGGTTATTACACGATTCAATTCATTTTAGTGTATTTTAGATCAACTCTTGTTCGATTTTTTATTTTTTATTCAAATTATCATATGCTTTATTTTTTCGAATTAGAATACTACCTGGGTCATTCTTTTTTAAATTAATTCAGATTGAGTCCATGAATTTGGATAAAAAATATTAAGGGTTAATTTCTTATCAGGGTGAGAAAAAAATTAAAAATTTGGTTAACTATAAAAGAAATCTGAAATAAAATCGTTTTTTTTTGTTAATCAATTTGATAAATTAAATTTTGATTTTTATTTTTAGTATTTTGATTTCTACTTTTGGATAGTTAACCATTAGCATACAAGTAATCAATATATATATATTTTATACCTTAATTTTTTTTTAATTTCTCTCTAAAATTTACATAGAGTAATATTTTAAAGTATATTTAAATAATATTTTTATTTTTATAACTTAATCTTTTGTATTTCTTTATAAAATTTATATAATATTTTAAAATATATTTAAATTATGTCTTTTTTCTTAATTATATAGAGTAACCAATTAATTTTTATATATGTTAATTTTATTATATATATTGGTGTTTATATTTTACTTGATAATATTTAGTTATATTTTCTTAAATTTTAGAATATATATTTTAACATTTAATTTTGTTCAAAAGTTTTCTTTGACTTTATGATTAAATATGTTAATTTTCAACAAATATGTATTAAATAAACTTTATAATATTAGACATTAATTTGCTGAACATAAATTTTGGGGGTATGTACTGTGATTTTATTTTTAATTACTTTGTATATATAAAATTAAATTAAACTTTGGTTAAATTATTTTTTTATAATTATATATAATAAATTTTAATTATTAATCGAAAAATATTAATTAGCTAAACCAAAAACCTGAGATCGATGGACTGGTTAACTAATTCTAAGAGATTGGTTAATGGTTAATAATTTTTAAAAAATGATTTTGATGGACCAGTTAATTTTTTTTTTAAATAGACTAGTTAATCAGTCTATACTCACTTTCACTCTAAACTATCACTTTTTAACATATTATGCCCTTAAACAAGTTAAATGTTAGATTAACTTTCTAAACTTATTTAAAATGTAAGTAGTGCCTTTTATATTGTTAAAAACATTAAATTACCCACTAAATTTATTAAAAATATTAGACTACCCTTCCATTATTATTCACACCCTAAAAGCGTGTGATTTTCACGCATTTGTCTTAAAGTATCACGTGTTCCTATTAGGGATGATCACCGGGGCGGGGATTCCCCGGCGGGGACCCGCCCCATTCGGGGCGGGGAATCCCCGAATTTCCCCCCCGCGGGGACGGGGACGGGGGAGAAAAAATCCCCGTCCTAGAATCGGGGACGGGAACGGGGAACGGGGTATTCGCCCTGCGGGGGTCCCCGCCCCGAAAAAATATATATTTTTAATTTTAAAATATAATATTTTATAAATAATTAAAATTAAAATATAACTTAATTTTATAATTATTAAGTTTTAAATTATATTTAATTTTAAATTTTATGAATGGTTAAAATTTATATTAATTTAAATTATTATTAATTTTAAATTTTTTATTTTTTATTTATTAAATATTATATTTTAATTTTAATTATTTATAAAATATTATATTTTAAAATTAAAAAAAAGAATTCGGGGGACGGGGGGGATTTCCTCCCTGTTCTGAGGGCGGGGACGGGGACGGGGAATCCCCGAAATGCATGGGGCGGGGAGTGGGGACTCCTTCCCCGCCCCCGCCCCGTCCCGTGAGCATCCCTAGTTCCTATAGTTAGATAATATGCCATTTTTAATAATTTTATGGGATAATTTGATACCCGGTTAGCTAAAAACATAATTTGTTAGATGATGATAATTTAAAGAGAAAAATTAACTTATTTAACATGAATTGTCTCTTGCATTTTTGAAAATGAAATAATTCCTATCATAATTCCAAAATTCCAATTCTGAAAATGGGTATAGGTCAAACAAGGATTCAAAATATGAATATGGAATCCAAATTTTATGTAAAGATTGACAAGGATTTGACCTCAAATATAGAAAGATTTCTTGCCATCACCCCACAAATCATTTATTTTGCAACCAAAAAGAAAAAAAAAATTGCAACTACTTGATAGTGGAGTTGAGAATTAGCGTTGTTTAATTTTAAGAATAAAATTTTAGATTAAGGATGATTATTTTGATCATAATTAAGGAAATATTGACTCAACAATTAAAATTTAAAAGAGTTTAGATCTCGAATTAATATAATAACATTCATATTTAGTTCTACTATTTATGCCAACTCAAGTTCGACCTGAGATTTAAAATTCATTTATTGATGGGCGAACTAAACCTAAACTAAACATTACAATTTTTAAAAATAAAAAATAAAAACAATTTGTTAAAAAAATGAAAAAAATAATACAATGAATTTATATAAATATAGCTACATAAACGCTCTGTTTAATTTTTTTTCCTTTTTCTTTTGAGAAATTAATTACAATTTCTTTTTAGTTCACCTTAAAATTTATTGCTACAATTTATTTCATCATATAATAATAATATTAGTTCCAATTTTTGACAAATTATATTAAAATTGAATTAAATGAGATTATGGCACGAAAAAAAAAATTGTATATTAGAAGAAGATTCTTAACGTTGAAGTCAATATTGTGCAGGTAGAATTGATGAAACTAGGTCAAGTCTTTCAATTGACTCATTTCCTAAAAACTTTGATCTTGTCAAAGTATATATATCTTAATGTCATTTCTTAAAAAAAATATTTGTGATTAATAAGTTGACCTACTGTTTTTGGTAGGGGTGAGAAATAACAAATTAACTCTTTTATTAATTTTGATTAATTAATATATCGATTTTGATTTTTAAACGATTTTTCATATTAGGTTATTGGTTAACCATTAAAAATTTTAAACCATAAATTTAAATTTAGTAAATTATACAAATTGTGAAAATTATTTTTAATGGTTAAAAATACTTCAAAAAACGAAAAATACAAACAAAATCTAATATCCATTAAGAAAAGAAAAATTAAATTCTCATATTTAATAATAAAAATTAGGACTGGCAAAATTAACCTAAATTCAAAATTTCATCCAAACTCACAAAAAAAAAATAAAAATAAAAAACTCAAATCCAACTCAACCCACAAAAATGTCAATTGGCCAAACCCAAAAATTACTCATCTTATTCCCTAACCCATTAGGTTTGTAGCAAGTTTCCAATGGGTCTCCCCTTTTTACTAAGTCTAATTTTCCCTTTCTCTCTCAAAATCGTTTCTCCCTTCCACTCTTGCCGCCTGTAATGCTCTAGAACCATACTAGCATGAATAATACTTTTCAATGGTAAATAGTGACACCGAAGGTGAATAATATCATCCCGAACCCATCGAGCCCCAGAAAAATTTTATGTCACTATTAGAAATTAAAATTCATGATGAGTCCGGTAGTATAATTTGAGTTGAAATTGAGATTAAATAATCCTCCAAATATAAAAAACAAAAATAAGTTACGGGACTGAAAATTGATAAAACTAATTTTGACTGACTTCAAAATATTTCATAGATTTGTAAAAATTATTCCGATCACATGAAACATCTTAAAATAATGAATATTAATTTTCAGAAAGTGAAAAATAAAATTTTGGACACTTTTAAATTTTAAAATTTTTAGACCGGCCGAAATTGACTTGAAATTTTAAAAACATCTTAATTATAATATTTAGAAATTTTTGAAATCATTTTGGTGAAAAAATAAAATAAAGATGGATGAGCTAACGAAAAATTAAAAAGTGACACAATAATTATCACTCGTGGTTGGTTATTTGGGTTTGAAAAGTAGTATCAAGATAAAATGAGAAAAGATATTAAATTTTTAAAATCAAATCAAAATGTGAACTTATTATTAGTTGAAAGCTAACAATATAAAACTAACAATAGAGTATGCATTATGCACATGTAATAAATAAATAATTATAATAAGAAGATAATGTTAATATTTATTTACTAAAAATATGAATTATAATAATATTTTAAAAATTGACATATTATAATGTCATAATACCTATAAAATACAAAAATATAAAAAATTTTAAGTGTAAAATTAAAATATAAAATATAAAATGTATATAAATTGGTTAACAACAAGTTTCTTAAATCAAAACTTATAATTCTAAATATTGATATGGTTCACTTAAAATCTGTTCGGTTTCGAACTTTTTTTAATAAAAAAAATCAATTTTTTTGTCCATCCTTAATTATTGGTATAAAACATTTGCAAAAAATAGTTAATGATAATATATTTATTTCACAAATATAGGAGGGACTCTTCAAAGAACGATTTTTAAAAATAAAAATTTTTTAAAAAATAAAAGATATATAGAAAGTGAGTAACTCGAAAAAGAGCTCTAAAATATGTATCACTTTTAGTGCAAATCTCCAAAGTAAATGGTGAAAATTTATTTTGCTTTAATACATATTTTAATACTACTAAGGCTTGGGCCTTCGCAAATGGCCGGGGCTTTGTTTTATGAGGGTTTATTAGAGGTGGCAAATCAGCGGGTTGGGCAGATTTTGGGTTAGGTCATAAATGGATGGGTCATAAATGGGCGGATCATAAATGAGCCGAAAGTATAGGTCATAAATGGGCCAATGCCCAAATGGGTTGGGCGAATTTGGGCCAACCCATGGATTTAATGCATATTTATTAATGAAAATATAGAAAAATTAAATATTTTATTAAGCAAGAAAGCCAAACATCAAAACCATGTTTGAAATACTAAAATCTCCAAAATACCAATTAATAGCACTTACAGTTTCATTGGTAACTCTTTATCAATAAGAGAGTTTAGCAATCCATCACTCAACAGATAAAAGATTTAACGATGGTTCTAACTAAATAGGATTTAAATGCCATCAGGTTCCACTATAAAATTTATGGGAAACGACATAATCATCATATGCAGCAGGTTAGAAAAAATCATGCAACAAAGTAAAGGAAAAAGAAGAATAAATATACAAGAATATTGAATCTTCAGCTTCAAAAAGCAATCAATATCATCACAATAATGCAGACATGAGTAATACTTAACTGCAGAGACCGTAATCGACACATTTCTTATTCCAACTTCATCCTTTGGGAAGGGTTACATCTGTTCTAGCATGCTGAAGCAAAAATACCTGATAATACCTTATCAGATAAAGCAGTCCAATGCAACTGGTAAAATCTCACACCTGACTGCCTAAAATGCTTAAATAGGTTCAATATGTCAGCAGTAATAGAAGGAACACTTAACAGCAAATAATACCCCATATGAAGGAGTAACTCATAATTAAACAAGCCTGCTCTTTCATTCTAGATTGACTCAAGTATGATTAAATATTTCAATGCCCATTCAACCATTTTTTAACACAATTAAGCATGGTTATAAAGCACCATGAACACTGCATTCAAATGCTGCTTACTCTTAATTGAAAAGGGGGAATATCAGGGACAGAAGTAAGCTCATCTTTAATATATGATCAACAAACTGGTAAGGACCTTCACATAATAATGGAATCAAGTTTTGCTTTTTGGAATTCTTTAAGAATATCTACAAACAACAGATAAACAAGTGAAGACTGTCAAAGTTAAAGTTATACATTGCTTAGAGGAATCAATTCGAATAGAAGCCATTATCGCAATTTCCAGTTAATTGAGGTATTTTGTCGAACAATTAGCACATAATTGAAAAACAATGGACACAAACAAATACTAGCTCGGATGGAGAAGAAAAATGCTTCAAATACTGCACTTACCAAGTGTTTGGGCAGTAGTAATCTGTTTCTTTGGGTCCCGAGCTAACATTTTCTTGATGAGATCCTTTTTCGAAGAAGAAATTTTAGGCCATGGTGAGCTTTGTAAGTCAAGAAACTATAAAACAAGCAAACGATGATAAACAAGCAAACCATCTGACACTACAAACCACCAAAATCAGAGGCCAATTAGAAATACTGGCAAATAGACACATGAACCTAGAAGATTAACAAAGAAAAATAGAAAACACAATCAAACACTATAATAGAATTAGCATACCAAAATGATGGAAGCTGTGAACGACGGACAGCAACGTCTTAACGGTAGAGCAGAATAAAGGGTGGAAGGAGCGGATGGAAGGTCTGGACGGAGAAGAAGAGAGACGGCAAAAAAAAAGAGAATGTAATTTTAAGTTATTGGGTCAGAAAATATAAGTGAATTTAGAGGTGGAGGAAGCCCGTTGGGCATTTTTAGCAAACCCGTTTGGGTCAGTTTTATATGGGCAGTTACTGGGTTTGGCTTAATGGGCATTTCTTGAATTTGGGTTAATTTTTTTGGGTGGACTTGGGCGGGGTTCTGGGCTTGGGCAAATTTTGCCAGGCCTAGGGTCTATCTTTAGGCTCATTGGGGTCTATTTCTGACATGCCCTTTGAAGGATTCATATCCATTATAACAATTATATATATCTTGTAAATTTTGATGCAACCTATAAATTCCACCCAATCTATTTGTAAAAATATAATTTAAATTTAATTTGACCAATTAATGATTCTCATTTGACCGAATCGTATGACCTATTTATTATCCTTTTTTTAGGAAACCTATTTATTATTCATTTAAGATATGTTTATTATTTGTGATTTAATAATGATTACAATTCGAAAATTATCGGGCTATTTTTGGGTTGTTTGACCTAATTGCTGCTCCAAAGGTTTCTAAAAACAATGAAGCACTGGCAGAGTTCGGTGAGAGAACTCTTCGACGGTCAAGTTAATAAATAGTAAAAGAAAGATTTTAGTAAAAAATGGCTAAGAGAGCTAAATACCTGGTGATCTCGACTATTTATAGAGAAGTCTCCTACTCCTGTTAGGAGTCCTGATGGCCATAAGAGTCCTACTGGAGAAGAAGTCTTGCTAGAATAGGAAGCCCTGCCAAAATAAGAAGTTGAGCTAGAATCCATGCCCTAACATGACTTTATTGGAAACAACATCGTTAAGACTACCAATACGGATCCTAGATGACCCGAGTAGCTAGGGATCCTGGCTATGGGCCTAAACCTAAAGTCCAATTCGGTTATCATAGGTCCCCTTGAGGTACGAGACATTTATATTGAAAGTATACCGAACACCTGTTTTGCAATTATACAAATGCTCCAATTGACCAAAAACGAGGTGATGTTTTGGCCTCTGTACCAATAATAATTGCAATCTCTTTGATTTTGCAATGCCAGAAATAATCATAATTACATCCCCTTGAATCCTGTGTAACAGCTACCAATGCCATTAATTTCATGGACATTGAGAATATCTGTGCCATTCAACCCTTTCTAATCCAATGGCTCACCCTAGCTACAAATATCCCTCATCCTTTGTCATTTTCACCTTTTTTCGCTCCATTCCCTAATTTTTGTGCACTTTACTCCTTCAAACATCCTTTGATTCTCTTGCTCGAAATCTCAGGTTATTGCCTTATATCTCTTCCTTTTTTCACTTTAGCATTTTTTCCTTTCAGTATTTCCTTCTTGCTTTTTTTTCAAAATAATTGGGTCTTTAGATTCTAGTCAGATTAGGATCTCGGATGGTTTATTGGATAATAACACACTAAGCACATCCGTTTATGTCTCCTCTATTGAGAGTACCTCTATAAAACTTTCAAAATTTCAAGTTCCCTCTCAAAACACACATGAATCTGTGAAAAGCGCTCCCTTAAGCACTCCAACCAGTGAAACCCCTGAACCAAGCCAACTTAGACCTAGGAGACCACCGAGAGCTAATCCTTGAGTTCTTATCATAAGCTCATCCATACATGTCTCTGAACTCCACAACCTAAGAGTTAGGTTAGGGATACCTAACCAATACAAACCTCTAGCCCCGAGCTCCCATATTACCACCAACTATAACTTTAATGACGAGAAAAAATTAGTTCTTTATGAGGCTAGAGTTCAAGCCAACCCCACTTTTCCCCTAACTCATTTTGAAGTTTCTTTTCTAAAATACTACGACCTTACCGTATGATAGCTACACCCTAACACTTGGCTTACCCTTATTGCCTTGCGAATTTGGACCTCAGAGAATGCGATTGACCTAACAGTCTATCTATTTAAAGTAGCCCATATCTTCGATCTTTGAAATATGATAGAAGACCATTGTTATGTTAAAGCTCGAGCTGGTTACGGTGTCTTCTTAGGAAAGCCACACTCCCTCAAGAACTGGAAGAATAGGTTCTTTGTTGTGGAGGGTGAGGTTGATTTTCCTATTTGGACCTCTTGGGGGTTCATCAATAGGAATGACCAACGTCTACTATTGACCTAAGATGGGAAAAAACTTTAGAATGATAGAGAGAGCTTGCCCGTAAGAAGATCGACATATATGACTTTTTGGATCCCTAATCATCCCCCGAGCCTCCTAGTGAAATATGAGGTACACCTTTTTATTTATTTTGATGTGAAGGTCTATTTTTTTCTCATTGTGTTATTATTTTGTAGTTATGAAGAGGGCCAACAAGTCTTTTGGCAAAAAATTAAAAGCTAAAAGGGTCAAGATTGGAGAGAGCTCCAAACAAGCTAGCTTGGCTTCTTCCTAAGCCCAAAGTGTGCTACCTGAACAAGAAGCTAGCATAGCTCCTGCTGACTAATTATGCTCCACCCACCAATTTTGCCTCCCATCATAATAATAGTCCATCCACGGCCATAATGATCTCAAACACGACCCTATCTTCTCTAATTCGTAGCTCGCCATGTGTAGGTCGGCCTTTTATAATATTGCTCGGTTCTTCATCTAATCTGTTAGTGTAAGCCCTAGCCCCAATGCATTGTAACGAAACACTTGAAATTAATAAAATGAGGCATTAGTTTTATCTTTTGTATTCCTGTGCATATCAATTGATAAAACTATCCAACAATGTCGTTTCGATTTAAGTTATCATGTGTGAGGCACATGGATTGTAAGACCTTAAGACAAATGAGACATCATTCTAAATATCCCTAGTCAGTCATTGTTATGGGAATAACAAATGAATTAAGACTAGTATGCTCTCTCTGATCTTATGAGTTCTGTCTTACGGATCATTAGGACAAGAGTGTCAATCAGAGATCATAGATACATGTTAAAGAACATGGTATCTGGATTCGATCCGCTCATAAGAACACTACATGGTATAAGTCATAAGTGTTTCTCATATGCAAGTTTTGTATCGGAGTTCTTAGACCTGAAAATCTCTATGAAACTCTTTATGAATTACTGTGTACTTTGACATACACCTAACGTGCTCGTAACAGAGTGACAAGTACGGGTATGATTGGGTATGCACTAATTCATGTTAGAGAGCATGAGAGAAGTGAAGGGATTACCCCTCTCGATAAGAGAGAAAAATATCACCGGCCACTTGATCAGTGAACTGAGAAGTGTATGGCCATACCGAGATGAAATAATGAGTAATCATTATTTATCTGAGAGTTCAGTGTCACTGGAATATTAAGAAATGAATTAATGTATATAAGGATGACTAGTTCCATGCCTTATATTAATTCTGATATTTATGGGTAAGGGACTATGCGAAATTGCATTAGGTCACCAAATGCCATATGCATTTTCATTTAATTTGGAATGCTATAATATCTTGCTAGAGAATATATATAGCCTTTGAATTAATTTATTAATTCATTGCCAACATTAAATGGACCTATAGGATCGCACACAAAGCATTGGGCTTAAAATATTTAAATTAAGTATTGGACATTAATTTGGACTTTTAATTAAAGTCAAATTAATGTATGTAATGGGTTATAATATTGCTATTGGGCTTTGGTCCATGAGAGAGAGAAATTCAGCCCATAAGGTTTAATTTCAATTAATTAATTATCTTGTGTTAATTAAGTTAATTGAATATTAAAGCCTAAAGGAATTTAAATTAAATTAAATCACTTATATATTTAATTAAGTGATTTCATTTATTTAAATGTCTTATGTTTTATTTCAAATTTGAATTTAAATTCAAAGGAGTTTAATTCAAAATATATTACTTATCTTTAGGAAGTGATAGAGTTTGAATTAATTATCTTAGGATAGTTGAATTCAGATTAATGACTTGCCAAAGGATAAGCATATATATTAAAAGAAATAAAACCCTAAACCTAATTTTTTTGTGGCATGAATAGTAACTCGTGAATAGTGACTCTCTCTCTCTTAATTCTTTTGTTCAATTTTTCACAAGGAGAAAGGATTGTTCCTCATTCTCTTGTGTTATTGAGCAGTAATAGCAATCTAAAGAAGTACAAAATCAAGTTTTGTAGCTTCAAACTATAACCCTTACACAATACCGAAAAAGAGATCTAGCAATCTCGTTTTTAAGCCGACGGTGTAATTGTGTGTGTGAGAATAGAGGGAGTGGCGCAAAAGGCTGTTCCTTGCATTGGTGATCGAGAACTAAGGTGGATAAAGGCATCTTGGTTGCTGGACATCACAAAATCAAAGAATAAAAGGCATCATCTATTGTAAGTTTCAAAACCCTAAAATTGCATGTTTTCGTTCCTATCTTTGGATATGTATGGTATGTATGATAAAATTTTTGTTTTTCCGCTGTGCTATCATGATTATCTTACCATGTCATATTCCATCATAATCGAACTCACCATAAGAAATCATCTTTTCCCTCGGGCTGGAGTGAGAAAGTTAGCAAGAAGATCGAGG
The DNA here is from genome assembly GCA_037975025.1 of Excoecaria agallocha. Classification (NCBI taxonomy): domain Eukaryota; kingdom Viridiplantae; phylum Streptophyta; class Magnoliopsida; order Malpighiales; family Euphorbiaceae; genus Excoecaria; species Excoecaria agallocha. The sequence goes on from CM075816.1 coordinate 6,413,724, forward strand.
AAGTTCGTGGCATGTAGTTCTCGAACAAAATTGCCTATAGTTCTTCCAACCCAAAATTTAATAGCTTCTGCCCACTGCTCACCTACATCTCAGATGAGGTGTCCTCTTTCTTGAACTTGAAGGTGGACCACCTTTGTTCCATTATAAGGTAGCATCAAGTAAAGGTATTTCCTTTTGCTTAGCTATTAGATTTATCATTTTTATATGCTCACCTATATTCTGTGCAGAGTGCGGTCTTATCCAATGTAGCGATCGACAAGATGGGTCGGCTACTAATCCTTTTAAAGGAGGAGAAGCAAATTTCTACTGAGCTTGATGGGAAACCAAAAGAGGCTCAACAAGGGGCAAAAAATTGGAAAGACCATGTTTTTGTTCTCAAACTTAAGACTAAGGAGATGAAAGAGGCTAACAGTAAGGTTTTCAAGAAAGCTGCTTAGAAGTTAACCGAGGTAGAGGCTTTTATTGCCAAGGTTAAGAAGGAAATTCGCACTTCTCTTTTCGAGCTTGAGAAGTGTCGGACTACTAGGCTAGATAGTAGCCATACCGAAGTTAAAGAGAAGGTTAACGACTTTACTGTAGATAAGGCCATCACTTACGAGAACAAGCTCATCAAAGCAATGAAAGACAAGTTCCCTTATGAAGACCTTGCTTGGTTTGAGGACATCGATCTTGATGAAGAGTAATTCAAACTTCTATTATACTCGTCTGTTGAGCTTTTGTAATGAATCTTTAACTTTCGTTTGTAATGAACTTTTTTTATGAACTTTTAATGAAGATGAGTACTTTTGTTTCTCGTAACTGTTTAAACAATCACAAACTGGATTGATTAATTTGTTAAAGTAAATTCATATCGAATATATTCCAATAATTTAAGAATTAAGGTGTTCGATAATTAAGAAAAAGCAACTCCTAGCTCAAATTGCTTATTTAAACTAGCATAAAAAGGTCCTTAGGCAAACTACCAATTTGGACTAGAAAAGGGTTTATGGCAAAGCCGTCGTGTCAAAGCTCGACAAAAGTTAACTCAAATATGATAGCCGATAGTCTGATGAGTGACTTGAGCTAGCTTTGCCATGCTTAACCAAGTATTATTAAGGGATTTTAAAGATTGACAAATGTGCTAAGTAATGAAAATCACTGCGACATTGAGCTATTGGGCCGGGCTTTATATATGATTAATAAATGTGCTCGTTGTTGGGTTTTGAAATAGTAAATAAAATTCACAGCAAAATAATAGAAACCTACCACGGATCTAAGCGATCCAATTGATTCAATAGGAAGAGAAGTGTAACGATTACCAACCTCTCGAAGCGTAGATAAATCAAATTATAGGTGCGACCTCACGCAAAACGACACCCTCTACCAGTATCCACACGTGAATGCAATGAATAGAAGCGCCCGAGGTGCTAGCTCCCTTCCTTGATGGCTAGGGTTTGTTTTCTATCTTTTGAGCCTCAATAGCCTTCTTAAGAACCTGTTTACCTACACGTAGAGTTTAGGGTTTCAATTTGCAATCATGATAAAATGCCATTCATTCTTTGTAAGCCACTACTTAGATTTGTGCATCCTTTCTTTTTTCCTTCTAAGGTATCTAGATGATACAGTAGCAAATCTTTGTTCATTTCTTCACTATACAGATTAGTTCTTGAGTTTGGCATTCATATCTTGTAGGGGATCACTGCTTCCACCCTATAAGTTAAAAAAATGGCATTGTCCAATTGACCACCAAGGTGATATTTGATATGCCCAAAGTACATTATTTAATTCATCCACCATTGGCCCTTTGCTTTATCAAGCCTCTTCTTCAATCATGTCAGGATTGTTCTATTGGTTATCTCATTCATGCCATTCGATTGGGGATGATAGACCAATGTAATCCTAAGCTATATGTGTAGTTCTTTGCAAAAGTTCCTAAAAAATTGACAATCAAACTATTTTTCATTATCAGTAATGAAAGTGTACGGGATACTGAACCTAGTTATGATTGCTCTCTGGACAAACTTGATTATGTTTGCTGGGGTGATGGTCACCAAAGGCTCTGCCTCGACCCATTTAGTGAAATGATCCACCGCTACTGCAAAGAATTTCCTTTGTTCGGTGGCCAATGGAAAAGGCCTAAGTATATCTATCCCCTATTACACAAAAAGCCATTGATTGTAAATCAAATTTTGTCGGACTGCCTTGTGAACTATTTTACTGAATCACTGGCATTTGTCACATTTTTTTAACCAGCTCCTTTGTATTAGCTTCCATTATTGGCTAATAATATCCCTACAAAAGAGCCTTTCGAGCTATAGTCTGAGCTCCCTTATGCATACTACAAATGCCCTCATGAATTTCTTTGAGGATGTAGTTGCCCTCTTGAACTCAAGCATAGAGACCATGGGTGTGAATAGGATCTTTTGTATAACTTCCCCTGAAAAATAGAATAAAGACTTAAACGCCATACTATCCTTCTAGCTTTCACCTGATCTTCGGTTAAGAGCACCCGTATCAAGGAATTGATAGATCGATAATCTCCATCCATCCATTTGATTTTTCAACTGGACCAAATAGGTTTCATAGGATGGTTGGGCGATGACCGCCCAAACTATATCATTCGATTGTATTGCACCATTTAAAGATGCCCATTTGGCTAGCGAGTCAGCTCCTCTCTTTTTTTCCTGAGGTATTTGCTCTATTATCCACAAGCTTTGACCCTTTTCTAGTTGAGCTAGCTCGGTAGATATCAAGTCTCGATACTTCATCATTGTTTGCTTTTTAGCTTTAAACTTTCCTAACAACTGGCTGATGACCAATTGGGAGTCCATAATGAATAAGTAAAGAGTTAGGTTTTACCTCAAGGGTGAGTTGTAGCCCAAAATAAAGTGCTTCGTACTCTGCCACATTATTAGATGCTGGAAAAGATACCCTAGCTATTGCCCGTATAGAGATTTTGCCCAGGCTGGACAACACGACTCCCACTCTAGCTCCTTCAAATGATGCTGCCTCATCCACATATAATTTCCAGGTTACTTTACTCGGCTCGGTGGGAGAAGTATGTATTTTGGTAACAAAATCAACCAATACCTATGCTTTTATCGTTGTCCTAGGTTCATACCTAACATCGAACTCACCGAGGTGAGCTTCCCACTCAGTTATCCTCTTTGATGCCTCTGTCTTTTACATCACCTTTTTTAGGGAAGTGTTGGTCCAAATAATTACCATATGTGTTTAAAAATAGGGCCGCAGCTTTATTGCTAAAGTGAATAAGGCAAGGGCCAATTGTTCTAGAATGGGTTATCTTAGTTTGGGACCTTGGAGGACCTTACTGGTGTAATAGATAAGGAATTATTGAATACTTTCTTCCCTGATCAAAATCAAACCTGCAGTACCTTTAGAAACTGATAAGTATATGAACAGATTTTTACCTAACTATGGGCGACTGAGCAGTGAAGGAGAACTCAAGAACTATTTTAGAGCTTCAAAGGAAGATTAACATTTTGGGCTCCACTCGAAAATTTTTAGATTTTTTAAGGCCTTGTAGAATGGGAGGAATCGTTTGGTCGAACATAAGATAAATCTTCCAAGAGCTATGATTTTTGCATTTAATATATGTTCCTCATTGATTGACTTTGGTGGCTCCATCTTCACAATGGCTCCAATCTTTGTGGGATTGGCTTCTATTCCCTTATTTGAAATCATGAATTCAAGAAACTTTCTCGAACGAACCCCGAAGGCACACTTCTCTGATGAGGTTCAGTAGGTCTGATAAGGTTCTACTCTTGATGATCATGTCGTCGACATACACCTATATGTTTTGACCTATCTATTCTATGAATAACTTGTTCATCAACCTCTGATAGGTAACTCATGCATTTTTTAGACCAAATAGCATCACTCTATAGCAGTAAGTTGCCCTATGAGTAATGAATGCAATACTCTTTTCATCTTCTGGATTTATGGGGATCTGATGGTAGCTCGCTGAAGCATCAAGGAAGGCATATTCTTCAAATCTATCCATTAAATCTACTAGCATATCGATGTTTGATAGTGGGTAGCTATCCTTTGGGTATGCTTTGTTTAGATTTGTAAAATCTACAAACATTCTCCACTTATCGTTAGATTTCCTTACCAGCACCACATTGGATAACCGGTTTGGATAGAGAACTTCTCTGAAGAACCGTTTTTTAGTAATGTGTCTATTTTTTAATTATTGCTAACCGTTGCTCAGGTGTATGGTTGCGCTTCTTTTGTTTGACTGGTTTACAACCTGACTGGGTACTTAAAGAGTGACACATGACTTCATGCGAGATGTTAGTTATGTCTAAGGGTTGCCAAGCAAACACATTTGCATAAGACTCTAGAACTATTAGTAATGATTTCATTTTTAAGCTTATTTTTTCAAAGGCTACCTTTATTACCTTCCCTGCTAGTAGCTCCACCTCTTACAAATCATTTATGGGCTTTGCCCTCCGGGCTTCATCCATTGGGACATCCAGTGCATCTACTGGAAGTGCTTAATTTGCCTTTTTTTTAACATGGTGACATATGTTTCCTGAGCTACTGTTTGGTTTCCTTAAAGTATTTTGTTCCTTTTAGTGCTAAAATTTTCATGACTAGTTTTTGCATAGAGATGTAAGCATCTACTACAGCCAACAGAGGTTAGCCAAAAATTGTATTATAAAACAATGGCATATTGATAACCATAAAGCATGTTAGATATGACTTTACAATTGGTCATCTTCAAGCTATATGTTCAGGTTAACCGAGCCCTCCACCTTAATCGGTAGTCCAAAAATACCAATCAAAGGAAATGTGACCTCTTCTAGTAGGCTTGGCATGCCAAGGACTTTATAGGTTTGTAAAGTAATTAGGTTGAATGCACTACCTGTATCTACTAGAATCCATTGTACCATAAATTTTTTGATCACTATCTCCATTACCAATGAATCATTATAGAATTGCCAGACATATTTTTCGTCTTTAGATGAGAATTGAATGATGTCTTTTGGGATGAGAAAACTACTGCCGAGCAGGAAAATCTCCTTTGCTTTGCATTTTTAAAAATCTTTGAACACATCATAGTGCTTTTTGCTAGCGATCACATAGATTACCCTTACCGATGCTCTCTTACTGCTGCTTTTTCCCCTTTTCTTGATTGCTGAGGTGGTGATTGTTTGTCCTTACTTTGGCTCCCCTTAATAAATTGTTTTAGGTCACCCTTTTTGGTCTATTATTCGATTTCCCTCTTGAGCTTTAGCTCTGTGAACTGTTCCTCACTTCGGCTACCTGAGTATGGTTTTGAGGCAACATATGTTTTGTTTGTCCCTCTCATAACCCGGGACTTATTCCTTTTCGAATTTGCTCTTTCCTAACCTATTCCCCTGGAACTTTCATTGTCCTCTTTTGTCTGCTTGCCATACATCAACCTCCTAGCATCATCATTTGGATGTACTTGTGGGCTCTATTCATCAGCTTGATAAAATCAAACGAGGGTTTCTTGCCTAAGGAATCATTAAAGTCTTGACACTTAGTGTTCCAACTAGCGGCGTTGATGGCAACTTCCAAATTTAGATTTTAAATATCCATGGTTACCAAATTAAACCTGTCCACATAGCTTCGTAAGGGCTCTCCCCTTTCCTGGATGACCTAATGCAGGTCAGCTAAGACTTTGGTTGGTCGGATGGCCGTCATAAACTTCGCTTTGAACATCTCAGTAAACTACTGTAAATTATATATCGAGTATTCTGGTAGGTTTTTGAATCAGATTTGTACAAACTTTGTTAAGGTATGTGGAAAAACTTTACAAAAAATAGCATCTACTATGGTGTGGATTAACATGAAGTGGTAGAACTGGTCTATATATGCCCAGGGATTTATGCTTCCATTGTATCTTGGTAGTTGGGTAATTTTATGTTTGGAAAAGGAGTGAAAAGTATGGCTTTGGAGAAGGGGGAGCAAAAACTACCCTAATATTGTGCCATGGTGTGGCTCTGCTTCTGCTACATGTTTTCTTTCACGAGCTTGTCAAACTCATCCTTTCTTGAAGTTATCTTAGATCCTATGTCATTTTGTTGGGGTGTGGAGTTCGATTTTCAAAGTTAGGGAAAATGTTTGTTCTGGTAGTTTATGGTGTCGATTGGGGTGCCGCTTGGGCCACTAGATCCGACAGAGTTGCTAAGAAGGCCTGAGCAAACTGGAAAGTAAGGTCGGGTATAGGAGTCATGGGTGTTGCAGTGGATGAGCCAGTGATGGGAAGATTGGTGGAAGCACCTTATAGGGTGAGCTCTAGAGACTGAAAAACTGGTATATGGGTGGGGTAGGGGGTGGTGTGTTATTCCGGTCATTCCCTACTTGGGTGCTTTTGTCATCGAAATTTATGGTTCTATGGGGATGAAGTCTATGCTCACCGTACTAAATAATAACAGTTCAAAAATTACTGGGCTACTATCGGGTTGTTTAACCTAACTACTACTCCAAAAGTTCCTGAAAATAACAAAACTCCAGTGGGGTGCGGCGAGGGGACACTCTGACAGTCAAGTCAGTAAATATTATAAGGATGATTTTCATAAAAAATGGCTAAGAGAGCTAAATGCCTGGTGATCTCGACTATTTATAGAGAAGTCTCCTACTCTAGTTAGGAATCTTGATGGCCATGAGAGTCCTACTAGGGAAAAAGTCCCGCCAGAATAGGAAGTTGAGCTAGAATCCATGCCCTAATAGGACTTTACTGGAAACAACGTTGTTAAAAGTACTAATGCAAATCCTGAGTGATCCGAGTAGCTAGGGATTCGATCTATGAGCCTAGACCCAAAGCCCAGTTCGGTTAATTATCACATAATTTTTTTATATAATAAGCATAAAAATAATTATTTTTATGCTTTATACATGAATGATTTTTTTTAATGAAAGATATTTTTAAAAAGATGAAATGTAATATTATAAATCTTGACCTAATTATGATTTGATGTATTTATATCTTGTATCGTTTATTACCTGTTTAATAATAATTCATTTGAATTATAATACAATTCGATCCAATCTAATTCATTTGTGATATGTAAACTTTTGATTTATTTATAACCTGACTCATATATCCTGCAATCTGTCATGATCGGACTTAAATCCATCCAATTTGAATTGTTTTCCACCTATAATTTTATATGAAAATATAATTGATTACAATCTACATTCCACTCATAAGAAAATTATTATTAAAAATCCTAAATAAGTTAAAGATTTTCAATTTGAAATAATAAAATTTATTTCTCTCTCAACTATTTTCTTATCATAATATGAGAAAAAAATATGTAAATTAGCAACATGTCGTAAAAGAAAAAAATATATACGTAAATTAGCAAAATGATTTTTTATCTTTTGTGACACTTATTTGCAGTATTTTGTTCCAATGGTATACATGAATACTAGAAGATAATTACAAATTGACATTTATAACATATTACATTGAAAAAAAAATAAAATAAAAGCCGTTAGTTGTAATTTGTAAAAACCTAGAGGAAATTATACTATTTACCCCCTTTTTTTAGTTTGTTTTCAAAAATACCATATGGTTTTTTTTCCATATTTCATTTTTTGTATATTCAATTTCAAATATACCCTTTTTTAATTTAAAAAATTTATTTATATAAGAAATACCCATTTATTTCAATATCGTGTTCCCTCTTAACTTTTTAAAGCCTTTTTTCTTCCAATATCTTACGATTTTTTTTATCTTATGATTTTTTTATATACATTCACTGTTGTATTTATTTTCATTAATCATTTTTAAGTTTTTTAGTTGATATCCACATATTAGAGAGTCATCGTGAATCACCTACAATTGCAGCATGAAGTAGAAATAAGTGTAGTTAATTTTAGAAGTTTATTTATCTTTGTTTCACCGCTGGTAAGTAATCCGCACTCTAATTTTCACTTGATTATTTTTTCTTTTTTTAGTTAATCTTTACATGCTTTTAGATTTTTTTTATGATTGTTCTTATTATTTATTGATTATTATTTATATGTTAACAATTGTTATTGCGTCATTTTTTGTTTATGTTGATTTTTTGGTTGATATCAGCAATGTATAATTAATCGATACATTTTTCAATTATTGAAAATGAGATGAATGAGAAGTTTTTTCATTTATGCTTCGTTTGTTTGTAAGTTGTTCACACTGTTAATTGTTAGGTCATTTTTCGTTCATAAAACCACATTAGACAATACACTTTATTAGATTTCAATAAATTGTATTAACTTTTGTCAAAAACCAAATATAGTGTATTTGGTTTCGGAAAAATAATGGCAAAATATTAAGTTTGAAGAAAACTCAATATAATGTATTAGGTTTGGGCAAAGTGTTAGGTTTTCGTAAAATTGAATACATTGAATTAGGTTTTAGTAACAAATGGATACATTTTTTGGATAGAGTAAAATTAAGTAAATGTATTATGTCTTTGAACCAATTTTTAATATTCATAAAAATTGAATAAATTCAAGATATTATATTACAAAATATTAAGTTTGAAAAAAACTAAATATAATATATTAAGTTGTATTAAATTGGATACGGTGTATTCGCTTTTAGTAAAACTGAATATATTTGGTTTTGATATAGCGGAAATTAAGTACAATATATTCATTTTATTATTTTTTATTGTTATCGAGAATTTGTAACTAATTATTATGTTGTTTAATTTAAAATGACATGCATGATAATCTATATTATATATTTTTTTAAGTGTTAGTAAGCACTTCACACTCTGCATAGTTTATTATTTGTTCATTTATTAAACCACAGTATAGACTTTTTTTTTTAGTTTTACATAAAATGTATTAAGTTTTGTGCATAAACTTAATATAGTTTATTAGGTTTGGGCAAAATTTAATATAGTGTATTAGATTTTTAAGCAATACTATATGATCAACAAAGCTTAATACATTGATTATAGTGTATTAGCTTATGGACAAAACTGACTGCAAAATTTTAAGTTTGACCAAAACTCAATATATTGTATTATGTTTTAACAAAAAATGAATATAGTGTCTTGGATTTTAGTCAAGATGGATACATTGTTTTCTTATGGTACAAAATTAAGTAACACGTATTGATTTCTTTTTTTTTTTAATTTTTGTGCTGATTTCTACAATGTATAATTAATTGTTACATTATTTGTTTTTTATTTTTTTGATATACATATGCGATTTATTTTTGTTTTCTATTTGTTTATAAGATTTTTGGAATGAAATTATAAATTGAATATACGTTATTTTTGTAGTTATCTATGTCAACTTCTTCATCTTTTTCATCTAACGAGACAAGACGTGCTTCTAAAATATTAAGGAAAATGATGAAGCCAGTAGTAGAAAAAAGGGATGGTGATTTATAGATTGATCCTAAAGAATACTATTTAGGAAAAATTTCTTTTTGCATGGAGTATGATGCAATTGCAATAATTATTCCAGTGTTAAATGAAAATCAACTAAAGAATTTTAGAGAATCATATTTTGGTTATTTTTGGATTTATCTATGGTTGTGAGTCAAGGGCAGGTTGTACATTCTATATTGCTGAGGGAGATTTACAACAATAATAATCAACAATTATGTGTAAAGGTCAATGATGTTGTTTTGAAATTTGGATTGGCCAAGTTTGATATAGTCTCTGGTTTAAAGTGCAATAGAGAGTTTAATAGATTAAACTTATCAAGTGATGGTAGCGATTTGATTGAAAAATATTTTTCAGGGAACAAGAAGATAACAAAGGATTTGATAAGTAGCATTTTTATAAGATCAAAGTTTGAATTAGATGATGATACAGAAAATTCGTCATACTATAATTGGTTCACTACTTTTTTTGACTAGTATAGGGGCTAAGTAGGTGACTAAAGAAGACATTGATATTGTTCATAGCAGAGCATTCAATGATTATCCGTAAGGAAAGGATGTCTTCCAAATGACATTGGAAAGTCTGAAGGGAAATTTTTGCTATGGGAGCTTAAAGATGTATGGGATAAAATGATTCCCATTAGCTTTTTTGGTATAGTTTTATGGATGCTTGTAACACCCTTACTGAACCAATAATTGTTTATTCAAGTTATAAGCCATTTTTTTTTACCAAATAACCTCTAAATTACAAATTTCAGACAAAAATATATGTTCCCAAATCATGTTTGCTGCTGACCTATAACTGTCTAATTTTACAAAAATTCGGCAATATAACGTCTTAAATATTCGTTAAACCAACCTGAAAATTCAAACAATTCACAGCCCTTCAGGGGCACAATAATTCATAAATAACCTATACATGCATTCCAGATTTCTACATTCATACATACTGAATTAAATCCATCTCATGGCTGATTTCATATATACACATATAACAATATACAATCCTGATAAATAATTCTTCACTACTTCACTACAATCTTTATCACATATATATACATGCCAAGATAAAACTTCTAAACTATATCACTCATTTCTTAAAATTGCTCCTCCGTGTACTATTGCTCCAAGCACTCTTCAGTACCTGCACGCAGTAAACACTACGTGCTGAGCATTAAACATGCTCAGTAGTGACTATGAATCAAAGAATTTTCCAAACAAGCATAATCGCAATAATTATACTAAATTTCATTCATTTCTTATCAAATCACCTTTCAATATCGTTAACATTATCTTTTAAGGCATTACTAAAATTTTGTCAAACTTTTCACTTTGGTCCTACTTTTCAACTATTTACAAAAATATTCTTTTTACAATTTAATTACAAAATTTCCATTACTTTTCTTATTTTCACTCTTTAATTGACTTTTGGCATATATAGCAATTATAGGGCTTGACTTTGAATTTTCAGGTAGAATTTCTTATCTAACCATTCGGATAGCATTATCAGTTCATTTGATATTTTACACTATTAATTGCCACCAATATGGCAAATTTTCAATTCAGTTCTCAGTTTTTTTAATTACTTATAAAATTACCCTTTTTACACTTCAATTACGATTTTGCTATTGGTTCCTTTATATTCACTTTGACTTTATCAATTATTTATCAAAATACAATTATTAATGCTTTTAACATTCAATAATAAGTAATCTCATTACTTTGGTAAATTTTTCAATTAAATCTTTAATTCTTCATTTATTACATAATGTCCATTTTCACACATTTTTATTACAAAATTACTACATTGACATTTTTAATTGCAAGGTTGTCATTAACCTACTCATTTTTACTTTTCATTTGTCTTTTGGCTTACAAATTTCTGTCTGATTCTTGTTTGAACACTTTTATGCAATAGTTCATTTTTGGTCCTTAATTTCTCAAATAATTACAGAATTACCATTTTTGGATTTTAATTACGATATTATCATTATTTCACTAATTTTTCACTTTCAAATTATTAATTGGCATACAATATACCAATTAGTCATCATTTTAACTTTTTTTTTTCATATGAAATTTCACTTTAGTCCCTTTTTCCTTATAACTTTGAATAACCTTTCAATTTAGTCCATAATTTCCCGTTTATTTTCAAAATTACCCTTTTTATTTAATATTTACAAAATTGCTATTATCTTCACTAGTTTTTATTTCTAACCTATTAATTTGCATATAATTTACTAATTGATCCTCCTTTTAACCCTTTTATATAAAATTACATTTTAATCCTTGTATTATACAAAAAATCCATTTTTAAACTGTTCGATCATTAATTTACCATTTTACTCTTGTAAATCATTTTCTTATCACTTTTGCTCATTAAGTGCAATCTTTGAAAAAATTATAATTTTGACCCAAAACTTTTTATTTCTTTCAACTAGGCCCTTTTTCACTTTTAACTTCACTTCTAGCTTTCTTTTTTGCATTTTTAACTTATTCTCATTGTAATGCCCCTAATATAATCTCGACAGAAATTTTTCAGATAGGATATACGGGACGTGGACCCCACAGGGCCACCAGACAGATTGAGAAATGATCCCAAAGGACCAAGTCTCACATATCAGATATCAGAACAGACAGATACTATGGAGATTATAGATCCTACCATAGCAAAGTAAGTCGCCGTGACTTGCACCGCAGTATAGAGTGTCCCTATAACTAACCAATTATATCCTGAGCAAGTCTTTCACTGCCTGACTATTATTAAGGGCAAAAATCACTTACTTCCAAAATAATTTTTCAGTTTTCAACAATTGCAATTGTTTTCAACATTTTTCAGATTTTTAGACAATTTTAATTACTTTCTCAAAATAGTAACTTTTATCAGTTAATTTTCTTTTTGTACTTTGACTGTTCAATAATTTTGACTTTTCCATTTTTCTAACGGTCACTTTTTCAATGCTTTACATGCAGTTTGTGAATTATGTCATCATAATTCACCACTTTCTCATTAATTTATGAATTATTCCTTAATAATTTAGTATTTTTATTTTACGCTTCAATTCACGTTTTAGACTTTTAACAGTTTCTTACTTTTTCTATTCAGTAATACGGTCGTTCAAAGTTTTCAATACTTTTATACGATTTGTAAATTATCTTACAATAATTCACCACTTCTTATCAGGTTATGAATTATTTCTCAATAATCCATTATGGTCACTTTACACACTAAACTTTTTACTGTCCTCTTTACATCAATATACTAGCCGGTCAATCTTTTCACCATTTTCGGACAGATTATGAATTATATCAATATAATTCAATATTTTTCACTTAAATTATGAATTATAACTCAATAATTCAATAAATTCATTTTATACATATTCAAATATTTTCTCTAAAATATTCAAATAAATTTCATAAATTCTACAGAAATTCATGGATACATATTTTACTTGTTTTATGAATTATTTCACCATGATTCATCAAATTTACATTGTACATAATCGATTATTTATCTCAAAAATATTTAAATAATTTTCATAAATTCTCTAAAAATTTATGGACATTTTAATTTATGTTTATTATCATTTTAAAGCATAAATTATAAAAAATAACTAAAATACACTTTATTTTCCCTTAATCATCAATTCGTCCACTAAAAGAATTTCATCTTACAAAATCATTCCAATCAATTTAAGCTTATAAATAGGCTTATTTAAGGTCCAATTACATTACTATAAACTTGATTTCAATTATTCATGCAATTTCATAATTTTTCCTAAGTTACATAAAGGAAAAGTATGCTAAATCAAGAAAAATAGTTAGATTTTATAGTCAATTACCTTTTTAACTTGCTTTAACTTCCTTAGGATTCCTTTTTCATGCCTTAAACCTTAGAGAATCATCCCTCACCATGAACTTCCATAAGAGGCCAAAATTTATATCCAAAAAAAGGCTAAAATATCAATGCTTTTAGCTCAATTTGACCTCAAAAATGGACTCTAGGCACTTAAAAACCCTTATAAGCACCCTTAAACAAAATTAAAACCAATAATTTCTCTTACCTCCAATTGATACCTAAAACTTTAACCATTAATTTCTCTTACTTTCCTTCCTCAAATCAAAGGATAGAGGACTGAATAATGGTGTAGAGGGATATAATTAACTTTCTTAAACTTGAATTTGGTGTGAATGTTAAGTAGAATGAAAAAAATTTGAGAGAGAAAGAGACAATGGGAAATTTGGCCAAGAAGAGGAAGAAGGAAAGGCTGGAATTTGCTGGAACTTTACAAATTTTTTCACCTTTTATACTTCCTCTCACGGGCCAAATCTTAGGATAAGCTAATAGGCATAACCCATTAATCAAAAGCCCGTTAACTACCCATTAAAAGCCCTAATTAATTTCTCTCACTTTCCAACTCCAAATCACTTCAATTTTGAGTCCATCATTCTTATCATACAAAAATAGGTTGTACGCAAAATTTCAGCCCAATCTGAGTCTATTATCGATCCGATTCGACAATTGTTGGTGTCACCGAAAAATTCACTTTTTATCATGAAAATAATCTACATAAAATTTCATTAAGATCTGCAAATTCTGGCAATTTTTTGAGTTCATTTGCTATTTTTAAAAATTCGATCAAATTCAGGTCAACCTTTCTACCATAAAAGTTGATTCGCTGCCTTTTTTGTATTTTTGACTTTTGGAGGTCTATTTGACTTCGGTTTCACTTTAAATTTTAACCTTGGACTCACCATGACCAATATTTTCCGGCGGTCAAATAAAATATATTTTTACCTCCGGTATACTTTTCAGCCATGATACACTATTCACCATCGAAAAATACTATTCACAGCTAACCCAACATTCAAGCCATTACAATGCTATTGTGGGGTTAATGCAAGGTTTCGTGTATCATATGGAAACAAGCTTCCTAGGATTTTGAGATGGACAATTTCTAATTTTTGTTAGTGGAAAATTGTTGACAAATACCTTTTCCATAAAGAGTTAATTATTTTTTCAATTATTATTTCTACTTTTAATATGGTACATAGTGTTTATTAATTAAATTAACAAAACTTAATATATTGTATTAGGTTTTTGAAAATTTATTATATATATTATTTTTTCATTTTAATTATTATTATTATTTATATTTGTTTTAGTTGAAGGTAAAAAAATATTCGGCCAACTGAGGATGAGATTGAGCAATATGATTTAAAGGGTTTCATGGAATATAACAATGAATTATTTGATATCAAAATTATTTATAAGGAAGAAAATATTGATTTAAAGAGTGAAAGTAGATTAAATTAATAGTCTCACATGTCCTACACCAGCTGATATCCCCAACCCTACTGTTACTCATATATCAAGCTTTATCCTAATGTCTTAATGGGAAAGCAATGATTTCGAAAAGGATGTACCTACTTTTGATATCAAGAAAGAGATGGAATTAATTTCATCTAGACAGTTGAAAATTATCGAAGAGGTTAAAACCATAAAAGAAGATATATCTAATTTGAAAGATGAAATGAAGGTAGAGATGTTAAAGACTTATCAAGCACTTTTTGCAATTTCTCAAAAACTAGATTGTGTTGGTAGCACTCAAGTAATTTTTTGTTATTTAATACATTCTATATAAATTTTAAAATAATAATTACTAAATTATTTTAAATTTTAAATTTTAAATGTCATCAATGTATTGGTAGTTCTTAATTTAAATAAGGAGAAAAGATGAACAAAATGAAAAAAAATATAGATCTTATTTTTAAGAGAAAGACATTAATGATAATGGAGGAGGAAAAGTAGATCTAAATGTTGAAAAAAAAAGTAAGCTTTTATATTTTTTTTACTATTTTAATTATATTTGTATAAAAATGGATAAACCTTTTTCAATTTTTGAGCAAAATTTGAATAGTGTTTTAGGTTTGAGCTAAACTGAATACACTGTATTAACTTTGAGTAGAAGTGAATATAGTGAAATTATGCACAAAAGTTAATACATTATTTTTTGAAAGTTAATAAAGTGAATTTGCTAAAATTTCATAATATGTATTCAATTTTGCTAAAGTATAATATAGTGTATTGCGTTTTGGTCAAACTTAATACATTATATTTAATTTTTTTTAAAACCTAATATACTGTATTTAAGTCATGCACAAAAGTTAATACGTTCTTTTTTTCAAATCTAATGAACTGTATTTGTTTGAAATTAATACACTGTATTTAGTTTTTGTAAAATACAGTACAGTGTATTTGTTACAAGATTTAGCTGTCCAAGGTCAAGAGATTGTTTTAGCACCGTAACCTTTTGATTATTTTACCCCTGATGATCACAAAAGAAATATCAAACCATCTGTTGTTATGAAATCTGCATTTGTCAACAAGTTTGGGTTAGAGAGTGCTTCAAAGATAAAAGATTTTAATCATCCATTTAACATTGGTATTAAAGAAAACTAGATTTGGCAAGTTAATGCATTTTACCGCTTGGGTTGATTTGGGTTTGCTTAAGAAGGCCATAAGGTAAATTGAATAAGAACCTTGATACTTTTATTCCAAGTTTTGTTTGTTTGGTGTTTTTTTTTTTGCAGTTGTAATTTTTTTTATTTAGGGATAAAGATCAGGTTTATACTAAAAAGTATTTAATTTTGAATAAATGTTTTCATTTGCCATCAAAATTGCATAGCAGAAGACATGGTGGTATTATTTGGTGTATCCTGAAAAATAGCTTACTAATTCTGTAATGACCTCGACACCGGGTCAGCCGTAAACAATACTGTCTGATGGTAAATAGTATTTTTCGAGCCCGAAAGTCAAAAATATTTTATTGAACCATCGGAAAGTATGGATCATAATGAGTTCGGGGTTGAAATTTGAAGTTAAATTGAGGTCAAATGGGCCTCCAAATGTCAAAAATACGAAAAAGGTAACGAGTCAATTTCTTTGATGAGGAAGGTGATTTGATTTTGTATAAATAATTAAAAATAGTAAACGAACTCCAAAAATTTCCAGATTTTGTATATCTACATGAATTTTTATGTAAAATATTTTAGTGATGAGAATGGAATTTTTTGATGACACCGGTAGTTGCCGAATCGGACCGATAAGTTTGAATCGGACTAAATGGGCCTTAAGACAAAAATTTACGTGCTAGCTATTTTTGATGTGATAAGAGTGATGAAATTATTTTTGGAGTGATTTGGTGGCTGGAAGAGAGAGAAATTTGATTGAGCTTTAAAAAGGCCTAAATGGGCCTTAAGAAATAATTGGGCTAAGCCCATTGGTTTGACCCAATTTTGGATCCATTAGTGAGGCATATAAAAGCCTAAAATCTGGAAAAAAAACTCCAAAAAATTGCTGTGGCTTCTCCTCTCTTCTCTAGGCCGAACCAAGTGCCTTTCTCTTCTCTCTCTTTCTCTTGGTTCATAATCACTCAAATTTCTCCTTAGATCCCAACTTAAGAGTTGTAATTCCATCTCTCTAGATAACTAAAATAGCTTCTCTTGATTGATTTGGGCAAAGAAAGTGGAGAAAACAAGTAGAGAAAGAAAAAGGGGTAAGTTGGATCTTGGAAAATTTAATAATTTAAATTAATTCTTTAATATTTTTCAATGGATTTTGAGGTGTAGAATGTGATTATGAGCTTGGATTTTACATTTGAGAACAAAAAAAAATAAAGAAAACTAAGCTTGAATGGCCGGCCTTATGTAGGTGAGCAAGAAGAGGAAGATTTTTCAAGGAGTAAAGGCAAAGGACATGAGGCTTAGGCTTCCTAATTCAAGTAAAAATTGTAAGTGGCTAATTAATCTTTACATTTTCTAAGTTTATGAATTTTTCTTAATTATGTAATTAGGGTAAAAATTTTAAAAGTCATTAAATGATGAAATTTGCTTAGGGTAATTAAAATTAAACTAGAGAAACGATGAATGGAAAGCTAAAATGGAAGAAATAATTTTTTTAGGAAGAAATTAGTGATGGCCGAATTGTATAGTAAGAGAAAGTAACGGGATTTTTGCATGAAAATAATATATGTTAGCCTAAATTAAGTATAGAGATGATAAATGGTGCCCATGAATTTTTATTGAATTATTGAAATTTATTTTGAAATTTTAAAGATTATGTAATGATTATGTTTATAGTGAAAATTATGAAATAATGTGAAACAATTGATTATTTTAGTGGAAAATGATAATAAATAATAAATAATGGATAAATAAATTTTATTGGAATTTATTGAAATTATTAAGATTTTATTTAGAATTTAATATGAATATGTATAATAGAAAATATTAAATTATTAGTGAATAATTGCATAAAAATGAAAAAGAAAGTAAATTAATATGGAACTAATTCAAATCCAACGAAAAAGAAATAAGAAGTCAATTGTTGAAGTTTTCGGAAATTAAACAGATTAATAAAGTTATTGTAACTGTGCCCTTAGAATTAGTCTGGCAGTAAAAACTAGTTCTGGATATAGTTGGCTAGCCATAAGGACACCCTTTACCACGGTGCAAGTCATGGCGACTTGCTTTGCTATGGGTAGGATCTTTGATCTCCATAGCTTAAGTGTAAAATGAAAGTGAAAAGTACAGTATTATGGAACCATCGGGTTCATGTTCCATGTATCCGATCTGAGATTTTCTGTTGGATCTGTACTAGGGGCATAACGAAAATAAATTGATAATGAAGTAAAAAGATAATGAAAAGTGTGAATAAAAAGTGAAAAAGGACTAAAATGAAAAGAAAAGAAAGTTTAGGGGAAAATAGTAATTTTTCTCAAAAGTGAAAAAAAATAAGTAAATTGAGTAAGAATTCCTTAATCAACGATAAAACAGTCAGATAATAGTTAAATTGTTCAGAAAGTGAATTTTATTGTTAACAATGACTAAAATATAATTTTGCATATAAATATCAAATTAAGTGTATAGAAACGTAAAATGTTATTAATTTAAATGTAAAAAATAAACTTTTGTGGACAAAGTTGTAATTACGCAATTGAAATGAAAATGTTGCAAACAAAAATTTAAAATTGATGTTTTATTTAAAAAATTAATTGATTTTATGAATATTGGTATAAGTTATTACTAGTAAGAATAATAATGACAAGTTACGAAATGTATCGATTATTAGTCACCACTGAGCATGTTGAGTGCTCAACGTATAGTTTTTACTACAAGCCGGTAAGCAAGAGCAGGTGCAGGAATACACTTTACAAGACTTCTTTTAAGAGCTCTTATTGTATAAATTTTGGCATGTATATATGTATATAAACTTTACTTTGGATGTGTAATGTTAAACTGAAGTTATTTTAGAAAGCTATATTTGGGTTATGAATGAGATGGAATGGATGATAGTGAATGGATATGGTTAATATTATTGATTGTTGTGCCTCTGAGAGGTTGTGTGATTGTCTGCATTTCAGGGGGCTAGTACTATGTATAGCCGTCATATTACAAAAATTTTATTAAATGAATAGTAAATTGGACAGTTATAGGTCATCGGTAAATTGTTAGTAATTTAAGCAAAAGTATGATATTGAAATGTAAAGATTAAGTTGGAAAAAAATTTTTTCGTCTTTTGGTACACTGGTATAGTATTGGAAGTGTTAAGGGTGTTACAAATTCGATATATATATATATATACACTGGTACAGTATTGGAAGTGTTAAGGGTGTTACAAATTCGATATATATATATATATGTTATTTGAATATATTTTTTCCTTTTTTTGACAATTTATATATTAATTATGTTTTTTCTTTTTCTTTTTAGCACTTAGATGTAATTTTTTACTATCTGAAGAAGAGGGGGAAGCATGATGATACTATACAATGACAACCTATTTGACCAAACTATACAAGTATATAGAATGTACATAGAAAATGACAAGTACACTTCATTTGTAAATGTTGAGCATATTGTGGCTGAATACATTATTGGGAGTTTCATAATTTGAAATACACCATGGGTGGAGGTGGATCATGTATTTTTCCCAATAAATATAGGTAAGTTCCATTGGATTTTGTGTAGGCTATCAGCGAAGGAGACAAAACTTTTTGCATATGATTCATTGCGTTCAGCATGAAGGAAATCAGATATTGAATGGACAGTAAATGCATATAGTGTTATAATTCCTTATTTTTTTGATTGTATGGAATTTTACGAGGGAATAAGTGATATACATAGGGGTGTGCAAATGGTCAATTCGATTTAATTTGGACTGAACTGAAAAGATAGAAAATTGAAGTTTGCAAAATAAAATAACAAACCAAAATTGAAGTAGTTAGAATAGAAAATCGCATAGATCGAAATAATTTTTGTCTATTCGATTCGGTTCAAAATGTTGGAATGGGCTTAAGCCCAGTTATGGATATTGGCCTTGAAGGTTATAGTTATTAGGCTTTCTTTGTAACCAAAAGCAAAACTAGAAACAAAGGTTTTGTTTCTTTCTGTCATTAAAAATATTCGGCAGTTACAGGTTTGAGATTTTTTTCTCTTCTTTTTAATTTTTTTTTCAATTTTTCTAAAATAAATTATGTTTTTTATTAATAAAATTCTTTCTCGTTATTTCGTCTTGCATGAGAATAATATTATTTATTTAAAACAACTAAAATTTTATAACATTTACTTTTTTTTCAAATGGATCTTCTATATAAAAAGGCAAATCAAGAAATAAAATTAATGATTTATTTAAATTATTAAATTAAAATTAAATAAAAAACAATTATATATTTCTATCACATATTTAAAATTTTGGGACCTAAGGATCTACTCTTCAAAAAATCTGTAACTTTACTCCTTATCATAAATTCATGATGAATATATTAAAGTAATTTATAGATTGACAAGAAACTACAAATGCCTTTATCCTAAATTCCAAGTTGAAGAGAAGAAAGAAAGCCAGTGGTAAATGTATAGCAGTTGGAATAGGCAAAACAATAAGCTAAAACATGGATATAAATTGATTACCAAAAATAATTAAAAAAAGGGTAATTAAAAGAGTAAGCCTTGGGCTTGCAACAGTGGAGGAGCTGAAATATAAGAGAATAAGCAAAATAAATTAAACCATTAAAACCTTACATCACCACCAAGTTTAAACATCATTGCTATCTTCATCAGTTAGGATCATCAATCAGAAGAAACACTAAGAATAATGATGTATTTGAGCTATTAAGGACCCAACAATTAATTATATACAAATTACATACACTGTTAGGGAATTAAAGAAGAATCGAAGAAGGGGAGAGAAAGGAAGAGGCGGTGTGTATATAAATATAAATATATATATACATAAGCAAAACGGTGTTAGGGATTTCTTTAAGATAGATATGTGTGTGTATATAAATACAAATATATATATATACATAAGCAAAACGGTGAGTTTTGAAAACTTTGGTCTTTTCGATTCCTTCAGTTTTTCAATTTCAAGAATCGAACCGATTAAATCGATCTTTTATTTCGGTTTAGAATCGAATGAACCAAAAATTAAAATAATCGAATCAAACATACCAAAGTCCATTTGGTTTCGATTCTTAATTTTGGTTCGGTTCTGCACACCCTTAGATATACAAGTTATTAATGATAAAAAAAAAAGAAATCATCCGATTGAGGTTAAGTATGTTCAGAACCTTCCTACTCAAATGGACTAGTATGTTTTAGATATCTTTTAAGTTCACATGTTATGTTAATATTTTTTTTCATTAAAATATAGTGATTTTTTAGTTTATTTTTTTCGTCTGCCTTGTTTTTTCTTTTTAGTGATTGTAGATTTTTTGTAATTGCATTTTATGAATATTTATTTGAAGGGAAGATAGTTCCTTTAAATTTCAATGTAAATCATTATAGAGATAGATTAGGTCTTTTATTGTACTTGTATGGGTTAGTTAAGCAACAAAGGACTATTAAAAGTAATAGTGAAAATAATCCATTGAAAAAAGAAGCTGGAAAGAAGGAGATTTAACAAGAAAAATGCAAAGGATGAAATAGAATTATATTAGGTTTTTTAAATTATTATACATACAAATATTTTGTAATTCATTTTTTTATATAGACATTTTTTTGAATTTTTTTGTTACATTCATAATCTATTTACATGTTATAATCAAAATAAAATGTATTACTTTTTTTTATTAAAAGGGAATACAGTGTTATTAAATGTTGTATTAGGTTTGTAAAAAATGAATATAATATATTTTAACTTTTAAAAAAAATTCATTACCGTATTTAGCTTATGCCCAAAAGCTAATTCATTTTATTCTTCAAAAGCTAATAAAATGTATTGTCCAAAATATAATAATGTATCAATTTTACTAAAGTATAATACAGTGCATTGAGTTTTGGTCAAACATAACACGTTATATTTAGTTTTACCAAAAACCTAATACACTTTATTTAAGTTATACACAAAAGTTAATACGTTCTATTTTCAAAACCAATAAATTGTATTGTCTAAAATCTAATACAATGTATTCATTTTTTATAAAGTCTAATATAGTGTACTGAGTTTTTGTTAGAAGCTAAAAGACTGTATTTAGTTTACATACAAAAGTTAATAGATTCTATTTTTCACAAGCTAATTAATATGTGTTGTCTAAAATGTAATACATGTATTTAGTTTTACTAAAGTGTAATACAGTGTATTGAGTTTTGGTCAAACTTAATATATTGTATTAAATTTTTCACAAAACGTAATACAATGTATTTAAGTTATGAACAAAAGTTAATACGTTTTATTTTCAAACTCAATAAAATGTATTATTTAAATTCTAATACACTGTATTTAATTTTTGTAAAGTTTAATACAGTATATTGAGTTTTGGTCAAAAGCTAATACAATGTATTTAGTTTATGGTCAAAAGTTAATAAATTCAATTTTTCACAAGCTAAAAATGTGTGTTCTTTAAATTGTAATACATGTATTGAGTTTTAATAAAGTATAATATAGTGTATTGAGTTTTGGTCAAACTTAATATGTTGTATCCAGTTTTTCCCAAAACCTAATATGTTTTATTTAAGTTATTAACAAAAGTTAATACATTTAATTTTTTTAAAGCCAATAAACTGTATTGTCTAAAATCTAATATATTGTATTCAGTTTTTATAAAGTATAATATAGTGTGTTGAGTTTTACTAAAAAAAAACTCAATACACTGTATTTATTTGATGTACTACAGTTAATAATTTTTTTTTCAAAGTTTATAATGTGTATTTTCTAAAATTTAAAATAGTGTATTTAGTTTTGAGTAGAATTTAATGTAAATTTACATATAAACCTGAAATGAATATTAGAAATTCTAAATCTCTTATTTTTTTGGAATATCTCTGCATGTTTTTTTTATTGTGGCCATGTTTTCCACATTTCTCACACTTTATTGTTTTTTAGTTTTCCAACTTGCTTTGATTCTCCTTTTTTTTGGTCTTTCAGAGCTCACTCTTCCACTTAGAGCTAAGAGAACTTTTGCCTGAACACTTGTAGGTATGTTCCATGTAGATTGATTTGGTATTAGATTAATAATTTCTTCATATGTTGCTAACATTGTATCTTTGATGTAGTATGGTGACTAATATACATAAGAATCTAAGTTCCTATCTCTTATTACTGCTAATGCATGAGGACAAGGCATTTCATCTTATTGGAATCTATAGCATGTACATGTTCTTTCCTCAATATTTACCACATATATGTTTTGAAAATGATAAATAGTAAATTGAACATCGTTGTATGGCTTCACCTGCATTAATAAATAATGGTTATGGAAAGTTAAATTTGATAGATGGATGTACGAGATTATATTGGCTTATAGTCAAAGTTAATATTTTTTTATTCAGTTTTGCATAAAACCTAATACACTTTATTTGGTTTATGCACAAAAAATTAATACCTTTTAGTTATTAAAGCTAATATAGTGTATTAACTAAATTATAATAGTATGTATTCAGTTTTGCTAAAATATAATACGATACATTGAGTTTTGGTAGAACTTAATATCATATATTTAGTTTTGAGCAAAACTTATTAGACTGTATTTAGGTTGTGCACAAAAGCTAACACATTGTTTTTTCAAAGATAATAAACTATATTGTCTAAAATGTAATAGACTGTATTCATGTATTATAAAGTATAATACATTGTGTTGGATTTTGCTCAATTTTAATATATTGTATTGAGTTTTGCCCAAAATATAATACATTGTATTTACGATATCTACAAAAGTTAATTAGTTGTTTTTTCAAAGCTAATAAACTGTATTGTTTAATATCTAATATAATGTATTCGATTTTTATAAAGTTTAATACACAGTTGTGCTAACAAGCTAATACATTGTACTAGAATAAACTAAATACACAGTATTAGATTTTAGACAATACCTTTATTAGCTTTTAAAATAGAATACAGTAACTTTTATCCATAAACTAAATACAGTGTATTAGGTTTTATGCAAAGTTGAATACAACATATTAAGTTTAAAGAAAACTCTATACATTGTATTACACTTTAGTAAAACTTAATACATTGTATTAGATATTATACAATACAATATATTTTGCTTTAAAACAGAATGTATTAACTTTCGTGCATAAGTTAAACACAGTGTATTAGTTTTTGAATAAATTTGAATACAAAATATTTAGTAGAAAATAAAATACAGTATATTTATAAAAACTGAATAGAATGTATAAAATTTTATAAAGTTCTCATATTTCAAGTTTAAGGATCATACCTTCATTTTTAGTGAAAAAATGTAGTTTTTTTTTTGCAGACCGTCTTTATAGTCTTTGAGTAATGTTGTGAAAGTTGCTGATGCTAGATCTCTATTAATGTAACTCCATTCTTGAATTAAAGCACATATGTTCTCAAGTAATGGTACAATTGGTAAATCTCTTACTGCTTTCATTGTTGCATTTATAGAATCAGCAATATTTGATGTCATGGTTGAAAATTTATTGCTCAAATAGTATAATCTCAACCATTTTTCATACCCAATTCCTTCTAGGTATAGTCTAATACGTGCATCAACCATGTCTAGCTCTTTCATATTATATTGAAAATCCTTTTCTGTGTATGTAGTTGCCGCAAATAAGAGTTCCTTAATTTTTTTGTATTTTTCTTCATTCTTGTTTTAAGGTTATCCAACAGATGCTAAACACATATGTAATGACTAACTTCTGGATATACTTTCTTCACAGCATTATTTATGCTCTCATGTCTATTTGATATGATGCATATTTTAGGTTTTAATCCATATATCTGTTTGAATTTTATGAAAAAACCATTCCCAAGATGTATTATTTTCTAAATTGACTATAGAGTATGCTAACGGAAATATTTTACCAGCTGCATTTTATGTTGATGTTGTGATCATTATGGCCCCATATGTCGATTTTAAAAGGCATCATCAATAGCCACTAATGGCCTACATTGTTCCCAGCCTTTAATAGATTCTTCTAGAGCTATGAAAACATAATGGATGACTTATCTTTTTGAGTTATCAACTCTAAAATAGATCCATTGTTTTTAGTTTTTAGCATGTATAATTATCTAGACAAAAGTGTATAGGAATCAGATGGCTTACCCCTTATGTTTTGCAAAGCCCTTTCCTTATATTTCTAAGCCTTTAAGTAATTTGTATTGATTTCATAATCATTTTGAATGTCCTGTATTATGTTTGATGGAGTATATATAGTCTTGGCATTCATATATTTGTTATTAACAATATCACCAATCAAGGCTGATGCAGCCTACCTCTTGTTACTTAATCTCATTTCCACATTACAACAGTGATTAGATATGAACTTTCTGATTTTAAATATTTTTGTATCCTTTTTTTTCATTGCTTTCAATTTTTAATAGCAATTGTCATCTATGCAATAAATGATGTATATTTTAGAATACGATTTCTACACCTTAAATTGAAAATCATGGTTGATTACAAAAAACAAAAAAATTGATAGATTTTCTAAGAGAGTCTTTATCATTATAAGTCTATCCCACTTCAATTTCATGTTGTATTTCATTATTGATGATTCCAAAATTGTGTTTTTCAATGTGTTTTTGAATATTTTTGTGGTTACTAATTATTTGATAAACTGTATTTTTGCTCAAAATGCTGACATATTCCATTAGGCTATCAAGTTACTGGATGCTCCTTGCTCACTTTTAATTACTGAAACTTCATTTGGTATTGTGTTTGAGCAATCACGTAAAGTAAAAATAAAAAAAAACGCAGTATTGAATGTATTTATTTCTTTTAAAAAACTCAATACAATATACTTAGTTATCAAAATTAAATATTCTTTTATAATTAAGTTTTAAAAAACTTAATACACTGTACTAAATTATAATAAAGCTTAATACAATTTATTAAGTTTTAAAAAAATAAATACATTGTGATAAGTTATGACAAAACTGAATACGGTGTATTAAGTTTTAAAAAAATCATTATACTGAATTAAGTTATGGCAAAACTAAATACAATATATTAAGTCTTATCAAACTAAATACACTGTGTTAAGTTATAACAAAATTGAATACAATGTATTAAGTTTTAATAAATACATAATATATACCAAAACTTAATACAAGATATTCAGTTATCAAAAATAAATACTCTTTATTAATTTTACTTGTAACAAAATTGAATACATTTTATGAAGTTGTAAGAATAATTAATACAGTGTCTTAAAACAAATCAAAACTAAATGAATTGTATTAAATTAAAAGAGAACGCACATGCTGTCATTAACTTTTACTGGAGGATATTTCAGTTTTATTTTGTACTTTATGTCAAGGATATCATATTCACGATTAATATTCATATGTTTTGATATAATTTTCGTAAATTATTGGAAGTTGCAAGTAGATGGAACTAAAACCCCTTTCACTTAAAAATTCTCAAATTCTTGATTCACATTCCAGTGCCCTTCTTGTTGAATTAATATTGCTATCATGTCTACTTGCCTGTATATGAATGGTAAATAAATCAAAGAATTATTTTAACAAAGTGTTTAAATTGAATTCACAAAAATAAATATAGTGTTTTTAATTATGTGCAAAAGTATACAATTTTTTTTTTAATTTTGAGCAAAAACTTAATATATGTATGATGTTTAGATAAAATTGAATATACTATATTCAATTTGAGTATAACTTAATATAGTGTATTAGGTTTTGACAAAATTAAATACATTGTATTCCATTTGAATTTGAGTATAACTTCAATACAGTGTGTTATGTTTGACAAAACTTAATACATTGTATTCAATCTATGTATAACTTAATAATGTTTATTGAGTTTCTTAAAAGTCAATACACTGTATTCAGTTTTGTCATAACTTAATTCATTAGATTCAGTTTTTTAAAACTCAATACATTGTATTCGATTTTGTCATAACTTAATACAATGTTCTAGTTCATTAAAACTTAATACACTATATTCAGTTTTGTCATAACTTAATACAATGTATTTAATTCATTATGTCTGAATACATTGTATTATATTTAACCAAATTTAAAAACATTATTCTCAATTTAGTATAACTGAATACGTTGTATTGAGTTGAAGGCAAACTTAATACACTACATTATTTTTTTAGCAAAAGCTGAGCATGTGAATTATGTTATCACAAAACTGAATAGACTCTGTTTGATTTTACCAAAAATGAAGAAAGTATATTAACTTAATGCAATGTGATATAGTTAAGTGAAACTTATTCAGTTTTACAGCAAAATTAATTAGATTGTTTTCAATTTTCTTAACACTTAACACACTATTTATTGAGTTTATCAAATTTTTATTATTTCAAAAATTAGCAAAATAAAAAAACAAGAGTAATTTAGAAGGAAATTTAAGATTTGGAACCGTAGAAATAGATAAAAAGAAATTGCAGGATATGTAGCATATATATTCAATTTAATCAAATATTATTGTTTTGAAATTTAGCAACATAGAAGAAGAGGAGAAAATTAACATGAATTGTAGATTTTTTAGATCTCGAAAAAATGATAAAACTTACATTGATCGTAAAATTAAAAGAAGCTGAAATCAAAGGGATGTAAAGTCATGATTTGTGAGAAATAATCAAAGGAGAAACAGTTGCATTATAATTTGTGTCAATGGTTTAAAGTTATAAATCTCAATCAATGAGAATGATCATAATTTTTGGTTTTGAGAAAAAATGATTTTGAATAGTAGTTAGAGCTCTAAATTCATTTTGGGTATATTTAAAAGAAGAAGCTTAGAAAAATGGTAGTTATGAAAGAAAAAATTTAAAATTTGATTTTATTGTAAGTTGAAAATTCATGAGGTGCATTAATGATATTTGTTTTTCTTGTGGTATTTATTTAAAAACCCCAAAAATTACGCACAAGAGTGCTGGCCTAAATTACCTAAGTAAGTGAATTTATGTGTTTTTGTTAAAATTAATTGGAGAATTTGGTAGATTATTATTTTCATGTGATTTTGGATGATAAATTGAAGATAAATTCATGGATACCTATTATGTACAATTCCATTTAGTAGAGGAACAAGAAGAGAAAATGAAAAGAAATGAGAAAGGAAAATAAAAGAAAAAATTAAAGAATTCAAAGTAAATTAAGGTATGTAGATACCTAAACTAACTTATTTCATGAAAACCTAGGTTATTTAACTTAGGGTTTATATATGTAATGTGATCTATAATTTGATTTAATGCTAAATTAATGTAATTAAGTGATAAATAATGAGATATGTTAAGCCAAATGTACAAAAATATGATTAAAAGTGGTACATTAGCTTAGAACCCTATTATGTAAGTATGTGAAATTAATATTAGGTTAAAAAATTAAATTGATTTAAGGCTAGAATAATATTAAATATGTATGAAAAATATGATTGGAATGTGTTTTATGTATTAAACAAATTTCTATGTATAGGACATGATAATGGTCGAATGGTGTATATGACCTCATTAGTGTTATTATGATGATCTAATGCATGGAAAAGAGGTCACATGATGAATGAATGAAAATGATGTCCATTGTATGTGATTTAATTGATACATAGTGCAAAAATGTGAGAAATGGTGAAAATAATGTATAATTTATGTGTATGTTATGAAAATAGTTTTGTCCTTAGTGTCTAAAAGTGAAGCCAGAAGCATAGGATATAATTAGCTAGCTATATGAACACTCATCGCGGTAACAAGTCATAATGACTCGCAAAAGTGGACCAAAGGCAGATCCACACCGTAAATATGAGAAAAGAATGAAAAATGTTAAGAAAAAGAAAGGAAAATGAGGATTATATAGTCACAAAGCTATGGGGTCCGCAGGAGTTTGAGGTTTTTGTTTCCACGTGAAACTACTAGAGGCAAAACTAATATAATAATAATATGGCAATAATTAGAAAAGAATGGTCAAAAGATAGTGAAAATGTAGTTTGAAAGGGTAAAAATGACAATATGGGATAAATTTGGTAAAGGAATGGCAAAATTGTAATTAAGTGAAAAAAATTGTGAAAATAAGGTCTAAATTGTAATTTTTTCAAAAGAAATAAACTTAAGGACTAAAATGGAAAAAATGTAACTTTTGGGCTAAAAGTGTAAAAATATGGTGAAATATAGTTAATAAGGAAAAACTAGGGTCAAAACAGTAAGTATGGCAAAAAATGAGACATAAATGTCATTTTGGTAAAAAATGGGACATATATGTCATTTTAGTAAAAGATGAAATACATATGCCATTCTGGTAAAAGGTGGGACATAGATGTTATTTTTGCAAAAGATGGGACCTAGATGTAATTATGACAAAAGATGAGGACATAAGGGTAAATTTATCAAAAGATTTAAATATTAAAGGCAAAAGCATTATTTCACCCTAAGTAATGTATGTTAGCAAAAAGTGTAAAGAATTAATGTGAAAATAATAATTAAAGTAACTAATTAAAGAAAAATAGCAAAATTAAAAAGTAAATTAAAATATATTTATTATAGTGAAATTTGCTAGTCGGGTATCCATCGCTAGGCTATATGCTTAGTGTGTGGTTGTTTGTTGCATACAAAAACAGGTATCCAAAACCACGAACGTAAAGTAAATGGAAGAATGAGGCTGGACTTAGGAGTAGTAGCTATTACCCTTTACCTGTATGTAATTACAAAGAGAATTATGTATATATTAAGACTTATGGTGTAAACATATTATGGCATGCATATGTACTTAATGGATGGGTAAGTAAGATATTAATGTGTTTGTATATACATATGTTGATGGTTTATGGTTTTGCTGATTGTGATGAATTATAAAATTGCCTAGGTTGTTGCCTAGAGTATTGGAGTTAGAAGTTGATTATTGGGAGTGTGTTTTTGAACCTTTATAGGTGAGTTAGGTTAAAATTATAGTTGTTACGCTATCAAAATTTCTACCAAATAAATAGTAACTTTGTATCAAATGAATGATGAGTTTGCGACAACAATTAAATTGGCACATAACGGACCAACAATCTCATATGTTGTTTTACACTTGCTATCTATTTTTTGATCACTTGATATGGTGCATTGAAATTGATGACCTTGTGCTAAATCTGGCTTGTTTGTCTTAGGATGGATTTTTGAACTTTAACTTTTAGACACTTATTTCTAAAATTTTGACTTATGTAATGGCCACTAAGAGAACAAAGAATGCCGGTGCTCCTAGTCCTTCAGGATTACACATCTCACCTTCTGTTGATCCGAGCACTTTTGGGAGCAGTTTTGATCCAGAAAACACATACCACCACCACCACCTCCCTTATCACAATAATTTGAGCTTAACCTTGCTAAGGACAACAAGATTTTAAAGAAAGGGATAGAGCCCAACTGAACTCAGTTTTGAACTTATCAATTCAGGAAAGTTCTTTTATCTTACTCATGAATTGTTTTTAGTATTTTATTTTTGTTTTAGTTCGTTTAATTTGGTTTGTAGTTTGCATGCTAGGGATATAGTTAATTCAAATATCATGTATTGTACATTTAGCATAGTTCGACTTAGTTTTTTTCCTCAAAAATGAACATATTAAACTTTAACTTAAAATGAGCAGTTTTTAAAATCTTTGTTTAGCATTAAGACAAGTATGTTTTTAATGGAATTTTAGCTAGTTTAGCATTCAACTTGACTTATATTTGTTAGTCTCCATTTTTTATTCAGCATTGAAAGACCAGTTTTAAAATAGAAGAAAAAACTAGTGTATTGAAATAGTTGAGTAAGGAATTTTAGGACACTAGAACCTTCCTCATTACTCTTCGAAGCAATGAAACAACTCAAACAATTAAAAAGTGATCTAGGCAAATTTTTCATATTGAGCCATATTAAGACTGGTTACCTACCTTATTAGTGCATTTGTCCTTTGTTAGCCATTTTAAGCCTAAGGAGGCTTGCTTAATGCATGTCATATTTATTTTTCTTGTTACACTCATTTGTATACCATATAGCCTTAAAAGCCTTTATCTTTCCTTTTAAAATTGGCTATTCTAGCATTAGATAGATTAACTTTTGTTTGGTGTATTAAAGGGTGTAGTTAGAAAAGAATTTTAGTATTATTGTTAAGGGCTTATTGATGAAGTCAAGAAATTAGTGAAGATTTACCTTGTAACTACCCATGTAATCTTGTATTGCCAGCAATAAAGCTAGTAAAGAAAAAAAAAGAGAGAAAGAAAAAGAAAAGAAAGAAAGAAAATTTCGAAATAAAGCTAGCAATATATGAGAAAACTTTAAGTGTGGGGTGTTTACAAGGGAAGGGAATTATGACTACTAAAATGGTATGAATTGTGAAATTGAGAGGAGTTTCAATAATCTTTTCTCAAGAATGTTTTGCATATAAAGGGTTAAGCAAGCAAGTTTGGTTCAGTATTATATTTTTGAGTTAGAGCAGTGAAGTTTAGAAATATTAGTCTATTATATTTAAGAGTGCCTATTCTTTTTATCTATCCTTTATCCATTCTTTCTAACCATTGCCCTAACCACATTACAACCATTAAAGACCTAGTGATTCTAAGTTTGTTTTTGAGTTATTTAGTGGAGATGACTTTCAGGTTCCAGTGCTAAATAAGAGGTTTATGGTGTTTCTAAAGTTTCAAGTGCAAAACCACTTGTACACTTAGGTGTGCATCAATTCTAGAGTTTGATTATGAAATACATTGTTGTTTTGATTTTAAAATGCTTAAAATGTTTTAGTCTTACACACACACACACACATGGAAACTCGCTCATATTGTCTTACTTGAATTTAATCTAGTTAGAGTTTTGTTAAGTGTTCTTGTTAATTGTTAATCATGGTTTTGAAATGCATGATTCTTGGTTGATTATTTTGAGAAGTTTGTTTGTTCAAATTTGCTCGGGGCGAGCAAAGACTAAGTTGGGGTATTTGATAGCATTAAGTTTTATCTATGTTATTAGTGTGTTTTTAGGTGATTTAGTTGTTAATTTAGTGTTATTTTAGTTAATTTGGTGTTTAATTTTATTAATTGTAATTCATAAGGAGTTAATTGTAATTTGGTATTTTTAGGGGCTAAATTAAAGAAAAGAGGAAGGTAATTGAAGAAAGAAAGAGAATTGGAGCAATTATGTAATTTTGAAGTCAAGATTCACTTAAAGTGCAGAGCAAAGTACTCTCCCGAGTACTAAAAGCCCTCACCCGGGTATGTCAAATGCCTCACTCAAGTATCTCATGTACTCACCTGAGTGGAGCTGTTCTAAACACGATCAAACTCTAATTTCTTCTGATTTAGGAAGTATCAAGGCATCCAACTTCTTCTTTTGATAGTATAAAAGCGCACTTAAACACCAAATTTAGGGGGAGATCTACAGTAAAGTAGAGTTACGAATTTTTCTTCATAGTTAGCTCTGGTTTTCTTTAGTTAATTGTAAAGTAGTTTTTAGTTTAGTTTTCTTATTTTCTTAGTTTTCAATTCTCTAAAAGATTCAAGCTTTCTACTGCATGTTCTGAGAAGTCATCAAGAGCAAGTTGAAGCTTCATGAGTACTGTATCTCTTTAACCGGTGTCTAGCAAGTGTACTAGATTGGCTAGTAATATAAGAAAATAAGATTAAGACCCTGAATATCACACCCAAGAAAATATGAATTGCTAAGCAAAATATCTATAATTGAGTTTAATGTATCTGAGATTGTTTCCCAAGTTTTTTGAATTAAAAGCAAGAACTAAACTAAATTAATAGTAAAGCAAAACAAAAACTAGTTTTTTGAATTAAAAGCAATAACATGGTTTACTTTCTAAAATAGTTTGGTGACAAATATATTGGGAAAGAATACCAGCAAGCTATGGAGAGTGCATTTTGGAGGTTAAGATAAGGGAACAAAACAATATTAGAATATGAGCACCTTTGTATATATATGAAAGATTACCACATAACATAAGAAAAATTATGAAAGTTGTTTGACCAAGGCCTCCACAACAAAATCAAGGAAGCCATAGTAGTTCATGAGTACATAAATATGAGATCTCTAATTAAGGCAGCCACTAAAGTTGAGACAATGCAGTTAGATGAAGCTAGTAGGCAGGCTTGAGCACAGCAGAAAAGAAGACTGCCATAGTCAAGCGCCCCTAGTACCACCGGTATGAAACTTAGAGGCTCAGTAGCCCAGTTCTAAGTTCTAGCTCAGTCACAGGCTCAAAGTCAGAAATCTACAGCTAGGGCCACTATTTCAGTTGTTTCAATGGCCAGTACACCTAAGGGTGCAGGGAGAGGAAACATTCCCACTTGTGAAAATTATAGAAAAAGAAATTCAGGGGAGTTTTGGAGACTCACAGGAGCATGTTATAAATGTGGATCTAAATACCATATTCAGAAATATCATCTATTGGCACAATCGAAAGCTTCACCAGCATCCCAGCCAGATAGATCCAGTGTACCTACACCACAAGGTAGAGGTAGGGATGCTTCCAGTGGAACTTCTACAGTCAGAGGCATAGTTTAGTACTTGGTGAATTTGTTTATGCTTTAATTGACCCGAGATTCACACACTCATATATTAGCACAATAGTAGCTCAAGGGAAGGGGTTAGATATTTCACAATTAAATCAATATATCCTAGTGAGTAATCCCTTAGGGCATAATGTAGTAGTGAATAAAATATACAGAAATTACACTATTTAAATACAACAATATACCTTCCTTACACATTTGATATAACTTCAATTTTATGAATTTGACATAATCTTAGGTATGGATTGGTTACATGAGCACCAAGTCATTATTAATTTTTTACTTAAATGGATCACCATAAATACTTCAGAAGGTTAGGGCATCACAATTGTGGGTGAGAGATCAAATTTTCTCTCCAATGTCATATCAGCCACTGCAACAAAACATTTGATTAGAAAGGGTTATATAGCATACTTAGATAGCGTGCAGGAATCTAAAAAGGATGAACCTTAAATTAGTGACATACTTAGAGTATATGACTTTCCAGATGTTTTCCTTGATGAGTTGCAAAGATTACCACTCGACAGGGAGGTTGAGTTAACTATTGATGTTATGCTGAGTACAACATCTATTTCCATTGCTCCCTACATAATGCCACCAACAAAACTCAAAGAATTGAAAATCTAGCTGCAAGAATTACTTGGTAAGGGTTTCATTCATCCTAGTGTGTCATCATAGGGAGCACCTATTTTTTTTTTGTTAAAAAGAAAGATAGATCACTTCGATTATGTATTGACTACAAGTAGTTGAACAAAGTTAACATCAAGAACAAATATCCATTGCCTAGAATTGATAACTTAGTTAAAAAAAGCTAGTGTGTTCTCAAAGATTGACTTGAGATCAGGGTATTATTAGCTTAAAATAAAGGAGATAGACATACAAAAAAGTGCATTATGCACCAGGTATGAGCATTATGAGTTCTTGGTTATGCCTTTTGGACTCACTAATGCACCTGCAGCATTTATGGACTTGATGAACCACATATTTCACCCTTGTTTAGATCAGTTTGTGGTTATATTCATTGATGATATCTTGGTTTATTCTAAGACACTAGAAGAGCATGATAAGCATATTTGAATTATGCTGTAAACTTTGAGAGAAAAACAACCGTATGCTAAGTTTAGCAAATGTGACTTTTGGCTTAATGAAGTTTCATTCCTTGGCTATGTAGTTACAGCAGAAGGAATTAAAGTTGACCCTAAAAAGACAACAGTAATTGTAGAATGGTAACCACCTAAAAACATCATAAAAGTCAGAAGCTTCCTTGGTTTAGTAGATTACTGCATGAGATTTGTAAAAGGCTTTTCCTTGATAGCAGCTCCACTCACTAGACTACTGCAGAAGAATGTATGATTTAAGTGGACCAATAAATGCCAAGAAAGCTTTAAAAAGCTCAAAAAGATGTTGATAGAAGCACCAATCTTAACGCAACTAGAACTAGGAAAAGATTTGATAATCTACAACGATGTATCCCAAAATGATTTAGGTTATGTACTTATGTAGGAAAAAAAGGTGATTACTTATACCTCTCGATAGTTGAAAACTCATGAAAAGAACTACGCTACCAATGATTTAGAGCTTGCAACAATCATGTTCACACTAAGAATATAGAGACACTACCCATATCATGAAAAATGCTACATCTACACAAACCATAGAAGTTTGAAATACTTGCCTACCTAAAAGGAGTTTAATTTGAGATAGAGGCGATGGTTAGAACTTATCAAAGATTATGATTGCCTCATCAATTATCAACCAGGCAAGGCAAATGTAGTAGCCAATGCACTTAGTCGAAAACTCATGATAACCTTGAGGGCTACAAATGGCAGGTTAGCTATGGCTCAAAATGGAGTAATTATAGCTAAAATGCAAGCTAGGCCTAACCTTCTACAGGAAGTCAAAGCTACCTAGAGGCAAGATGAGTGGTTACTTTTTATTATTGATGAACTCCATGAAAAGAAGGATGACAACTACTCCATGAAGAATGATGAATGTTTATACTATAGAGGGAGAATTTATGTACCTAATCATGATAGAAGCTCACATCAGCAAGTATGTCATGCATCTAGGTAGCACTAAGATGTACCAAGATTTGAAAATTCATTACTAGTGGTTTGGTATAAAGCGGGACATAGGAGATTTTGTTGCCAAGTGCCTAGTATGCCAGCAGGTAAAGGAAAAACACCAGGTTCGCTCTAAATTGTTGCAACATATCACAATACCAAAGTGGAAATGGAACAAGATTACTATAGATTTTGTCGCTTGATTACTTCTCACCAGGAGATAACACAACTCTATATGGGTGATTGTTGATAGCTTAATGAAGTTTGCTCATTTTCTACTTGTGAGAGTTGATTACCCACTGTGACATGTGCTCTTCTTATCAGATTCAATTTCACCCCTAAAACTAAGGGATCATCAAACTCAATGGAGGGAAACCTTTTTCCTTTTCTTATCACATCAAGAAACGAAGTCAAGACTCATCTCCATTCCCTTAAGTAAACTTCTGGTCACAGATCGCCTCGTCTACACCTTGGTAACTTGGTCCCACTTTCAGGGTTTGGACAGGTTAAAGTTTCCCATTTCGAGCTAATCGGATGTTTCACGATAGGTAAGGGACTCAATTTGACTCATTAAGTCTCAAATTTCAAAAAGTATTAGATAGTGTCTCAGGGTGTCCCCACCCTATCATTGCCAATTGACAACCGAGAGGCATCTATTAGACATCACAAGGTTGATAAAAGGAGTCACCAACCAATAAAACATTAGGAAAAGGTGTTCCAATCTCGTAAGGCCAAAACCTAGATAGAGTTCAAAACTTTACTCTTATTTTTACCTTTGATGAATGTGACATAATGGCTTTCAGAATAATGATGTTATCTCCTTTCTTACACATGAGATTAGAGCAAAAAAATAAATTAAAAGCGTACCCAAGCATATAGGAAATCGGTAAATCATGGCATGAAAATAGAGTAATAAAATAGGCATCCATAAATTGGGTAATTCATTGTAACCTTTTTGATGAGGACATTGTCCTTGCATATGGATTATGAAGAAGCATTTTATTATAAGAGTTGAAGATAGGGACTTGCTAGTCTAAGTTATATTAAAAAAAGTCTTGTATTATTTAATTATATACAAAACCTTTTACATCCTTGAAAGCTAATTTTCACATGTGAGTTTCTTAAGAAAAAAATAGGACTTGGTCTATTTTATTAACAAAAGATTCCAATTCTTTAATACAAATATTCTTGTGATATTTTCCATTATGCGGTCAAAAAGCCTTATTGTAATAGAGAAGAGGGAATGTGAACTTACATGAATCGCTCACCTGGCTACTCTCACGAAAGTTTATCCGTGAAAATAATAACGACAATATTATTGACAACAGAGATAGATACCAAAGGGAGAATGAAGTAGATAAATAGAGATAAAAAAGGGAAAACAAAATCTTGAGTATACGTCGAAGAATGCACTGACGTGCATTAGACGACGTACGATCGACTTATTTATTTTTAAAAGGGTGGAAAAGCATATTTTTGGCCCTACATCACGTGATGCGTAGGTGTGCATCAAGTGATGCGCGACCATACCTACCATATAGAGGTTAGTTTTTCCTTCATTTTAAAGTAAAGTCCTTATCGACAAACAGGTACAAAAGGGAGAAAAAAAGGGGTCGCTAGACATAAAAAGTGATTTTTAAATTAAGCTTTCTAAAATAACTAACTTTTAAATGAAAGAAATGAAATTTAGAGACAACATCCTATTGCTTTCCACCACACAACAAAATGCCCTTAAAGAGGGTTTCATAACCTAAATTTAAGCGAAAATAAATATACGATGAAAATGTGGCCAATAAATAAGCTTTATAACATAAAAATGATAAATGTATAAATTTTATACTGTTAGAAAACTAAATGAGGAGAGAAAAGTTTTTATATTACCTTCAGTATACTTACTCGATTAAATAGTCAAATGTTAGGTTCTTGGATCTTTCCCGTGTTGAAATAGTTAAAAACTAATTTTAAATTAAGGAAATAAGTTCTAAAAGAAAACTTTTAAGTTTTAAAAGCTCTAAACTTTACTCTCTGAAAGAAAGTTCTCTCAACCCCAATTTTTCCAACCTTCTTGAAAGTTTTTGGCCAAAATGTTATATGGAGAGGATTGCACCGGCATGCAAACCCTTTGTACGGATGTGTAATCCCAAAAAGTCAGCCAACTTATCAAATTGTTTCTAAAAAATTGACCTGTTTTTCACTTGCAAGACCATATAAACAGCTTGCATGGGTGTGCAAATCGAGTGTACAATCCATTTACACAAGTGTGCAAGGCCAAAAAGCTACTGAAAATGACTTTTAAACCCTCGATCAAAAATATTTCTCATTATTCAACCCCTTTGCTTCCCTTAAATGCCTGAATTAAGCATAAAATACTTTCAAATATTTTTAAAAAAGGTTTTATAGAATGTAAAAGACCTCATAATCCTCGATCTGCTATCTTTCAATGAGCATTTTTCCTCACTAGGTAACCCTGGCAAAAGCCTCTTTAGGACCTAGTGTCTACAGTGGCCCCCAACTTTGGGGAGGCTAGTACATAAGCCTGCCTAAGTGAGCTAAAGTTCAAAGTAAGAGAAAGGGTACTTACCCAAGGAGGCGATCTCCCTATTACTTCTTAAGTATGCTTAAGGAGTGACTGACACAAGCCTGTGGCGCATTCTTTTAGTATGAAGGCAATTTCACTTCTGCGGCTATACCTTAATTTGAAGGAAAATCCACTCTATGGCTATACTTTGGTTTGAAGGTAATTCCACTTTGTGGTTATACCTTGACTTAAAGGAGATTTCATTTCTATGCCATACCTTATTCTAAAGACAATACCACTTCTGCAACTATGCCTTGATTTGAAGGCGATTTTGCATCTATGGTTATGCCTTAATTTGAAGGCAATCCCACTCTATGGCTATACCTTATTCTGAAGGCAATTCCACTTTTATAGCTATGCCTTAATTTGAAGGCGATTCTACTTTTACGGGTATGCCTTGATTTAAAGGCGATTTCACTTCTACGGTTATGCCTTAATTTGAAGGTGATCCTAATATATGGCTATACCTTGTTCTTAAGGCAATTCCACTTTAACAGTTATGCCTTGATTTAAAGGCAATTCCACTTATATGGCTATGTCTTGATTTGAAGGAGATCTCACTCTGTGGGTATACCTTTATTTGAAGATGATCCCACTCTGTGGCTATACCTTATTCTGAAAGCGATTCCACTTTTATGTCTATGCCTTGATTTGAAAGCAATTTTGCTTTTGCGACTATGCCTTAATTTAAAGGCAATCCCACTCTATGGCTATACCTTGATTTAAAGACGATCCCATTCTGTGGCTATACCTTGTTTTGAAGAAAATTTTACTTTTACGACTATGCCTTAATTTTTACAAAATTTTTGTGTATGTTAGAGTTGCTTGGATTTGGAGTTGATCGCATGACCACTTACCCCCTACAATGGAAAGGGAGCAATCACCGGCAACGGTCATGAGGCTGCATTAGTTCATGTTGTACCATCGATTTTATACTTCTTGTCCTACATTTGTAGTGGTTAAATGGGAAATTGTTGCCCTATGTGTGGCTTGAATGAGATAGCTTAGTTATAATTCATTACTCACGTAGTTGTGTGTGAAGTGTTAAGTTCGTTGTTATTTTTGTTTATATAATTTTTTTCATCATTATTTCATCATCCATTTTTGCCTTCTTCCCCCCCCCCCAACCTTTATTTTATTTATATGTGTATATGTTTTGCCTTAGCCTTCAAGTTGCGATCAAAATATTTTAAAGTTTTGATTAACTTGTTAAAGGTAAGCATGTTACCAAACAACATAATGCAATAAATAAGTAAGTGAACTCTAACAAACATAAAAAAAAATAATGTCAAGTCCAAAATAAATCCTAAGTAATAAACATCATCCCAAAATAAACATCCATGCAAAAGTATTAATATAAAATGTATGTTTGATAAAAAAAAATATAAATGATATCATTTTTTTAAAGTTATGGACTATTGGGCCTTAATGCAAGCTGTAATCGATTAGATCCTCTAGTGGTGAATGTGAACGATGCCTATAGAATGGTGGGTTCAGCGCCTATCTTTACGATGGTGGTGGAGCAGATGGGCCCGACTACATGGGTCGTATGAGGTGAACAACAATAAGGTTGAGAAACTCATCAAGAAAACCTATTAGGTGTGTTCCATCTCCTCTCAGATTCCAGTCAAATCAACGACTAACACTGTGAGCCAACCAATAACTGTCCCATCTATACCTGTGAAATACCCCCTGAAGTCAGTGTGAAGCTTCTCAATCCTCTTCTTGACCTTGTCTCTATCCTCCGTGACCTTGCCTCTTATAATCTAGAATGCTCTCAATCCTTTTCTTGACCTTGCCTCTAACCTCCGTGACCTTGGCTCTTACCATTTAAAATGCTATCTCTAAAGCCTGAATCCTCTCTGTAGCCTTCTGCACAATGACATCAACCTGCTTGATTCCTTTCCCTGCCTCATCCATGTCATCCATCAACTGGCACTGGTGAGCCTGGATGTTATCAAATCTTTTCAAATACAACTCATGGTGCCTAACTTGCTCCTGGCATATCACCTATATATCAATAGCCATAGCAGTCTGAGATACTACTATATTCTGAAGACTTTGTAATATGGCATCCCATGGAGCTATGAGAGTATCTGGCTATGGTGGAGGGGGCACTGAAGCTGATGTCACACCTAGATGACCAAACCACCTAAACTGTCGCCTCGCCTAGCTAGTGTTGCAACCTTCCTAAGTGTTCTAGTATGGCATGGCTCAGGTCAACCTGCCTCTCTATCATCATACCCCACAAGTTGCAATTCTCTATCACATTAATGGCACTAAGGCTACCTATCCTCCCCAAATAAGAGCAAGAGAAAACCTTCTGAAGGTATCGAAGTAGTTGTGATCTTAACATAGTCAACTTTGCTCTCCTTTGGAAGTAAGTGATACCGAGGCATACAATGGCCTCCCACATGTAAGGCATAATGGATCTGCCTGGCCTAACTACATTCTCCCCTTTAGGTAATCCTAGGATCTCGATGAAGTGTTTGCGAGTCATAGTGTGACGCGCGCCGAAGCCATGCTCATTTTTGGGTTTGGCTCTCAGAGGCCCACTTTTAGGGTCCAAAGAGGCTCACTATTAATCATAAATTGGCTACTTCGCAATAAAAAGGGATCAAGCCCAAATTATTATTGATAGTCAACCTATGAAGGTGTCTACTAATGGGCCTAAAAAGGTAGGTGTCATGGAGTCACCACCCAACAGAATGTTGGAAAATGATTCTCAACCTTTTGATGCCCAAACAGAGAT
Organism: Excoecaria agallocha; assembly: GCA_037975025.1. Taxonomy (NCBI): domain Eukaryota; kingdom Viridiplantae; phylum Streptophyta; class Magnoliopsida; order Malpighiales; family Euphorbiaceae; genus Excoecaria; species Excoecaria agallocha. The sequence goes on from CM075816.1 coordinate 6,454,442, forward strand.
TGGTGTTCAGGACGTCACTCTTATTAGGCATCTTAGTTATGTGTTATTTTATAATTGGGTTTTAAATATTCATCCATTCTCCTCTCTCACACGATGCATTTGCGATGAAATATTAGTAAACATCCCAATCAAATAAAGAAAGCAGTACATAGATAAAGTTCTACTTAACTTATTACATAAGCACATCATCCCAAATAAGAGAATAATATAAAAAGGAAGACAGATAAATATCATACATAAAACAGGCTGTTAATTAGTTTGGGAACATTGGTCCTGTAATGCCCTTAACGAAACCTTAACGGAACAGTACTCTCTGATTTGCCTGAATTTTTTTTACACCGACAATCAATCTTATGCAACCATAAGTTATCGAAAATTCGGGTAGCTGTTAAAAAAAACTTCTGAAAACAAATAATACACAGCCTCCAAAAGGCACGATAATTTATTATAGTCAACAGATACATAACATTCCATAAATCGCATACCCATCATAATCATTTACTGACATAACAATAATTACTATGCATACAACAACAATACAAAATACAATCAAGTCTTACTATCATTAGCTGAGTATATACATGCCAAAAATACCTAAAAGTCTAGACAATTCTTTTCTTCAAGCTTCCCTCCGTTGTGTACTATGCTCCAACTCCTCTTCAAAACCTGCACGCAGTAAAAACTACGTGTTGAGCACTAGATATGCTCAGCGGTGACTATCAATTCTAGAATTTCCAAGTTAAGCATAATTATCATATTTATGCTAATTTTTACGTTAACTAGTCAATTCTTATTTTGTCTTGCCAACGTTCTTTTTAATAATTTTGACAGTCTTTTCAGTTTATTAACAACATTTTTGGTAGTCTTGTTACTTGAATTCTAAACAGTTCAATTTACTTCAAAACATTTCTTTTGTCATTGCAATTGCAAAAGTTATGTTTCTTTTCTTACTTCTACTATTGCTCTTATTTGACTTAACTTTAACTTTTTCTATTCAAGTTCCTATTTAATCAGGTCAATACAATCATTAATTCTTTAATGATTTACATTATTATTTGCCACTATAATGGTAAATTTTCTATTCAATACTTGATTTCTTCATTAGTCACAATTTATCCATTTTAATAGCAAACCTACAATTTCTGTTGTTTATTTCTTTATATCACTTTGGCCTTTTTATTGATTTATCAAAAGACACTAATTAACACTTTATCATTTACTGCTCAGCAGTATTATTACTTAGCAACTTTGCAATTAAGTATTTATTTTCTTATTTCATTACAAAAAAATACTATTTAATTTACTTATTGTAAAAATCGTCATTTTTACTTATTATTTGCAAACTAGTCATTTTTATGGAAAATTACATTTTAATTCCTATTGGTCGAAAAACTTCATTTTTAAATAGTTTAGCTATAAAATGATTATTTTATCCATTTATAAGCATTTAATAATAAATTTTCTCATTGATTTCACTTTTTTGGAAAAATTACAATTTTGCCCCTGAATTTATATTTTCTTTGACATTAGTCCTTTTTCACTTTTACTCATCAATCTTTCATTATATTTTTACATTTTTAGCACTATTCTTTCTTTATGCCCCTAGTGTAATACGACAGGACTCTCAAATAGAATATATGGGACATGGACCCAAAGGTCCCACTAATAGCAAAATGACCCCAAGGAACCTTTCTCTAAAAAGCACTGCACTAATACTTTCACTTTTACATTGAAGCTATGAAGATCGGAGATCCTACCCATAGCAAAGCAAGTCGCCATGATTTGCACCGCAGTATAGGGTGTTTCTATGGCTAGCCAATTATATCATGAGTAAGAATATCACTACCTAACTATTGCTAAGGGCAAAAACAATCAATTAATTTTCAAAATAATTTTTCATATTTCAATAATTTTTAATTTCTTTCATTTTTCTTTAACCAATACACTTTGTCAATCGTACTCTTTTAACGCTTTCAACATACAATAACTTTTCCCTTTTCGATTACTTTTTCTTTCCAATCATTTTTGTGTGAATTATTTTACAATAATTCACTATAAACATTTATTATTTTTTTTTCCAATTTTTAGCTAATTATTTTCTCAATACTTTTTCATTTTTTGTGAATTATGTCAGAATAATTCACTCTTTTCCTTTCTTGGCACTTATTGAATTATTTCTTTATAATTCAATAATGTACTTTTATATTCATTTATTTTCTTTTTGACTTTTAACTAATTCTTACTTTTTCAGTCTGAATTTACGATTATTCGAAATTCGGAGTACTTTTATACGGGTTGTAAATTATTTATAATAATTTACTATTTTATTAGAATTAAGAATTATTTGGAAATAACTCAATACGGTTACTTCACTTATTATACTTTTTATTTTCCTTAAATCCGTCATTTGACTTTTTCATTTTCTTTATATAGAATATAAATTAATTTACTAACTTTTGCTTGTTTATTGAATTATTTTTCTATAATTTAATATTTTCACTTAAGCATATTCACTATGTATTTTTCAAACATATTCTCATAAATCACATAAATTCTATAAAAATTTATGTGAACAATATTCTTTAATTCTTATCATTTTTACTCATTTTATGAATTATTTCACCATAATTCATCATTTACATTATATACTTATATTTTTCCTTAGCTTCAAAGCTGTTGAATAAATTTCATAAATTTTCTAAAAATTCATGGACATTATATTTCATGTTTTACCTTATTTTATTGCTTAATTTCATCAAATTGCTTATTGTACACATTCATTTTCTTTAACAATGGATTTCGGCCCTTAAGAAAATTCTCCTTAAAAATTTATTTCAATTAAATTAAGCTTATATTTAGGCTTAATTAAGGTTTAATTGTATTATATTAAGGGTAATTGCAATATACGTACATTTTTATAATTTTTTTCTTAATTACATATTCAATAAATATTCCAAAAATATTCACATAATGTCTATAAATTTCACAAAAATTTGTACATGCATTATTTCACATATACTATTAAATTAAGGCTTAAATTTACTAAAATACTTAACATATAAATTTTTTTCCTCAAGAATTTCGGCCACTTCACTAAAATTTCCTATAAAATACTTTTCATGCAAATTAAACATTCTTAACACATTTAATTAGGGTCTAATTACACTATTATACAATTAATTTCAAATTTAATCAATTATACAAATTTTTTCTTAATAAACCCTAAGTAAAATCATTAAATTAAATGGAAAATACTAAGATTTAGTAGTCACTAACCTCATACTTGCCATTACCGCAAATCGCGATTTGAGACTTTTTTTCTTACTGGAATTTCCTATTATTTATATTATTTATTAGTATTATTTAAATATTGTAAATATTCTTTATTATTTTTTTATTATTTTATTAATTTATTAAATTAATAGTAAATTCATAGTAATCGAATTATTAACATGTTTCTAGCGATTCACATGGCATCATCAAATGATACAAGTCTTGGATAAGAATCTACAACGCACTAGAACGCCCTTGTTGATGATCCTTTATCCGACAGTCTTATCCAGACCTGAAATGTTTTGTATCTTTAAAAAAAAGGACTTCATAAATTTCAACTCGAATAATGATTTGGATTGTTAATCATTCCAATTTCCAATGGGGATTTCTTGTTTTGCTCAAAGATGTTCATTTGTATTGTATGATATCTATCACAAGGTTTTTTTGCACAAACTTCATTTTTTAGCCTTGAACCCATGAAAATAATTTTTCCTTAAAATTATCTTCCATAGCCAAAATTTTCACCTCAATTTTCACCAAGATAAACATCATTTTAGCTCAAAATAATCTCAAAAACATACTCTAGGCACCTAAATCTATCTATAGGTGCCTTGAAATCAAATTAAAAACCAAGATTTCACTTACCTAAAATTAACCTCTATGCCTTTAATCCTTATTTTTCTTAGCTTTTCTCCCTTTAATCTTTGGTTTGAACTTGGATCTAGCAACTAGAAAGGGTAATGAACATTTCTTATGCTTGGATCAAGGTAAGAAAGTGAAGAACTAAAGAATAAATTTGTGAAAGAAGTAGAAAGCAAGGTTTTGGCCACCCAAAAGAAGAGAAAGCTGCTGGACGTGGGATATTCTGGAACAAAGGAGTGGTTTCTTCCCCCTTTATGTACTCCATTCATTTGGGCTTGGGCTTGGATTAGGTATAATGGGCCTAGATTAATTAATCAAGCCCATTAACTACCCAATAACACATTTTAATTCATTTATTTCACTTTCAAATTTCAAATCACTTCAAAAATAATTTCATAATTTTTATCACCTTAAAAATATGTTGCACGCAAATTTTCAGCTCGATCGGAACCCATTTCCAGTCCGGTTCAATTAAATCGGTCCAATCCAAAAATATCGGTATTACAGAAAAATTTACTTTTTATAGCCAAAATAATCTATATATTATTTTGGGCTTAACTACAATTTTTGAAGTCCATTTTCTATTTTTAAATATTTATACAAAGTTGAGTTAGTTCCACAATAATAGAAATTGATCCACTACCTTTTTCATATTTTTTACTTTTAAAAATTCATTTGATCTCAATTTCACTTTAAATTTCAATCATGGACTCACTATGACCAATATTTTTTATGGTCCAATAAAATATTGTTCACTTTTGATGTACTTTTCAGCTCGAGAAATACTATTCACTATCGAAAAATACTGTTCACGGTTAACCCAGTGTTGAGGCCATTATAGGTCCCCTTATGCACATTTACAAAAATGCTTTATTATATTGTGAATTTGGGCAAAAAAACTAGACATTGGTCCACATTTATTTAAAAAAAATCCAATTAATTAGTAAAAATGATTTAAGTGGAATTTTATCATTTTACATGTAAAAAAATTATTTATTAATACTTATAACATCCTCAAAATAATACATCTAAAATAATAATAATAACACTATGAGAATGAGTAAATAAATAACAATATAATATGCTAAAAGAAAAAATGAAATAACCCGAATAAAAAAAGCGACCAGAATGGGAGCATGACTTCCAATGCAAATTCCATACATCCTCCATAGCTATGAATAAATAAATTGCTCAAAAGAATAAAGCAAGTAAACTAATTAGCATCAACCATAAAAGAATCCATACACACAAATAAGGCAATTACAGGTACAACAGCACGAATAAAACATTCTATATTTTACACAAATATGGCATAAAAAGACATTGAAATAAAAGGCATTAAAGGACCTAAAAAAATGAAAATAACCTAAAAGAAACTCCAGGGACAGCCTAAAGGAAGTGACGGACGCTCAAAAAAGAAATAAGGGACAGCCAAAAAGGAAGCAGAAGGACGTCCTATCCTTCGAGTAGGGATGGCCATCCCTCACACCTTTCCGTCCCTCACTTACAGAACTAAGAAAAAATTATAGGACGGAAGAAAGAAAAAAAAGGAAATTATACAAGTAGATATTTTAGCCCTAGATATACAATAATTAATCACCAAATCATGCTAAAATATGTTAAAACTCTAAAAATTGAATTAAAATTGAGAAAATACATAACATTACATGTTAAAAGGAAGAACGTTAAACCAACAATGGAGGAATCTCTTTTAATAACGATGCCTTCAATATGTCACATAAACTAACAACGAATCATATTTTAACAAGAATAGCATGTTACTCAATTCTCCAAAATTAAAATAGATTAATTTAACGTCCAAATAAACATGCAATTGAGTGAATAAATGGTAAAGAGAGAAAATATAAATGAGCTTAGAATATTATCCTTAGAAGATATTCTAACTTTGTGATTTTTGAAGTCCAGATCTCTGCTCCGAATCGTGTTCCTTGATTCTTAAAAGAAGTATGAAATTTGTTTTGTGTGTGAAAAGATTGTTAAGGCATAAAGCTTTTAGAGAGAGAAAATAAATTAATTTTCTTCCTTCTCTAATGGCTTTTTCTTAAAGAATGATGATTCCCCCCACCCCCTCAAAACCTTAATCTTTTTATTTTTATACCTAAGATAGAGTTTTAACCTAATCACAACTCAAAAATAACCATATTATGAAATCAAAATCTCCAAAATCTGGACCTGATATCTATCTAAAAAACCTTCCTCTTTTGAAATTCCAGAAAAACATGGGAAAACTGGGTTTCAACCTAAGGACGGACATCTGTGAGTGAGGGACAGTTGTACCTTATCACTAAACCCCATATTTCCCAAAATACCTTTGTTTTACACTATCCTGAAGGTTGTGACCCATAAATAGTTGCCCCTCAGGTGACAGATGGCCATTTGTCACCACTGTCTGTCCTAAAATAGGGTTTTTTTACTCATTTTATTAAAACACTAGTAAAAGTTTTGAGAGTTTTTTAGAGAATCATGAAAATCTTTAAGAGAAAGCGAATAATCCACAATCTGAGCTTTAAGATCCGAACTCACTATCAGTAATACACTATTTCCTTATTATTAGGTAACCCTGATCTATATTGCCTTGGGTTACAGTGTCTACACATGAATATAGGATGGCCCTAGATGCGGTAAGTGATGACACCCTCCTTAGTATCTAGTCGCTACTGGCCCAAGTAGTGAAAAATGGCCCAGAACTACCGTGTCATCTCTAGGTAGGTCCTGTATGCTCCTACATAAAATGTTATCCATCCTACTTGGGCCAAAAGCCCATCTACCTCCTCAATCAATCGAAACTAGTCCAATAGCCCTCTAGATATAAATCGGCTAAGAAATATACGGACTCTTGCTAAGGTTTGGTATCGGGTTGCTTGTTTCGGTGTCATCCATATCAAAAATACGAGGTCCATAACTTGCAAAAGACATATTTATGCAATCAATCATAATGATTATTGAATAGAGTTATTTAGATGTCAACACTATTCATGTGTAAATTTCGACAACATTTCGGCTTAAAAAACCTAAGCCCAAACTTGCACAGAAGTTTAATGGCTAAATAACACATAACTCATCCTAACCCATATTTAGTTGTCTAGCAATCATGCAAAGGTTCACAAAACAACACATATAAACATTATTCCATGCTATTAATTAATCATTATATTGTTATAATCATTTATGCCACTACCATTATTCTTATTATTATCATCATTATTTACATGCTTTATGTTTTAGGATGTATACCTAGACAAGTACACACATTGATGATTCAATTGCATACATGCGTTTATGTACACCTCACCATTAACATGTCACTATTATTTACATATTTGTAATTACATCATATGCTCGGTCATATTGTACATTTTCACAAAAAGGGAATTTTTCATCCACCATCTCTTATTATTTGTTTTTTTAGTATTCTATTATTTATACTATTATTGTTTTCTTTACTTTATTTACCTTATGTCCTCTCTTTTTTTATTTATATTTTACTTACAACACGCAAAATTAACAACTTAATATCTATTTATCCAAAATATTTCAAAAATACTTTACAATATGTGATAAAGCCAAAGGTTTTGTAACCTGCTTAATTATGTATTCTCAAGTCAATTTTTATTTCTACATAGGGTATATGTTCTGCCTACATATATTTATTCTTAACACATGAAAAAATAATAGTAATAATAATAATAAATAAATAAATTCATAAAAGAATATGCAGTGACTAATATACACCATCACATTCATTCATAACCATTTTTATTCCAACATCAAAATAAAAAATTGACAACAACATTGCATTACACATACTTACAGCAACTTATACTAATATTCTCATGTCATTGCAACATCATTAAATGCATAAAAATGAGAAGAAATTGGTGAGCATACCTTTTTTGGCTTGGAAATAAAAATTTGATGAAAATGTGCGAATGAGATATATAAACATCCATGGCACGAAAACCCAACAATCTACCTAATCGAATTTGCGAAATGGCATCAAACAAATGAGAAAAAGTCAAAAAACTGTAGCTGCACTCGTTGGAATTACGAAAAAGAAAAAGAAAAAGAAAAAGAAAAAAAAAGAAGAAAATAAAACCACCCAGTTTTTATAGCACAAAGTTTTGCTTGGATGTGCAAAGGGTTTACACAGCTGTGCAAGCCTTCCAAGGTTATGTAAACTCAATGCACAAGCATGCAAAGTGGAAAATTACGAATTTGAAAAGATTTAAACGTAAATCCTTCCCATGCATGCAAAAACCTACATAAACAGTGATCTTGCATGAGTTTTAGCCCAAACTTATACAAAAAAAAAATAATGATTTATCCCAAAACATTACCAAAATCATAATTTTACAATTTTTGTAATTTATTTATCTCTTAAAATAATTTTATTTTTATTTATTTATATGAGCCCATTTCACATTAACATTCGTGTACCAACAAATGAATTTTTTGTCGTATTCTACACATTACACTATGTTCAAATTTGGAAAAATTTTACTACACTTTTATTATTATTTACCTTTATTTACTTATTATCATCATTATTCTCATTTATTTACAATCCTCATGTAACCGGACATGTGTACAAAATATACCCACTGAATTGTTAAGAGTTAATGATAACATTCATCATCTTGAATAGCGAATCACCTTGAAGTTTGAAATCAAATAAGTAATCTACAAAAATGTTACATAGAAACAATGCATGTAGTGGTGATGGAGTGATGCAGCATAAGTTGTAAAACTTGCAAGAGTGTCTTTTACTGTTCATCTTTACTAGGTGGTAATTAGGGCTCACACACAGGCGTGTAAACAGGTTTACACGACCGTGCAAACTAATATATAAATAGTCTTTCGAATTTTTGGCGCCCATTTCTCACAGATCTTATCCACTATGTCTTGTTCCATATTTCACCTTTCTACATGGTATTCCTTTGATTTCCATTTCATTTTACTCATATGACTTATTTTCATAAATGTTGGCTCTGCTATGTAATGATTACTCAACTTAGGACAATCCTATTATGTCTCCTTATTTTAACCTATACTTCCTTTGTAGAGTGGAGCTCAATGAAGATCTTCTCATCGCATCCACTCGCCACTAAGACCTTCATTTTCATGTTTTTCATTCAACAACATAGAGTTATACCCTTTGTATGAGGAGTTTGTAGCCATTCTTAATGTCCCTTTTTTCCAGGCACTCTTCTTTGTGTGCCAAACTATGTTCCCAACTATCCTCGAGAGGCGATCCATGCTTTAGAGATCGAGCCTTTAGACATTTGAGTTCTGGCAAAGCCATTGAAGCCTGTCATTCTCAATCTCCTTTTTGATAGCCTGTACTATTTTAATGGGAATGAGACATATGCTATTAGTGCCACCCTCTTTATGTGTTTGGCTTATTACTTGTGCATTACTAGTAAGAAAGGCATCCTAGGGGACTGCCGCCTTTTTGACATTGTCAATAGCATCCACGAAGGATTAAACCCCTTCCCTCTGATCTTGGCCGAGACTTTGTTCAGGTTGGAAGTGTGAGGACCCAATTAGGCCCTAGTAAAATTCAAGGACATAATCCTAATTATAAATGTTTAAACAAGCTTAATTAGATGAATTATTATGAGTTTATATTTATTGAAGGATAAACTAGTTATTTATTTCTATGTGTAATTGAAATAATATTTTATTTCAAGGATCAATTGGGATGTAAGTGTTATTAAGTTAACATTAATTATGTGATGAATATTTGAATTTTATAATGGTATAATTAAAAAGGGAAATACAGTTTGAGGGCTTAATTAAAATAGGATATAAACTTAAAGGTTAATGTTAAAAATGTGATGAATATTTGAATTTTATAATGGTATAATTAAAAAGGGAAATACAGTTTGAGGGCTTAATTAAAATAGGATATAAACTTAAAGGTTAATGTTAAAAATAATAAATGAGTGGGGTCAATTTTATAAGAGATAGCATACGATGGGGTAAAATTAAAAGAAAGAAGATAAGTTGTGGGTCAATGTTAGACATACAAGAAAGTGAGAGGCAAAGGTGTAACATGCAAGAAATTGAGAGAAATTAGTGGAACATGCAAAATCTTGAGGGACCAAGAAAGAAAATTTCCTTGCCACTATATATATACTATATTTCATGTGAAAGAGAAGATATGGGAGAGAGGGACGGCATTTTGAGAGTGAGATAACAGAAATTCTTCTTTGCTCTCTCTCTCTTGTGTTCATGGTTAATCTCTTAAAGAAACCAAAGAAGGAATTCTTGCATGTGGATTTTTGAAGAACAAGTTAGTGTATATCTACAAGGTAATTAACTTAATTAAATGATTCTTCTCCTCCTTCTCCATCTTCTTGTATTGGTTAATAGTAGATGGAATTAGATGCTGAAAGTTTGTGTTAATGGATGAAATTATTGTGAAAGGACAAGAAGGAGAAAATTTAAATCGTGAAAGAAGAAGATAGTGAGTGACAAAGGAGAAATTACAAGAAGATTTGAGTTGCATGTCCAGGTATGGGAATTTAGGGCTGTTCATTTGCATGTGAAAGTATTTGCTGGAATATGTTGTGAATTCCTTTGACTTAGTGACAGAAATTTAGGGTTATTATTTTCTAGGTTTTATCGAAACGAGATAAAGAACAGAACCAGTTGTGAGTGTCTTTTCCGAGTCGTGAAGCTCTTCACGAGTCGTGAAATATTGTCCGACTCATGAAGCCCTTCACGATTTGTTCACCCTTTCCCTCTGGGTCACTCGTGAATGTTAGTTTCTCACTCGTGAACCCCTTCACGAATGGTGAAATGTAGCCCTTTTTCTCCACTCGTAAGCCCCTTCACGAGTCGTGAAATGTAGCCCTTTTTCTCCACTCGTGAACCCCTTCACGAGTCGTGAAATGTATCCCTTTTTCTCCACTCGTGAGCCCCTTCACGAGTCGTGAAGTTTAGTCTTTTTACTTCACTCGTGAGCCTCTTCACGAGTAGAACATTTCTTCATGACTGATTGACCTATCTGGATTGTTTTGCTCATAAGTTGAGCTATAGAACAGAAAATTGAGTGATTCATTTTGCGTTGGAAACTAGACTTCCATACCTATATTTCATATGAAGAAACATAAACTTAAATCTGTCTCTAAGTATATGGAATTTAGGGTTGAATCCGGACTAGTTTCCCTAAACTGCTAATAGAAACAGACTTTACAATAATGGGCATAACTTTTAGTAGAGATGTTGAAATGCTACAAAATAAAATTCTGATGAAAATAGAGACATGAAATTCTAACTTTTATGAAGAAATGTTGGTCTATATCCTTTTAAATTTTACGTTATGAATTTTCTAAGTGACAGACCACACTGTTTTAGTTTTAAAAATAGCCTATAGTATTTTCTCAATAACTCGAGCTATAGGTCAGATATTAAGATGAATTTTAATGCTATGGAAACTAGACACATAGGGGGATAATATTGTAGAAGATAATTTTGCCTAAATATGACATCTTAAATTTCAAATATGGCTCACAAGTCGAGTTCAGAATGCTGCCCTGTGCAGATTTTCTTTAACGTACTTTATTTTATGGTTTTCAATTAGTTAAACTAAATATGTATTTATGTGATTACAAAATGAATTGGATAGGGCATGTAATATGACTATTAAATAAAAAATTATATGTATACATATACTTTCGCACGTGTACATAGGTAACGACTAGTGAGGAATATATCTAACATATATTTGTGATTAAATTCGTACATAATTGTTATATGCAAGGCTAATGTTTGTATATACTCTTATGATGATATATGTTCAGTTATCATTAAGCAATGTCTAAAATAGAAATACATGTAACTAGGAATGTAAATCAAGTTATGATTACATATGTATAGCTTAACTACATGTTGTTATGATAAATTCATAGTTATATGGAAGCACATTGAATTAAGTATGGCATGTAATATGATTGTCGATAAAGATTTACACATATTTATATTTATACCTAAGTAAGGGTTGTTGGTAATGATGAGTAAAGTGAAACGTATGAATATGCCTTTACTTAATTGAAATGACATGATTAAGCCTATGTGTTGTCACATGTTAACATGCTGAAATACAGATCTACAATGCTATAGACTCCATTATAGAAATTTCATTAAAGCATATAATGGTAATGTTATATGAGACTATGTATATAAGTGTATGCATTAGAGAAGGAGTATCTTGTTATGTGAGTTTTATATGAGAAAATTATATGAATTGTTTATGAATTGTGCATATATGTATATGTACTAAAGAAGATATATAGATTTTACATGATTATGTACGGGTACAAATGACATCATACAGTATAGTCTTGACATACGGAATAATTACATGATCGAATAGCATTACAAGAACAGAATAGTAATGCCCAACAGCGAAATGTTTACAGGTTTACAGGAAGCTATACATAAGCGCATTTATGAGTACATTGTTTATGGTTATACTAGAGTATACATGTGCATATAAGAATATGATTGTATAAAGAAAAGATAAAGTAGATTTTATTACCTGCGTCGAGTCTAGGAAGTGGATAGATAGGTATGCCTATAAGGGTACCTTGCAGCTGCGATATTTTCAACCCCGTTTGGGTTATAGTTAACCCCATTTGGGTGACTAAACAGACAGATATGGTCCCGTTTGGATCAGTTTCAACCCCGTTTGGGTTGCAGTTAACCCCGTTTGGGTGACTAAACAGACTTGTACCTTCAGGTACCACCGTATAACCCGTTATCCACCTCTTTAGAGTAGTGCAGGCTTTATACCAAAGTTAAGAAAAGTTTGATGTTCAACTTAAAGTTTTATGAAGTATGACAACATAAATTGATTTCATAATCTAATTTATATGTGAAATTCCTTTTCAGCACATATGGATATTATGATATTAAAAGATGTGGCGATATACACTTTTGCATGATTATCGTATATAGAAATAGTATGTGCAGAGTTATATAAATGAACTAGTGCATCATTAATATCAAGTTGTGGACTATAATAGAGATAGTATGTTTTCTATAGTAATATGTTACTTGCTTTAGGTAGATAAATGATTTGCAAGATTCATCATGTATGAAAGCTATGAAAAAAATGTTTTGCTGTAATAAATGTTCTCTATAACAATGGAATATAAGAGCTATGTATAGGTATTCATGTTGGTAATTGCTTTCAAATTAATACATTGGGTTATTTGTTTTCCCTATATCTACTCGTTCTTGCTCTTTATTGAGAATTGATAAATGATAAACTTTCATAGTACTAATGCTCTATCTTACTTTCGAATATGCATATGTCCTTGTTGATCATAGCTCATATGTGAATATGTATTTGTATATATTCCTGGTATACGAAAGTATGTAGTAAGTGGAAGGAATGACTAAGTATAAATAGTGGTATATCATTCAATGAATGAATTGCAAGTTTAAAGGATAAACATGCTTATATGATTAAATGTTGTGTATATAAAGCATTAATGTCGAATTTGGTTATCTTGTGTGGACTTATGTCTACATTTTGTTTACTTATAGTTCATAATGTATGTTTGTTGACGACCACTGTGAGTGGTCGTTTGTCATATTTAGTGTTCCCCACTAAGCTTTATAGCTTAGCACGGATTTTTGTTTATCCGTGTAGGTTGTGAGAACAGGACTTTCTTCCAGGACTGATATCTGCTGCAGGTTGGCCAACACAAGTCTTAGAAGATTGATAATAGCGTCTTCTTTTTATCCTTATATTTTGTAGTTATGGAAACTTTAATTATGTTGCAAATTTTGTATAAGTACTAATGTTAAGTTTGAGAAAACATTGTAATGTATTAAGGACTTGTATATGATTAAGGTATTACTCTTAAGTTCACATGACATGGTTATAATTTCATCTCTAAGTTATCTAATTAGAAATGTTTTCAGCTTGGGAATGTTGTAATATATGTCTTATGGTATATGATATTGTGGTAATAGCTAAGTATAGGATATGGGTGTTACAGGAAGCTATGCATGCGGATCCTACCATCCTATTTACTGACAGCTAGTTGTTGCTTTAGGTACCTATAGTCATTTATTTAAAGGTAGTGCACCCCTCATGGGTTTTCACACTAGCTTTTTTATATGGGAGATGCATCTTTATATAGGTTTTCACATAACCTTGCCTAATTTTTGTCTAAAACAGACCCTACCCATTCCAACAGCTTTTATGCTCGATTTATTACTCATATGCACATTTTTTTAGATCTACCTGTAGGAAAAGCTCAAGATATTGGTAGAGCCTCCTCCACGCATTGTGGATGCATATTCCTTGAGGTTTTTTGGCGCCCACATGTACTGGTATTGGATTGGCTCTATAGAAGAGGGTATCATCTGGCTAAGTTCTATAGTTAAGTGGAGGGTGAGCTTCATGTGCCCTTGGACTAGAATGGAGAATGTGACCCGTGACAAGAGTTTTGGTCGTGTTCCCTTTTGTGGTCTTTATAGAGCTACCTTCTGTATCACTATGCATTGTGCCCGACAGTTCAGCTTGAGGCAACAAATTATGTGCACTCGACTAAATTTCAATGGAGGCGACCTAATTGATGTTTTTGTCACAAGCTATCATTATATTTAAAGGCATTTGCCCCTTAGGACGAGGGCCTTCCTACTGCAATGCCCTGGCAGAGGGGGCAACAATAAAGGAGATGATGCCTGACCACCTTCTTGAGAGGAAAAGTTTGCTTAATATGTAATATAAAGTGTGTATACCATGCTAGCCACTGAACTATGTTTTTATCTTCTGCTTGTATATTTATGCATTCATATGCTAAGTTTGCTTTATAAATAAATAAACAATGCTTTTACTTTCATGTTAATCAATGTGCTTCACTTAGATTATTTATGCATCCTCACATGATCACAATCTTGCAATAATGAATCATGACATGACATTTAATACAAAAATCGAAACTTTCATTTAATCTCAAGTGGTGACATCATAAATGCATCCAACTTCTGTTGTCAATTATTTCTCACGGGTTTTCTTGATTGACATTTTTCTCTCAATCCTTAATTTTTGTCTAAGGTGCCTTTTTTCAATTTTGCCTTAGCGGGGTACCTTATTTTAGCAAAGTTACCTTTTTTTATTTTCAACCTACGGGCTATCTTTTTTTTCTTCTTTTATTTTTCTCTTTTGATATTTTTATTTTAGCCATGAAACATTTTTAGCCTATCGATGTTGACCGATTTTTTGAACTCATTCCTGTCACTATCCGTAATAAGGGTGATAATGGACCGGTTAAGTAGTCTATAAGCCAAAAAATTAACCAGTCCATATAGATCGATTTTTTTAAAATACTAACCGTTAACCAGTCCATTACAATTGGTTAACCAATCCATCGATTTAAATTTTTTGGACTAGTTAATCAATATTTTATAATTAATCACTACAATTATAAAATGTAATTAAAAAAATTAAATTCAACATATTGTTTAAAATAATATACTTAATTCAACATATTGTTCAAACTACAAATATAAAGTTAAAAGAGTCAAAATACTTGAATATTAAAACGAAGAGATTGAATGGATTATTATAATTATAATAATATCATTTAATTTTAACACAAATATAATCTTGTATGTAAATGATTTTTAATTATATATATGTGTGTGTGTGTGTGTGTGGAACATTGATATATAATTAGTGATTGCTTGGTTTAGTGAAATATAGAGGTAAAATACTATAAATAGCTAATTCGAGGTTGTGTCTCAATCGTAGGCTGGCAACAACATTATTAATTTTTATAAAAGAGAATTCGCTTGATCCAGGTAATTATAAATGGTTCCTCAAGTCATTGATCGACATTTTTTCTTCACATAGCTTCCTTAAACTTTTTCTTTAATTAATTATAATATTTAGATAACATGCTCACATTTTTGAATCTAAAAAGAACGGATACTTATTTCATTGTTTGATATGTGAAGAGTAGAATTTAATCATTTATGGAACCAAATGTCAAAAAAAAAACAATTAAACCTTAATCTTAATCACATGCTAGACAGATAGAGTCGACTATATAAAATCTCTCTTACAGTTAAATTCATCTAGATATCTAGGAAAAAAAATAGAGAAAAGAACATTTGTTTGCCTAGTAAATTACAAATCTAAAATCACATGCTTACAAATTAGATCATCCTTTGAAAGGAATATATAGGCTAAAACTTTTATAATCATCAGGTAAGCTTACAAAAGCAAAAACGTACATTGCCACAGAATGTAGGCCAATCAATATCAATAATAAAAACTAACCCTACCAACACAGTAGCAAACAAAAAATGAAGTAAAAAAGTAAATTGATTAAGCTCAATTTCTATTTTTATATATTATGCAAGCAAATTGATTTCATTTTCTCTATTATTATAGGTTGATAACATTTCAAGTGTTAAAACTGCAGCTTTTCATATATAGTCAATGAAGTCACAAATTTCATCAAACTTTAATTAATTAAAAATTAGAATACTATGTAGAGGAAAATCACATTGTAAAGAAATCATTTATAAGAAAATTGTCTCTGATTGTGAAATAATTTTCCAACTTCAATCATTATCTAAATCTTAATTAGGAAAAACAACATCAAGTGATAAAGATCCAAAAACAAACACTTACCATTACAGATAAGAGGCAGAATGGTGGTGAGGTAGAATGACAGAGGTGAGGGAGATAGACAGTTAGAACAGATCGAAGTACAGTGAGTAGCGATCGACGTGAAGGAGAGGGGCAAATTCAAGAAGAGAGCGAGTGGCAGCTTATGGCATGAGGGATTGATTTTTTTTATTCAATTAACCTTAAAAATGGGTTTGGTTTTGGATTAATTTTTTGGTGAACTATTTTTCTTTTTTTTTTGCTTAACCCTAATTTGTAAGAATAGCCACCCCTTAGACAGTAATTTCTTCAGCACAAACGACCCTGCCAATTTAGTCTAAACTTCCTCTATAACCTGGCATGCGAGGCCTTATCTGCTTAAATACCAAGTCAGCCTCTTTCAGGTGATGGTCCTTGACATTCTTATCGAAAGACTAGGCTAACCTCTTCTAATACAGCTAATTGTGGTAATAGGCCATCATTTGATTTTCATCCAGCAAGTTCAATTATGGCATCCTGTGTTCTACCCATTCTATTTCTGGCAACTTTGCTTCTAAAACAACCTTCGACATCTGTAGCTTCCAAGCTGTATATAATGAAAAATGGAGTGGCTCCAATTGAAGTCATGACAGTATTTCTGTACCTTCAGAGTGCAAATGGTGGCTTTTCAGCCTAATCCTTGTATGTTTGCACAATTTTGGACAAAATCTTTTTCAAATTCTTATTAGTAGCCTCTACAGCCCCATTTGCTTGTGGACAATAAGGAAAAGACTTATGATGTTGAATTATATACTTCTGGAGCACCTGCCTAGTCTCTACTTGAAATTGAACACCATTGTCCAATACCACATGGTAGGGCACCCCGTATCTGCCGACTAGGTTTCTTTTGGTAAATCGGGCCATTTCTCGTGCCCTTATTCTCTTGAAGGATTCAACCTCCACCCACTTTATGAAGTAATAACTTATGACCATGATGTACCTATGGCCATTAAAAGCCATCAGATGGATTTTCCTGATAATTTCTATTCCTTAAGCTGAGAGGGGCCAGGGCAATGACAGGTTACATAACTCTGAAATAAGCAGATGGCTCAAATTGGTGTACTGCTAGCATTAGTGGTACATGTTCATATATTTAGAGCAATCATCATCCATAATTAGCTAGAAGAACCCTTGTTAAATGATCTTCCTTGCAAATGTTAAACCATTCATATAGGCTCCATATATCCCTACATGAGTTTCTTCTATAACCTTCTTTGGTTCTTTCTCATCCAGGTACCTCAACTGAATACCATTAGCTTGCCTCTTGTACAAGATCCCACCCACATTAATAAACTGACTTAACAATTTTTGAATTATCTTTTGATCTTTCTCTATTACTTCTTCGAGGAATTTAGAGTCTCCAAATAATTTTAGACGTCGCAGTATCATGGCTTACTGTGAGCTCCTTCTAGGCTCAAGAGTTGTTCATTCTCAAAGCATGGCTTAGTTAAACTTGTAATGATTACCGAACTCATAACTATTCCCTCAGGGTTATCCCATAGGGATGCTAAAGTTGCTAAGGCATCCACCAACTAAATCCCATCTCACGGTAAATGCCTTAAACTAACTGCTTAGGCCCTTTAGATATTCCACATAGGGCATCAGCCTTTCCTCTTTGATGGACCATTCTCCCTTTACCTATTAAATCACTAAGCAAGAATCTTTGAATACCTCAACAACTTTCACCCTTAGTGTTATCAACGCTTCTATCTTGTATATGCAAGCTTCGTATTTAGCTTAATTGTTAGTCACTTTGAACCCTAGTTCTTAGCCAGAGGGAGTTTTTCACCATCGGGCATCATGAGGATAACTCCTGCTCCTGCTCCCTTATTATTTGTAGCCCTATCAAAATACATATGCTAACCTTGGACTATCAGGCATGGACTTTTTCGTCTGGGAACTCATATTCAACTTGATCCCTCTCTAATGGGTGGCTAGCAAGAAATTTTGCAGCTGCCCTTCCTTTAATCATTTTTCTTGTCACATACTCCACTTTGAATTTTTTCAATAGCAAAAAGCACCTTTCCATTTTCCCCAGTAGGGATGGTGCTGATTGAAGGTATCTAAGGGGGTTGTGCTTGGCCATTACTTGAGTCTTATAGGAGTGGAAATAGTGTCTTAACTTCTTCGAAGTCTATATCATTGCTAAGCAGGCCTTCTCAATATCTGCATACTTGGCCTTGTGTGGTAAAAACTTCTTGCTCAAGTAGTACATAGCGAATTATTCTCTGACATCATCTTTTTGAGCCAATATAGCCCCTACTGAACCTTGCTCCACTACTATTTATAGAATTAAAGGCTTTGATGGTTTGGATGGTTGGAGAATTTGAGGATGCAATAAGTATTCCTTGATAGTATCAAAGGCTTTCTGACAGTCATCATTCCACTTGACTAGCTAATCCTTTCTTAGAAGCTTGAAAATGAACCCATATATAGAGGTGAGCTTAGCAATAAACCAACTAATGTACTGAATCTATCCTAAGAACCCTCTTATTCCTTTTTCCTTTTTAGGAATAGTTATTTCTTTAATTACTTTCACTCTGTCTGGGTCTACCTTTATCCCCCTATGGCTGACGACATGCCTTAGTAGCTAACCCGAGGTGACTCCAAACATATAATTTTTTGGGTTAAGGTAGAGCAAACTTATCAATCGGTTGGAAAAACTTCTCTAGAGCCTTAAAATGTCATTCCCTTATAACCGACTTTATAATTATGTCATCAACATACAATTTAACCTCCTTATACATCAAGTGACAGAGGATCTTAGTGGCCATTCTTTGATAGATAGCTTCTGCATTCTTCAACCCAAATGGTATAACTTTGCACGCGTAAGTTCCCTATTTAGTGATGAAGGCTGTCTTTATCCGATCGACTATCTTATTTAGAATCTTCTTGTACCTTGCATACTCGTTAATGAAATTGTACATCATACACTTTGCTGCACTCTTGACCAATAAGTCTATATGTGGGAAAGGGAAGTCATCGTTTGGGCATGCTTTATTCAAATCCCAATAGTCCATGCACATTCCACCTTCCCATCTTTCCTATCGACTGGGATGACATTAGCTAGCCAAGTAGGGTATTGAACCTCAACCAGAAACTTGGTCTCAATCTGCTTTTTCACTTCGTCTTTTACCTTATCTACCCATTCCAGTTGGAGCCTTTGAAGCTTTTGCTTAACTGGCTTACTATTAGGATATGTTGGAATAGAATGTTCTGCAACTTCTCTGTCAATCCTGAACATGTCTTCATAGGTCTAGGTAAAGACTTTTTCATATTTTCCTAATATTCTCTAAAATTTTATCATCTCTTCAGGAGTTATGTCGGATGCAATCAATATCTCTTTAGAGTTATTCTGGGTTTTGAGATTAAATGGAGTAGTGTTCATTTAATTAATATCAAATATGAATGAGTCATGATTATGATCATGCAATCACATGAGATATCTCATAAATAAGCAAAGTTATTCATCTTATTAACTTGAGCAGAAAAGGGCGCATCATCACAAAATAATATAGGAATATAAATTACATTAGCAAAAGCATCATCTTCATAATTAAGGACGACTAATGTAGTGGCAGATGCTTCTCCTCCTTCTATTGTAGGAGTCGAAGATGTCGTTTCTTTTTCAAGAACTGTAGAATCACAATCAATCTTTTCTTTCCCTTTTTCCTGTAGTAACTAGCAACTCATGCATCAGTACCTATTTTGGGCCACCAAGATCCAGATTAGTGAGGTTAACCATAACTTCTTTATCCCAAAATCCCAATACAAGCTTAACAATCCCAGCTAACCAGTCAAAGACATCATCAAAGATCTCAAGTCCAGAGACGATCTTCCCTCACACCACTATAGGCTTCATCTCTCCGTAGTACCTGTACTCCTTCAATTCTAGCACAAATCTTTTCAAGATATGAGGAATCTTTTTTGGCTGAGGATCAACCTTTTTCTTTTCATCATTAGCATAATAGCCTAAACCTTTTATTTCCTTCTGACCAATTAGAGCGATGGGCACGTGGGTCCCCTAAGAGCTCTTCCTTAACCCAGCACCTGGCAAGTAACTCATCTTCTTTACCATATTAACAACCTATAGATTTGCAAAATTTGTTCCTCCTTCCTCGACATTGATCCCTACTAGGTGTTGAATGGCTAATTAGCTATGCTTAGGGTAGAGACTGAATTCTCTGTTGCCACCTTGATAATGACTATGCTGCCTTTATATAGAATTTAGACCATCTAGTGCAAGGTGGAAGGGACTCCTCCTAGCTTATAGAACCAAGGTCATCCCAATAACAAGGAGAAATTAGCTCATATTTGAAGCACTATAAACTCTACTTCTGTCTCTACGGGCCCTTTCTTTATTACCACCCTAAAGTGCCAGTGGCTTGCCTCTTTGAATTGTCATAGGCTGTTATAGTGAGCCTAGAATTGGTGAGCATAGTCTCGTCAATACCATAGGCTATCATTATAAAAAATGGATGCACATTAATAGAAAAGCCATCATCTACCATCACACATGTAGTATGCTTGCCATTCACCTCAACCCTAATGTACAAAGAGTGATCATGCTCACGTCCCTCCAAGGGTAGATCTGCATTAGTGAACACAATCTTTTCCTCAAAATTTCCTTTTACCATTTCTAGGAGCTCGGATGGAGATATGTTTGTAGCAATAGTTGACTCACACAAGGCTTCTACCAACTTCTGTATATGGGAAGATGATTGCTTTAATAGATCCCAAATTGAAATTTAAGCCAGTGTATTTTTAAGATACTTTAGGACCAGGTTGTCTTCTGCGGCTCTCTCTTTTATAGGCACAATGGGTTCCTGTCTTCTCTCAACTTCAAGTACAATCCTACCACTCCTTTTAATGACTTGAACGTCCTCTTCTTTTGCCACTTCTTTCTCATCTTTATCAGTTTCCCATAAGCCCTTCAGTTCCTCCCCAGCCTTAATTGACCCTGCTTCACTATTTGTATCCCATATGTCTACCAATCGTACTAATTGCCCCACTTTTATTGACATTTTGTGCTTGCATCTGAACTGTTATCATTTTCTTGAGCCTTGCAAGTGATAGCCAAGTGCTCATTACCATACAGGTCCCTAAGAACATACCACTCTTGCAATCCAGACCAGACCATAAACACCGGTGGCGGTACGACATTATAAATCTCTTTTTTCTTAGCCCTCTTTTTAGGATTGGTATCTATTGGGAATTAATCAAATCTTAGATATGATCCCTTAAGGTACAACAGTAATCAGTTTTATATCTCGTATGTTAGTAAAAAGCACAATACCAATCGGACCTATGTCTCAGCTAACCCTAACTCTTTGTGGGATTGGACAACAATGGCTGTAGTTTTATTCCTTCACTATTTGATTAAAACACCAAGACAGTGATTTTCCTAGATTCAAGTAATGTTGTTGGTTAACCCTTATAGCTAACACTTCAGCAGTTCTACCATTGTTATCCCTACTACCATTACTGTTACCAGCATTCTTATCAAAACCCAAATTTCCAAAGCCCCTCTTATTGTTACCATAACCCCTACTGTTCAAGTTCCTAGAGCTAGCCGTCTTCGCCAAATATTTCCCTTCGGCTTCAATAGCTATATCTTTCAGAGACTCCCAATCTTTCAATTCCTTCATTTTAAGGCCCTCTTTCAAGTAAGGACTAGCATTCTGAATGAACAAATCTCCATCACTTTGTTCCTCTATTGAATGAGATACTCTTGGAAACACTCTCTAATTTCTACTATAACAATTCTAAATCTTTCAGAATGACCTCCATATAGGTGCTATAATCATACTACTTAAAAAATTCCTCTATTAATCTCTCCTAATCTTCCTTGGTCTTTTTGTCTAAACTATGATACCAATCAACAGTAAAGCCCATAAGGTTGATAGTGAAGAAGTCTACCTTCTACCTCTTAGTGAGCATAGTCTTTTCATGAGCAAGACATATTGCTTGATATGAGCTAGAGGGTCAAATGTACCATCAAACTTCATCAAATTGGGCATCTTAAATTGGCTAGGTAAAGCATCCTTACCATCTAAATCAATATCCTCAAGACTGACTCCTTTTCTAATTGATAACATCCTAGTCAAAGCTTTCAAATTTTCTTCCATCTTCTTCATGGTGGGATTATCTTCTTTAGGGATAAGATTCTTCAATGCTTGAGGGGGTTACAATTTTTCCTCCTCATCAATTATATAATCATGTTCGGGGCCACCTCGAGTGATGCCTCTTTCCATCCTTAGTGGAGCCATGTTTTCTGACATCTGCTACTAATGAAGGTGTCACAATAGCTGCTATTAGAATCCCTCCAACAATAGATTAATGAAAATCGATAAATCATGGCATGGAAATAAAGCGATAAAATAGGTATCTATAAATTGGACAATTCATTGTAACCTTTTTTAAGAGGACTTTCATCCTTGCATGTGAATTATTAAGAAGTATTTCATTACAATAGTTAAAGACTGGGACTTGCCAATCCAAGTTTTATTAAGAAACATCTTGTGTTATGTAATTATATACAAAATCTTTTACATCATTGAAAGTTAAATTTTACGTATGAGTTTTCGAGGCAAGATATAGGACTTTGGTCCAATTTTATTAACAAAAGATCCCAATTCTTTAATACAAATATTTTTTGTGATATTTTCCATTATGCGGTCAAAAAGCCATTTTGTAATAGAGAAGAGGAATGTAAACTTACCTGTAGAGCTCGCCTGGTTGCACTTACAAGAGTTTATATGCAAAAATAATAATGATAATAATATTGACAATAGAGATGGATACCAAAGGGAGAATGAAGTAGATAAAAAGGGATTAAAAAAATAAAATCTTAAGCATAAGCATATGTCGACTTATTTATTTTTAAAAGGGTGGGAAAGCATATTTCTCGCCATGTGTGCATCAGTGATGTGCGGCCGTATTTGCCATATAAAGGTTAGTTTTACCTTCACTTTAAAGTAAAATCTTTATCGACGAACAGATCCAAAAGGGAGTAAAAAGAGATAGCCAGACACAAAAGGAAATTTTTAAATTAAGCTTTCTAAAAAAAACTAACTTTTAGACGAACGAAAGAGAATTTAAAAACAACAACCTAATGATTTCTACCACATAGCAAAATACCCTCAAAAAGGGTTTCACAACCTAAATCTAAGTGAAAATAAATATACGATGAAAATATGGCCAATAAATCAATAAATAAAATTTATGATATTTAAAATGATAAATGTATAAATTTTATACTGTTAGAAAACTGAATTGAGGAGAGAAGACTTTTTATATTACCTACCACTTAATTGATTAAACTGTCAAATTTTAGGTTCTTGAATCTTTCCCATGTTGAAATAGTCAAAAACCGATTTTAAATTAAGGAACTAAGTTCCAAAAGAAAAATTTTAAGTTTTTAAAAGCTCCAAACTTTACTCTTTTTAAGAAAGTTCTCTCGAACCTTAATTTTTCCAACCTTTTTGAAATTTTTCAATCAAAATGTTATATAAGAAGGGTTGCACAGGTGTGCAAACCCTTTGCATAGGTGTGTAATCCCACAAAGTCAGCCAACTTGTCAAATTGCTTCTGAAAATTTGACCTACTTTTCACTTGCACAACTGTACAAATAGCTTACACGGATGTGCAACTTGAATGCTGCAGACCACTTGCCTGAAAAGGCAAGATTTTCTATATGCAAAGGCTTTGCAGAGGTGTGCAAACATAAAAATGGCAAATAAGTTGGCAATTGGCTAAATAATGATGATATTCCCCCTTTGTATGGGTGTGCAATTTATTTACACAAGTGTGCAAGACCAAAAAGCTGCTGAAAATGACTTTCTCATTATTCAACCCTTGTGCTTCCCTAAAGTGCCCGAATTAAGCACAAAACACTTCAAAAAAAATTTAAAAAACGTTTTATAGTACGAAAAATACCTCAGAATCTTTGATATACTATCTTTTGAGGAGTAGTTTTTCTCATTAAGTAACCCTGACAAAAGCCTCCTCAAGACTTAGTGTCTACACCCACAGTTAAAATTGGTAGAAATATACATCAATGAGATTGTCAAGCTTCATGGAGTTCCTTCCTCCATCATATCAAATAGAGATCCCCACTTCACTATAAGGTTTTTGAAGAAATTGCAAGAATTACTAGGTACTAAACTGCATTACAGCACTGTTTTATATCCACAAATAGATGGACAATTAGAAAAAGTTATACAAGTACTTCAGGATATGTTGAAAAGCTATTTTTATAACAGTTAGGAAAGATATCTTCCATTAGCTGAATTTGCTTACAATAATAGCCATGAAGCCAGCATAAAGATGCCACCATATAAAGTCTTATATGAAAAGAAACGTAGATCACCTTTGTGCTGGACAAAAATCAATAAAAATAAGTTAGTAGGACTAGATTTGATGAAGGAAACCGAAAAAAAGTGCAAATTATCAAAGACAATTTAAAAGCTACTTTCAATCGCGATAAATCATATGCAGACTTAAAAAAAAAAGACAAAAAATTTAAAGTGAGGGAAAAAAATTTTCTGACGGTGTCTCCTTGACCGTCAGAAAATTTTAAAGTTTGGTAAGAAGGAAAAATTAAGTCCTAAGTTTATTGGTCCATATGAGGTGATACAACATGTGAGACCGATAACCTACATATTAAAGTTGCCACCTGAGCTAAAACAAATCCATAATGTATTCCATGTTTTGATGCTACGTTTATCGGTCCGATCTGGCATATGTCATCAATCCGAAAGAAGTGCGGTTGAGACCTAATTTGTCATACGATGAAGAATTAGTTCGAATTATTGCAAAAGAGATTAGACAACTGAGAAATAAGCAAATACCTTTGGTGAAAGTACTATGGACTCACCACAACGTTAATAAGCCACGTGGGAGCCAGAAGGAGTGATAAGATCACAATATCCCCAATTATTTAATCTAGGTAAATTTCAAAGATAAAATTTTTAAATTAGAAGTAGAGAAATGTGATGCCCTCACAATTCGGATCGTCGGTATAGTACCTTTTGGGGTGAATAGTGCCAACTGGGGTCCGTGAAAATTTTTCATCACCATTGGAAAGTAAAACTTATGATGAATTTGGAGGTATAATTTGAGGTCAAATAGACTTTCAAAATAGACAGAGAAAAATATTTCATGATCGTATTAGGGTTTAACCAAAATTTAACCAGCCCGAAAATATTCCACAGATCTCATAAAATTATTCTGTTTGTATAAACCTACAATAAAAAAATCCCAATTAATATTTAAAAGTAGAAAATAATTTTTCTGATAACTTTGAATTTTTAAATTCTGGACCAGTAAATTTTACCTTCAGAGTTAAAAGTATATCGAAATAATGTCGGATTGATCTAAAATTTTAAATGTGCCTTAATTAATATTTTTCTATGTTTTTAGATTAATTTTTATGAAAATTTGATGAAGAGAACATTAGAATCCGAAAAAAGGTGATAAATGGATATTATTTTGGTTATTTGGACAAGCGTCACTCACTCACTCCCTTAAATCACCATAGGGAGTGAGTGACTCAAGGGAGTGACTCATGGCCACTCACTCCCAAAGGTTTGTGAGTGAAAATGAGCAGTAATTAAGGAGATGATGACATGTGGCTTAAAAAAAGCCATTAGATTGAATTATAAATGAATTAATCTTGGCCCTCTATTTAAAGTACTAAAATACAAAATAGAGGAGTGTAAAAATCTATCCAAATTTCCCAAAATTCAGCCATCTTTCCCCTTCCCTAACCTTGGCCGAATTGACCATTAAAGCTTCCTTACCATTTCTTTTCTTCTAGTTTCAAATTTTCACCATATTTCTGACCCAAATTTCATTTAGATACAATAAAAATTATCCTCTCAATCCTAGATAAAGTATTAAAGCAAAAATAAACTTGAAAAGTGAAGAATTTTAATGAGAGAAAATTACCTGAGTAATTGAATTTATGTGTTTTTGTTAGAATTAATTGAAAATTTTGGTAGGTTATTATTTTTATGTGATTTTGGATGAAAAATTAAAAAGAAATTCATGGATGCCTATTATGTACAATTCAGTTTAGGTGAGGAACAAGAAGAAGAGAAAGGGGAAAGAAAGAAAAAAAGAAAAAGAAAAGGAAAATTAAAGAATTCAAGGTGAATTAAGGTATGTGGATGCCTAAACTAACTTATTTCATGAAAACCTAGGTTATATTACTTAGGTTCATGTATGTAATGTGATCCATAATTTGATTTAATGATAAATTAATGTAATTAAGTGATATATAATGAGATATGTGAAGCCAAATGTATGAAAATAAGATTACAGGTGGTATATTAGTTTTGAATCCTATTATGTGAGTATGTGAAATTAAGGTTAGGTAAAGAATTAAATTGATTTAAGGCTAGAATAATGTTAAATATATATGAAAAATATGGTTGAAATGTGTTTTGTGCATTAAACAAATTTCTATGTATGAGACATAATAGTGGTTGAATGGTGTATATGACCTAATTAGTGTTATTATGATGATCTAATGCATGGAAAAGATGTCACATGATGAATGAGTGAAAAACAATGTCCATTGTATGTGATTTAATTGATACATAATGCAAAAATGTGAGATATGGTGAAAATAATGTATACTTTATATGGATCTTATGAAAATAGTTTTATCCTTAGTGTCTAAAAGCAAAATCAGAAGTATAGGATATAATTGCTAGTCATACGGACACTCACCATGGTAGCGAGTCAAGACGACTTGCAAAAGTGGATCCACACCATAAATGTGAGAAAAGAATTAGAAAAATTGAGAAAAATAAAGGAAAATGAGAATTATGTAGTCATGGACCTGTGGAATCCACATTTCATGTATCCAGTTCGAGGGTTTCGTTTCTATGAAAAACTATTAAGGATGAAATAAAATAATAGTAATATGGCAATAATTAAAAAAATTGTCGAAAGATAGTTAAAATGTAGTTACAAAGGGTAAAAAATGACAATATAGGATAAATTTGTTAAAGGAAGGGCAAAATTATAATTAAGTGAAAAAGTTGTGAAAATAAAGACTAAATTTTAATTTTACCAAAAGAAATGAATTTAAGGACTAAAGTCGAAAAAATGTAACTTATGGGCTAAAAGTGTAAAAATATGATTAATAAGGAAAACTTAGGATCAAAACGGTAAGTATGGCAAAGAATGAGACATGTCATTTTGATAAAAGATGGGATATAGATATCATTTTGGTAAAAGATGGGATGTAGATGTCATTTTGGTAAAAGGTAGAACATAGATGTCATTTTAGTAAAAGATAGGATCTAGATGTAACTATGACAAAAGATGAGGGCATAAAGGTAAATTTGTTAGAAGATTTAAATATTAAGGGCAAAAGCATAATTTCACCCTAAGTTATGTATGTTAGCAAAAAGTGTGAATAATTAATGTGAAAATAATAATTAAAGTAAATAATTAAAGAAAAATAGCAAAATTAAAAATATAAATTAGAATCTATATATTGTAGTGAAATTTGTTAGTTGAGTATTCACTACTAGCCTATATGCTTAGCGAATGATTGTTTGTTGCGCGTAGGGACAGGTATCCAAAGTCGCGAACGCAAAGTAAATGAAAGAAAGAGGTTGGACTTAGGAGTAGTAGCTATTACACTTTGCATTTATGTAATTACAAAGAGAATTATGTATATATTGAGACTTATGGTGTAAACATATTATGGCATGTATATGTATTTAATGGATGGTTAAGTAGGATATTAATGTGTTTGTATATGCATATGTTGATAGTTTATGGTTTTACTGATTGTCATAAATTATAAAAGTGCCCGGGTTGTTACCTAAAGTATTAGAGTTGGAGGTTGATTATTGAGAATGTGTTTTTAAACCTTTGCAGGTAGGTTAGGTTAAAATTATAGCTGTTATTTAAAACTATAACCATTATACTGCTAAAATTTATATTTTTGACCAAATGAATAGTGAGTTTACGACGACAATTAAATTGGCATATAATAGACCAACAAATTGATGTTGAACCTAATCTTGAATTGCATTGAAATAAAATGAGAACTAAGTAACGATAATGTAATAAATGTCCAATTAGTAATTCGATTACGAACTAATAATATTCAGACCCAGGAAAGTATTAGGTATTACAAGTTGCACTTTCTTAGCTAATTCAAAGTCACCTTATGATTATACATAAAAATAGTAACTTTAGAATCAATAACAATAAGACTCTACATTGTAGGCATATCTCAAATATCTTTTAATATCATATTAACACAATAAGCTGCATATGATGACCAATGAATAAAAGAACATTTCTACATAAGTTTAAAACCTGCAGCTTTATAATTAACTTCATTATCTATTACCATATGAATAATATTAAGAGGGCCAACCCATTCTACAATTTCACTAAAAAGATCACACAAATTTTCTATATTTGTGTAAATATTAGAAGCATCAACAAATTTGATAAAAGAAATCTCTTTAGGATAATAAACTAAAAAATTGATCAAAGGGCTCTACCTATTATTTATCCACCCATCTCCAATTGTAGTACAACTAGTATCAGTCCAAGTATTTTTAATAAAGTCAACAATCAACTTTACATGAATCTTAGCATCGATCAATAAATTCACACGCAAAGCATGAAATGAAGGATACTTATATCTATGGCCCATGCTAAGTATTCTATATATAGCAAGTTCAAAATAAGGAGAATTACCAATATTAAAGGGAATGCAAGCATCATAAAACCATAAAGCAATTGCCAAGTCAACGGCTTTCCATTTTTCTGTACTTTGCATACATGCCTTAATAGAAGGTTGGGAAAGATCCCTTACTCCTTTTCGAAAATATGATTCAATCCTAAAAATAGCTTTTTTTTCCTCTACGAAAACATCAAGAGATCAGCTATCATCACTTTCAACCACTATCAAGTCCTTAATTATTTCTTTCTTGTCCTTAGCTTTTTGTAAGTTAGCATCCAATATATTTTTGATTCATATCGAACATTTTAAGTAACTTTTTTTTGCATGAATCAATATTGCCTTTAGTCAAAACAAGGTGTTACTTCATCTTAATTATCCCTCCACTAGAAACAACTTTTTGACAAAATGTAAATACATATATCTTTAGAATCCATCTGTTTGTTCCCTTAGTGACATATTTCCATGCTATATCCCTTTTTATCTAATTAAATATTCCGAAGGAGTTGTAAAAGCTTGTGTTCCAAAAGATGGTGGATTCAATTCTGCCATTATTTTCTATAAAAACCTCACAAGTAAAAAATAAAAAGTCATGACATGAGTTAAAATAAATAACTTCTAAGCAAATTTATGCAACTTAGGTTAATCATCCACCTTCACTTAGGAAATGATATGTTAGAATATGATTAAAAAAAAGTAAAAAAGTTAAACCAAGTGAGAAATAAAATGTAGGTATATAATATGTAAAATATTGAAAATCTTCACATTGATATGAGGAAGGTTCAAAGCAGGACGTTATTGAAGGAGATGCATTTGTAAACATAACATTTTACTTTAAGAATTTAAGATCTTAAAATTCATGATATTAAAAAAATATATATACATATATATAGATTTTTTTAGAGAACCTTTCCTTTCATGAATTTTAATCACACTTGGTATTAGGGATGAGCATGGTTAACCGAAATTTAGGTTAACTGAAAAATCGATCCGAAACCGAATCAATTTTTAGATTATTAGAACCGAAATTTTAGGTTTATGGTTTTTATTTTAAAAATCGGTGGTTAATCGATCCAAAATCGAAACCGAATATATATATTTTATGAATTATATTTTAAACTTTACACTTATATTTTTTAATTTTTGTGTAATTTATAAATATTATGATATATAATTTTGTAAAATATATATTTTTAGTAACTAAATATTAAAATTATGTGCATAATTAGCGTTCTGTTGTTAGTTTTATATTGAATATTTTTAATTTTTATAATTAATTATGGAAATTTTATTTTTATTTTGATTATTTTAATGGATATTATACTTAATTTGTATTTTTTTCATTTTTAAAGCATTTTTAACTATTAAAAATAATATTATAAATTGTATAATTTATTAAATTTATATATTAAAATTTTTTAATGGTTAACCGATAAATCGATCCGAAAAATCGAGTTAAAAATCGAAATTGATATAGCTGTTAACCGATAGTAATAGACTCGTTTAAAAAATTGTTAATGGACTGGTTAATCGGTCCATGCTCATCCATACTTGGCATACTATATTGTTGGATGAAAATTTAAAAAATATATATATTTTTTTATCTAATGTTCAACACAGATTGCTGGTATATGTACCTTTTAACAGTCTCATTTGGTATGAACGTAAAAGTTCAAAAAATTTAAAAGCATTTTTGAATTAAAAAATTGCTATGGACTCCATTCTTTCTTAAATCAATAGATCTATTAAAAACTCAAACGCTACAAAGAATTCCTCAAAATTCATTAAAGCAAGATAAATTCTGCAAAATTTGTAAATTTTTTGTTACATTTGTTTTTCTTTCGAATATAAATTTTTTAAAAATTTACATTGCGAGCCTCGCCAATCCAACTAATATATTGCCATAGATATTAAATTGGAAATTCAAAAGGTGAATTTCATAAAAATATAAGAAGAGGTTCAATATTGCATATAAAAGGTGAATACCGAGTGGCTACTTGTGTTGTGTGTTCAAACTTCAAAGGGAAAAGAAGAGCCTAAAATAGTAGTGGATAGATGTTAAATAGTCAAAATATTAAATAAAGACTAGCCAGAATGGGCAAACAGCAGTGGACGCCAGTAAGCAGAGGTGATGGCAGTGCGGCTAGGAGAGGTGGTTGCCATTTGCAATGCGGCTCAGCTCTTTCTCTCATAAAGACGCGAAGACCAGGTGAAATAAAATGTGAAATAGATAACGAAAATTTGCCCTAGTTCGTTGAATTGGGTTTTTTTTTTTTTAAACAAAACGGCGACGTTTTGGTGTTTAAAGATAAAAACTGGATTCTACCTGGTTTAGTAGCTCGATAATATTTCTGGTTCCATCTGTTTCAATTCGATTTTTGACTTATTTGATTTATATTTGTGAATTCAACCGGATCATCTGCCAGTTTCCAATTAAATTGGTCCAGCTGGCTAGTGAAGTCCGATTTTAATAACATTGCAAAAAAAAATAGAAGAAAATTTATTTTATTTGGTTATGGTTTTGTAATATGGCCTTTAAGTTATTATTTTTATGTTGGAGGGTGCATGAGTGGGTTACATGCATTACTAGAGGATGCATAATTTTATTTAAACTGATTTTTTTTTTCAAAAAAGCCTCTTTTATTAAAAAAATTAAGAAAAAAAACTCTTTTCTTTTTAAAATCCAATGACCTCAATCAAAATCTCGTTATGAGCATAAACATTTTATTAATGGTAAATCTAAATATTTTGAAAAGCTATTTTTTTTTCCTTATATTCTAAATGCCCACTGATAAATGTGGTGGTCCTCTCGTAGTTAATCATGCCAAATGCTTAAAAGGTCACATTTTTAGCTCAAAACGAAGAAGGATAGTGCGTGACAAATACAACCCATTTTGAGCTTAAATTAGGAGTGGGAAAAAAATTAAAAATATAATTAATCGTAAAATTAATTTGAAATCGAACCGATTTTTTTGATTAAATGATCTGATGGATTCGATTATGATTTTTAATTTTTATATTTTAGGTTTTTTATTACAGTTTTGGTTTTGTATTTCTCTCTAAAATTTATTTAAAATAATACTTAAAATATATTTACATTATATATTTATTTTTATTTCTTAATTTTTTATATTTTTCTATAAAATTTATGTAATACTTTAAAACAAATTTATATTATGTCATTTTTTTTAATTATATAGTAATATTTATATGTAGTAATCGATTAATTTTTAAATATATTTTTTTATCATATATTAGTGTTCATATTTTACTTAATAGCATTTAATTACATTTTTTTATATTTAGAATTTATATTTTAGCATTTAATATTATCTAAAATTTTATATGATTTAAAATCAAACATGTTAATTTTCAATAAATATCAAATTTATTTTATATTAATAGTTATTAATTTGTTAAATATGAAATTTTGTAATTTGAATTGAATTTTGTCTATTTTTTAATATAATTTTATGTTATAAATTTTAATAGTTAACTAAACCGAAAATTCAAAATCGATAGATTGATTAACTGAATATAACAGACTGATTAATGATTAATAATTTTAAAAAATTAAAATTAATAAACTGATTAATTTTTTTTTTATAATAGACCGGTTAACCCGTTAGCAAAAATGAACTAGACAGCACTGCATAAGTACAGGAAAAATACAAGATAAAATCACTAAATGCAAAATGACAGTTTTTAAAGGAAAGCCGTAAAATGAAATATGATTTGGTCTCTCTGATGGTGCAGAGAGAAAAAAAAAAAAAAACCTCTATTATTTGGAAACAAGTGAAGATCCGACAGTTTCATATGTGTTTTGACTTTATATCTTTGTTCTGGACCTTAAAAAGTGCACTTGAAACAAGCAGAAACTCTGATTTTGGACTCCTCAACTCCTGCTTCCTACTTTCTTAACTTCCTGCTCCAAAATTTATAATCTCCCCTGTATTGCTCACAACAACCCTTTATTTATAGCCAAAGGAATACCGTTGTAGTGTACAGGGTACGACGTCCAAGATTTATGCTTCTGCTGGTTAAAAGGGTGGGTTAATTAAAATATCCCAGAATTTGAGGGACCTTTTTGGAAAATACCTTGCGCAGTCCTCTAAATGCTCCTATTTTGTCCCTCTAAAAATTGACATGAAATCCATTTTTGAGTTTTAACTACTGATGCAGTCTCTTTTAATTACAAATTTGGTCCCTTGGCTGCAAAATTCACTTGACAGGTGAGCTTGGGCCAACCCAAAACGAGGTTATTGGGTTGATACCCATTAAGTCTGGACTCCTATCAATTGGGCCTCAACAACTGTCCTGAGCCTCCTGTCAATTGGACTCCTTAATTGGGATTTTATTTATTTTATTTGCTTATATGTAATTTCCTTTTTTTATTTTTTATTTTCTATTCTCTTTTTTATTTAATTATTAAATTCTTGTATTATTTTCAAAGAATGCACCTATTTTCCATTAAATAAATAAATATTATTTCATTATATCCCTTTTATTTGTACTTTTAATATTTTTATAATTTCTTATTTAATTATTCACCGCATACATAGAAGAAAAGAAAATAATTAATAAACTAATCATCGCATAAATAGAAATTAAAAACAAAATTATGAAAGAAACTTAGTTATCATGACAATCTAAAATCTTTATAAATAAAATGCCAATTAGTCCAATTTCATTTATTTATTGGCAAAAATCCTCGACAAAATGGGTTACCTACAAAGAAAAATGAATATGAAAACATAACATTACACTAAAAATTATAATATGCACATTAGAAATGAACATGAACTAGTTAACCGGTTCATTAGTAATTTTTTTAACTAGTTTATTAATATCAATTTTTTAAAATTATTAACTATTAGTCACTCCATCAGTTTTGAATTTTTGTGAATCAATATTTAAAATTTTTAGTATACAATTATGAAAAAATTAAGTAAAATTCAATTTAATTTCAAACGTTTAAAATAAAAATTACAAAACAAACATAATATATTAGTCAAAATTCATGTTCTACTTTTATTAATCTCCACTTCTTATTGTTAGTTACTCCAACAAATTAATAACTAATATGATAAAGTTAATTTGATATTTGTTGAAAATTAGTATATTTAATATTAGGTCAAAAAAATTTTAGATAAAATTAAATTTTAAAACATATACTCTGAAATATAATTAAGAAAATGTAATTAAATGCTATCAAATAATATATAGGCACCATTATATATTTTATTTCATATAAGTATTGCTCTATGAAGGAAAATGACATCATTTAAATATATTTTAAAATATTGTATAAATTTTATAGAGAAATAAAAAATTAGGGTATACAAAAATTATGTAAGTTTTAGAAAGAAATAAAAATAAAGTATTAAGGTATAAAAATAAAAATATAATATATGTCAATTAGGTTAATCGTAAATTAACAATTAACTAGTATTTAAAATTTGAAACAGAAATCATAACCAAAAATATTGAAAATAAAAAATAGTAATCAAGTTATTGGACCGATAAAAATCAGTTTAATTTCTAACCAACTTTGCAAGTAACTAAACTTTAAATTTTTTCCTCACCACCTAATGTACATGAATATAAATTGAGTATATGCATTTGTTGATATATTAAATTAATAACATTTATTTATTTTAATAAAAATGGCTTGAAATTCGAATTTAGAAACTTATAGTGGTGATCTGGTCAATAAACTTATATCTTAAAAACTAAAGTTTAATTATTTATATATATTCTTGTATGATTGATAAAAATGATATAAAAATTAATTTTTGGTTTATAATTTATAACTGTAAAATTTATTTTTTTATATGATTTGTAAAAGTTAATTATTACTACAATAATTATTTAGAAATGAATGCATGAAGCCCAAAGAAATTTCCAACTTTATAAGAGGAAGCTTATTTGAAGTGAGAGTCATACATTACACTAAAAACTTATCCTTTCATCAACCAATGCATTGCCTTTAAAAGCTCATCCACGAAATCCATAATCCATTTCCATCCCTAAACAAAAAAAAATCTCACTTTCTTCCATTATAATTTCTCTTCTGTCTCTTCTCCTCTGATTACTTTGTTTGATTTCTCATCTTCCACAATGGCCGCTGCAGTCACTGCTGCAGTCTCCTTTCCCTCTTCCTCAAAGTCTACTTCTCTCCCTTCAAGGACCTCTCTCTTAGCACCTGAAAGAATCACATTAAAGAAGGTAAAGATTGCATTTTTACAATTGGATTTATTGAATTTGCATTGTGTGATGCTGTTTCCAAAATGGTTTTTTTCTTCATATTCAGGTTCCTGTTTATTATAAAGATGTTTCCTGTGGCGGAGTGGTTTCTGTCAGAGCCCAGGTGACAACGGAGGCTCCTGCTACTGTTGAGAAGGAATCAAAGAAAGCTGATGAAGGTGTTGTGGTTAATAAGTTCAAGCCCAAAAATCCTTACATTGGTCGATGCCTTTTGAACACTAAAATCACTGGTGATGATGCTCCTGGTGAAACTTGGCACATGGTTTTCAGCACTGAGGGTATGGATTCTGTTGCTTGCTTCTGTTGGAATTTAATAAACCATTGATCAATAGAGTCCTATTGGTTGAATTGTTGATGTGTTTAATGATGAAAGTACAATTGTTGCAACATCATTTTCGTGAAGTGATGACAAAAACATACACTTCAATGTTGAATTTTGTATGATGCTTTCTTGGCTGAATATTTAATATGTGAGTTGATTATGTTGGGCTGAAGGGCATTTTGTGTTTGTTATAGGAGAGGTTCCTTACAGAGAAGGGCAATCCATTGGGGTAATAGCTGATGGTGTTGATAAGAATGGAAAGCCTCACAAGCTTAGGTTGTATTCAATTGCCAGCAGCGCTCTTGGTGATTTTGGAGACTCCAAAACTGTGAGTTTTTAATCATATTTGATTCAAATTTGTTCCACTTTTTTGTTTCTAATGGAAGATTATTCTTGAAAGGATCTTGAGTTCACCTGACATGGGTATTTAATGCACATTTTTTGACATATATCTGTTTAGGAAATTGAGTTGATGATCAAGTACCACAAGTTAGCCTTTCTTATCTATTATTTGAATTCATTGTTGGCCTAATCTGGTGATCATTGTTCAGGTTTCCCTTTGTGTGAAGCGGCTTGTGTACACAAATGAGAAGGGAGAACTTGTAAAAGGAGTCTGCTCAAATTTCTTGTGTATGGCTTCAAAACTCTTTCTTCTTAGCTCTTCAATGATATGCCCTGAGTTCTGAAAGCAATAGCCTCTTTCAAATATCCTCTAAATTTCTAGCGAGAAACATTTCATAACAAATTTGTATCATTGTATCAGAAGTCTCTGCGAACAAACCATTTTTTATGTCTTGTTGTATTCCAGGTGATCTGAAACCTGGAGCTGAAGTAAAGATTACAGGGCCTGTAGGAAAAGAAATGCTCATGCCAAAAGATCCCAATGCCACAATTGTAATGGTAAGCATCCACATTTTTGTGTTGAACATTAACATTATCATGAATTTTGAAGAATCTTTAGTGTTCAGATATACATCTTAAGCAATAATTCCAATAAATCAACTATTATTTGGCCCTCCAGCTTGCAACTGGAACTGGCATTGCTCCTTTCCGGTCATTCTTGTGGAAAATGTTCTTTGAGAAGCATGAGGACTATAAGGTAAAAAGAACTCCACCTTGATTTTTCTTCACTTAGAATCATAGCGACATAAACTGTGGTCATGCTAAAGCTAGTTTTAGTAAAAATAAGATTGATTGATCATCTAGGTTGCATGTAATTGTAACCATTGAAATCATTTTGTCCACTGGTAGAGGTCGTCATCTCCAATAAATAGTTATCATTAAATGATTGAATACTTATGATCCAACTAGAGTCTAAGACTAGTTTGTTTAATAGAACTTAAAAATTGCCTAATTCCCAAAGTCTAGTATTTTTTTAGCATACAGTGACTATTTCTATGACAAATTAATTTTTTACTGTTACAAGCTGTGCATTCGATGGTGAAATCTCATGGATAAGTTCCTCTGAGATCACAGGTCCAGAAGAAATCAAGAAAAATCATGATCATATACACATGCATGTGCAAACAATGCTTTGGCTTTAAAGATTAAGCATTCAAGGATAAGTTACCTGCAAACTGGGTTTTAGTTGTTAATTTCGTTGATAAATATCCAATGTACATCCAATAACTAACTCAAATCTTTTGATACTACTTAGTTCAATGGTCTCGCATGGCTCTTCTTGGGTGTCCCCACAAGTAGCTCATTGCTGTACAAGGAGGTGAGGCAAATGAATTGACCCATCAGATGCATTCAATGAAACCATTCTCTTAATACTAAATCTGATGCTGAAATTTCTGATTCCGGATGGACAGGAATTTGAAAAAATGAAGGAGATAGCTCCCGACAATTTTAGGCTCGACTTTGCTGTGAGCAGAGAACAAACTAATGAGAAAGGAGAAAAGATGTACATCCAAACTCGGATGGCTCAATATGCTGAGGAGCTATGGGAGTTACTGAAGAAAGATAACACTTTTGTGTATATGTGTGGATTGAAGGGAATGGAAAAGGGAATTGATGACATAATGGTGTCATTGGCAGCTAAAGATGGTAAATATAGGAAGCCATGAATATGATTTGATTAAAATGTGGCTATGATTTAAATGAACTTTCAGTCTAAACACTATCTTTACTTTGTTTACAGGCATTGATTGGGTGGAGTACAAAAGGCAGCTGAAGAAAGCAGAGCAATGGAACGTAGAAGTCTACTAATGCGAGGTTCTACTTGTACAAATATCACTTCTCTTTTATCATTTCTAGCAGTAATCTTGTAATGATTTTGCATACATTCTGTAGATAGATAATATGATTGTAATTTTTCACTAAAATCTTTTTCTTTTGGTTTTTAATAAAAAGCAAATGCACTGTTATGACTGGTGCATAAGCTCTTATTTCTTTGAGGAATTATGGATCATACAATATATGGAAGTTATGGGTGAATTCTGTTAGATAATTGACCAAACTTGACTTGTTCAAGCTTCTAAATTTCAGCTCCTTCCCAAATGGCCAACTTAAGAATGAAGTGAAGGACTTCTTCCTCTCACTTACCCATAGTCCCCAGATATATTCTATAGCATTAATGTTTTCTTCTGACTTCTTATATTATCCAATTGAGTTACCACCAGAACGCACAACTAGGTTTATCTCAAGTTTTGTCTTTTTTACTTTCTGCAATCGATTTCTTATATGCTTTAGTTTTCTCAAAGGCGAGCTTAACAAGGTCAATAGGACCCAATTCTGGTTTGGCCGTGATTGCTGGCTCAGGTTGACTCTGTGAACTGAGCTTTGCAGATTCAGCATCTGATGGATTGAGAGAGAAAGCGTGTTTGAATGTGGAGGTCTTCGACGGGCAGAGAGTTACGGGTTATGGGGTAAGAGAAGAAAGCTATTAATGTTGGAGGCGATGAAGAGAAGCTATTAATTAATGCCTTGTGGTAGTTTTATGACTAGCCAGCTGCGCCACCAGAGTTGATTCCTTTGACGGCTTTTGGAGCTGCTCTTCCTCAACCAGTTTTTCTTCTCCTCAGTCTCTTCTCCTCAATAGGCTGTATTCAAAGATAAAAGGCAAAATATAAAATATATATCTATAAATGGGTATTTTTTATAGTTAAAAATATAAAAATGATAGTGTGTAAAAATAATTGAGCATTTTTGAAAATAGGAGTTGAAAATGAGGTAAATCCTGTAATTTCCTCAAAAAATAATTAGTTTATATGGGCTATTAGTCCGTTTGATATCCCAAAACAAAACTTCGAAAGAGGCCCAAGCTGGCGAAACGACACTAAAATCCTTAATAAAACGACTAGAAGGAAGAAAGAGCAATTAAACTGAGCCACAATGCCATTAGTCAAGTAAAAAAGGCGGTTAATTAGCAATTATCGTTCTTTTTTAGGATCAAAGTTCTTCTCCCTTATTCCCTCTATATATACACCTTAACAACCCTAAATCTTCCAGATCTAGCATTCCACTGGGAAAAGCCCAAATCTTGTCATTTTCAGGGCTTTTGTTTTAGCTTAGATTAATCAATGGCTCAATCAGTTGCGGAGGATCAGGCGTCGGTGAGATCCACCGGTAAGGTTGTGAGATTCAACTATAAGAAAGGCTTTGGTTTCATCAAGCCTGATGATGGTGGCGAAGATCTGTTCGTCCATCATTCAAAGATCAAATCTGACGGCACTTATCGTTCTCTTTCTGGGGACGATGTAGTTGAGTTCACTGTATCTCTCTCTGACAATAAGTATCAAGCCATTAATGTCACTGCTCCTGGTGGCGGTCCGATTCAGGCCAGCAATAAGAGAGCAGATAGAGGTGATGGTTCCGCCAAACGCGGCGGATTTGGTGGTTCCTGGAATCGGAGGAACAACGGTGGAGGTTACAGTGGCGGCGGCGCTGGTGGGACCGGTTGTTATAACTGTGGTAGCTCTGGCCATATCGCTAGGGATTGTAATAATCGAGGTGGAAATGATAATAACAATGGTGGTTGTTTTAAATGTGGTAATACGGAGCACTTTGCTAGGGATTGTACTCGGCCAAATAATGGTGGTTCCTTCGGCGGCAGCGGCAACGGCAACGGTGCTTGCTTTAGCTGTGGAGGTTTTGGACATATGGCTAGGGATTGTCCTGGTGGTGGTGGCGCATGCTATAATTGTGGAGGATTTAGCCATATGGCTAGGGATTGTACTAGTGCTAGGGGGAGTGGCAGGTTTGGTGGTGGCGGCGGCATTGGTGCCGGGGGTGGTTGCTTCAATTGCGGGAAGGAAGGGCATTTTGCTAGAGAATGTCCTAACAACTCTTGATCAAGAGGAAAAAAAGAGTAATAGTACATATTTCTCTTTTTTCCAATATATTTGTGGGTTTTGTTAATTGGGGTTTTGCCTTTTTTCTTTTTTTAAATTTTTATCTGAAATCAATTTATACATAGGACTGTGTTAATCCAAGTTGGTAATCCTCTCTTCGGTTGGAGGAAATTTTCCCAGTTTTGAAGGATATATATGGCGGTGGTGGTTGGGATAAAGAATTAGGCTTTGCTGTCGTCTACTGTTTGTTAATTCTAATTAATTAAGCTGTTCTCTTTTTTTTTTTTTTTCCGGCGGGGGGACTGAATACTTTTTCATATCTATTGATGGATTGATAACTATTTGTGGGTAGTTAAAATTAGGATCTCGCATGATTATATGCTATCAGTTCCTTAAGTGCATCTCTTTCTGTTGTCTGATTGGATTTTCACGATAGAAGCTCCTTGTTGGGGTAATTTTGCTGAATTAATTTGAATCTTCCCCATGATATATAATCTTGTCCAATGTGACATTTAAGACTGCTCTTTTGGGTTTTCCTGAATGCTTTAATATGGCAGTTTGATGTAATCAGACATTTGATAGCTGGATAAAGGTTAGGCACACTGGCTGTGGGCTTAGCTCACTAAATAGTTTTTTTTTATGTAAATTCAGACTCTTTAATTTGTGGTTCATTAAAGAGAGACTCAATGTAAGCTGTTTCTCTATGTTTTCTATTGTTCATTAATGTAATTGATAGGATGCTTGGAATTATAAACTCATGGTACATTTGCAGTTATACAATTGAGATGGTGTATCTAGTTTCTGTAGTCAAGATGGTGGAACTTGTTAGGTTTGGATTAAGTTTAGTTCTGAGCTTCTTATGTTAATCTGTGAAGTGATCTCCAGAGGAGATTGAGTAATGAAAAATTGTTGCATGACAACAGTGATGCAAAATCACAGAAATGTTCTTGGCCTGTCATAGCAGGGAACATTTTGCGTGTCTAGTGGAAAGTCTGCCTGCAAAGAACAGGTATGTTGCTGATCTTTGCATATTATGCAATATGTGGTACTCAGAGTTGGGAGTTATATTTTTGAAATGCACATCTCATTCTATAGAAAGTTCAAATGTAGAATTGTTTTGGTATGGTAGTTCCCATCTTTACAAGTGAGTTGACTCAGTATGGATGAGATTGGATTAGGTCTTTGATGCGTGGCCCATGTATTTGTTGGGGGGGTCCTTCTCTTTAATTCAGGCCTTTTGCCTTTTGATCTCACTTTAATTAGCCTAATCATTCAAAAATATCATTAAAATTTAGGCATGTTTGGTTGGTGATAGCATGTGATTCATTAATATACTGTACAGTATAGTACAATATGATATAGTATGATTTTAACGATACGATATTTGAGACGATTGTTTGATAGTATGTGATTTTGTAATATTTTCTTTTTGGTTCAATTGTATGATATTGTACAGTTTTGCTATAAAAATAACATAATTACCCTTTAATTTTAAAAAATATAAATATTTGCATAATTATTAATATTTTAAAATAATAATTTGAATATTATAAAAAATAATATTAATATTTCTAAAATAATGAATTTAATATTTATTAAATAAATATTAACTTAAAAATTTAATATTTATGGAACTTGATTGTAAATTAATAAATATTTATTAATTAATCGAAAATTACTATATGTAAATCAATAATTAATAAAAAAATTTACCGACATTGCAAACTTGGAAACATACACTTTCTTAGCAATCAATAGAGGATGAATTAAAATGAGATAGAATAAAAAAATGCATTTGCTAAATGAGAATTTTGTTTCGTAAAAAAAATACATTTGCTAATATGAATAAATTATAGTAGAAATAATGGATTAAAATGGAGTAATAGTGATTTATTATAGGTAGGTGATTAGTTATAAAATTAATTATAATAAAAAGTAAAAGTAATAAGGTTAAAATAGTAAAAATAAATAATAAGAATTATGCAGAATTACTAAATTAGTGATTGTTGAATTTAGTCAAAATCATGATTTAAAAATCATGGATTAAAACTATGGAGTACAATATCATGAATATGGAGTATAATATCATGAAGAGTATTATGCTTTCAAATATTATATTCTATAGAACAATACATTAATTAACAATACCATACCACAAGCCAAACAAGACAAGACGTTAAATTCGATCAATTTTTTTCTCCAAAATTCCTATTGCTTTTACTTTTTGTGTGTTGAAGTATGATCCCCGTTGTTATTATTATTATTATTGTCCACAAGTTTACTTATAGCAGTACTCTGCTTTTATTTTAATCTCTCCCACCCTCTGAACTAAGGGCAAAGTCTTCTATCCATTGATTAAATCTATTATTGCAACATACCATGAGAAAACATTAAGTTATAAATTTAGTAATAAAAATTATAAGTTTTGTTAAACAAAGTTTGATGAAATTTTTCCTTGGCGAGTTTCTTGTTTTATGGACGCTTTGATACCTTTCCGTTTGATTAGGGTTGGCTACTTTGATACTTTTCTGTTTGATTAGATTTGAAACTTTTCTGTTTGATTAGGGTTTTAATTATTATGAATAAAAGAATAATTTTAGAG
The DNA here is from genome assembly GCA_037975025.1 of Excoecaria agallocha. Taxonomy (NCBI): domain Eukaryota; kingdom Viridiplantae; phylum Streptophyta; class Magnoliopsida; order Malpighiales; family Euphorbiaceae; genus Excoecaria; species Excoecaria agallocha. Next base: position 6,497,264 of record CM075816.1, read on the forward strand.
TGCTTGTTCAGTTGCACCGTATTCTTGTGTACCGTATTAGACCCATTATTTTAACAATCTTTTCTGCAAGGTCCCAAAAAATAAAAAGTGAAAAATCGAGGGAATAAAAGTTCAATAATAAATTTGATGATGTTGGTAGATTGTTGGATTGGGCCGAGTCTAAATCTAATGATGTCCTTCAGCTGAAGACGGTATTTCGTATATGGCCTTGTTTAATATGTTTCTCACTAATAAGATATTACTTGTTGAACCAACGGGCTTCAGCAGGCTCATCCGGTCGGGCCGGGTTCAAGTAGGTTTGATTCTTAAAATTAAAACGTTAAACTTAGGTTTGCTCAGTCCTGCAAATAAAAGTCAAAGTCACAAATAACATTGAAAACCCAATCTTTGCTTGGCCCAGCTTGTATCTAAATTAATAATTTTTAAAATTTAAATTTATACTCTAATACACATTAATAACCAAATCCATTTGTGTCAAATATCACCCATGAAAATTCTAATTATACTACTAATATTAATAACCACATCCATTTGTGTCAAATTCGGAACTCGGAATTTGCCTAAACAAATTTTTTAGCGGGTTCAGGCTAGACCGGACTTCTAGTTAAATTGTATATCCAAGTCCGACAAAGAATTGTTGATGAATGGAGCAGGCTCCACGGATATCTAACTCATGAAAAGGTCTAGCTAGCTCTAGTCAAGTGGGTTACTTGTGGAACTGAAACAAGGCTATTAAATATATAATAGAAAACCCAAAATATTTCTGAATTTTTCAATGGCATGCAGTTTAAAAAAGTTATATATTAAATAAAATTACGAAAAATATATGTGGCTCGAATTGAGTCACTCAATTAGGAATAGATAAGTAATTGTACATTTTGATAAATGCAAAGTGATGTAAATAACCTTCATTCATTGGAAGCCAACACAAGCCGAGCCATGTTTAGCTCATAAAAGGGATGTCATTTCAAACACCACAACTTACATAAACCTACTCTATTTGTAACAGTAAGGAGCGAAACAAAAGTTATCTTCGAGATAAAGCAAATGACGTTCACTTTCTCTCTAATATTTTTAACGCATCCTTTTGGTATATGCTGAAAATATTTTATTCAGGATGAATAAAGCGAGAATGAACAAAGCAAGGAAGATGAAGAAGTTCTACGTTGTTTTTAAAGGCAAAGAAACCGGGATTTACATGTCACGGGAAGAATGCTCGTGTCAAGTATTGGATGTCTCTGATAGTCTGTACAGATCGTTCGAATCTTACAAGGAAGCTGAAGATGCTATGATGAGGTATAAAAATTTAGAATGCCAAAATTTTAAGAACCAATAAAATATTTGTAATACAAAAGTCATTGTAGGTACTTCGTCAAGTATTAGTTGCTATGAATCAATTGCATGTAGAGATAGTGGTAGAGGATTTCATGAGTCTCGTAGTAGAGAGACGGTGGAGTCCTTTGTGGCTGGTATGTTTGTTGGAATGCAAATCGCTTTAGTGAAAAAGTAAGAGAGTGATTAATTGACTCAAAATGTAATGGTTGAATTTTTGCGATCCCCATGGATAATTGAATCAAGTTTGTTAGTTGTAATATATTGTTTGTGTCAATTTTATCTTCTGTTTGCATATTGTGCAGTAAGGATCTAATGTATCTTTACATAGAGATCGATCATCCTTGCAAGTCAATGGAGAAAAATGAGCCCTGTCTCTATAGGTGGATACACTAGGCTCGCCATTTAGGAATAAAGTGTATACCGTTGTCCAAAGTGAATGCGGTATACTCCCTCTTTCGCGATTAGAATAAAGTATTATATTTAAAAGTAAATATACAGTATTAAACAAAGCAAGCAAATACAACATATTCAAAAGTGAAATCACCGTATTTACTCCTTGTATCTGTTTCACTCAAAGTTTTAACGCAATAGCAAAATCTAGTTCATACGTTACGTTGAATCAGCGTTTGACAAAATTCATTTCAATGTATTCGATTTGCATTTAATGGTACATGATATGATCATTTTGAAAGCTTTAGAAAATATTAAGAAAATTAGAAGATTGTTAAAAATTTTAACTTTTGACTCAAATGGATACAGTTTTGTTTTACATTGGCAAACTGAATTCACAGTACTTACATTTTGTTTAGATTGCATACAGTGCATTTGTCGATTGCAGTAATGAATAAATTTATTGATTATGTTATAACATAATACATTGTATTAAACAAATTGAATATTGATACGTTGGATTATCGTTGAACAAAATTTTATTAATTGCCTTCAAATTATATAAAATAATGCATTATTTTCTAATTTTCCTAATGTATTAATATAAATAGTTAGAAAATAATAAAAAAAATTAAAGATTATTGGAAAATTAAAATTTCCCTAATATACTAATAAAAATAGTTAGAAAATAATAAAAATTTTAAAGATTATTGAAAAATTAACTTCGTTACAGAATAATTATTTTTAGGTTTGATCATTGCGTTAGCGAATGATCTACTAAATTAAAGCTACAAATCTTTTCAGTTTGTTTTGGACTAATTGGGCGAATGAAATATAGAGTAATTTCATATTATTGGACTTGCATACAGTGCAGTCGATAATTGCATTATCGAATATAACTAATTTATTATGTGTTAACAGAATACAATGTAATAAAGAAAATAAATAAGGATAACGTTGAATTAAATAATACATTATATTAACTATTTTGCAGAAAATAGTAATAAATAACATTGGAAAGTATTTAAAATAAATTTGACATTAATAAAGAAATTAATTTTCGAACAAAATGGATCAATCCAATGATTTTATTTTGAGAAAAGTTTATACATTTTATTAAATTAATCGAACTTAAGAATACAATACATTGTGTCGATTGGAATCGAACTTCAAATAACTGTCGTTGCCTAGTATCCCAAACCTTTAATGCAGCGATGCGGCATCTTGTAAATAAAATTGAAAAAAAACGCATTAGTATGTTGTAAATATTGGAGAAAAAACTCATTATATAAGAAATTACTTTGAATTACTTGCCATAGGTTAAAAGAAAGTAAAGAGTAATTAACATATAAAAAAATATAAGCAGTATTGTAATAAATGAATTAAAGTAAACAATTACACTAATATAGGAATAAAATAAATAAAGAAATGGCAATCATAAACTAATTAAGCTAATTAAAAATTTGATAGAAAATAATAAGAAATACATAAATAATATTTAAATATTATAATATTGATCAATTCAAAATAGTACTATATAGAAATATAATATGAATGACTATATAAAAATAACTATATAAATTCATAATAAAATAAAGAATGCTTAAAAATATAATATTACTGTATAAACAAATGATATTTGAAAAACTTTGGTAAAAAGATTTGAAATGAAATAAACAAATAAGGTAAACTAATTAATGAACGAAAATTAAAATATATTATACTAATTGAAATAATAAAGCAAACTTAAATTTTAATACCGGTTTTAGTCATTCGTATAATCAACATTTAAAGTCCGTTTTTATATTTTGGGTAAAGTTTATACATTACAGTCAATTAATGAAGTATGTGAATACAATTTATTCACTTTGTTTATGTCAATGTATATGCATTGTTTCCACTTTAAGATAAACTGAATATCTTATATTCTAATTGTAAGATTTGTCCCAACATGTACTACATTGAGGCAAATGATAATGGGCTTACAGTTCAAAACAGTTTGGGCCTTTACATTATTGATTTGAATTTACATTACTCAGGGTCCAAGACAAGTTTTATCGTTGAGTGCAACATTGATATTGGTATTGATAAATTGCAGCCTTTTGTTAGGCCGAATTAAGGAGTAGACAGATCAAGTTATTGAAAATTCTCAAGTTACTGAAATTGACTTTGCTTTACTGAATCTTCTTACAAAATTTAAGAATGGGGTTGGTTTGATGTGTAATGTAGGAAATACTATTAGTGAAGTTGTTGTGGTCCGATACGAAGTGAACATGGGAGTTAATGGAGACAATGCAAGCTAAATCTTTTTCTATAAGAGCAATATGCAATACTGATGTGGGGATTTTTGAAATCAGTTTGACATTAACTACGTTATTTTTTATTTGTTCATGTCATAACCATGGTGATTAGTTAGTTTGCTTAATTGGATTATGTTGCTGAGATTAGGCAAATATTGGCATAACTTGATATTAGCAAATAAGAAAACAATGACATAAAACCTGATTCTTTGGAAAAAGTTGTTGTCAAATAAGTTCTACATAAACCATGAAATTGACTTTTGAAATTAGCAATCTAAAATTCGGCATCTGGAAAGGCATCAGTATGTCCATCATTGTTCTTCTTTGTGCATGATGAAGATGAGTCATCGGATATTAAGATGATAGGGTCTGTTGGTTTGTTGGAACGACAGTTAGTAACCCTGTCGAACAAGCCAACGAATATGTCATACGTCTAAAGCAACGGTGCATCGTCTAATATTTTCTCACAGACATAATCAGAAATATCCACAGCAAGCCTTTTGATTAGCTTAGCAACTTCATTCTTGACGGAAATAATCTTTTCCCTTGCTACATTGTACATTGCCTCTAAACTTGTAGGCGAAGCAGACAGAGTGGTGTTCCTTTTGATCATCTTTTCTGGAGTCTTATCCATGGCTGCGATTATTGTGAATACATTGGATGGAAGATATGTGATATCGGTTAATGTATGTATATATAATGGCCAACAGCTTCTCCGTGCATGGGGTGCTATGGGATAGGCTGTGATTATAGATGCCACATGTTTGTGTATTATTGTAATGAAGTATAAGTTGTAGTATAACTTTCAATGTGCATATAGCTGTATTCAAATGAGCGAATAAGAGGATGATGACGTAAGCATAAATATGGGGTTGAGTCAAATGTTGTGAAGTTGTACATAATTGGCTGCCAATTCACCAATTGTGTGCTGCTTGTATATGGATTGATCAACGGCAATGATTTGATCATTGGGTTTTTTATCTTTTTCATTTTATCAAATCGAAAAATATGATCGGTCGGAAAGCTCATTTCATTTGATAAAAAAATAATCAGATACGGTTTATGTTTGGAGAAAATTTGTTATGTAGCGAACAATATGATTTTAATTTAATTTAAAGTCTATATAATACGTTAATAAATAAAATGAAAAACACCTATGTTAAATTCATAATACCATTGCATTTGGAATCAGGGTTGAGTAAAAAAAAATTTAAAATGTGAATGACTACAAAATAGATACAAAACAGAACCGATTTTTGAGGTTAACAAATTCGATGGACTCAGTTACGGTCTTTAATTATTATATTTTTTGTTAATGATTTCGGTTTAAATTTTTAAGTACCGATTAACCATTCATATACGGGTTTTACGGTTAGACAGTTTATATATATATATATATATCTTCAAATTTTTCTATTTCTCTAAACAATTTACATAAAATAATACTTTAAAATATTTAAATAATAACTTTATTTTGATACCTTAACTTTTTATATTTTCCTATAAAAGTTATATAATAGTTAAAATTGAATTTATATTATGTCATTCTCTTTAATTTTATAGTAATATTTATATATTGTATCCAATTAACATTTATATATGTTGTATACTTATCATATGATATAATTAAATAAATTTATGTACATCCATAAATCATATTTAAACTCCTCATTTTGTAACTAATGTATTTACTTTTTACCTCATGCATTTACTTTATAATTCATGTGCTTATGTCTTCTTATATAACCTAGATTCCGATCCCAATAAATGGAGGCTTCTTCCACGAAATACATATAAGAAATAGATAATAAGAGAATACTTATTTTCTCTCCAACACTCTATAAACTCATTATATTGTCTTTATTCTTACATTTTATTCTTATCATATAGTTTTCGTATTTTATAATTGATAACTATAGAAAAAATATCTCCAAAGGCCCAATCAAGTCAGCCTAACAACACTTGACATGGTCCAAGCCCGTTAACAAAAAGGCAAGAGCATGAGCTAGAAAGACAAGACAGGAAGGCGATGTCCGATCGGACTGATGGGACAATACGTCCTGTTAGTCCACTGACACAAGCCAACATCCATATGCTCTGCCTGTTCCCTGTCACATCACCGCTCACCTACTTCAACTACCGGTTATCATTCCCCGAAGTACTCAAGTACCCCTTTTTTCTCTCCTATAAATAGCAAAAAGCATAAGGGCACCAAGTATTGATCATCTGAGACTCTTTCTCCAAGTACTCTTTCTCTAAAAGCTACTAACTTAAGCTTCGGAGTGTTAAAGACCGATCCGATCGGGTACTCCTTCTTGCAGGTCTTGCGATCCGATCGGATACATTCAACTGCCAACTCTCCTTTTTACAAATAAAGATTTTTTCGGCTTTATCATTTGGTGCTTTCATTGAGAGATGATGGCAAGTTCAAGATCTAACAAAAATGTAGCCTCTAGGGAGTACGATCCCAACAGTCAGGGCAGATTTAGACTCACGGGAAAAAGAGAGAGATCTCCCAGATCACCTATAAAAGGTAATCTCCTCCCAGATTTTGACGATGCAATCATGCAACAACCAAAGGATACCCCTATTACTATCAAGGACATGCGCACCATTCTTAGTGTCTTCACTAAGAGCATAGTCCAAACATTAAAAAAGGGAAAAATGCCCAAGACTTCTGAAAGAGGTCACGAAATGGATTTCATGGCCGAAGACTTCGAAAGAAGGAGGAACAAAGGGATTTCTATCAACGAGCCAATAGCTCATGATGGTAGGAGAGTGGGGGCCAGAACCCCAGGCAGATATGACGAAAGAAAGGGGACAATGTCCTCGAGCAGAGACTCACCATATATCCCCAGCAGATCTTCCACCTCATCCATTAGGGATGATCTATCCTTCAAGTGCACACCAAACAGTAGTCGCACGAAAGGGCAAAGAGATGAGCTCACTTCGACAGCCATGAGTAGGGAAGACAAATGGTTCAAGCAGAAACTTAAGTAGTTTGGCTTCACGGCACCTAAAAAATACATGTTCGAAGGTAACACCTGCAGCAACACGGCCTCCCCATTTTGTAGGGAAATCACAGAGTCTGAGCTACCTCTCAAGTGGAGAGACATGATAATGGATAGGTATACAGATAAAACCAACCTTGCCACTCATTTGGCTGAATATCTAACAAAAGTGTAGGTGTACACCTATGACAAAAGGATTGCCTGCAGGATATTTCCTACCACTTTGGAAGGAGATGCCCTTAACTGGTTTCACAAACTCCCCCAGGAGTCAATCACCTTCTTTCGACAACTCAAGGAACTATTTATCACACAGTTTATCGTGCAAACACGAGCGCCAAAATTTGTGAGTGATTTATGCAACCTCTATCAGAGAAGCGACGAAAGTCTTCGAGACTATATCGACAGGTTCCAAGCCACGATGTCGGAGCTGAGGAATGTGAGTGTGGAGATGGCATCCACAGCTTTAGCCAATGGCACCGTTGATCGGCCCCTGTTTGAGTCCATTACAATGAGGCCTAAACTAACTTTTTCGATTTAATGGAAAGGGCTAGGCAGCATATCCAGCTGGATGATACTTTAAAGTCTAGCCGAGGCAGAAGGAGCAATGTTATGGATAGGCTCCAAAATCCAGATGGATGGATATTTAACCGAGCTCTTGCATCTGAGCGAATTGCAAGTAGTCCTGAGAGAGCCTCTACTTCAAGAAATATGGGAAAAATAAAATAGGCCGATCGATTCAAATTCGATCAGGGCAGTGGCCAGCAGACTCAAACGTTCACTCCACTTAATGCCAATCCAGCCCAGGTGTTGATGTGGATCAAGAAAAAACACCAAAAGGTGAACTGGCCCAAGAGGCTGGACGAAAGGAGCTAAAACACTCGAAACCATAAAAAGTATTGCAAGTTTCACAAGAATGTCGGTCACACAACCGATGAGTGTTTCCAACTAAATAAAGAGATTGATCAACTTCTGCAAAGAGGGTACCTCAAAAGGTTCGTAGGTCCATCCAGATGGGGCAAGTCTCTATAGACAGTCGAACCTAAAGAAGGATAATTCCAATGACAAAGATGACGACGAACAGAGAAAATCGAGAAATGCAGATCCTCGTCGATCGTACATTGGGGTGGGGAAATATGAGCTAAGCGAATTACCTAGCTCTGTTGGAGATCTCGGCTCTGAACTATAAGTTCGCTTATGTTATCATATTGTATTCACCAAAATAGCTATACATACAATCTTTTACCAGAAATCATCAATTTTGACCTTGAAGAAAGTAATTTTGGTCTAATTTTGTTGATTGTAACACGCTTGAATGTGATGTAACAAACTTAGTTTAGGTATCTTGGTACTGATTTATACCATATTTTTTAGTGTCTATGGTATTGTTTTGTAATCCGACAATGTGTACTTATTAAATTTGTCTTAACCTTATATTCAAAGTGATTACACAATCCTTGTTTTGTTATAACTAAAAATGTTGTTTTTATTTCTCAAATGTAAATTTAACTGTTCATAATTAATAAATCGCTTGCTGACCGATCGAGTAAGAGGTCTTCGGGTGCTGGGGTTCGCATCATGCATTCCCGATGGTGGGAGGATCTGATCGGGGAGGAGGTCTGATCGGGCTCTGTGGATATTATCCGCTTTGAGCCTGGACCCTCACGACTTTATTTATGGGGTGCTGCCCCAGAATGCATCCACGAGAAGATGGTGTGCATGGCCTTATAAGGTCTAATTTCAGCGAATCTTCAGCCGATGTGTAGAAGATAACATACTTTATCAATAATATTTGGTTTTAATGTTCTATCATTTTAGATTTATTTATCACTGACATAGTTATGAACTAATATTTGGTTTTAATGTTCTATCATTTATGGGGGCACGTAGATAGTAGGAGGAAGAGAAGAAAAAAAGAACAAATATCTCATTTAGATACAGCCCCCGACCAAATAAGCGAGATAGAATAGATATGTGTGATTTTTTAATGTAAATTAAAGATGTACTACAATTTTTTTATAGATATGTTTAAGTTAAATTAACCCTAGAATGAAATGTTAGGTTGAAAAGTCCATAGAAAATATCAAAATACAATGCATCGCATTTTTTTGACTTCATAAAAAGCCAATAGTGCAAAAAATTTGAACGCGTTAATTTAGTCAAAGTTTATTTACAATATGCATGATGCATGCATTGTATACGGTTTTAAGCAGTATTCTTCAAATTGATATGATTTTCATTATCTTGTGTAGTTTAGTATTTAAAAATTAGAGGAAAATTTTATGGATGCTGTAAAGCCTATCAGTGTTAGGAATATAGTGAAATCGATCTTGAATACGCTGTACATAAATTGGAAACTGTATACATCAATAGATGTCACTAAACATATTGCAGCTTCAGAACCGCATAAGGTGTATGCCAGTTAACTTATTATAATGTATTCCATTTATGCGTAATCACACCAAAGGTTATAGGTCAACTGAATACACTATATTCGAATTTGTCGATTTAACCACTCACAATTAATTAAACAATTGTGCAAAAAATTTGAGTGCGTTAATTTAGTCAAAACTTATTTACAGTATGTATGATGCATCCATTGTATACGGTTTCAAGCAATATTCTTCAAATGGATATGATTGTCATTATATTATGTAGTTTAGTACTTAAATATTGAAGGAAAATTTTATGGATAAAACGGTAAAGCCTATCAGTGTTAGGAATACAGTGAAATCGGTCTTGCATACGCATGTTATAAATTGAAAACTGTATACATTGATAGATGTCACTAAACGTATTGCAGCTTCAGAACCGCATAAGGTGTATGCCAGTTAACTGATTATAATGTATTCCATTTATGCGCAACCACACCAAAGGTTATGGGTCAACTGAATACACTATATTCGAATTTATCGATTTAACCACTCGCAATTAATTTAAATTGTTAAAGGCATGAAGGGCATAACATTCTACGTTTATGTACTCGTACGCATAAAATATTATAAAAAATGAATATGGATAATAATGATACAACTAACATTGAGTTGATTTGAAAAAAATGAAATAACACAGTACCATCTTCCTAATCAAATAATGAAATGAACCCCATTGTGTAATAACAATACATGGACATCACAGGTATAACAACCATAGAAACAACGTCAAAAACGTATTTGATGATAACTTCATCGTTCCTTATCAGCACGCGAATATACTCGACCAGGAAGTGATACAGGCCGATAACAAAGTAGTTACCCATACCCAGTAAATGAGTATAGCCAACCAACCACATCCGTCTATACTCCATGCACCACATCTGCACAATATTTTACACGTACGGTTTGCGAGGGGAAATAACAAATATGTTTTTAAATAAACAAGATGTTTTAATTTAATGGTTGTTATTTAAACATAAAATTGCAAGGTATTGAAGGACTTACCCCAGATGCATTTGGACTCAGGAATCTTGCGAAATATGGGTCGTGTGGGCTATAGAACGAGTTGCAAGGCATGGCTCTCAATTAGCCCCTGCTTATCAAAACAAGGTTGATGGATGGGGGGTAAAAATAAAACTTGTAGTTGTAGTTAGAACGTGATATATAGCAATGAAAAGCTACATCAATTCCCGTGTAAAGTCAACAAAAAATGAACAGCTATCACTAAAAGTAGAGTAGCCTTTTTGGATGCACACAATAGGGATGCATCTCTAAATTGAAAGCGTTAATAATTTTTTTTTTTATTTTTTCAACCAAAATGGGTTATTTTTTTCCTTTATCTGTTGAACTGAATATACAGTTTCATAAATTTATTGATATTGAATATAGTGTATTTGATGACCGCATTATTGTATATAACTAATTAATCAATACGCATTACATTATAAATAATGTTGTAGACAATTAAATTTAATGCATTCGATTCAAGATAAATTATACGCTACATTCACTACAAAAGATTATAAATATAGCGTGTTGACATTAACTAAATAAACTTAATACATATTAATAAAACAAGTGGATACATTAGATAAAGAATTACATTAGATAAAGAAATTTTCTATTAAAGATAACCGCATCAAATCCAAAGAGATAATAATAATAATAATAATAATAATAATAATAATAATAATAATAATAATAATAAATAAGATTAATAAAATGTAATAAAGATAGAGGAGAAAAAATTGTTCACATTACATTCATAGAAATAAACTAATTATTTAAATTGAAAGAGACCTTCATATGGTGGAAGTTTCCCTCCTTGTAGTAGACACGAAATTCTAGCTCATCGCCTTTATGAATTTTCTCCTGAAAAACAAATCGTGTCCAATTTCTATCCAGTATGCCCTTGTCTAATCACCAGTTGCAAAATTGAATTATGGCTTATACTTTTTCTTGTACCATAAACCATATGTTGGGCCTCTAACTCTAACCGTGTTGTTCCTCCCTACCAAGAACATTCACAACTATGTGTTTGGGCAAGGTTTGCATATGACAATCAGAAGCGACGCGAAACCATAAAAGTTAAAACAATCGGAGCCAGGCAATATCAAATGGACATTGTATTGATATTATTTTTGCTAACCATTCTCATGATCCAATCACTATTATCCATCGCTATAATAAAGCCCCTCAACTCTTTATCTTCCTCGGCTTTGTAATTGTCCACGTCAGAGAAATCAGTGTCCGAATATGCTCAAAGCAATTGAACAAGAATATGTTACAGGCATAATAACGATAATAATTAAAAAAATCGAAACAAATGTACAAATATTACTACCTATTCAACCGACATACCAGTGATGAAGTCATAATTCAAAATATGTTTCAACTTCGGATCTGGTGATCCCAAATCATCATATAGTGGTTCCATATCGCTCTCGTCAGAGGACACTTCAATCACTTCCGGGGACTGAGCATTTATAATCATCCAAACAAATCGTTACAATATTATATTAACCATTGATATGAAAATAACTCTTACACTAATCAAGGAAAGAACCCGTGAGGAATACAAACAACGATACTCATTTTTGTTACCCGATAATCAGCAGCAGGTGGTGAGTATGAGCTAGATGAACTTGCCATTTAGGAATCTTTTGTCAACAGTTTAGAGAGATAACAGTCACCGATATATTTTTTCCTCCGAAAATTTACACTATTGCATAAAAATTCAATAGACTCTAGGGTTAAGTGTTAAAATATGGCTTGTCAATGGACCCTTCACTTATCCACACAAAATTTAATTGTATTTAAGATGCAGTCCAATCACCTCCAAATAAATGCAAAAGACCGGATAAATCCAGTCTATTTATTATGGTATAAGTTTATACATTCTATTACATTAAGTTTCAAATATTAATACAATATATTCACTTTGCAAATTTTTACCTAAAATATTCAAGAAAAGCTTTAGAAAAATTTAAAAAAAAATTAAATTATTAAATATATTAAAAATTTATAAAATATGACTCAAATGGATACATTTTTTTGTTTTATTTGGCAAACGAATGCACATTAAAGTTGAACACATTGCAAGAGATCACTGTATTAGCAAATATAACCAATTTATTATATACTCACATATTACTTTATATACACTAAGTTAAGAACTGATTATGATCAATTAACGATGAAAATATTTTCTCAGTTGTATTCGATTTGAATTCAAGAATACATTTTATTCCCTAACAACAAAATTAAATACACTTGTAGATGTAAACACATTTATATACCTAATAGGATATCTGTCGACATTCTATTCAATTAATGGAACATATTAATACAATATATTCAGATTGTAGGTAAACACATTATATTAATTTTTTCCCAAACATATTAATGATTCGAGTTTGCAAAATTTAAATAAAAAAAATAAAGATTATAAAAAGTCTAATATTTGACCCAAACTGATATAGTTATGTGTTATTTGGCAGACTAAATATACAATATTTTTATTTTGTTGAAATTGAACACGCTATATTCGATAAATGCATTGGTAAATATATCAAATTTATTATTTATTAACATAATATCTTGTATACTATCGGGAATCGATTTTCCAATGATATATCCCATCAAACTGTTACATTATTTACTTTACCTTATCGTCCAAGGGTATTTGGATATGACCGCATATGTCATCATAAAGTTAACCAACCACTGTGGTCTAAATCTTGATGGACATTATTTGCCTGCGTAGAGTTAGAGGTCGGAGTGAAATGTGACCTGGACGGTGTGTTTAAAGCTTCCTGGGCAAGAGGTGATGCATTGGTGTTCAGGTTATATCCACTAGGTTGGATACTTCGATCTGGGTTCCTTGTAGCCCTCGATCGTCGGATAGTTTGGCCCATAGATCTTAATCAATTTGTCTTTGGCTGCCCTCGAGTTCTTGCTATAGGAGGATCCAGGACATGTATATGGTTGCCATCATTGAATTTGTTGTTGTTGTCAACACCCACGTCATTATGATTGAGGCTAGACTCTAGAGCTATTTGTGAAAAAAATTCATCGGACATTTTCACTCTCAGCTGCCTTAGGCGATGTAGAAACATCCTGATCAGCTGCTTCATGGAATATTTTCTCTAGTTCTTTGAACTTCTGATGCTGGGTAGAAAGTTACGGGTACCAACAATGAGGGAAAATGCTTGTTTGTGCCCTTTGTATATCCTTTCTCCATCTGGCAAACAAGTACCTTTCATTAACATGGCCGATGGACTTGTAATCCAATATTTCCATGATGTGGCAGCATATAATACCGCTTGATTGGAAGCTATTGCACGTGCACGAAAAGTTTTGTCTATCTTCAATGTATTCAATGTCATACACAAAATCCCTATAGTACCAATTATTGACGAGGCATTTCTCTTGGATTTTAAACAATTTTGGTTCGAAAACATCATTCAGATTATGCGTTGTATGATCTGGAGTGTTAACAATGTGGCAGTATACCATTCTCTTAATTTGATTTTGAACTTTGTGAAACATCACGTGAGTGAAGACTTGCTGCAATTGCTTCTCCCATTGAAAATGAAAATGGCACTTAGAGACTTTATTCTTTGATTTAAACTCTGCCAAAAACTCCTTATCTATCTTGTCCTGGATGGCAAGCTCGTATTGCTCAACAAATTGTTTAAGCGTGCTCGTAGGTCGTATAAACCCATTGAAGTATGCATGCATACTCTCACTTCGTTGGGTAGACAACATACCTAGAAAATCACCAATGTGAGGTATTAAACATGCATACAATGATAGAATTAAAAATACATAAATAAATTAATAAATGCCATGCATTTAGGCATTACATACCTGCCCAAAATGAATCCTTGAGATACACAGGAACCCAAAACTCCCTTTCCTCGTACAGTTTCATCAGCCATTAGTTACCTTCGAGGTCGTATTTTGTTAAGAAAGCTTGCCAATTTTCCTCGAAAAACTCTGCTGTTAAGCTATCATAAACTAGACCCTTGAAATCATTCCGAGCATTACTGAATTTTGCAATGTGTTTAAACTTTTCAAGCAGTTTGGCAAGGATATGCCATATACAAAATATGTGTCTGGTATTAGGCATAACTTCCCTAATTGCCTTTCTAATTCCTTCACATTGGTCCATTAATATGCAACCGGGATGAATATCACCCATCGCATATAGCCACGTCTTAAACAACTACTTAAATGTGTCCGCATCTTCACGGGTAACAAAAGCACAACCCAGTAGAATTGATTGGCCATTGTGGTTGACATTGACTACAATTGTAAAAGGAAGCTTATACCTGTTGACCAAGTATGTTGTGTCAAAGCTAATTACATCATGAAAATTCCTGTACGCTGCTTTACATCTAGGATGCACCCACAAGACATTGGCCAGCCTAAATTCCTCATCTAAATCAATTGAGTAGAAAAATTTCGGATCATTGACTTGCATCATTGCAAAGAATTTTTCCATGGAATCTACATCACCCTCACCCCGTAGTAACCTCCTTGTACGATCAATGTAGTTTTGGCAATCCTTTATTAAACAACTCATCTTATCTGGGCCGCCAGCTTTATATTGAACCAGCCTAATACTCTTTGATGGCCTTATTCCAGCAAAATCTTGCATCTCAAGCCTCCTCCTGATGTTATTCTTGACAGCCCTATGGGCACTCATCAACCTTGACGTGTCCGGAAATAATTCGTGATTATGTGTTGAAATGACCAATGAAACCTCCCACATTTCGTTATCCCTTAAAATAGCATTCACTTTTGTAGAAAAATTAAGCTTTTTAGACAAGCCCCAAGCTTGAGATTTTCTTCCCTTGTCATAACTAAGGGTTACATATTTGTGATACTCTCCATTACACTTCGCCGCTGATTTCTTAAAAACACTAAAAACTTTCAGCCTTGAAAACTTTTTGTAAAATTTAAATAAATTATATACATTTAAAAAATACATTCACATACTAGGATCTCCCTCAAAGGAGTACTCAAAATAATTCTCACTTTCAATGTCATTGTCCGCTGCCTGAATTTTCCCATCTAATTCACTATCATCGTTTAACAAACTATCATCTTCATCAATTCCAAATAACTCACCAAATAAATTATGATTTCCTTCAGATGATGATGCAGGATGCTTAGCCATAAAGATGATTGATGGATTTCAAATTTTTGTTCAAGAAGGAGATTAATTGTTTACGTTAGTATTGGAGGGAAAAATCATATATTACAATTTGATGTGATGTGCATTTGCAAATATGGCACCCAATGTATGAGTAACTTTGTCCACCCTATGTTCTTCACACTAGCGGCATGTGTAAGACTCTAGGGCAGTAGCGCCTAAAAAGTTCTGACTATGCAAAAAATAAGTTGAGAATCCCATGAAAATTACCCATCCCTCTAAACTCAATTGCATGGCAAAATAGTGTGTATTGTATTGTTTAACAAAAAAAAATCATTATGTGTATTGTTTCTGTTCAAATTGAATTTAATAAATTCAATTTGAGCTAATTGATTATTATATACTAACTAAATTGAATACACTATATTCACTTTGTTCAGAGTTTTTTTTAAATTGTTTTGTATCATTTTTTTTCCTGTTCCCACAATCCCTAAAGTTATCCTGGTAAGGATAAAAAGCAAAAAAAAAAAACGAAAGCAATCACGTCATTTTGTATATTATATTTGTTTAACGACGTCAATTTAGGATTTCATAATTTTTAAATTTCGGTTTTATGCTAAACCGAATTGCCCTCAAATTTTCATTAGGTTTGCGTTATGTTGCCTTGGAATTTTGGTTCGGTTGGGTAAAATTCTAAAACTTTGATTTATCGGTTATATTTTTCACCGATGCAAGCGGATATAGTGAAAGCATAATTTAGTCAATTCAATTTCTTTGAGTCAAATGTATTCACTTTGAAGAAATTGAATGCAAAGTATTTACTTTGCTTTTATACTAAAGATAGAGAACAGGAAATAAGATTTGATTAATTATTTCTAATAATTGATCATAACAAGGCAACTCAATCAAATGTTTCAAGATTTATTTTTCATTCGAAATTAAACTATAAAAGGATTCGTTTTTATATTTTTTTAATTTAAATATTCTAAATATTTATTCATAATTCTTTACAACTTTTTTTAATTAAAATAATACATCAATTATTTATGACATTATTGACTTTAATATCTTTTTAAGTGTAATAAACATATATGAAGATTTATAAATTAACAAGTGTATACAGTGTAATACATATTAATTAATAAGAAAGTTTATTAATTATTAAGTGTATACAATTTATACATTAATTATTGTCCTGTATACATTACATAAGTGTATAGAAGCCATAAGTGTATACGATATATAATTTATTAATTAATAAGTGTATACAATGTACTACATCTCTTTTGTCCAAACTTAATAAATTATATATAGTATAATATTAATTTTTCTGAATTTAATAAATTATATTTACTTTTAATGTTGCATTCTAATATTATTTTTGAAATTCTTGTTTATTACGTAATGTAGTTATTGAATCAGTTTATTTGCTTTCTTTCTTATTAGATGTAACAGTTTATCATGAAAAAATTTATAATTTTAATATACTTTAATTATTTAATGACTTTTTTATGAGGTCAATGTGACTTAAAATAAAAATAACTTAAAGTTAATTTAAAATAATTTCAAATACTCTATTTTTATAAAAAATTAATTTTATCTAAAAAAATATTTAAAATATATATTTATATTAATATCTCTATTTGAATCACTCAATTTTAGCTATTTATCACGACTCATAAAATTATTGAGAACAGCATCTTCCAGTTTTCCAAAGGGTACAGCCGAACCTCAAAGTAAAAAAGCAAATGTACTTTGGGGTTTTATTAACCCTCAAACTTGCATGTTGCATCCTTAACCCAAGTGGGTTAAAAAGAAAAAAATATATATACCCCCTTCCTTTGACTATAACAAGACAAGATTCTTGTAATATGAAATCCAACTGGATGTCATAATATTTAAATTTAGTCAATTAGCTGCCAAATTGCTGCAGTGATATTTTAGCATGATAATTATCTTTTGATCCAGCCGATCTATATTTGCCAATACAATTTATTACATCTGACGCACAGTGAATGCCGTACCACAACATTAATTTGTTCCTAAATGGGAGTTGTGAAGGGTAACATGTACCTTATGTATTGAACTTTGGAGTATAGTGCCGCCCTTCCTGTTCTCTATCAGAATGGCTAGCTCATGCTCTGCTCACCCTTTGTATCTACTTCCAATTTAATTTCTTCCTATTTTAATAAACTCATGCAATTTAGGAAAATGTCATAACATATACTATAAATGAATATTATTATTAGGAGATATTTAGGAATTTTTTATTGTCTATTTCTTGACGGTTTATATTTTTTAGAGACACAAACGTCTTTCCCTTCTTCTTAAGTAAACAACGTAACACAAAAACCAAAAATAAATAATGTTTTAATGACACAAACTGAGTACCGACCGTGCACAGGGGGATGAGTATTGGGCTGCATGTGCTGTGCTTCTATGCATATTTTTCTATAAATAGGTCCCCATACTCCATACTTCCACCACCTCAATTCCTACTTTTCTTCTTAATCTTGTTCTTCTTTTTATATATATAATACTAAAACCTTCATAACCCTTACACTACACTCTTCTCTACAATGGCTGCAACTTATAATAAACTACTACTTCCTCTTTTCTTGCTAAGTCTCCTTCTCATGAGTTCTTCGCTTTCATATTCTTCCACATTCACCATTACCAACAACTGCAGCTACTCTGTTTGGCCAGGCATACTCTCCAACGCTGGCACTGCCCAGCTTCCCTCCACTGGTTTTGCTCTTCAACCCGGCGAATCAAACTCCTTCTCTGTCCCAGCAGGGTGGTCTGGCCGCTTATGGGGTCGGACTCTTTGCACCCAAGATGCCACAACTGGGAAATTTACTTGCCAGACAGGCGACTGTGGCTCTTCTACTATACAATGTTCAGGTGATGGCGCTGCCCCTCCTGCTACCCTTGCGGAATTTACTCTCAATGGAGCTGATGGATTGGATTTCTATGATGTTAGTCTTGTGGACGGTTATAACCTTCCAATGCTAATAACACCGGAAGGTGGGTCCGGCGGGAATTGCACGATCACTGGGTGTTCCGTGGACTTGAACAATGCATGCCCGTCGGAGCTAAAAGTAATGAGCAGTGGAAATGGAGAGAGCGTAGCATGTAAAAGCGCATGCGAAGCTTTTGGAGATCCGCAATATTGTTGTAGCGGAGAGTATTCGACTCCGAATACTTGCAAGCCATCTTCTTATTCGGAGTTCTTCAAGAGTTCATGTCCTAGAGCTTATAGTTATGCTTATGACGATGGAACAAGCACTTTCACTTGTGCCGGAGCTGACTATGCCATCACATTTTGCCCTTCGCCTTCTTCTACTAGGTAACAGTTTTCATATTGTAATTTTCATCCAGTCGAGTTTGAATTTTTTTCTGAACATTCGCAATTTCACACAAATTGAATTATAAAGATTTGATTCTTAATTAGATTTCGCTATAGTAAAGAATATGAATAATTTTATAGAAGAATTTAAAATTTTTGCTTCCCAAGGCAGGTGTTCTTAGTCGGTCATGGCACAACAGCTTGAATAAACTGTCTTTTGGATTATTAGGAGGTCGGAGCCATGTTTCAAACACCAAATTTTGTTTTTTATAGAAATATTTTTATTCAATAAAGTGAGATTTTATCTCTTTTTTTTTTTTTCGTTTTTCCTTAAAAAAAGTTAGATTTTAAATTATTTTGACTTTTATTAAACGGAGTACGATTTTAAATAAAACACCTGCATTTTTACGAGTGCAGAGTTATTATTCGAGTATTCTTGTGATTGTTAATTCATCACAAAATTATGCTTAGCAGTTAGCACGTCTCAATTGTCTTTTTTTTATTTCTATTCTCTTTGCATATGAAATTCTAAAAAAAAAAACATATATATATATAATCTGATTATAGTTGTTTATGAATTTGGTGGATTGAAATTGCAGTGTGAAGTCAGCAAATGGGCAGAATCCTGAAGCAGTTGAAGTTTCCGCCGGCGGCAGTAGCACGTCACCGTCTGTAATTGGCGGTGCTCTCACCCTTGTGGCGGCAATTTGGCGGTTGTGGCTGCTCCTTTGACTTTACCAAGTCTTCAAGGAAACAAATATTATTTTATTATTTTTTTCCAATTGACACGGAAAATTTCAAAATTTTGAGGGGGAACCTGCAGCCATGTAATTATTTTTCGCCAATTCAGTTACATCTCCATTCCATATCGAAGCAGAATTCACACTGAAAGATGATTAGTTACGTTAAGCCTCTGTTTGAATGAAAGTAGATGATGGTAAAGTAGATGGAAATAACTCAATTACTCTGTTTATTTTATAAAAATTGTAGAATAAATGAAAATAGATGAAAATAACTAATTACTCTATATTTTTTAAAAAAGTTATTTTTAATTTGGGAATAGACGGGAGTAACTCCATATTTATTTTAAAATTTTAAATAATTACTCACATCTACTCTATATTTATTTTAAATTTGTCAAATAAGGGAGAGTAAATAAGAGTTACTCACATCTACTCTACTCTCATTTATTCTCATCTACTTTACTCCCTTTTATTCTCATCCACTCTCATTCAAACAGAGGCTAAACGTATTATATGCAATGTGTACTGATTGTTTCTGACCAAAAAATGGACAGAATTTAATTATTTGTCTACATTTAAATATTTTGTTCTTAGCTTGATTTTTTGTTTTGAATTTTCTATTAGTTGGATTATTTTGAAATAGAATTCGGTGCGTAGATGTATTTGGTATCACGATTATGAATGCTTGATTATTTAATTTTTTTTCTTTGCTTGGAGAAAAAAAAAAGAGAACTCTAAGCTTGTAAAAGGGCAAAGCAGCATCAACATTCATGTCCGAAAATGTACACGGTATGGTATAATTCAAAAATTTATAAATTTTCGTATTATTTTAAAGTTTTGAATATTTTAAAAATTAAGTATTGTAACTATCTTAAAATTTCAGGATAATTTTGTACAATTTTATAAAAATTCGGTATGATTTTTTTGTTCTTTTGATATAAAATAAAATAATATAATATAATTCAGTATTTCATATAATTCAATATATTTAAAATTTTGTAAAATAAATTCACAAAATAATAAATATAAATAAAAAATTTTGCAAATAAATTCTTGTTGTTCCGATGAAAGCGTAGTTGTGGGTAGAAGCCAAGTAAAGATAATGCAAAACAAAATAACAAAATGAACATGAATTCCTAATTCAAGGCTTTCACTAAAGAATTTTAATATTAAAACCAAAATTCTAAATTATATACCTGAATTGTTGCTATAAATCTGAACCCAACACCCATAATTCCTTCTCCTATTCGATTTGGGTTTGGAACTCACAAAAAACAATCAAATTAAAGAGAGGCGAGGGAGAGCAAGGTTTAGAGAGAAAGCAAATAGAAAATCAATGAGGAAATAGGAAGGACTTGTAGATGGCGGAGGTGGTTGAACCGGTGGAGGAAGTGAAAGGCAGTAAAAATGGTTAAAGCGGTGGAGGAAGAAGGGGGACAAAGTTTGACTGAAGAAAGAGATTGTAAAGGGACAACTATTCTAAATCTAAGGTTCTTCAATTTTTTTCACCTCACTCAAATAATTTATAATTAACTGATATTTTAAAAAATTATAAATGCTTTAACTTCAATTTTTAATTCCCTTTTTGAACTCAAATTTTAAAGTTTAATTTTTAATTCCCTCCATAAGCATAAGAATTTTAAAGTTTAATTTTTAATTCGCTAAATATAATTTTAGTTTTTTTTCTTATTATTTTTAAATATACAACTAAAATTTTATTATTAAGTTAACTATATATAATTATATTATTAATTTACGTATTCATATACGTATTGTGTCAATACTTCATTGAGTTGGTAAATTTCATTATATATAATAATTATATATAACTATATTATTAATCTACATATTCAATTACTCATATAGGTATTGTATAAAAATAGATAAATATTAGTTGCGTGCTAAAAAAAAGTAAATGAAATTAATTTGTAAAATGTTTATATAATCCTATAATTACATCAATTGGTTAAAATTTTGATATATATAATAACTATATATAATTACATTATTAATCCGTGTACTCATATAGGTATTGTGGCAAGAATAGATTAATATTAATTGATTTATACTGAAAATAAATTAA
Organism: Excoecaria agallocha; assembly: GCA_037975025.1. NCBI lineage: Eukaryota > Viridiplantae > Streptophyta > Magnoliopsida > Malpighiales > Euphorbiaceae > Excoecaria > Excoecaria agallocha. Next base: position 6,519,070 of record CM075816.1, read on the forward strand.
ATTAATTAATATGATTATTATATACTTATATAACTATATGAATTAATAAATTTCATTATATATAATAATTGTATATAATTATATTATTAATTTATATATTTGATTACTCATATAGCTATTGTGCAAAAAAAATAGATGAGTAGTAATTGAGTGATGCTGAAATTATTGGAAAGATAACTATATACTCATACATTTACGTTAATTGGTAAAATTTTATTATAAATAATAATTGAATACAATTACATTTTTAATTTACATACTCGTATAGTTATTGTGTCAAAAATAGATGACTACTAGTTGAGTGATATTAAAAATAAATGAAATTAATTTATAAAGTACTTATGTGATAAATTGCTTAACTTACAGATCTATATAAATATTTGTACAAAAAAAAATTAAGTAGTAGTTGAGTAAAATTTAAGGTAAATTAAATTAAAAATAAATTATTTTAGATTCATATTCATATTTATATTCATATAGATACAATAATTATTATAATAATTAAATTTATATTATTAATAATTAAAATATTTAGTTTAATTTATTAACTAATTATTATTTAATTTTATGCATTAAAATATATAATGCAAATAATTATGAAGTTAAATGTATATACTACATATAAAATAAGAATTATAAATAATATTTATATATAAATTATTAATATTATATATAATAATTAATAAATATTGATTTTTTCAGTATAATTTGATTTTAGAACAGTTCAGTATAGTTCATTACGATTTTATAAATAAAATATTAAAATTTATTTTAAATAAAGTTAATGATATAGTTTGGTTCAATTTTATTTAAAAAATTAATGAAATAGTTTGATTCTTATTTTTTTTGACACAGAAAAATTTAGATTTGTGTATACCTCTATTCGTATACATGATTTAGACGGAGTGATAGAGACGTTGTTGTGCAGTGAGCAGTAGCAGAGCAAAGGATCAAGTTGTTTGCTTAAATATTTATATCAAATTGTTAGCGTTTGAATTTGAAAATATTAAATTATAAAATGCCTACTTTGATTAGCTCATATTCCTTCAACTTTTCATCTAATTCTTTTGTACATTTATTACTTTATTGATTTATCTTTGCTATTGTCTTTTAGCTTTGCTGACAGTTGCCAAGTTGTTTAATAATATTTGTATGGTGTGGGTTACTGCTACGGTAAGTTGATAATAATAAAAATTGTTATTATTTATTTTGCAACTTAATTATTTTTTTAGCAGTATCTATCTGATGCTCCTCCTTTGAATTTATTAACTTTTTTTCTGTGGCTATCTTTTGACGAGGTAATAATAATAATAATAATAATAATGAAAAAATAAATAAAATAAAAGGCCTTATTGATTTTTATAGAATTAATATCACTTTTTGCCATTAGAATTTTTCAAATTGATTAGAAAATAGTACTAAATCATTTTTGGAGTTATTTTTGCCATTAAATTTTCAAAAAAGAAAAAAGCTGCTATTGGCTCTTAAGGCAATCATTATGTACTCCCTCTATTTTTTATCTGTCACTTTATTATTTTCAAAAAAATTAAAAAATATTACTTAGATTTAAATTTAATATTAAATTATATAATTTTGATTAAATTATCAAATTTAATTGATTATAAATAAGTTAATTTTATTGAAAAAAATTAAATTATATTGAAAATATAAAAATAATAGATAAATAGAATTTAAATTTTGTTTAAAATTGACACATAAAATAGAACGGAAAGAGCAATAATTTATATGTCAGAAATAAAATGTCTGTTTTTATAAATTTAATGATAAAAATCATTTATTTAAAAAATACAGTTGCAAAATCTCTTTCTCTCTTTTTTTTTATTTTAATAGTAAAAATAACTCCAAAAAAAATAGTGGCTTTTTCTAATAGTTTAAAGATTATAATTTCCAAATTTGATTCTTTTCTTTATTTTCTTGTTTCTTTTCTTTTGTCAAATGGATTATAAAATATTAAATATGTAAATATTTAAACCGTTAGATTAAATAATTGAACGCAGTTTTATAATTTAAATGTATATCATGAAATTAGAATTAAAAAAAAAAAAACCAACATGGACAACCATTGAGCCATAACATTGACGCCAAAATGGATATAAATGTCCTATGTGTTTATTGGCTTGTTTTACAAGGGGGAATACAGATCGAGTTTATACAAGTTCTTTTTTCTTTATTGCTTGCACGCATCACTAACATGAGTAAAAAAAAACTACCCTCTTCATTTTTTTTATCAGTCGCTTTTATTATTTTTATTAAAATTATAAATAATAAATAAATTTAAATTTAATATTAAATTACGTGATTAAAATTAAATTATCAAATATAATTAATTTTAATTTTATTAAAAAAATAAATTAAATTACATTAAAAATTTAAAAATAATAAATAAATAAAATTTAAATTTTATTAAAAAATGACAGAAAAAAAGAGAGTATTAGTTTATTCATAGCCATTAAGTATTCCAAGGCCTAAGCCACTTGAGAATAGACCTACAAATGGAATAAAATGTTTCCTTTTAAAATTTTCGAGATGTTTTATATACAGTACCCAAATCCAAAACCACTATTTGAGCAAGAAAAAAATCCATTACATCTCATCCGATAATAAATATTTGCAATAATATATAAATTTTTCTTTAAATTATTATCGTTTAATCTCTAAATGTGTTAAAAATATCACATTATTTAATTACAAAAATGCATGTCACTTTACAGTGAGCACGTATAAATTATATACTTGACTAGTAACAAAAAGATAATTATAATATTTTTAATATGTTTATGGATATTTTGTATAGTTCTTGATAGTATAGGTAATATTAATTAAATTTTTAACAAATTTAAAAAATAATTTAATACTTTTGAGTAATTTAGCAATATTTATGGAGTATTCAATTAGTTTAGAGATAACTATCCGGTGATATTTTTGGGAGTATGTATTATCCCTAACGTTTTTAATAAGCAAGAGTCACTCACGTAAATTCTATGAAGATAAAAGCCACGACTATAATATCATTGTTCCAAGGTCCAATCAAGTTAAATTAAGTTTTCATATAACTCAAGTTTTATTCCCTTTTTGCTTTTGATGTAATTTAATGGCTTTTCTTTAAAATATGGCTTAAGGGGCAAATGTGCCTCCTGAATTAATTAGATTAATTATATAGACCCTTAAAAAATAAATTAATTGAAATAAAATGTTTTATTTATTTTTACAACGTTAACACGTTGATGAAAATTTCATTTTTTTTTTAATTAGTGGTTCTAATTTATTACGCCTCTAGTTGTTGTTTATTCTATCCGAGTTTGATACAATTTTGAATTAGGATTAAAATTGGTACAACGAGAATATGAGGGAGTTAATTGACAATCGAATTAAATTTAAGCCACCTTAATAGCCTATTTTAAAATATTAAATTTCAGATATTTTGATAGCCATCTATAAATACTAAAAGGAGAAAGTAAAATAAAATATTTCATGTATTTAATCTACTTATAGTTATATAATTAAATTTTAATGATTTCATAACAAAATGAGAATCATTTTTAATCTAAACAGTTGATAGTTTCATAAATTTTACGATTAACCAGAATTTATCAGCTCAAATTTTTGCTTTAAAAAATGTAATTAAAGAAAAAGAGAAAGAAAAGGAATGGAACTAGATAAGTGTAAAATGGGAACATAAATTCCTCAAGACTTTTAAGAAAGAAAGAAGAAAATAAGAGAAAGAAAGTAGCTTAGAATGAAGATTTGGTTATTGGGTTATGTTTGGAAGATATCAAAAGTAATTCCACAAACGGGTACTTAATATTATCGAATTTTGAAAAAAAAAAAAAATTTGAGAGAATCTTTCAAACTTGAACACCCAACAAGCGGTAACGATTTAAGAGAAGAATCAGATTCTGTTCATAAATTTTTTCATGGATTAAATTAATATTCTAGATTTTAAACATTTTGTCATTTTTTTCAAAATTAATTGGTGCGAATAAAGACGACCTCCATTGCCAGATGATTGTCTATTGTCATGTGGCCAACTCCTGAGCAATCGCTTTTGTTGGAAATTGATCCTTTAATTTCGGCTCAAATACTAATTGTAGATTTCAATCACTCTATCATTTCTCTCGGGAATTGTCCAAATTTTTATAAAAAATATTTTATTTTTATAATTAACTGATATGAGATGGTTAATTAAAAATTAACGGTGAAGTGTTAAAATTATAAGGTATCAAATTTACAAATTGAGTTTAGAGAAGTGTTATCTAGAAGCGAAAGTAAATTGACCCATTGGACTGAATTTTGAAATGATATATTAGACAAGTTTTTGTTTTCTTGAAATAATATATTAATTTTGTAACAAATTGATATTTATACTATGAAATTATTGGAAGATGAATAAATTTAATTGATATACAGCAGTGGAGTTGTGGTGCCAAAAATTGCTACAGTCAACGTTAAGCCTGTCTATATCGTGGCTCTTAAGTTAACTTCAATAAATAAATAACTAAATAATTAAAAATATCACTATCTTATGAATTATTTTCGTGGAACCAATTCTGGAAGGCTGATGCTGTCATGGGCCCAAATATTTCCCTTTAATTTTTGTATATATATATATATATACTTTTTTTTAAAGAAACAATTAGGAGTCCAAATTTAACATGAGATCATAATTTTTGAATTTTTAGAAATATTTCCGTGCACATAAATACCAATAAACGCGTTTATCAATGTTTTTTCTTTTAGAATTTTGTTTTCTTTTTGGGCCTTTGGGCATGCTTCATCCGTACAATAGGAATGCAAAATAAAATGCAAATGTTAACGTTTTTTTTTTCTTTCTCTCTCCCTCTCCCTCTCTTTCTCTTTCCTTCTTATTTTTTTTTTAAATTAAAGTCATTTTTTTGCCATTGAATCTTTTAAATTGATCAGAAAATGCCACTAAATTTTCTTTTTGGATTATTTTTCAATTAAAATTTCAAAAAAGGAAGAAAATGTCTGTTTTTTTCAAGAATCAGTCAGATGATGCCATTGTTCTATATTTTTTAGGAAAATATATCTATTTTAATAAATTTAATAGCAAAAATTACCTATTTGAATTTTTTTTAAAAAAATTTTAGTAGCAAAAACAACCTAGTAATAAGTTCAATAGCATTTTCTCCAACCTATTTGAAGTGGCATGAAAAGGTTCTGATTTGTCACTAGTGAATTTGTAAAAATAACCGATTTACACTCAACGTATATTTTGTAACTGATTTCACCTTCATATTTTGATTTTGGATACTCATAACACCCGAAAAGATAAAAACAATGGCCCAAGATCACGGGAATAAGCCCAAAAAGGGGGCCCAATAAGATTCCCCCAATTGAGGAGAAAAACCCAATAATCGAGGTTGTCCGATCGGACAGGACTTCTCGCTGACAGACCCAAAACATTTGATACACGCCATTATCCAATCACCGCTGCCTACAGAAATAGATCATGCTTGCTCTAGAGTAAGGACACTGTTGTGCACACTGCTCCAAGTTTTTCCAAAACTATAAATAACAGGTTATACCCTAAGAAAGACATTCACTCTCTTTTTCTTTCCATTAGTAAGATAATATCTCGTTAAATCCTCTCTTATCCCAATAGCTAACTTGAGCGTCAGAGTGTTGAAGTCCGGGACCATCGGACTAAGTGTCTTTTGCAGGTTTCACATACGAGGACTCGATCGGGTCCAGCCCCTTATTTCTCAAACCAACCTTTTTGCCCACTACAAGATAAATACATCCATCTCTATGAAAATATGTGATTTACTATTTGGTGCTTTCGTTGAAAGACCACGACTGAGCAAAAAGGTCCATCCTCGCAACTCGCAAGAAATGTATGGGCTTACCACCACACTGTAAGGACGCAAGATCTCCACGAAAGTCTTCGAGACTACATGAGAAATCATCAAATGAAAAATATGAAATTCCATAAAGAGAGGAAAAAGATGCATAGACGCTTAGATAAGTAAAAATGAGGTTTTAAGGCTAAAAGAAAGCGAAAAACCAAGTGCTAAGGCTAAAAGGAAGCGAAATATACCTCCTTCGATCTAATGCGCAAAGGAAACGCGAGGCTCTTCGAACTAACGTATTGGGAAACATCTTGGGGAGTAGAAAATAGTTGCCCCCCTCTGTGTTTCTAGGCGAATCAGGTAGAGCCCAACGCTAGAACCAAAAGACTGCATTGGGAACACCTCTCTATCCATAAGCCCAACAAATACAAAAGGTACTGAAAAGAGAAAGTCAGATTGGAGAAGGAAGATCCTGAAAGGAAAGTGATAACTCCAGTTTTATTGTTTAATTTTAGTATATTTTTGTTTGTGTCTGTCTTATTTTGCATGATTTTTAGTGTTTTGTATAATAAATTTCTCTTTTTATGCCAAATGAAATTATATTAATATTTATAATATTTTGGTGTGTTTAATGGGGTTATTTTGACTTATGTGCAGAAAAATAGGCAAGAGCACGGCTAGGACAAATTGGTCTTAGCTGTGCCCATTGAAGAATCCCTAATTTGTACTATTTCATTTTTTAGAATGATCTTAGACATCAGAATCCAATCTACACCATTGAAATGTAGATCAAGATGTTACAAAGCTATGGTTAAAATTTTAGCTCGATCCAACGGTGAAATATTCAGAAATTGATAAATTTATGGGACTGGTTTTTCTTCTCTCAGGGGCCGCTACCGAGACCATTTGTCCTGGCCATGGCCAATGCAGAATTTGAGTTTTTTTAGTCCAGAAGGTGCGCACGACTGAGACACTTTTGTCCCAGCCGTGCCTAACCTGATTGGGCACGGCTGGGATACTTTTGTCTCAGCCGTGACCATTTGCAGATATATAAAAACTGCATTTTTTTTTGCAGAGAAAGAGGGGGGAGAGTTGAGGAGAGCCGCCACACTTAGATCTAGGGTTTTTTCCTCCGATTTTCTTATATTTTTCCTTCATTTTATGTTGTAGGTTAGATTTAATTCAATGTAAACCTTATATTATATTTATTTTCCAATGTAAGTTAGGGTTAAATTCAATTTTCTGTATTTACTTTAGTCATGTTCTTCATTTTGCTTGGAGCTTTGAGGGAGGAGGCTTGGATTCGGATTAGAGCTTCACAAGCTATAAATGGCTTCATGGGTTTCCTCTTTCCTTTCTCTTTTTACTTTATTTATGTTTATTTGTAGTTTTGTTGCTTGGGGATCTTTGAATCCCCTACCCACAATGTGGATCTTGAACTTAATTTGATTTTTACATGAATGAATGGTCTATTTCACAGTTACTTATTTGTATCTCATGGTTTTTCAATCTATTAAATTATTTTTCATGCATGAATGAATGGTTTTTATCATATGTCTTGGATGGGTTTTGAGTCTAGTGGATTGGATTCTATGAATGATTTTACTTAGTATTTCTATCATGAATGTTGTATTATTTTAGACGGCTCCGGAATGAAATTCTAAATGTGCAGTAATTGTGACTTTAAGACTAGAGTGTGGAGTGAAATAGATGAGATTTGGGTTGTTTGGCTCCGAAATGGAAAAGCAAACCAAACTTAGGATGTTAGACCCGTGCATAGGCTAGTTATTGGGCTGGCTCCGGAATGGAAAGTTTAGCAACTAGAATAGCTGGCTTCGGAATGGGACGCTTGGGTTAAGAGGGTTATCTAGAATTCGTTCATGTATGCTTTTAGGTAAAATTAATTCACATTAGGTATGGGGTGGATGAGTGAACCCGAGCAATGTTTTAATTAATGTTTTAATCTCTAGTTTAATTCGCTTATCTTCTTTATTTATTTATTTTGTTAATTAGATTTAGGACGCTCTCTCAATCAAAAACTTGGAAATTTATCTCAGATTAACTCGCTCAACTCTAGATATCTAGCTTAAAATAGCCCTTATCCTTTAGGTTCGATATTTACGGGTCTTAAATATATCCCACTTTATTACTTGTCAATCTAGTGCACTTACTATGGTCGCAACAAGTTTTTAGCGCCGTTGCCTGGAATATTGGTGTTGTTTATTTTATATCTTTATTTGAGCTTAGTTTGAGATTTTATTTTATTTTATTTTGTTTTTGATTTGGTGTTATTCTTTGCAGGAAGATTATGATGAACTTTCAAATGATGCATAGTTCTCTACAAGATGATGAAATGGTTCTGTTGAGAGCACAAATGGAAGAGTTGAGGAGAGAAATGTGGGAAATGCAATACTCACATCAACCTTCAACATTATGCTCATTGCCATCTTTTAAAGATCCTGGTTCACAATGGATATCGCAAGAGTCATGTGCCTCCAAAGTTCAAGTCCTTATTGAATTGCTTGAAAGTAAGGATAGGCAATTAAGAGCTGAAAGAGAAGAATGGATGGCCACAATTAATTCTCAAGAGAAAAAGATAAAAAATCAAGAAAATTTGTTGAAGACTCAAGATCATTTACTGAGAGATCAAGAATTGAGACTTAAAAGCCTGGAATCTAAGTTGGAATTCTTGAGCAATTCTATAGAGAATCGGGGTGATGGTGATAAGGAGAAATTGAGTCATGCACAGCCAGTAGATAATGAAAAAATCAAGTGTGGGGTGTATGCATTGGAGAAGGGACCAATCATTATTGAAGACAAGAGCTGTAGTTTAGAGAATAAATTCCAATCTCTTATGAAGGGTGTTTCACCAAAAGAGCAAGAATTATTTAACTCTCAAGTGGAAGCACTAAATTCAATCCACTTAAAGAGTTTATTAAGGCTAGAAGAGCCGGAAGAGTATGTGTATGAACAACCTGGGGTAGAGGGGTACTTCATCGAAGATATGGTGTTGCTTACCTTGGTGAATTTCGATAGGTTTCTCTTATTGATGGGGGAAAATGAGGAGCAGAGTCCAGAGAGACCAACATTTGGGTCACAAACTCGGCCGTCCGATAGTAACACGAGTCAAACGGGGACTCATTAAACCAGAATTATTTCTCTCTCTCTACTCTTTAATTAGTTTGTTTATTTTGCTTGCTTTTATTTTAAGTTTCTAGTTTTTGTGTGTGTTTTTGTTAAATGTTTGGTGATTCATTTCAGCAATAGTAATTTTTACATGAATAAGATTAGAAATGAGTATGCATTTGTATCAATTTTGGCACAATGAGCATGAATTTAATTTTCACTTGTATTTTGATTCTAGTCTAGTTGTGGTATTTTTTTTGTTTGTTGTTGTTATTGCATGTTTTTGCACCTTAGTTAGCTTACCCTCGTAGTTGTTCCTATTGTGAACAATCTTTGTATTTTGATTCTAGTCTAGTTGTGGTATTTGTTTTTGTTTGTTGTTGTTATTGCATGTTTTTGCACCTTAGTTAGCTTACCCTCGTAGTTGTTCCTATTGTGAACAATCTTGAACTTAGAATTAGAAAACCTTATTTAGATTAGTTAGAATAGCAAGATAGTGGTTGATTGTTGAACGAATTTTTTATTATTCGGAATATTTTAATTAGATCAATACCAGTAAGTCTCTTAATAAATGTACACGTTGGCCTTTTTTTAAAAAAAATAAAAAATAAAAATCAGTGCATGAAGTTGATTGAGTTTGAATTTTAGAGCGCTAGAACCTTCCTCATCACCGTTTAAAGCAATAAAATGACTCAAAAATGGGATTAGAAATGACTTAGAAAATATATTTTGTTAATCGAATTTTGAAAAGACCTTTGAAAAACCTTTGTTTTATAATATCCCTTGCAAGCCTCGTTGAGCCTATTTGAGCATGCTAAATGCGTGTTTATTTTATATTTATTGCTTATACCTGCATTTTGATCCCTTAAGCCTAAAAAGCCTTTGTCTTACCCTTTTTGAATTGGTCATTCTAGAAGTAGGTGAGATAAGTTTTTCTTGGGAAGTGCTAATGAGTAAAGGGTTATTCTTCAATTGTTAGATTCTATTATTGGGGATACATTGCCAATATCAAGTGAGATTGAAAAATTTCAAAATGTAGTTCCTCTTTAAGAAGAATTTTTGTGAGTCCCTACTTATCAATTGTAAAATTGATTGTTTTAGCTATTAAAAAAAGGGAGAAAAAAGAAAAAAAAGGAAAAAAAGAAGAAAAATAAAGCTTGCAATCTTGGTTTCATCTAAGTGTGGGGTACTCTATGTATAGAGGAGAAGGATTGTATGCTCTTTAAACGTCGATTGAGCTAAAATTTTGGTAAAATATTTAGAGAGGATTCTTCTTCTTCCTTATGCTATTTTCTTGAGAAATGTTCTATATTTTTTATACCTAAAGCTTAGCAATAATGATGAGTGAGTAAAGGTAGAGTTAAAGTCTTATTTTTAGAAGAAAAAGGGTGAGTTGAGGTAGAAATGGCAGTTCAAACTTGTGTATCTTAATCTTTTTCTTGATAGCCATACATTAGCCATATTATAACCTTTTAAGTCCTAAGGATCTTTTCTTATTGAGAGTTATGTATGGAGATGACCTTTGGGTTTCGGTGCTAAAGGAGAGGCTTATGGTGTCTCTTGAGTTTTGAGAGCAAAACCGCGTGTGCAATCTTTTGTACACAAATTCTTTTCTTAATTATTGGATTGCACTGAAAATTTTTGGTTTTAAAAGTTGTTTTAATTTTTTATTTTGGCCTAACACACACATACAAAAGATTTGCTAGTATGGTCTAATTGAGTCTTTTCGATTAAGGACTTCGTTTAGTGACTTCTGCTAAAGTGTTGTTATACTTTTTCTAAATTTGTATTTTCTTTCTTTGATTTTGAGTATATGAAAATATGGTTTGTTCATTTGCTTGTGGGGTATTTGATAACTCCAATTTTATTGTTTAATTTCATTATATTTTTATTTGTGTTTATGTCTTATTTTGCATGATTTTCAATGTTTTGTGTAATAAATTTCTTTTTTTTATGAAAAATGAAATTATATTAATATTTATAATATTTTGGTGTATTTAATGGGGTTATTTTGACTTATGTGCAGAAAAATAAGCAAGAGCATAGCTGGGACAAATTGGTCCCAGCTGTGCCCATTGAAGAATCCCTAATTCGTACCATTTTATTTTTTGGAATGACCTATAGCATCAGAATCCAATCTCCACCGTTGAAAATGTAGATCAAGATGTTACAAAGCTATGGTTAAAATGTTAGCTTGATCCGACGGTGAAATATTCAAAAACTGATAAATTTATAGAACTAGTTTTTCTTCTCTTCGGGGCCGCGACCAAGACCATTTGTCCCAGCCGTGGCCAATGCAGAATTCATATTTTTTTTAGTCCAAAAGGTGCACATGGCTGAGACACTTTTTTTTCCAGCCGTGCCTAACCTGACTAGGCACGGTTGAGACACTTTTGTCCCAACCGTGGCCATCTGCAGATCTATAAAAACTGTATTTTTTTGGCAGAGAAAGAGGGAGGAGAGTTAAGGAGAGCCACCACACTTAGATCTAGGGCTTTTTCCTCCGATTTTCTTATGTTTTTCCTTCATTTTATGTTGTAGGTTAGATTTAATTCAATGTAAACTTTAGATTAGATTTATTTTCCAATGTAAGTTAGGGTTAGATTTAATTTTCTACATTTACTTTAAGTTGTGTTCTTCATTTTGCTTGGAGCTTTGAGGGAGGATGCCTGGATTCGAATTGGAGCTTCATAAGCTACAAATGGCTTAATGGGTTTCCTCTTTCCTTTCTCTTTTTACTTTATTTATGTTTAATTTGTAGTTTTGTTGCTTTAAGATCTTTGAATCCCCTACCCACAATGTGGACCTTGAACTTAATTTGATTTTTACACGAATGAATGGTTTATTTCACAGTTACTTATTTGTATCTCATGATTTTTCAATCTATTAAATTATTTTTCATGCATGGATGAATGGTTTTTATCATATGTCTTGGATGGGTATTGAGCCTAGTGGATTGGATTCTTTGAATAATTTTGCTCAGTTTTTCTATCATGAATGATGTATTATTTTAGACGGCTTCGAAATAAAATTTTAAATGTGCAGTAATTGTGATTTTAGGACTAGAGTGTGGAATGAAATAGATGAGATTTGGATTGTTTTGCTCCGGAATGGGAAAGCAAATCAAATTTAAGATGTTAGACCCGTGCATAGGCTAGTTGTTAGACTGGCTTCAAAATGGAAAGTTTAGCAACTAGAATAACTGGCTCTGGAATGGGACGCTTGGGTTAAGAGGATTATCCAAAATTCATTCATGTATGCTTTTAGGTAAAATTAATTCACATTGGGTATGAGGTGGATGAGTGAACCCGAGCAATATTTTAACTAATGTTTTAATCTCTAGTTTAATTAGCTTATCTTCTTTATTTATTTATTTTGTTAATTAGATTTAAGACGCTTTCTCAATCAAAAACTTGAAAATTTATCTCAGATTAACTCGCTCAACTCTAGATATCTAGCTTAAAATAGCCTTATCCCTTGGGTTCGATATTTACGGGTCTTAAATATACTCCCCTTTATTACTTGTTGATCTAGTGCACTTGCTAGGATCGCAACAAAAAGCAGTATCGGTGTCACACCCTGTGGATAAAGACAACTGGAGGAGCGTTAGTCAAGGAAAGGAGAAAAAGATGTGAAAAGCATGCCTCCCCTCCCAACGGCCTAGAAAAAGAAAGACCCAAATGGACCATTTAGGGAAAGCAGCTAAGGTGAAGAAGCTCTAAAAGGACGTATACCTTCCAAGAAAAAAATGCAAAGATGGTAGAGTTGCACATATCACCATAAGGATTGAAGACAACCATAATTTCTTCGATCCAAAGGTTGACGAAAATACATGGTATCTCAATCGAAGGATTGACGAAAGCACATGGTATCTCGATCAAAAGGTCGACAAAAATGTATGGTATCCCTATCGAAGGATCCACGAAAGCACATGGTATCTTGATCGAAAGGCCGATGATGGTGCATGATATCCTAATTGAAAGGTCAACAAAAACGTGTTCTGCTTCGATCGAAAGATCATCAAAATCATTGTTACATTGATTAAAGAAAATGCTATTATGCATCAATGTAACATGTTAAAATAATAAAAGCAACGAATGGCTTGTTTTTTAAAAAAGAATCACAAGGTGATACAACGTATTGAGAAATTAAAAGCAACCGTAGAAAAGAAATTCCTAAACAAACAAAGATGAAGGAGGCCAAAATGGTCGAGTAGTAGACAGTTAAAATACCACTCTCTCCTTTTTTCCCTCAGGATGGATATGCATGACACGATCCATTGGCAACAGATCCAATGCTAGCCTATTGGTCTCTTTATGACAACCAACAGAAATGAGAAAGAAACTTCCATCAAGTAAGGCACCCACTGTCACCGATCAAAGAACAAAAAGGAAAAGCGAAGATTTGATCACAACAATTGCACAGTAAAGAAACCAGACTATGAAGATCGGTTAAAAGCGTGGAGTAAAAAAAAACCAAAATCGACTGTTTAAGATAATGCAACACTTATGTAAAAGATAAGTTCTATTCGATTGTCATTATTTTGGTATAAGTTATCGCTTTTTTACCAATTTTAGCAACCCTCCCTTTTATATTTAAGACCATCACAAAATGCCAAAACGCATAAAAAAGAGAGAAAAGGGGAAAGAATAGATATGTTACAATAAAAAAATTATATTCATTCAAAGGTACAAAGTATATAGATAATGCCTTTCCTACGATTTACATAAATAGTATTCTTGTTGATCGAATTGTGTTCTTCTTGTCTGGAAAGGAGCACGGCTGAAGTCTCTTACTTTCTCTCCCACAAAACAAAAAATAAAGGCAAAAGAAAGGAAAAGAGAGGGTAGAAGAAAAAGGAGGAGAAGAGAAGAAGGAGGCTAATTACAAGAAGAGAAAAAAAATGAAAAGAAGAGATAACAGGGAGAAATGAGGACAAGAGCTTCACCACCACCTCGACCATTGCCTCCACAATGAGACCACCTTTCATATTAGTTTCCTGGCAACAGAGCAACATCCAAATAAATAGAGAGGAAAGTACAGATATGTATTTATAATCATGATCAGGTAAAAGCCCTAGGCTAAGAGAGAAGAATCGTCGGGGCAGCAAATCGCATGACTCGCTAACGTAAGCCACATCCAGATAAGACAAGGGATCTTTTGTTCATTAATCTTCCTAAAATGGTAGATTGGATGATAACACACAAAAAGTCTGGAGGCCTCATAGTTAAACTCAATAGCCAAGAAGCAACAGACATGAAGAAGCAGAATTATAAGAGGAAGCGAAAGAGGATAGCACGAAAAAAGATGTTAAGAAGTCTTTTTTTATAGGCAATTCCAAATTTCTTGTAAAGGCGTTAATAAAGACGTCATGTGTTAGCAACTCATTAATGTATGTTCAAAAATCAAAGCGTTAAAAGAAGAAAATCAACCGTCAAAATGCAAGAAACAAAATTGCTGCCATTAAAACAGAGAAACGAAACGACGCATGACGAATGACCTTGATGACTAGCCAATCGCGTAAAATTTGCCCGAATAAAGCAAAGAAGGAGGATAAATCAATCGGCACGCATAATCGAAATTTAGTTAGCCGTAGTCACACCCCTAAAAAAGCATACACTAGGCAAATACAAGGTAGATGGTGACCCCGTCAGGTAACTCTGCCTTTTTCTCAAACTATTGTTGCTTGCAATTTGTGCCTATAGCGGATTCGAGAAGAGCAGTCAAAAAAATAGACCAAAAAAGCTAAGGCTCTTAACCCATCGGCTGTCGAGTCCCCTAAGGAAAAAAAGACGTGCTGGATGGAGTCCAAAGTGCTGTTAAAGAAGGAAAATCAATAAAGCCTCCCAAACAGGTTAGAAAGAAAAAAATAAAATTTGTGATAAATAAAATGGCATTTTGTAAGATAAATTCCAACCCAAGGCTGATATTTCTATAATTTTGATCGATGAACCATTCCGATCGATGCCTCAAAAATGCCTCTCAAGGCTAACCAATTCCAATCCAAGGCTGATGTTTCTCTAATTTCGATCAATGAATCATCCCAATCGATGCCCTGAAAATGCCTCTCAAGGCTAACCAATTCTAGCCGAAGGATGATGTTTTTGTAATTTTGATTAATGAACCATCCCGATCGATGCCTTGAAAATGCCTCTCAAGGCTAACAAATTTCAGCCCAAGACTTATGTTTCTGTAATTCTGATTGATGAACCATCCTGATCGATGCCTTGAAAATGGTTTTCGATCCTAGCCAATTTTAGGCCGAGGCTGATGTTTTTATAAGTGAGCCATTCCCATTGACGTCTCAAATTGCAGCTTTACAAAATTAATCCCAGCATCTTAAGGCAGACGTTTCTTTAATACTCATCCACCATGGCCGTAAGTGCGGCCTCTTGTGACCAACAAGCCACCCTGATTGACTCACTTGACGTTCGGAATCAGAACGTAAGAGATATCATCGATAACAAAATCCAACAGGTGATTTAGCTACAAACTGCTACTTTGATTTCTTATCGAACTGATCGGCAAGAGACATGTGATAACACCCGATAAAATAAAGCCAACGGCCTAAGATAATAGAAAGAAGCCCAAAAAGGGGGTCTAATAAGATTCTCCCAGCTGAGGAGGAAAACCTAATAATCGAGGCTTCCCGATTGGACAGGACATCTCGCTGACAGACCCGAAACGTCTGATACATGCCACTGTCCAATCACCACTGCCTATAGAAATAGGCCATGCCTACTCCAGAGTAGGGATACTGTTGCACACATTGCTCCAAGCTTCTCCAGAACTATAAATAACAGGTTCTACCCTAAGAAAGACATTCACTCTCTTTCTCTTTCCACTAGTAAGATAATATCTTGTTAAATCGTCTCTTATCCCGATAGCTAACTTGGGCATCAAAGTGCTGAAACCCCGGACCATCGGGCTAAGCATCTTTTGTAGGTTTCACATACGAGGACTCGATCGGGGCTAGCCCCTTATTTCTCAAACCTACCTTTTCGCCCACTACAAGACAGAGACATCCATCTCTACGAAAATATGTGATTTATCAGATGCTAAGGCTATGCTTGGAATGAATGAATTCCATAAAATTTATGGAATTTTATGAAATTCATTTGTAATTCCAATTTTTCATGATTTGAATGCAAAAAAAAATCAAAATTAAATTCCATGAATTAAAATATATGTAATTCATTATACATTCAACAAATTCCATCAAAATAGGTGAAATTTGCAAATGAATTCCTTATTTTTAAGGAGTCAAGTTTTGAAAAATCATAATATCGTTATTATATTATATATATGTGTTTTGTGTTTTTAAC
Source organism: Excoecaria agallocha (assembly GCA_037975025.1). Classification (NCBI taxonomy): domain Eukaryota; kingdom Viridiplantae; phylum Streptophyta; class Magnoliopsida; order Malpighiales; family Euphorbiaceae; genus Excoecaria; species Excoecaria agallocha. Next base: position 6,535,352 of record CM075816.1, read on the forward strand.
GTTTTTTTTCTTTTATTTCTCAATCAAATATGTATTTTGAACGATTATTGCTATTTTCTTTCTCAATTTCTCAATCAATTTTATCAGGTCAGTATTCTCTTTTACTTTTATATTTTGTAAATTGAATTTTTTTGTATAAAATTAAAAAATCTTAATTTAATAAATTGAATCATATTGATTGAATTATCGTTTGATTAATCATATATTCATTAAATTCTCATTGGATCATTAAATTCGGTATTGGTAAGGTGAAAAAAAATTTAAGTCTAATATTTGGTATAATTTTTATAGACATAATATTATATTGATTTTTTTTTTGTATGTATTGAATTGATATTGAGGATGTTTAAGAAAATAAATTAGAAATGAATTTTTTTATTCATTTATTTCAAGCATAAAATTAAGAAATTTATTTTCAATTCCATACAATGATTATTTTATTCAAAGAATGAGAATTCATTTACAAATGAATTTCATGTGAAATTCACTTGTAAATGAATTTCACAATTTTAATTCATTCATTTCAAGTATAGCCTAAGATACAAGTTCGCCTAATTTTTTGATTTTATATTCTTATCCTTTTTTTTTTAATTTTTCAAAACTTATTTTTCCTTTTAAATTATATCCAAAATTTATGAAATTATTTTAAAATATTTCTACCAAATTTTTGATATCAATCAAAGTGTACATGTTTTTTACTATAAATTTTCTAAATATTCTAAGCTGAATTATAGAGTTATTTAGGGATTTTAAAATTATTTTCTAACGATTCTTAATAATTCTATTATTTCATATAGAATAATTAAAAAAATTAATATTGAATAAGTTCATTTTGATTGGTATCAAAACTGATAGAAATATTTTAGACAAATTTCATAAGTTTTAGACGTAAAGGAAAGTTAATTTATGAAAAAAAAAAAGAAAGAATTGAACTGCATTAAAAATATAAAATTAAAAAAATTAAAAAAAAACAAATAGGATCATTTTAATATCTAATATCTAATAACAAAATAAAACTATAGATATATATATGGGTTGCTTTCAGTTTTGAAATTAAGGCCTTGCAGCCTTCTTAGAAGCAAATTCTTTTTTGTTGGCCATAATCTCGTAATTAGTTTGTTGTTATGCGGAATTTACTGCACCAAAAGCAGCTTTTTAATCTTTATTTTGTCTAAATTATTTAGTTTAATCATTCTTCAAACCCTTAATTAATTCCTTGACATCATGACATGGATTGATGACTAGGAAAGGCTAAATGCAAAAGGTTAAAAATTTCGAAGCTGCCGGCTGCAATTTGAGATGGGACATATATTCTCCTCCTGAAGTGGACTAATTTCAAAAAGCCAAATCATTTCATTAATTAGTATTTAATTAGAAGCTTATACTATATAGTTTCTATAAACCTTAATTTCTTTGCTGCACACGATTATTTATTGATTAATTACCTTTCAATCTATCAAAGCTTGAGTACCTCTAGGACTATGTTTCATAGAAATCTTCCAACCAATGAAATATTACAATGGTAAACATATATATCGGAAATCACTCAAAAAGGGGGCTTTTTTAAATTTGGTATCATTTGAATATATATTTGAAAAAATGGAGCTATTTTTTAAATATTTGAAAAAATGAGATTTGTTATCCCATTTCCGCAATAAGGCATTACGAAAATGGAAAGGTGGAGCCTAATTTCTGGTAAAGATTTACAGATAATGGAGACATGCTAAAAGGTGGGGCCCTCAATCAATTTCTGCAACAAAAGCTTAACGGAAATGGAATTTTACAGGCCCATTCCCGCAACTAATGCCAGCGAAAATAGGGCCCATTTTGGCAACTAATGCCAGCAAAAATAGGGTCCATTCCCACAACAATGGGCAGCAAAAATAGTTGGATCCAATTATTGGAGTCCATATAAAAATCGGTCTTGGATATCATTGTCACCACATTCTTACATTTTGGGACGTTCATTTCATTTTCACCAAATAAGATGATAAGAAGCGAGAGCAAAGGATGAAGATTGTGTCAGATAAAATTAAGCATTCTGTAAGTATAATTTGTTTAATAATTTTAATTTAAAAAAATGTGTATATATTATTATTAATTAAATTTGTAAATATTTTATATATCTAACAGGAATAATTATCAAAGGAATGAAACATGTATACATTGAAGAATTTAGAAAAGTATTATTTTAGTTTTAATGTATTTATTTATTTATATTTAATCGATAGATATTTAGATTAATTTAAAATAAAATCGATTATTTGGTCATGTTATTAGTACATGTAAACATTAGAAAGTATAATAGAAAAAAATTTAATTTTTAAGAAAGGAGAAATTTAAAAAAAAAAATAGTTATATACAATATTAATAAAAAAAGCTGTGTCATAAATATCTATAAATAATTTTTAAATTTTGTCACATAAATGATTGTAATTGTTTATAAAAGCACATAAATTAAATATATATTTTTTATAATAAGTTAATAAATATTCAATAAAAATTTTTAAAAAAAGTTAAATAAAAACTAATTTAAGTTTATTATAAATTACAGTTAATTTCAAGATGTCAGTACATACCGAATTTTATTTGAATACCGGTGGTCAAATAAGTTATGAAGTTGTAGGTTTTCAGTATGATATATCTGGTCCAAATGCGATTACCAAGAGATTGAGACTCAGAAATAAACTAACTCTTCCTGAATTGAAACATAAAATTCATGTTAAATTGGGTTTAGGTGTGAACCATGTGATTTCAAGAATTATATACAAGAGTCCATTATATAACTGAAGATCATTATGTTGGACGTTAGTGGATTTATGCGATGATGATGACATAGAAATAATTTATGAAAAATTGATGGAATACTCGGATTACACAGTGGTGGAATTAATTATTGAAGTAACCGAGATAGCTGTTGGAACAAATATACTAGCGTATGGAGTTGGTAATCAGGTTAGAAATGATACATTATACATGGAAAATGTTGAGACTAGTCAACAATTATTTGAAAGTGATGTTGCCACCACTCAACCGAAGATCATTATATTGGAGATGAAGTACAACATATGGATGAAACTGAACAACAACGACCAGTTAACAATCGAGAAGATATCGGTCCGAGTCGACTTAGCCATAATGTGATTCGACACGATGGTGACTTACTTGTTAGGGATGTGTTTGATAGTTCAGGACAAGATCGTATGCGCCGGTCAAATAGCCATGTTCCTGATGCAATGAGTCAGCCAAGAAGGTCATATACACAACCCCATAATGTGGTAATAAATCATCATAGGTTGTCAGTTAGTGAGATGCTCGATGAAAGTATCCGACATCCTATAAGTCAGCCAAGACGGTCATTCAGTCGTAGGATTAGTAATTTTCTCAGCAAATCCATATTTGGCACTAGATCACTGGGTCGCACGATTGACAGGAGTATTTTTCAACCAGTGAGTCAAAATACATAATAAAACTATTATCGACAATCGATTGAAAATAGGCCAGAATCTGGGGCAAGTCATGGAAGACACTCTACTGGTCGACGAGATGGTGATTTACTTGGACATTGCACTCCTGACAACAATCCTACTGTATCAGGTAATAATGTTCATTATTTTAATTTATTTTGGTTAAGATGTCAGGAATTAACCTTCAATTGATTTGTCAGGCATGGATTACTTTGATGAAGGAGTAATTAATAATGATTACATCTCACCGAATGACGATGATGAGGGTGTTACAGCGAACTTGAGTGCGAAAAGTGATGATTTTGATATTGGCAAGGGTAATGAGTCTTCTAGTACGCAGTATGTCAGTCCTATAGCATCACTTCATGGAAGTGATGAGGCAACTGAAGCCATCTTTACCTTTCCATCAGAACACTATACAACAATTGACTTTGATGCGGCATAAGTTAACTTATCAGTTGGGGTCCAATTTGATACGTGGGATGGTACATCAGAGTTGTCAAAAGGTTTGGTATTCAATAGTAAGGATGATGTTAAGTCATGCGTGAAAAAATATTCAATCTCACGAAATGTTGACTTTAGAGTTGTTGAATCAAAAGCAAAAAAGTGGGTGGTTCAGTGTACGAAGGCTGATATTGGATGCCAATGGAAGTAAAGAGCTATAAAGAAGGAAAAAATTCATTTTTGGATGATCACAAAATATGAGGGAGAACATTCATGCCTTTCGACTGGTAACCTATCTAAAGATCACAGGCAGCTGGGGTCTTAGATTATTAGCAATAGCATAATGGGGATGGTAAGTAAAAATCCTACACTTCCTATTAAAGTGGTAATTGCTGTTATTAAGGAACAATTTCATTATGAGGTCTCATATTATAAGGCTTGGTATGCAAAAATGATTGCACTTGAGGCCAGATTTGGAAACTATATGAAGTCTTTCGAAAAGTTACCTGCTTTTTTATATGCTTTACAAAGTTTTAATGATTTAGAAGTTATCATTATGTCCACTTATTTATAATTCATTATACATCGTGTAATTTATTTGCGAACGATTTATCGACTTATGAAATGAAATATTTACTTATTTTTTACTAATGTGTGTTGTCATAAAAATTATCCGAAAACTGAAATATGCATTCATTACATTGATAAAAAAGGAACAATAATCATAAGTTACCATACAATTATCAAAATTTTCTAAAATCCCTATATGGGTAGTATATAGCAGGATCGGGCAATGAATTATCGAAATCGCTACCAAATATCGGTTGATCTAAAAAAACTTGACTTTGCATGACATTCGAATTAGCCAACAGTTCGTCCAAAAATTCATCTTGCTGAACATTACCTTTCGTGGTACTAACATTTAAATCAACATTCAATCTTGAAGGGCCTACTTCTGTATCATAAAATAAATGTTCATCAAATTCAACCATACCAAATGAAGTTGAAATTCTATGATATTCATATGGCCATGACATGGGCTTAGGGACCTAGCTGATCCCTGGTATAGGAGGAACTAAGGTCACCTGTGTTCGTCGATCAACCATGCCTCTTCTACTCTGTCTTGACTGTCGAAAATCTACATATGGTGCAAACATGGTGGGAATTCATTCGGGACCTGGTACAAGCTGCCATGGGTACTCAGCTGTCGTTCGATCATTGCTCCAACTACTCCTAAAATCCCCTCTGATATCATTCGAATATCACCGCCATGAGATGAAGACAATGCCATGTCACTATGATAAATATGTTCAGCACCATCATCTTGCATATAATTTAATTAAGTATAATCAATATATAATAAATTATTAATTACAATAAAACTATATTTGAGCAAACATACCACTGCCACTTGTGATGCTCTTTCAGGGGTTATCTACCATCTTGTTTGTCGTATGTACCATTGCATGTATTGTGACCTTTATGTAATGGTGCGCTGATTAAAGGAGCACTGACAACCCTTTCATGTCGATTGTTCCATTTGAATATGAAATTAGCAAATGTATTTTCCCAATTATTTTGCGTAAGCCCCCTCAAAGTTACTGTATGCAAGCTATCATCAATTAACGGTGCACTAGGAATGTATTGATCCATGCCAAATTGACGAAGGCAATGATCTAGATGGTGCCACTCGGTGATATTAAAACATATCAAAAGCATAATTGATCTCCAACTCTGTTGTCCAATTTTACAATAGGATGGTAAAAGATGTATGACATTGTCGTATGGTTGCCATTCAAACTAAAACTAAAGATAAATAAATTTAGTAAATTTGGTTTCTTTTCCTACATGCACAACAATTTTTATAATTTATTTTTAACTACCTCAGATAATTACCTGATCCACACACTGAGTGTCTAATTCTACACGGAATCTGTATACATTTTTTCTATGATTATTGCTCAGATCAATAGGAGATCGCCACTTAATATAAAACAATCGACTGTGTCAATATATATATATATATATATATATATATTTATTACCTAATAAATAATTAATTACTTTAAATTAAAAAAATTACACCTATAACCATATGACATATCCTGTAATATGATAACTTCATTTATAAAACGAGGACAAAATTGGAAAAATCTTTCCCATGCCCACATTTGCAACAACTATTGATATCCACCAACCCCATGAGCATCTGGCCGTGTACCATGACAAAACTCCCTATACAGTCATACCAGACAAGCTGAACCCCAACTGTAATTGCCGACCTCATCTAAATCCTCTAATAGGGGTAGCCACATTAAATGTATATGATTATTAGCTTGAGATGGACAGAATAACCCACCGATGCAACGCAATAGCCATGCACGCACATAACATTTAATTTGATATTCAGTAGCATCAGCTGGTAGAATATCAAAAGTTCTCGACAATCAAGTCATTTTTATTGATTTTCCTTTAAAAGCATTATCGGGTGGGATTTGTCACAAAAGCTGGTTGCACAAAATTCTCCATTCATATCCCACTGATCCAGTTACCGGACAACCTTCAATTGGTAAACCGGTCAATATCTAAACATCTTGTAAAGTTATGGTTGATTCACCAACAACAAGGTGAAAAGTGTGCATCTTTGGCCTCCATCTCTCCACAAGGGCTGTCATTAAATTTATATCTACATGTATGACCCCTATCTAGGACACTCCGTAGAACCTAGCCATCCTCAAATATGGTATAATCCTTTTGTCAATGTTCATATAGTGGAACTCTACACTAGCTCTCCGATCAAATAATATATTACATGATAATTGACACATATAAAATATATGTCACAAATAACTAAATAAATATAAACTTATATAATGAAATATATATTTCAATAATTAACATAAGAAAATTATTACCGCATTATTCCAAACTGCATCAGCATGATTTTTTCTTTTAACGTTAGGAGATCATCTATACGGGGTCTTGGATTTATAAATTGTTGATTCTGAAACGGATCCATACTTTTTTTTATCTTATATTTAATTATGACACCAGAGAATATAATTAATACTTATTTTTAAAATTTAAAAATTATAACAAATTGATGATTATTTAACATATCTTAGAATTTAAATATTATTTTTAACTACTTACACTAACTAAACAATAGTTTCCTATTTTAAATATCGTATAAAATAATCAATTCATCATACTACTTAAATTATTCAATTAATTATAATATATATTTACTCAAATTTACTACCTTAAATATTTAAACAAAAATTTATATTACTACTATTATCCCATTCTATCTATATCTAATGTAAACGTTATAATAAACATAGAAAAATTATTGTCAAAAATTTGCAATATCATATTAAAATTTAAAAAAAACTACAACAAATAACTTACCTTAAGTTTCTCCTTAGACATCAAAATTTATAACAAATAAAATCTATTATTCAACAATACATTCAACTAATATATAAACATATTTTATAATTTTGATAAAAAAATTTACAGTAATATTTTTCTTAATATTTTTTATATATTTTAAAATATAAATACACATATACATATAATTTCAACATATTTATATTCACAACAATAAAATTACTTGGCATATAGGAGCTTGAGACGGCTGAACATGCTGGGAATGCTGGGAATGGAGCTTCAAATTGCTTGAAGATGGTGAATTTGTGGAGAAGGCGAAATTTTGAGACTATACTCCATCAATTTAAAGAAACCAAACTCGCACGTGAGCAGTGGGCTGTTGCAGAAATGGATGGTCTTCCGACATCCTCGAATGTCGTGCCAATATTTGACTTTCTATCATTCCCGTTGCCACCTATTGCGGGAATTGACATGGGCCCTACCAGCTTCCGCTCTGCATTTCTCTTGATGGCCCCACCTTTCCATTTTCGCAATGCCTTGTTGTGGGAATGGGATAACAAACCCCAATTCCCCAAATACTTAAAAAATAGTCTCATTTTTCCAAATATATATTTAAAGGACACCAAATTTAAAAAAGTCCCCTAAAAAAGTTTTTAGAAACCTTTTGCAGTAATCTGAAATATTCTTTTACTATAGCGATAATTTTCGACTAGCAGTACGAATCAAGACAATAATTAATTTATCTTAATTTTATACTCTCTTTAATTTTTTTTATCTATCACTTTTATTATTTTCACTAGAATTTATAAATAATAAATAAACTTAAATTTAGTATTAAATTGTGTAATTAAAATTAAATTATCAAATTTAATTGATTATAATTTTATTGGAAAAAATAAATTGAAAAAATAAATTAAATTATATTAAAAATTTAAAAGTGACAGATAAATAAAATTTAATTTTTACTCAAAAATAACAGATAAAAAAGATGTAGATAGTAACTTTTTTTTTCAATTTACCAAGATAACCTTTTACTATTAATTTTTTACTCCATCAAAAGATAATGCAATGTTACTCCATTGATTTTCTTTTTCAATGCCAAAGTTATTCTTTCATTAACTTGCTTCCTCTCGCTACATTAATTTGCATTATACTCCATTAAAATTTAACATTAGTTATAATGGTATAATGAATCATTTCACACCACATAAAATAAGAAAACTAGTGAACGTCATTTATAGACTAGTTTTTCTAATCTCCCAGTTGCTCTTTATAGGCTAGTATTGTTTCAACGTCATTTGGGTTGGCACAGCTTTGAGATAAGCACAAGAGGTCCAAAACACTTTAGTTCTAAAGAAGATTATGAGCAAACTAATGATAGTGAAGAAAATGAGAATATATTGTCAATGAATAAACTATAGTGGGATTCCATAAATAAGGTTACAAAGATAAAAGTACACTAATTTTCTTTCTTAAATTCCGTAAAATGTCACTTTAAATGTAAAAGAGATTCTCAAAAATTGTTGCGATTAACGAAACGGAAAAAAAAGATTTAGTATAAATATTTTGAAGTTACCATAATTATAAGTTTTTGCTATTTTTCTTTAAACATTTAATATAAGGTTCCCTTCCTTTCAGCATTTTCCTCAAATGCAACTTAACATAGCCTAATTGTAACTTATTTATCCTGCTATTTTTATTTATCTAGACTTTTCTCTTCTCTTAAACTATATAATTTCTCCTTTTTTTTTATCAGTCACTTTTGTTATTTTCACTAGGATTAAGAAATAATAAATAGACTTAAATTTAATGATAACTATGAAAAATACATTCTCAAAGGCCCAATCAGGGTGGCCCAACAACATTTAGCATGACCTAAGCCCAAAGGCAAAAGAGCAAGACGTGAGCTAGAAGTCAAAATAGGAAGACGTGATCTTCGATCGGACTGATGGGATAGCACGTCCTATCAGTCCACTGACACAAGCCAACGTCCATACTCTCCAACTGCTCACTGTCACATCGCTGCTCACCTGCTCCGGTTGCCAGTTATCACTCCCTAAGATACTTGAGTACCCCTCCAAATGACCCCTATAAATAGCCTAAAATACAATGGCTCAAGGTATTGAATATCTGAGACTCTCTTTCTAAGCACTTTTTCTCTAAAAGCTACTAACTTAAGCTTTGGAGTGCTAACACTTGGGTCCGACCGGGCACTCCTTGCAGGTTCATCTGTCCGACCGTCTCTTCAACTACCAACTCTCCTTCTTACAAGATTAAGACATTTTAGGCTTTATCATTTGGTGCTTTCGTCGAGAGCCATGACAGATTCAAGATCTTACGAACATGTAGCTCAAGAAGAGCGTAATCGTAACAACCAGGACAGATCCGAACCCTCAAGGCTAAGAGAGAGATCTTTCAGATCACTAGTCGGAGGCGACCCCCTTCTAAATCTTGATGATGTGATTGCACGACAGTAGGAGAATGCCCCTATTACTATAAGAGACATGTGTGTTGTCCTTGATCACCTCACTGAGAGCGTGGTCCAAGCCTTGGAAATGGAAAAAATGCCCAAAACTTTCGAAAGTGGTCAGGAAATATTTTTAATGGTTGAAGACTTTAGAAGAGGGAGGAGCAAGGGGATTTTTCTCAGAGAGCCAAGCGCTTATGATGGAAGAAGCACAGGCGCTAGAATCACAAATAGATATGATAAGGGGAAGAAAATAATGTTCCCGAGCAGAGATGCTCCTCATATCCCCAGTAGATCATGCACCTCATCCTCTGGTGATCATTTAACCTAAGTATGTGCGCTAAATCGCAATTGCTTCCAAAGGACAAAAGAAGAGTTCACCTCTGCGACGATAAGCAGGGAGGATGAATGGTTCAAACAAAAACTCAAAAGGTTTGGCTTGGCGGAGCCAATGAAAGGGATGTCTGAGGGGAATACTTGCAACAGTGCCTCCCCTTTCTGCAGGAAAATCACGGAGTCTGAGCTGCCTCCCAGATGGAGAGATATGGCGATGGACAAATATACAGGTAAAACTGATCCTTCCATTCACCTTGCAAAATTTGTAACTAAAGTGCAGGTCTACACCTTTGATGAAAGGATTGCCTGTAGAGTTTTCCCAACCACCTTAGAAGGGGATGCTTTGAAATGGTTCCTCGGACTCCCTCATGCATCAATCGCCTCTTTCAGGCAACTCAAAGAATTGTTCATGATGTGATTCTATGTGCAAACATGCACATCAAAGTCGGTTAGTGGCCTGTGCAACCTTTATCCAAGAACAGATGAAAGTCTCAGAGATTACATCGTTCGCTTTCAAGCTGCAATATCGAAAATAGGGGATTTAAGCATGGAATTGGCATCAAATGCCATGGAAAAGGCATCACGGATCGTCCATTTTCCGAATCATTGACAATAAGGCCACCAAGTAGTTTTCCCGACCTAATGGATAGGGTCAGGCGGCGCGTCCAGTTAGATGATGCTCTCAGATCCAATAAAATTGGGAAAACTGATATAATGGACAGATTGCGATATCCAGATGGTCGGCCATTTAGTAGAACTCCCACATCCGATCGAGCAATAGGGAAGCTTAAGCGATCGGTCTTTTCGAAGATTACAGAGAGGAGAAATGAGGACGAATGGAATAAACTTGACCGCCGTAATAATCGATTGGCTGGGCCCTCCACTACCTTCAGTGTCGGTTCCTTCCAAATTGCAATGGGTGCTAAGAGAAAACATGAGAAAATTAATCGACCCAAAATGGACAAACAGGAGGAGAAATAGTGGAGGCCGCGACAAAAGTTGTGAGCTATATCACGATGTCGGATGCTCAAGCCAATGAACGAGAAAGCCCCTGTAAGTTGTCCAATGATGGAAAGAAGATGACTGGTTCAAACAAAAACTATCAGTATGAAAAACCATATTAACGCGGAGAAATTGAAGAGATCAGCAAATAACGGCAAAATCAGGTGCAATTGTTACAATTTGAGTTCTTAAAAAGGCATTTGTATTGAATTAAAATGTTCTCTCATTCCCCTATAATAAGCGCTGAAATACCAGTCCGTCTTAATATTACTTGTTTTGCTATTTAAAGATCTATTTTTGAGTTCTTAAAGAGACAGCAAGAAAAAAGGCTACAACATATGGAAAGCTGTTGAAAATTCCAACACCATGATGCGCGCAAAATAAATGTCTCCATAAAGTAAAAATAACTTAAAAAATAGGTACGTGTCCAAAACTCACAAATTTAATACTTGTCATTTAAGCAGACTTATTAACTCTCCAGCAAACCAATTTTTAGATCGGATCATTTTGCCGTCAGGAGTTCGAGATGAAGGCCTCGAGGCCTGTAGACCTCACATCGATCGATTGTTATTTTTCAATCGCCTCAGAGCTAATCGAAAATTTTTTTTCCTATCAACAAGAGAGTGGGATGAAGGCCCTAGCGCCTATAAACCTCCCCCCTGAATAGTCAGAATAAGTAATCACTCTTGGTTGAAGACGATATCTATCAGAAATCATTCTGAAAGTTCAAAATTTCATATAAATGCTTGAATGGAACAACTCCATCACTAGGCTCGATGTCCATCCCGAGCACGAAATACGAAAGCTCCCCTTTATTGTAAGTTCATCTGCTAGGTTCGATATTATTCTTGAACCCAAAATGCAAGACGCCTCCATTCGATCTCCATTGACTTGTTCGCCAGGTTCAACATATATACTGAACCCAAAATGCAAAATCTACAATTATGATCGGCATTGCTATCTTAATTTTGGTCGGATAATAGAAGTATCCCGATCCAAATAGGTAACTCCCTGCAAGTGGATAGCTCCCTTGAACTTTTAGGATCAAAATTCCCTACTTGGCACAACTTATCTGCTAGGCTTGATATAGCTAAAAATGCAAAAGTTGGAGTCTATTTATCAGCAAGATAAATACCTCCGTTAGGCTTGATGCTTATCTCAAGCTCGAGAAGCGAAGTGCATCCGCATCCGTTTAATCTACATCAATTAATTCGCTAGATTCAATGCCTATCTTGAATCCAAGATGCGAAAGTCGACAGCTGAGTTAACTAACTCTCTTAAACAAATATCCGAGCAGAACAATGTTAAAGACTGAAATGTCATCCGCTGCACCTGATGTAATAATCTAAGTCATAATTCTTGACTAAACAGTTCATTTTGTACATTCGATCGTACTAAGCAATTGTTGATAGAGTTGTGTACCACAATGCTTGAAAAGCATATTGAAGTTCAGGGAGTATTTTCCTTAGCTGATTTTATACATTCTCTATGGGTGATTTACACGATTCTTCTCACTCAATTTAATATTTTATTCTTAACTGATCTTATTATGAAAATTACTTGAAATAAGAATTGTAGTCTACAAACGCAATTGAGAGGAAGATCCAATATTATATATGAATAATTCTTACAAAGTGGGGACAAAATCATTACAGCAAAAAACTATGCTTCTATGTTTACTATCTCTACACTAGAAAAAGACCCTGCAGTAGCTTCAGTAGGAGGTTCGGGAGATTTTGCTGTTTTCCCGAAAGCATTCTCTATTAGCAGGAAAGTTGCAGCCTCAGATCTGATCACCGCATCGGTATTTGGTTGAGACGATGCATGGTCTAGAGGGACTTCGTGATCATCGTCGCTAGAAGGAGGATCGGGTAAAATACCCAGGTCATTTATCCAATTGAGATCGGCCTCAGGAAAATGCCTGTCGGCCTCATAAATTAGACGAGTCAGCAACTTTCCCTAGGCCTCTCCTAGTTGATCCATGATATCTTCCTTTTGGGTAAAAAGTTCTTCCTTAAGCTTCTTTCTCTATGCCATCTCTTTTTCCAGGGCAGCGTGTAATGAATCCCGTTCCCCATGTAAAAGATCACGCTCGAATTCATATTTGGAGCATTCAACAATAGACGAGTGCACTCACCCCTCAGTCTGGTTGCCTCTTCTTCGAATTTTTGCCCTAAGGCACTCTCGGCTGTAAGCCAGGCTACATCCTCTTTGAGGTGGTCGACCTCTTTCTGTCGAGCTTTCAGATCTTGAAAAAGATGAGCGAACTCCTTTTTTAGCTTTTCAACTTTCGATCGAGCAAGCAGAGACTCCTTTCTCGTTGAATCATATTTCGCCTCCACTTCCCTTCTAACCCGATCAGAATCTTTCCATTTCTTTCTGCAAAGATTAGCATGCCATGCAAGTGTAAACCCCTTTTTATCAACTGAAATTCAGATAATAAGAAGAAGAAAGGTTGAGTAATCAAGAAGATAACAAATCACAGGATGAAAGATTGTTTAGAGTGAACATTTTGAAAAAATACCTCCAGAATTTGCTGTTAAAAAAGGTTGCATTCTCGGGATAGTATGTTGGGATCTCCCATTGCCTTAAAATCACCCTCTTGAAGTATGCCTTGGCATAAAAAGCTCGACACAGCCCTATTTTCAATGGACTAGCCATCGCCAAACTGACCTTTTAGAATTTCTTCCAGTAATGTAGCACGCCTTTTGAAAATTCTCGCAGCGACGCTCCGAGTGGACTCGTCCCGAAGGGGCTCTTTGCCCTTTATAGCAACCCTAGTGTTTGCAGCAGCCACCAACTCGACGGCTTTCCTCCTCTCTACCTTTTCAGCTTTTCTCTTTACAGTTTCACCTACTAGAGGCGCATTGATTTTAACTGGCCCCATTTGAGGGAGAACTGGAAGCTCTTCCTCTGAATCGGTTTCGTCCCTCAATAAAAAATGCTATAGAGGGCGCTGACCCTCGGATAAAGGCTGTGTAGCAATAGACACTGAAAAAGGATGATGCGAATGGGAGATCGGAGCGCTGGCAGAGGGCGTAGAAGCCTACACTTCTGAAGAAGACACAAGCCTTCTCTTTTTTGACTTCCTCTCTTTCCTGACTGCACGTTCTACCTCCATCTTTGCCTTAGCTCGATCAGCCAGTTGCTTAGCAACATCTGTTAGTGTAAGCCCTAGCCCTAATGTATTGTTATAAAATACTTAAATTAATAAATGAGGCATTTATTTTATCTATTGTATTCCTATGCATATCAATTAATAGAACTATCCAAGAATGTTATTTCAGTTTAAGTTATCATGTGTGAGGCACATTGTTGTAAGACCTTGAAATAATAGAGACTTCATTCTAAATATCCCTAGTCAGTCATTGTTATGAGAATAACAAATGAATTAAGACTAGTATGCTCTCTCTGATAAGATGAGTTCTGTCTTACGGATCATAAGGACAAGAGTGTCAATCAAAAATTATAGATACATGTTTAGGACATGGTATTTGGATTTGATCCATTCATGAGAACACTGCATGATACTAGTCATAAGTGTTTCTCATGTGCAAGTTTTGCATCGGTATTTTTAGACCTAAAATCTCTATAAAACTCTTTATGAATTACTGTGTACTTTGACATACACCTAACTTACTCGTAACATGGTGACAAGTATGGTTATGCTTGGGTATACACTAATTCAGGCTTAGATGGGTCTCAAAAACCACTTGGTTGTTCCATATGTAGATCAAGATCAAGGACTCCATGTAGGAAGGCATTAGAGATGTCCAATTGCCTAAGAGGCCATGAGTTTATAGTGGCAATGGATAAAACAATACATATGGTAGATAACTTAATAACAGGAGAGAAGGTTTCCTTGTAGTCGAAATCGAATTGTTGAGAGTAACCTTTGGCAACAAGACGCGCTTTGTAGTGCTCAATAGACCCATCAGAGTGTCGCTTGATCCTGAAAATCTACTTATTTCCAATAATATTCTAATCAGGAGGACGTGGAACAAGAGTCCAAGTTTTATTTTGAGTCAAAGCATTTAGTTCACATAGCATAGCATCACGCCACTCACTATAGCATTTTGCTTGAGTAATATTCTTAGGTTCAATAGCTGGTGGGGAGGTAGAGGTGGGCATGAAAGAGAGGACAACTTTATGTGCATGTTTATATGTTATAGTGGAGGGCCTCAACCTCATGTGGTAAACACGTGAGGTATTTTGGGAAGTGGTGGTAGGTAAGGAAGTGGTGGTAGGTGTAGAAAATTTTGTAAGATCCACAACAAGTGGAATAATGGGATTGGTAATGGATAAGGTGGGTGGGGATGAGGTGGATTGAATAATGGGATTGGTAGTGGATAAGGTAGGTGGGGATGAGGTTAAGTGTGGGTAGGTTGTATCCGAATGAGGAGATAAGTTAGGTGATTTAATATTAAATAAAGATAAGGGAGAAGGAGTTGAAGGTATAGTAGAGGTCTTACCCAAGGTGGATGCCGATGCAGAGTCTTATGAAGAATGGGAACCAATTATGACCTACAACCAAGGAATTTTGGTGTGGGACAAGTTGGCAGATGAGGACAGGAAAGTGAAGGGAAATATTTGATCATGGAACTAAACATGGCGGGCCAAATAGATACGACCAGTACTAGGATCAAGACACCTAAAGGAAGAATGAAGTGGACTGTTGCCTAAATAGACACATTGAGAAGAACGGAAACTAAACTTATGTGAATTATAAGGACGCAAGAGTGGGTAAATCGCACAGCCAAATGGCTTAAAGGCCATATAATTTGGCATTTTGCGAAACAACAATTGATATGAAGAGACATTTTTAAGCACATTGGATGGAAGAACATTAATCAACATTACACTTTGTTCAATAGCAAAATTCCAAAATTTTAAGGGAAGTGTTACATGAGCTAACAAGGTTAAGCCAGTATTGACAAGATGGCAAATTTTACGTTCAACTGTTCCATTTTGTTCATGGATATAGGGACAAGCAATGCGGTGAAGAATGCCAGTTTTGTTAAAATAAGTATGGAGACGTTGGAATTCGCCACCCCAATCAGAATGAAAAGCGCGAATTTTTTTATTAAACTGGCGTGAAATCATTTGTTTGAAGTTCATAAAAGTAGAGTAGACATCACTTTTGTTTTTGAGAAAATAAACCCATGTAAAGCAAGTGAAATCATCTATAAAAATAACAAAATAACGATGTCCCAATTTTGATTGAATAGGGGTTGGACCCCAAACATCAGAAAAAATAATATCAAAAGGAGCGAAACTAGAGTGGGGTACTGAAGCTAAATGAACTCTGGATAATTTACCTAACTGACAACTAGAACATGGACTTAAGACTTTATTGGAACTAGAAATATGTTTATTACGAAGTAAAGAAGAAAGCTTTGAAATATTAGGATGACCGAGACACCGATGCCAGTCATCAAGAGTAGACTTGGTGGCGACCATGGCCTACTTGGTTGGTTTAAGTTGATAGATCCCATTCTTACTTGGAGCTTGCATCAGAATCTGCTTGGTGTGTTGGTCCTTGATGACAAAAAAAAGAAGGCCAAAATTCAAAGAAATAAGAGTTGTCAACTGTGAATTTTTGAGCAGATAAAAGGTGAGATTTAATGCTTGGAACACAAAGAATATTATTCAAGTGTAAACTGCCATTAGAAGATTGAAGAGTACCATTACCAGTGTGAGTGATTTGAAGTCCTTGACCATTACCAACATGAAGTTGGTCATGTCCATGATACTCATTAATGGAGGCCAAACTCTAAAGGTCAGGGGATCTATGGTAATTGGCAACTGTATCTGGAAACCAAGAAACAGGTTGAGGAACATGAGGCATGGTGGTGGTATAGTTGGCTACTGGAGAAGAGAAAAGACGAGGGGAAGAAGAAGAAAAATGTGGCTGTTGTGGGATGGTATTCTCATAGTGATAACATCGACGACACATAGAGGCATTATGGTTAGGTTTACCACAAATCTGACACATTACATTGCAGCTACATGAAGTATGGTGATTGGGTTGAAAAGGTCGGGAGTTTGAGCTGGAAGATCGAGGGTGAAATTGATGTGTGAAGGGTGGAGTAGGTAGTAGAGGTGGATTGGATTTGAGAGAAATATTTGCAATGGGCTCATGGATATTTTTGAGAAGGACTTCATGAGCAAAAAGTTGTCCATGAAGTTTAAAGAAAGAGACAGGTTCTGGATGCAAATTTAGTGCTGTGATTACTAGATGAAATTCAGTGCCTACATTACGATAAATAATTGCTTTAAATTCCACTGTGGATATGGGGCATCCAGAAGCACCTAATTCATCAGCAAGGGACTTAGCCTTTTGAAGAAATTGAGTAATAGAGAGATCATGTTTTTTGAGTTCTTGAAGTTCAATATGTAACTGGATTGTCTGTTTTGTGAAATAGTACCAAAGGCATTGGACAGTGCTTTCCACACCTGAAAAGAGGATTCCAGACCAATAACATAGGAGAAGACATCTTCATAGAGAGAAGAGAGCAGCCAGGAGTGGAGAAGTTGATCCTTCTTAAACCACTCGTGATAATCTGGGTTCGAAATCTGCTGGGAAGGATCAGAATCTTAAGCAATTGTTTTTGGAGGTGCAGGGAGTGTTCCATCAGTGAATCCATGCAGGTTTTGATAATTTAAAATAAGAATAAATTGAGTTTTCCAGGCAAGGAAGTTTGTGGGCTTCAGCTTAATGGTAAATGTGTGTGTAGATGAGATGGTGGGTGCGGGAGAGGAAGTTAAAGAAGTAGTCATTGTTTTGGAGTCAAGCTCTGATACCATATCAAACATGAGATTTAGAGGAATATTGATGATTTTGTATTAAAAGCTCTGTTTTGTAGTAAGTGTAAAGAGTACATATATACACAGAGTATGAGGCCAGAGCTGTTATGATAAGCATGACAACTGCTGGATTTTTATTGTAACAGAAGGATAAATAAACAGCTAAATAAAGATATTATTTACTCTAACAGTTTCATTCTGACATTTTGTAATGGCCTCAACACAGGGTCAGCCGCGAACAGTACTTTTCGATGGTAAAAAGTGTTTTTCGGGCTCGGAAGGATACCCGAAAATAAAAAATATTTTATTAGATCATCGGAAAGTACTAGTCATGGAGAGTCCGGGGTTGAAATTTGAAGTGAAATTAAGGTCCAATAGGCCTCCAAAGAACAAAAATACGAAAAATATAGCGAGTCAATTTTTGTGGTAGGGAAGGTAACTTGATTTTGCGTAAATAATTAAAAATAGTAAACGAACTCCAAAAATTATCAGATTTTGCATGCCTACATGGATTTTTGTGTAGAATATTTTAGTGATGAGAATAGAATTTTTCGGTGACACCGATAATTGTCGAATCGGATCGATAAGTTTGAATCGGATCGATAACGGGCTCCGATTGAGCCAAAAATTTGCGTACTAGCTATTTTTGATGTGATAAACTTTATGAAATTATTTTTGAAGTGATTTAAAGTGAGAAAGATAGAGAATTTAGTTTGGGCCTTAAATAGCCTAAAATGGGCTTAAATTTATAATTGGGCTAAGCCCATAAACTAAGCCCATATTTAGGCCCAATTGAGAGGTATATAAAGAGAAAAAATTTGGAGAAATTTTTAGATTTAGCTGGCTTCCTCTCCTCCTCCTTAGTTGGCCAAACCTATACTCTCCCTTTCCTCTCTTTGATTTCTTCTTTTCTCACTTCAAATTTCTTATAATTTCCAACATAACAATTAAAATTTCACCTCTCTAGTTCACCCTAATAGCCTCAATCAAGTGGTTTGAGTAAGGAAAGACTAGAAATCTAGTGGTTAAACAAATTAGGGTAAGTTGGAAGTTAAAAAATTCCTGGATTTAAATTATTTCTTTAGTATTTTTTCATGGATTTTGAGGTATA
This sequence comes from Excoecaria agallocha, assembly GCA_037975025.1. Lineage (NCBI taxonomy): Eukaryota > Viridiplantae > Streptophyta > Magnoliopsida > Malpighiales > Euphorbiaceae > Excoecaria > Excoecaria agallocha. Next base: position 6,554,379 of record CM075816.1, read on the forward strand.
GTTTATGATTTTGAGCTTGAATTTGGCATTTGAGATCAATAAAATGAAGAAAACTAAGGTTTAATGGGCTAGTTGTATTAGGTGTGGAAGGTGAAGGAAGAAATTCAAGGAATAAGGGTAAAGAGAAGGAAGGCTAAGCACTCTTGATCAAGATATTGTGGTATGTGACTAATAAATCTAAATATTTCATATTTATTTGAATTAATTCTCTTTATGTAATTAGGAAAAAAATTGTTAAATTGCTTAAATATTGAAATTAAGTTGAGGAAAATGAAATTGGAATATATTTGATGCTATGTGAATGATTAGAATGAAGAAATAAAATTTTTAGGGTTATATTTAAGTGATAGCCGAAAATTACACTAAGGCAAAAATAGTGATTTTTGCATGAAAATAGTAATTAGTAGCCTAAATTAACTATAAATGTCATATTTAGCTTCCATGAATTTTTATATGATTTATGGAATTAATGGAAATTTTTAAAGCTAGTTAGTAAGTTATGTAAATAATGAAAATTGGAAATTATAAGGATTTAATGCATAAATTATGCATATATGGGTATTAGATGTGAAATGAGGTATAAATAAATTGATAGAGAATTTATTCTTGTTATATGAATAAATGAGAAGTAAAAAGTTAATTATGTATAATGAAAAATATTGAATTATTGGAAAATAATTCAATAAAGTGAAGTGATTGTGATGAGATATATGTAAAATGTGCATATAAAATTTTAAGAAATTTATATCCAATATTAAGGTATTTTTGAAATAAATAGTGTAATATGTATATATAAAAGTATATACAGTAATGCCCTTAGAAATAATCAGGTAGTAAAAAAACTAGCTCAGAATATAATTGACTGGCCATAGGAACACCTCTGTACCACGGTGCAAGTCATGACGACTTGTTATGCTATGGATTGGATCTTTGATCACCATGGCTTCTCTGTCTTTGTTCTCTGCTCTGTGAGAATTATCCCTCTGGGGGTCATTTTTCTATCTCTGTTTTGGCCCTATGGGATTCACGTCCCGTGTATCCGGTTTGGAGTTTTCTGTCGGGTCAGAACTAGGGGTATAATGAAAATAGAATGAGAAAATGTGAAAAAGAAATGAAAAATGTTAATTATAAGTGGAAAAGGACTAATTTGAAAGAAAAAAAGTTTAGGAAAAAAATTGTAATTTTTCCCAAAAGAGTAAAAGTTAAGTAAATTAATTGAGAATTGCCTAATTAAGGATAAGACAGTCAATTAATGGTTAAAATGTACTAAAATAAAGTTTTATAGCCAACAAGGACTAAAATGAAATTTTGCATAAAAATGTTTAACTAAGCGTAAAATTAAGCTTAAGTACCTTAATTAATAGTTTAGATGTTAAAAAGAAGCATAAAAGGCTAAATTTATAAATTAACAAGAAAAATGGACCAAATTGATAAAAAGTAAAAAATTGAACTAAATGTGCAATTTGATAAGAAATAAGCATTTGAAGAATAAAAGTTTATTAGCAATTTAAAAATGTTAATTAAAAGGGAAAATGTCATTTGATTTTGCTTGACAAATTAACATGGAGAATTTTTGAATAATTGCACTATTTTAAGTTAAGTATAGAAAATATTTAAATTGTTAGTCACCACTGGGCATGTAAATGCTCAGCGTGTAGTTGTGACTGCGTGCAGGTACGTAGGAGCTAGAGCAAGAATATTCCCTGAAGGACTTCTTTGATTAAAGTAGAGTTTGAATTTTTATGGCATGTATATATACGAATATAATACTTATGGTTTGTATGATGTAAATAAACTTTGGAGTTGATATTTTGGACTGCAATATGCCATTACCTGGTGATGAATGTGAGACTTAGTTGTTGAAATGGAATGTACGTGATAGATCTAAATGAATGGTTTGGATATATAAATATTGTGTACCGAAACAATGTTAAGTTTGTTAAGGGTGTTACATTTTGTGGTATCAGAGACAGGTTTAGGCAATTCTAAGATCAGAGTGAGTGTAATGTTTAATTTAAATAAGTTATATACATGCCAATTGCTATTTTGAAAAGTTGTTTTGGGAATTAATGTATTCTTGCTCCCTTCTGTTTTATAGTTAAAAGATGTCTGGAGAGCCAAGTCGCGAGCCTGGGGATAATATGAGACCTCAAGTAATATGGGGCAACATGGGGTCCCACCGTAGCAGACACCTCCACCGGTAGCGCCTCCTCCACCTCTTCCTCCTCAACTGGATTTTCTCAAATTGATGTCAGATTATATCCAGCAATGCCTCCAGGCTCAGGCACCACCACCAGTAATACAGGTTCACTAGCTTGCTCCACCTAGAAGAAGTCCTATATTGGAGCAGTTGAAAAGGTTAGGAGCTGATGATTTTACAGGCGAGGACCCTTTGACGCCAGCAACTGCAAAGGCATGGTTTTTTAAAATAAAGAGGTTGTTTGAAATCACCCGCAGTTTTGAAGAGGAGAAGCTTGATGGTATTATTGCTTTACTTCAGGGTCCAGCTTTTATTTGGTAGGACTCAGTCAGAAGGCACACGCCTGCAGACCGTTTGAATTGGAAATTTTTCATTGATCAATTTGAGAAAAAAGTATATTGGTTCTGAGTACAAGATTGCCATGCAGGATACTTTCTGGAGGCTGAGACAGGGAAACCATATAGTGGCTGAGTATGACAGAGAATTTGAGCGCCTGAGTGCTTATTTAGATGAAGGCTTGGCTATAGAAGAAAGGTTATGTCAGCAGTTTGAGAGGAGACTGCATACTGAGTTGAGGCAGATCATCGGGGCCCAGAAATACCCATATCTGAGATCCATGATAGATGCGGCTATCAAATTAGAAATTGTTAGTGTAAGCCCTAGCCCTAATAGATTGTAATAAAACATTTGAGTTAATAAATGAGGCATTTGTTTTATCTTTTGTATTCCTATGCATATCAATTGATAGAACTATCCAAGAATGTTGTTTCAGTTTAAGTTATCATGTGTGAGGCACATGATTGTAAGACCTTGAAATAAAAGAGACATCATTCTAAATATCCCTAGTCAGTTATTGTTATGGGAATAACAATGAATTAAGACTAGTATGCTCTCTCTGATAAGTTGAGTTCTGTCTTACGGATCATAAGGACAAGAGTGTCAATCAGAGATCATAGATACATGTTTAGAACATGGTATCTGGATTCGATCCATTTATGAGAACACTACATGGTATAAGTCATAAGTGTTTTTCATATGCAAGTTTTGCATTGGAGTTCTTAGACCTAAAATCTCCATGAAACTCTTTATGTATTACTGTATACTTTGACATACACCTAACGTGCTCGTAACAGAGTGACAAGTATGGGTATGCTTGGGTATACATTGATTCATGTTAGAGAGCATGGGAGAAGTGAAGGGATTACCCCTCTCAATAAGAGAGAAAATATCATCGACCACTTGATCAGTGAACTGAGAAGTGTATGGCCATACCGAGATGAAATAATGAGTAATCATTATTTATCTGAGAGTTCAGTGTCACTGGAATATCAAGAAAGGAATTAATTTATATAAGGGTGACTAGTTCCATGCCTTATATTAATTTTGATATTTTTGGGTAAGGGACTATGCAAAATTGCATTAGGTCAATAAATGCCATATGCATTTTCATTTAATTTAGAATGCTATAATATCTTGCTAGAGAATATTTATAGCCTTTGAATTAATTTATTAATTCATTGCCAACATTAAATGGACCTATAGGATCGCACATAAAACATTGGGCTTAAAATATTTAAATTAAGTATTGAACATTAATTTGGGCTTTTAATTAAAGTCACATTAATGTGTGTAATGGATTATTAGATTGCTATTGGACCATGGCCCATGAGAGAGAAATTCAGCCCACAAGGTTTAATTTCAATTAATTAAATATCTTGTATTAATTTAATTAATTGAGTTTTAAAGCCTAAAAGAATTATGATCAAATAAATTACTTAAATAGGAATACTATTGGCCGAAATTCCTTGAGAGAAATCAAAAGAATTTCGGCATATCCTTTATTAATTAAGTAGTTTATTTGATTAATATGTCTTGTATATTCCTATTTAATTAAGTGGTTAATTTGATTAATATGTCTTTTATTTTTATCTTGGATAAATTAAAAGAGTTTTTATCAATAAATATTACTTATTTTAATTAAGTGATAAAGGTAAATATTAATTATCTTTAGCTAATATTAATTATCCTAAGGTAGTATATTTGAGATTTATCACTTAATAAATAAGATAATATATATATTGGATGATAGAGAAAAGCAAAAAAAAACCCTAATTTTTGTGTGGCGTGAATAGTAACTCTCTCTCACAATTTTATTTTGGCCAATTTTTCACAAGGAGAAAGGATTGTTCCTTATTCTCTTGTGATCTTGGGTAGTAATAGCAACCTTAGAGAAGTGCCAAATTAAATTTTGTAGCTTCAATCAATTGCCATTACACGATACTTAAACAAAGAGCTAGCAATCTCGAATTTAAGCTGTCTTTGCAATTGTGTGTGTGAAGATAGAGAATAGTGGCGTAAAGGCTGTTCTTTTGGCATTGGCAAAGAAGATCAAAGGTTGATAAATCACTCTTGATTGCTGGTCATCACCAAAACCAAATATTGAAGTGCATCTAAAGTTGTAAGTTTTACAACCCTAAAATTGTATGTTTCGTTTCTTGCTTTGGAATTGTATGGTATGTATGATAAAATTTTTGTTTTTCTGCTGTGTTATCATCACTATCATACCATGTCATATTCCTTAGTGGTATCAGAGCCTAAACATTCTTATTTTAGTGCTTTAGATGCATGAATTATTTAATCAAAAATCGTTTTTATAAATACATGCAATGCTGAAATTTTCTGTTTTGAGTTTTTTGCATTGTTTTGGTGTAAAAACGATTTTAATTGATTAGTTAGGTATTATAATTAATATGACATGTTAATATACTGTTCTAAGATGTTATTAGGGCTGATAATGGTCGGATTTAATTATTTATACCTGATGATACATGTTAATAACAAAACTAGGTGCTAATTGGCATGAAAATTGCTAGTTTAACAACTAGTTTTCAAAATTAAATGTAAAATGATTTTGGCATATTTGTAAGTGATTTTCAAAGATTAATTATCAGGTCTGGACATATTTTAAATTTGGTTTTAATTCTGGTCAATGACAATTTAATTAATTAATTTTAAAATCACTTAAAACTATGACTAGTTTGTGTTTGTTACATGTTTAATCAACAATTTTTGTTTTGGTTTGATTAAAATGGTATAAACACATTTAGATCAAAATGGTACAGAAAATTAACTCAATGTTTATGACCTTATTTAAATGATTAAATGACTCATAAAATTGATTTAAGTGTTTGTGCATTTTTGTGGCATCATATAAGCATTAAACAACTAATTCATTGTTGTTTGTTTGTTTTTCATGAATGCCGTGTATATTTATATGTTCTTCATGATTATATGTTTTAATTCATGTTGGTACATATTACATGCATTTTTAATGTTTATGGGCTAAATGACATAAAATTAAAAATGGCAAAATTGGAAATTATACTAGAGTGGATTTATGGCACAAATCTAACTAGTTTGTGTTTTGGGCTTTTAAGAGAACTTATTCAATAAGAGGATTTAGTCCATTGGGCTTTGGCCCAGGCCCATCACGAGGTCTTCTCTTAAAGGTTCAAGTACACGATTTCCATTAATGGGCTTGTCTGAATTAAATAAAATTGGACTTTATTTTATTCATGAATGTTATGTATATTTATTTTCTAGTTTGGTGTGATGAATGGATATGCATGGTGCATTCATGGGCCCTGGGTTTTGTAATTAAATATGGCCTGCGAGCCATTATGTTTTATTTTAAAAGTTTCATTTATTTTTTAGAATAGAATATACTTGAAGAATTTGTAAATCAAGACGAAGCCCACCGGAGTTGAGAAGCCAAACTCGAAGATTCTTATGTAATAGTATAGAATCTTAGTTGTAGGTTTTTGGGCCCATGTTTGTCACGCTTTACTTTATGCAATTATTTATATATGCATGCTATGAATGGATGACAAAGCATATTCCATGTAAACCGTAATAAAATGAATCCCTAAAATAGTAAGTCACAAAATTGCCTTCCTAATTCGAAACATGTCAAGGCATCGATCATCGGTCATGTAGACTATGAGTCCTAGATGCATCCGATTATCTTTGTGAGGCATGGATTGTGAATGTAGGTTGGACTTAACATGGAAAGGGATGCCCGGACCTAGGCAACTAATAAATGGGTTTGTGCTATAACATCTTAAGATGTTAGCCCATTTGATCCAAGAGTCATGTACGAGACATGATTGGAGTTTTCCTACCTAAGTAACTTAACTTGTTAGGTGTACAAGCTCAGCTTGACTAATAAGTTGTTGTGAAAAGTGGATCTTGGCCCACATTAAATCACTAACACAAATTATTTAAAGGGATATTAATTTGGTTTGTGGGATTATAAATAAGACCTCATTTAATCTTGCTAAATTTTATTGTAGATTGAAAATGGCATCTTCAAACAACAATTTCTCATTGCGATCGGTCCTTGAAAAGGACAAATTGAATGGCACCAATTTCATAGACTGGTCTCGAAACTTAAGAATAGTTCTTAAGCAAGAGAAAAAGTCGTATGGTTTGGATGCACCATTGCCTGAAGAACCTGCTAGGAACGCCTCTGCAGTTCAAAAGGAAACTTTTGAGACCATGAAGAGCGACTCCAACGATGTGACCTGTCTGATGCTGGCCACTATGGTGCCTGATTTGCAAAAGCAATTTATGGACCAAGAGGCTTATGCGATCATGGTGCACCTCAAGGAGATGTTTCAAGAGCAAGCTCGTCACGAGAGGTTTGTGACAAAAAAGGCCTTGATTTCTTATAAGATGGCTGCGGGTACTCCTATTAGTACCCATGTACTCAAAATGAAAGGGTATCTTGATACTCTTGAGAAGATTGAGGTACAAGTGCCAAAGGAATTGGCCACTGACGTGAT